>CM076572.1:1151663469-1152364305 GCA_034641835.2 Pinus albicaulis
CTTCCTCGACCAGATGATCCACCTCCCCAAGCTCTTCCTCTGCCTTGGAATCCTCCACGTCGAAAAGGGGATGCTGGTGATGTAGGCTCAACCTGAATTCTATAGATATCAGCTTTATCCATCATCCTATCACAGGTCCAGAAATGCTACTCATCATGCCCTAATGACAGACAAAACTTGCAAAATGGTTGTTGTAAGTTAGGCTGATATTTTCCAACCCTTAGACAAGAATCTATATCATGAAATCCAACAATATGGCATATAGTACACCAACATTCAGATAATTTTTAAAAATAATACACTGGCTTTTATGATGCCTAGACACTTTTCACTTTATACACCAGACCTTTGCGCATACCTCCTTGCCTTTTTCTTGGCACAGACTTTGAATTTCCAAATGCATTGCTTCCAGCTAACTCTAAATCTGTTGAGTTCTCAGCGCAACAGGTGTTGGGGTAGCTTCTAGCTTCATTGCAACTTCTACAACCTCAGCTTGTGTAGCAATATTTTTCTCACCTGATGGTTGGCGCAGATGCGGGAGCAACATAGAAATGAACCATTCTTTATGTTTAGTATCATTAATCACAAATCCACCATCTCTAATGGTGCGCTTCAACCTTTCATCAGCCTCCCATAAAAATTCATTAGGTTCTTGATGGATATCCTCATCTTTGTCACCAACTACGCGTATGACTTAGGTTTCTTAAACTTCTATTTTAAGGTTGCTTTAATTGCTTCTAGAGTAGCATTAGGGTTTTCTTGTGCATACCTAATGTACGTATCTAATGTACGATCTTGAAATTTAGTATCCAACTGCACTTTTCTGATATCGATATTATTTACTTATTGAGCCTTCCATACGGCCTCAGTTATGAACCATAAGTGATTAGTTTCCTCACTATCAATGCCTTTGAAATTAGGTAACTTCATGGATGCAGCCATATCTACTTCAGGAGGAGGTGGAGGTGGAGGTGTAGATGGACTGTGCAGTGGGGTAGGTGATCGACAATGCGAGCTCAGAAGGAGAGTGGATGGAGTAGGAAACAGATTCAAGGGCTTCTGATATGACGAGATTTCTTCTTTAGAATCACTTGAGATAGCAGTTTCTGGTTCAAGTTCACTATCAGATCTAGGCTTCAGAGGGCTATAAAGGACTTCTTCATAGTCTTGTTGGTAAATTCTTCCACTATGTGTAGATAAACCTCTTTGATGCATTCAAGTAGTATGTTCACACAAACAACCCTTTTCACATAGTATAATTTCCAGTAATAATTTCAATGAGCATAGAAACTTACCTCTAGGACCTTTGAAAAACCTTCTTTCAGCTTTAGAATATGACATGAATTTTTCCAAAGAAAATTCAGTCACAAATCCACCCAGAAGGCGATCGATCGAATGATATACCACGTGAGTGATATTATTATCAAATTTCTCCACTTGTTGGATCAATTCAGGAGTCCAATCAATGACTACATCATTTTTTATGTAGTGATGGAACTCAGCCAAGCGCGACAACCACTCCTGAAGGTCACGTGCCATAGAGCAGAAAAAAAATTTCTGCACTTGGGTATAAATATGCTTCTATACCCATTGTTCGTCAGACAATTTAGTGCTTTTATTTTCTTGTAGTGCACATTCAAGGATATTTCTCTCTAACCAGTCTTGTAATTCATTGCGCGATGGATGCCACAACATCAGATATCCCTCAAAATGATGATCCCGCTCCCGAGAACGGAACCATTTGTTGGATTGAAGGGTCTTGACCCAAGTTTAGAGTTTATGGATAAACCAACAAACCCTCCAACTAATGGCCCTTTCAGCAATGATATGCTTGCGCAGACCAAAGTCTCACCCGAAGCAATATGGGGGGGGTGTTTGAACTAGGTTTTTTCACCCTAAGAGAGAAATTAATGAAGTGGTCCTCGATAAAAACCCTAATTGATCTTACACAGATGTGCATAATGAATTTATAACAGAGTTATAGATCCTTACACAATCATTCACATAATACATAAAAACACTTGTATTACTTATCGCAGATAAGAAATTAGAACTAGATCTTGATATATTCAATGTGATACTTAACAAATGTTAATATTCATGCACAAATATATTAGTTAGCTCTGTACATTCATCAATAAGAAAATAGATAGTGTGATCTCATCAAAGCATAAACAAAAAATATATGCATAACATAGCGAATTCACGAAAACTTTTCCTTCTATTAATTCTTCAGATCTATCAGTACATCATAATTTCCTTCAAAAACCCTTGCAAAACCCTTGCAATCCCTTCCATGCACACAACCAGCGGAGTTCGCACTGATCTAGATTTATGCAGGAACGCAACAGAATACAAAAATAACCATAAACATAGAAATACAGCAGAAATAAGGCTTCATTTCATTAATATCAAATCACAGAAATATGCTTACAAACATGATGGAAATAAAATATCTAGGGTGCTAGTAGTGAATCTCTGAGAAGAGATGTGGTGACTACCAACCTTTGAACTGTGTTAAAATGAGGCTCAAGGGCCTATTTATTATGGAGAAACAATTGAGAACTCTAAACGTCCAAAAACCTAACCCTAGGAGATGAAGCACCAAAACTATGGGCCCCGTTTGGGTAGATTTGTGTTTCAACTTCTTGGGGACGTAACTTCGGCAAACTATCTCCATTTGGGGCCTCAAAATGACTCTGGAAGTTCATGACCTAAAAAACTGCTAAAAATAGTAAGTTGTGAAAAAAACTGAAAGAGACGTTGGTGGGGCCCCAAGTGGAATAGGCAGGTGGCCACCAATATCCACCTGGATCATTCCTCCCCCCTTAGGAAGCAATGGTCCCCATTTCATTGAGTTCCTCCATGAGATGAGGAAACTTCTGTTGAACTTGGTCCCTAGTGAACCACTTACCTTGGTGCAGGAGTTGGCCAGCTTTGACAACCCGATACAGTTGGATCGTCTGTCGGCAAGTGTTCTTGATTTTCATGTCCATGATACAGTCTGTGGTGGCCTATTCCATGCAGTCTGGGTTTAACTCTTTTGGTGTGAGTTCTTCTGCAATGTCAGAGGTGTCCAATAGAGGTGCGAAGTAGGGACGAAGGTGGTCTACATTGAATACTGGGTGCAGACCAAGGAATGATGAAATACTGAGCTCGAAGGCATTGTTCCCTACAGCCTTGGTGATGGTGTACGACCCATATCGGAGCGGTCAAATCTTGCAGTGGGGTCCAGTGAGGCACTCCTTCTGCAAATATAGCCACACTTTTTCAGCCACCTAGAAGTTGTGTGGCACCCGATGTTGATCATGTCATTGCTTGTACTTAGAATTGGATCTGTCCAATATGTCATGAACCTATTGGCGGATGTGCTGAATGTGCTTGATGAATTTTTTTGCTTTGTCAGCTTCAGACTGGACATGAGCCGAATCGGCCTGAGTAGTTGCAAATGGCATGGCTATGTCAATGGGACATAGTGGCTGGAATCCCAAGCCCACCTAAAAGGGGCTGTGGCCGGTTGAGCTATGAAGAGCCCAATTATAATTGTGTTGTACATAGGGAAGGCTCTCATCCCATGTGCGTGGATGATTTGAATTTTACATGCGCAGAATGTGTACAATCATCCTATTGACGACCTTTGTCTGGCCATCAGTTTGGGGATGAAAAGATGTGGACTTGCTGAGCTTAGTGTCCAACATTGACCAGAGGCTGGACCAAAATTTGCTGAGGAACCTGCTGTCACGATCTGATATGATAGAGTATGGGATCCCAAAGTGCACCCACACTTGTTCAAAGAAGAGTTTAGCAGTGGCATCTGCTGTGATATTCTTCTTGTAGGCCGCCATAATGGCCATTTTTTAGAATCTGTCGATGACCACGAAAACATAATCATTTCCATGCTTAGTATAAGGAAGGCTTGACATGTAATCCATGGAGATGGATTCCCAAGGTCGACTAGGGGTAGGTAGCAGAGTATAGAGCCCTTGCTTCTTGATGGTCGGTTTGGAAATGGCGCAAGCAATGTAGGATCTTATGTACTTCCCGACATCCTATCGAAGGTTCGGCCAATAGAAGTACTTCTGCAGTACTACCACTATTTTATGGACCCCAAAATGCCCAGCGACTCGACTGTAGTGCACTTCCCATATCATCTTTGCACGCTCGCTTGAAGGAACACAAAGGTGTCCCAGGTGACATAATAGTGCATCTTGGAGATGAAAATTTGGAACTTGCATACCCCCCAAGAGTGCCTTATATGTGTAGCTGAATTATGGATCGCTCTTGTAAAGAAGCGGCCAATCAAAAGTCTCATGCCCACAAGAGTTGAGAACTGTGGTTATGGCCATGATCGGTGGTCGGCTGAGGCAGTCTGCAACATTATTGGTGCTACCTTATTATACTTGATGTTCAAATGAAGTTGTTGCAGATATGTGGACCACTTCTGATGGCGATCATTCTGAAACTTCCCTTATGTTTGTATGAACTATAGGGGTTGGTGGTCTGTGTGGATGATTGTCTCCTTCCCCAAAATGTAATGCTTCCATTGTCAACAAGCCTTCCCAATCGAATACATTTCTTTGTCACAAGTGGGATACTTTTGAACTGTGTCAAACAATGTCTCACTGTGATAGGCCATTGGATGCCCCTATTGAGTAAGAATTGCCCCAATAGCATAGTCAGAGGCATCTGTCTTGATCTCAAATGGTTATTGAAAGTCTGGTAATGTGAGAAATGGGGCAGAAAAAAGGTGATGCTTCAATTCTACGAACGCCTTCTGGTGAGATTCTGACCAACATAATTTTTCCTTCGCTCCTCCCTTGGTGACTTGACTCAAGGGCCAAGTGATATGAGAGAATCCAAACATGAACCTGCGGTAGAAATTAGCAAGACCTAGAAAGCTATGAAGCTCTATTAGGGTGGTTGGGGCTGGCCAATCCTGAATGACTTGGATCTTGGCTGGATCCACATGCACCCCCCTTTCATCAATAATGTATCCCAGATATTGAACCTGGGTCATGCCAAAAGTGCACTTTTCCAAATTGGCACACAACTTGTGTTGCCTCAGTGTTTGGAGGACTTCTCAAATGTGGCGGAGGTGCTCTTCCCAAGTCTAGCTGAAGGTCAGAATGTCATCCAAGTATACCACAACAAATGAGTTGGTGAATGGACGCAAGATGTCATCCATAAGCCTCATGAAGGTTGTGGGAGCATTTTTCAATCCGAAAGGCATGGCGAGCCATTCGAAAAGGCCCTCCTTGGCTTTGAAGGTAGTCTTCCATACATCAGAGGGTTCGATTGGTACCTCATGATACCCAGACTTCAAGTCGATCTTGCAGAAATATTTTTCCCCTTTGAGTTGGTCCAGAAGGTCATCAATCCATGGGATCAGGTACCTATTTCGGACAGTGATACTTTTCAATGCCCAATAGTCAATATAGAGTCTCCAAGTCCAATCTTTCTTCTGTACCAACACGATCGAGCTCCCACAGGGCGATGAACTTGGCCAGACATGACCTTTCTACAACAGCTCTTGAATCTGCCTCTTGATTTCATCATTCTCCAAAACAGAGAACATATAGATCGGTCCATTGGGTAGCGGCACAACTGGGGTTAGGTCAATGGGGTGTTTGACCTGAAAGTGTAGAGGCACCCCTGTGAGAGAGGTGAAGATGTCCCCGTACTCCTCCACAACCTTATCCATTTGTTTTTGTCGTTTAAAGGAGCCATGTCTGGAGGTCTTGGCCATAGTCCTCTTCCTACCTTGGGGGTGGATCATTAGGAAAACAAATTTCTTGGTTTGGGAAATGAGCTTACTCCATTGTTTTGCAGTAACCAAAGAGATAGTGGGAGGCAGTGGTACCTCTAGTATTCTGTACAATTTATTTCCCAAAGTAACAATAACAGCACGAGGTTGGGACTCATACACAGCATGTCGCTTCCACAAGTATGGTTGGCCTAATAATACATCAAAAACATCAATAGGAGCAATGTCACACAATACCTCATCCGTGAAGGGCTTTATGCTATAGGGAAGGTGGCACTGCTAGCTGACGTGGAGATCCCATCCTTGGTGAAGCCACCCGATGGTGTATGGTTGTGGGTGCGTTGTGATCGGCAAGCCCAACCGCTTCACGACATCTGCTGAAATGAGGTTCTTTTGGCTCCCATTGTTGAAAATGAACCGTAGTAGGGAACCATTTACCCACATTTGGGAGTGGAAGAGACGCTCTGCCTCCTTTGGATCTTCTAGTTCCTTCTTATGGATCTTCATACTGGCAACAGTGGCATTGGGCTCCACATCAATAATCTACTTCCCTTTTTCATTCCCCTTGTCAGGTTCTGATTCAAATTTGGAGCATGCATCTGATTCAGATGCCCTCATCTCGGCCACCAGGGACTTCTTTGGCTTCGTGGTGTTGTTATTTTCTTGTGTCTTTGGTAGGTTGTCTTGGGCTGCCATGCCTTGGCTTTTTCCTTTGTTCTGCGGTTTGGGGGCACCTTTCCCTTGCTTTTGATTCGCGGATCCAAAGTGTCACTTCTTCTGTTTGAATTTCTGCTCAATCTTGGCAGCATATCAGTATGTCGTACCAAGTGAGGAGATGTTGAGGAACTCCATTTCCTCCTGAATGTATCTGTGCAGATAGTCGCAATACTTTAGCACCAAATGTTTCTCTGAATCTTTGATACCCAACTTTGTGCGCAGGGTATGGAACAGTTTCAATAGATCATGCACATCTTGATCCCTTTGTTGCTGCAGCGTGGTCCATTGTATGTACTTGTCCTCATAGCTCCCCATGGGATATTATTATTCCTTGATGGAATCTTGGAAAGAATTCCAAGTGGATATGGCTGAGAACATAGAGGGTTTTGTCTCATCATTTTTTTCATAGTAGGTTTCCCACCAGTCCTTGACATGGGGGGTAGCTTTCAGTAGTGCAAAAATAATCTTCTCCTGGTCGGAAAAGTCATGAACCGAGAAATATCCTTCTAATAGATTCAACCATCTATCTACGGCATCTGCATCTATTTGACCCTCAAATATGGGAATGTCAAAGTTTACTTTTACCTTAAAGGGAGTCGCACCTCTAGAGTGGCTGCTGGATGCAGATGCGCCGCCGGTGGGCAGTCGTTGAAGGATCTAAGAAAAATTATCCATTATCGTATTCCTTTTTTTTTTCGAGGGCCTCCTCAAGCAATATTTTGATAGGATCTCCTGCTCCCTCATCTTTCTTTTCGTCACCCATGGGCATCCGTCGGGGTTTGCGAGGCTGATCTTGCAAAGGTTCCACCAGATCGAGCCCTAACTCCTTATACCCTGACCTCGTTGAGGACATGCAAAGAAGGATTGAGTAAAAGTAGACTGCTCTGATACCACTGATCCAGATTTATGTAAGAACGCAACAGAATACAGAAATAACCATAAACATAGAAATACAACAGAAATAAGGCTTCATTTCATTAATATCAAATCACAAAAATATTCTTACAAACATGATGGAAATAAAATAGCTAGGGTGCTGGTAGCGAATCTCTGAGAAGAGATGTGGCAACTACCGACCTTTGAACTATGTTACAATGAGGCTCGAGGGCCTATTTATTATGGAGAAACAATGGAGAACTCTAAACGTCCAAAAACCTAACCCTAAGAGATGAAACACCAAAACTATGGGCCTTGTTTGGGTAAATTGGTGTTTCAACTTCCCGCGGACGTAACTTCGGCATACTATCTTCGTTTGGGGCCTCAAAACGGCTCTGAAAGTTCAGGACCCGAAAAACTGCTAAAAATAGTAATTTGTGAAAAAAACTGAAAGAGACAATGGTGGGGCCCCAAGTGGAATAGGCGGGTGGCCACCAATATCCACCTGGATCACGCACACAGCCAAGACTAGGTCTCAACGTACATAGCTAGCAGGAGCCTTTTACCCAACCCAAAAACCCTTACAAACGCAAATATTATCCGACTATCAATATCACATATCACATCTCTCTCCCTTAGCTTGGACAACGCTATCTATTTATAATATGCGTAGCGCACGGGTACTATGGTCTCAAACAATGGTTTGAGGTCCATAGTTTAAATTTAAGCTTAAATTATTTCCAAAATTGGGGCAAAAGCAATTTTACTACATTTTTGCAATGCGCACATACAAACATACAAAAATATCATTGAAAATTGTGCCTCAAGGGACCCCTCTCCAACAAATACAAAAGAGCCTTTAATGCAGGGTAAAACCTTGATTCACAGTGAAACTCCACATATATAGAAAAAAAAAATGATAGGTAAATTCATCATAGGTGTTTAGATTCCATAATCGCAACCCAAATTTCACTTTACATGTGCAATAGAACAAAGGTGGGCTTTGTATTCGACAATTGGCATTGTATATATGGTAGAAATTGTGTTGGCACTAGTGTTAACTAGATGAGAATTGATGTTGGTGGCATTAGGCATGTTGGAATTTTTTTTAACCATTTTAGCATTAATTTCCACTAGGCTATCATTGATGTGGATAGTGTGTCTTCCTCAGAGGAAGTACCATGGTTGCTACAGTATTTTGTAGAGAATCGTCATAGTAGTAGGCTTAGTGGAGAAGCCATAAAAATATAATAGCTATGATGGTTGGGAGTCCCATGCTTTGGGAGATATTATACCTCATGAAATAAGCTTAAAGGCTCATGAAAGTGGCATAGTTGGTTAGTGCCAGAAATATTTTTCCAATGGTATGTGTAAGTCTGCAAATAGCCTCCTTGATCCACTCTAATAGTTGAGCTAGTCAAATATATGGACCCTAAAAGTCAAAATGTGCAAAGATAAAAGGGTTGGAGATCCTTTTGCGCATATCCAAGTTTGGCACAGTCACCAAACCCAGGGGAAATTTTAGTGGAGCTACCAAAGTAGGATTAGGCTAATGTGGACGATAACACAATGGTGGGAGAGTTTTTTATTGGCTCAGGTAGAACCCACCTGGAGGAATTACCCCAGCAGATGTACCCTAACAGTTTGCAAAGGGCGCATAATTTAAAGTGTCGAGATGCAATCAAGCAGGCTAACTTGGAGTACCAATAGTAAAATAGAGAGATTTCTTATTGTCACAAGCAGATCACACCCAATGGACGAAAGCCCGATAGTATCACCCTAGCGTAAAATTTTGGCACACAAAAGGAATGAAATGGGAGATAGTTGTCAGGACACGGTAGTTGAGCACGGATCAATAAAAGTGAGCAGTAGGTCCCCACTCCAACATCTCAACCCATTGAAGGCTAACCCATTGGTGCATCTTGGAGTGAGAAAAAATAGCCAGTGCAAAGGAGAGTCGACCCAGTGGAAAAATGAAGAAATATTTGTAAAGGAGTTTGGAAACAAAATAAGGCCTTAGGGACCCTTTCTCTCTACTCTTTGAAAGGGAAAAGTGGCAGCATTTTATTGGCTCTTAGGAGACTATGTAGGATGATGTCATAATTATGGTGTGGTCTAATCAGAGGTGCACATGTGGCAGGAAGTTTTGGCATTTTTCGGGTACCAAAATGGCCCTTTTTTTTACTGACACATAGGCCAACCAGTGGTTGACACATGGCACAAGTGACATTAGTGTAACGTCTTCCTAGTGTTCATATCCCAGAAGAATTAAGTAAATTAAACATGGGATTTTTCCGGCAAGAGGCATTGGGATGAAGAGGATCGTAACAAATTTGACTCAGCCCAGGAGTGTTTCTATTGGCTCTAGGTAGTAGCTGGAAGACCCTGCTAGAAAACTCATCCCAGAGGTATGGAGCACACGGTGTTTAATGGTATGCAAAGAGGATGGGTCTGGCGATAGGAAATAGGTTCACGTGGTGTTTTGGTAGAGCAACAAAAAATCAGGTAGGTATCGAGAGGAGTTGCAGAAAAGTTAAACCCGTAAATCCTAACCTAAAGATTTATAAAGAGGTGTAAGTATTATAGCGTCCTCCTTGGGAGCTACATCCTTAGCACCAGGCATAGGTCATTTCACTGAGAAATAAGACCAAGGGTGTGTGGAAAATAACAAATGGAATTCTGCATGTGAAGGGAATTAAGTGGCTTAATGCCTCGAGGCTTTTATGGTGGTAATAGGCAGTGGTCCTATGGCAAAAAATTGAACTGGTGTTAGCGTTAAATGGGCTTAAGGCCGAATTTTTTTTGGAATCATTATTTAATAAAATAAAAAGGGGACAAGGTAAGTTAATTTGGTAGCATATATTTTGCAAGGCTTGTCGGTCTATAACAAAGTTCTTAGGAACTTGGGTGAATGTGTCAGAAGCGAAAATTGATAATTCAGTCAATGGAAAATTCTGAGAGCTCTCATTCAAGATAATGAAGGACCACGATGTGCAGGATAAAATTAATGGAGCCTATCTTGAAAAAGAATTAATCGATTTTGATCTTAATATAATGGCTTTGGATCTCTCCAACATACAAGGGATCTCCCTGATATGAGGTCCCAATTAGACCTCACATCATTTGGTGTAGGAGTCCCATCTGAAAGTATGGTTTGACTTCCATTAAATTATAGATTTTCATTGGTTTATGAAATTAGCATGAGAGAGTAGTGTGCATGTTCTTTTGAATGAGCAAGAAAGTGTGCCCTGAGAAATGTTCAATTGTAGGTGTATCAGAGTTATTTTACAAGGAAGAGAAAATGAGCCTCTAAAAGAAAATTAATAGTACTGATCTTATGGAGACACACACACATAAGTGAGGAAGAATCGTTAAACATCAAACAAAATAGTTCACATAGATGCAATGATCATTAAAATCATCACAACAAATTTCCAACAAGTTGAGCACCAATGTCACTGAAATAGTTAAATTACTTTTGTACATATGAAATCCAACATAAATTGTAAACATTAGAATAATAGTCTTAAAACATCCACAATCCATGTATGAAAATGTGTTGGCCAAATGGCTTCCATTATTAAGCAAAAGTTCAAGGATACATAAGTACAATGAACATCACTAACTGCAATAGTGGAGCATTAGAGCCACTACTTGCTCCCCAAAAGTATTATCTCTATCTATCTAATTCCTCGTGAAAGAAGACAAGGTTAAAAATATTCTTCTTGAGTAATGTGGCTCATTTTATAGCTTGAGGCATGGCCTTTCATATCCTCATGACCCTTAAGTTTCACATATGAATTTTCAACTTCTAATTATCTTTGGACTTCTATAACTCTTGAACTTCCAAATGACTTTTGGAATTACATATCGCTCTTGGAATTACATGTCTTTTTCACTTTTACAGATGGTTCTTTTGTCCATATATGACTCTTGGAATTCCACTTCTTTGTCTTTACAATAATTACATCATTACATCATGATTTCCACATCATAATGTGGTGTAAGCATGACAAGTCACTATCATTGATGACTTGGACTCATAGTGACCAATGACATGGAATTTCTTTCATAAGTGACAAGGTTGCCACTTTTATCTTCTATCTTGCATGAAGCTTCCATGTTGATTTATTCACCCTACAAAGGGTCTTTGATCACATGGAGTCTTTTGGTTTGCTTCCAACATCAGGATTTCAATGTATTCTTCATTCTTGAATGATTCCTTAAGCTTCCCTCTTTTCCTGATATCTTCATGCATCATTGTCGTACTTTCAATGGGGGACAGACCAACTTCGATCAAGAGGATAGGATAGGGATTATTTCCCTTTATATTTAGGTTGTAGGTTATGAATTTCTTTTGAATCATCTCATCCTTCCTCCATGACTCTTTAGATATACTGCAACCCCAAACTTCACATCTATATAAGACAAAAAGGGTGACTAGATTCTCAAATAGGAACCTCTTTTTACTCCAAATGCGAAGATAGGCCAACTTACAATTGTTTTCAAGCTCATAATAAGCTTTCCAACCTCCAATAATCCTTTTCTTGATGCTAGAATTATAGTTTAGTTAATGAGGAAATTCAATACCCAAATATTTATATGAAGAAACCTACTCTAAGCACTAGTTATTATAAATAAAACTACCATGGGTGATATTTTTGTATTTGATAATTATGAATTTAGTCTTGTCGGTATTAATTGTCATACCCATCTTGGAGCAGCAAACATGAAGAGTCTTAAGCTGCTTGTCTAGGTCATCATGGATTTTTGCAAGAAGAACAATATCATCATCATATAGTAAGGATAAGAGTAATGATTACACCAGCAAACTTGGTGCCCATGCATCCTGAAGTTTCCAGACATTCCTCTAGCTTATCGATGTATATCCCAAAATCGGTAGGGGATATGGGACACCCTTGCTTAACTCTGATATTGCATTTAATGTCTTTACACCACCCTTTTTTGGTCTTAATATTGGTGGTGACATTCTTGTAGAGGCGAATCAAAACAATCCTCAGTTCAAGAGGAAACATGATCTCTTCAAGTCTCTCCCAAAGCCTATCTTGAGGAATAGTTTCGAAAAATTTTAGAAACTCCACAAAACAATTGAAGAGATATGGGATATGCATAAACAATCATCTTCTTAATTAATCCTGACTAAGGATATGCATAGATCATTGATATAATTTTCTCATTCAACTGCCTAATGATCAACCATGTTTAAATCATTTGAAGGGAGCTAGTTCTAATGGAAAATATTTTATTGTTCGATAGCTACTTGGTGGAGGAAATATGTCCATGTTTCATTTAGTAGATGGATTAGTTTCTTTGAGAGCATGTGATGATTTTGAAATCCTATCCATGGATATTTTCCAAAAATAACTTTTTTTCTAGATCCATTTTTCCATTTGAGACCTTGGCAATGATATAGAAAGCTTGAATGACATATTTCTAGATTATGGAGTCATTTTTATGCATTTTTATCAAGTTCCTGATCTATTCATGTGTGGAGGGTGAAATTTACTTGTTTTACATGATTTTTCTCATAGCCTATTACCTGAATAATTATCCAAAATCCATTTTCCACCAAGGTTTTAGAAAACCATAAAAAAAAAAATTATAACCCATCCACTCAGAGGTTTTGGAGATGCAAAGGAGGACCATCTAGTAAGGGAAAATATTATTTTCTCTTGATTTCCTACCTAGAGAAATATCAAGGAGATATGTTTTATTTTGTGGAGAATAAATGATGGAATCCATGAGAGAGAGGCATAATAGATTGGAATAACTTCAATTATATCTTTGTGGAGGACAAGCCTACCAACTCTTAAGAGTCATTTGTTGCACCATATTCGAACCTTTTTTTCTATGTTGACCAAAAGCCAATTCCGATCTGCTTTGGAACATTTGTTGGGTTTAATAAATAAACTAAAATATTTGAAAGAAGAATACATTTATTTTATGTGGAGGTGGATATTTTTAAAAAATTGTGCTTTTTCTCCTTTGATAATCCATTTTCAAAGAAAGAATATTTATTTAAGTTCATTACCATCCTAGTAGTTGCTGAGCCTTGAAATTGTCTTCTCTTTTGCCAAACTTCACTTCATTTCATCATTCCTTTATCATTTCATAAACCTAAAACTCAATGAGAATGACTAAGATTACTTAAAGGTTGCATACAATGATTAACTTATTGTACTTTTGTGATTTTGCTGTCTTAATGATTTTTGAACAGTTTTAGCTACAAAATGCAGTCATTCTGTAGCGAGTCAAGCATTCCGTAGCTATTTTGGTGTTTAATTATGTTACAAGTGTCATCTGGAGAAAATATACACATGGGTGGATTCCAAATCTTTCCTACATCATTCGTTCCCTTCCACGAGGACTAGATCAATCGCTGGAGGTGCCTATGTACATGGTCAAAGCAAAATTCAAGCAAGTTTTCTTCTACAGGAATCAGTTCTCTTGATTTTCTTTACAGCAAATCAGAAATCCTAAAAGAGTTCTTATTTGATTTTAACTTTAAAACTACACTTGTACCTACATTTTTTCAATGTTAGTTATGTAATTTCATATAAATTTAGCTCGGTAATTCTGAGAGAAACAATTTTGATACATATTTTATCATTACGGTGATACTCTGTTTTCAAGCATTTTTATAATAAAAGGAGTACAACTTTGATTTTGTTTTGAATATCTCCTTGAGGAGTTAAAGATTTAATTTTAAATTGATAGCAGAGGGCCCCTGCTATTCAAGGAAGCTTTACATGTTTTCTAGATAAGTCATTTTCAATTTTGTTTTATCATATTTCTTTACTTAGACTGCTTTCTGGAATCATAGATTTTAGCATTATTTTTCATGTCATTTGTTTAGATAAAGGATACTCATGATACTACAGTTGGTCTCCTTCTCAAGCTCTTCCAATATATCTCTATTAAATGAATTGGATTTAATTGTAATATTCTGAGTTACTAGCATTTCAGTTTTTGTTATTTAGATTAAGAAGATCATCATTATCTTACATCTATTCTCTTTCTCAAGCTCTTCCAATATATCACTACTATATGAATGAGATTTAGTTGTACTATTTTGAGTTATTAGCATTTTCTGTTCTTCAATTAGATAGAAGATCCTCATCTTATTGCAAACAATATTCTTCTCAATCTATTCCAATAAACCTCTAATCCATGAACGAGACTGTGTTGTAATATTATGAGTTATTAATTGTTTTTCTTCATAAAAATATCCTTATCACATTATGATTAATCTCTTTCAACAAACTCTTCCAAAAAAGCTCTAACTCATGAATGAGATCTAATTGTAATGTTATAAGTTGTTTCAGCATTTCATAGGAGATCCTTACTACATTATAGTAATCTTTTTCTCAAACTCTTCCAATAAACCTCTATCATATCAATGAGATTTCACTATAATGTTCTAAATTACTATTTGTTTTAACTGTTAGTATGATTCTTTCGTCGTAAAATATCACTTTAGCTACGCATACCAAGTAGCCCTAACATTAATAATGGTTGAAAAATATCTTTAAGTTTGCTGCATAAAATTAGATCTAAGCACAAAAGACATTAAGAAGATAAAATGTAAAGTGGCTCCATGCATCCAATGGACAAGACAAGAACAATATATTTGAAAGAATTTTATATTACATTAAAGAATGGGGCACCTGAGAGGAAAACAAGAAAGGTGTTTTCCAGTTCTCCTCAATGGGATGGGTTCTTGGAAGTCCTCAGTGTTTCAGATCTAAAATTTCTCTCTTCTATTGATATGGAAAACCTAGACAAATATGGAACTCAATGGGAGTTCAAAATGCAAACAAATGAAAATGGTGACCAAGAGTAGATCTAGTGAGATCTAATGCAATGGAGGTGAATAATGAATGGGGAAAACCCTTCTATTTATAACAAAATATTGGGGTGTTCTAGAACTCGGTGCATGAATAAAATATTATTAATCACATTCTAGAATCACCCTTTAGGAATATTTTATTATATTTGTTGGAGGGAAAAGGGTTTTTGACTTGGTTCAATTCCTTTATTTATAAATAATAAATAAATAAATGATTTATTTATTATTTAAGGGAAATTAGGGGAATATAATTAAATAAATAATGGTTTATTTAATTATTTAAAAATGATTTAGTCAAATTTAACTAGGAATAGTATTTAAATAGTAATTTAAATAACTTATTCTTAGGAAATAATTAAATAAATAATGATTTATTTAATTGATTACCTTGTTTTGGGTTAAATATGACCAAGAAATGTAAACAAATGTGGTGAAAGCAATTTTACTTGGGGTAAAATTAGTCTTACATGGTGTACTTAGGTTCATCTAACGATAATGGGTTAGATGACCAAAAAATGGTGTAACAGATTGCCCCCCAATGTACGAGTGTTAGGAGAAAATCGTATGACCGAAGTACGTTGTAAGAACTGAATCACTAAACAACAAGATAGAAATTAAAGAAAGGAATGTAAGGTAATCTAAAGTGGTGGAGGACTAGACCCTGAGGAGACGAGACTTACAGGTGCAACAAGTCTCAAGTGTATGATGCGGTACCAATGTGAAAGGCGGCGGGGGAGGCATACCTATGCCCGCCGAGACAATAGTACAAAGAATAAGGCACCCAGAAAACCATGGAATGCAATAGTAAAACCAGTGCTGGCCTAATCATGAGCCAGAAATCAAGAATGATGAATCCCACATACATGTGATGCCTGGAATAATCGTCAGGACTTATACAATAATATGGTAGTACATGAGATATTAGTAGACCCAAATTCCCCCTACACATGGGGAAGGGCTCGCGAAATTGGACCGACACGTGCAAATCGAAGAGGTGTTGCAAACGACTGAGGCCGATATCATCAAATGAGAGGAGCTGCATCAAGTGTTGGAATGAAGAAGTCATCCGGGTATGTGGGGGGCTACCTGCAGGGCCACCCCCTCTTGAGGGTTGAGACATCTCACACACACCCGGGTATCACCAATAGCTGCTGCTGCATCACTGAACCATCAAGTGTATAGATCACGATCAGGCTGAAAAGAGCTCGAACCAAGGTACACTGCCCCCTAGACCTGACTTCTGGATGAAATGAGCTGATGTCGACAGAAGTTAGTCCACCATGGGTAAGGAAATAAGGGAACCCCAACTAAGGCACGAGAGAAAATAGTGGAGCTTCGAATAGACGAACACTAATGATGATGAAATGAGGGATACGAAGTGGCGGATGGACGACTTCCCTTGTTAGAGCATAAAAAGCATGGATGGCTTGGCAGCGACTGACACAATATCATGAGGGATAGGGGACAGTGGGACTGAAGGCCATAATGTGCGACACGAGAGAGGGACCGAGCAATGAAGGATGGAGGGATATAGCAGGATACAAAGGGACTCGGGATAGATTCCATGAATGCGATGATGACTCAACTCGGATGCTCTAAACAAGGGTGACTCGATGGTGCTGCCACACAGTAAAGGTCCAATGGGGGACCATAATAACATGAGTACAATAGGGTATCTCATGATGAAATTCAACACGAACAAGGACAAGTAAGGAGGCAAAGTGGTGCCCCCAGTACAAGTGTTGTAAGTGAGGAAATTCGATTTGGAGGAGAGGTGAATAGACACTTCGTGGACGCAATGGGTCCTGGTGAAGTATCAAGGGACTAAAAATTAACAAGTACCTAGAGCTCATGAACAGGCCAGGTCACATTTTTTGGGGTTTGTGTTGTGGCCTGGGTAGCATGTACTGGGCAGAAAACTGCGACCTATCCCAGGAAATGACCTGAAAAGTGCGACCTATCAGAGAAAGGGGGTTTCAGTGCTATTTTTGGCTGAGATCTGGGATTTGTATGGTTGAGGGGCCTAGGTGCCCCCAGGCATGTTTTGGTCATCCCAAAATGTATTAAGGGGAATCTAAACACATTTTAATGATGTGATGCACCACTTGTTTGTGTTATGGTTATGCAGTATTGAAATGGAGGATTACCAATCTCTTTTACTACTGCATATATGAATCAAATGGACTTTAAGTTTTTGGGTGGGCATACCTGGTGTCACTATCCTAAAGAGAGGATTTGGAGATAATGAACTGATTCTCTTCTGGAAAACCTATAGGTTGGTCAACAACAACGTCTAAGAGACTGGGTTGCGGATGGAAAATGAAGGAACGATAAGGGGTATCATCCCGAGAGTGATCTGAAGTGATATGGGACTCTATAGGGTCTTCTAAATGTGGAAGAATAATGGTATGAGAGTCGACGTGACGAGATACACTAGGAGAGGTGTGGAGAATTACTTCTCTTGGTCTCTCAAATATGGGTGCCCCCTTATCCAAACATTGGGTTGCAATGTAATGGCCACAAGGTGGATGTGGTTCAAATGCATGGTTCTGATGTAAGGGGGAATAGGGAAAATCAGGGGAGATGATTTCTTCCATAATTTCGTCATCATGATAGGAGATGGGGTGACTGTTGGAAGAAATACCACCGGACGCAGTGAAGCTACCTGACTCATCATCATGAGAAGAGAGGTTCACGTGTGCATCATCACAAGGGGTGGCAGAAGAGTAAGCAGATAAAGGATCTACTGATCGTGGGCCTAGGGTGATCGCTGAAGGAAGGTCAAGCGAAACAACAGGGGAGGATTTAAAGGGAATGTTCCCTGAGGGTCTCATGGATGATGATAGGTAGGAAATGGTAGATGAATGCACCGTCAACTCGACATCAGGAGGGGGAATGTCAATGGGAGCAGTCATGTTTGGTAGTACTGCCGAAGTAAAACGCGCAAATTGGGGAGAGGTGGACTCGTTGCGCTTGGCCTTGAATTGGCAGAATGCTGCTAAAGAGGAGCGAAAGTCCTCGAGGTGGGGACAAAGGTGGGTGTAATGGCCATGGAGATCACATAAAGCATGGGGGTGGTTAGTGTGAATAGTCTTGGGGTTCTTGGCCGCGGTCGCAGAAGGAACAGATGGTTCCGGGACCATGGACTGAGGGAACGTGACATTAACCATGGGCTTGAGATGAGGCAATTGAGGACAGGTATGGGTGGCATGATCGACAACATCACACAAAGCACACGGGATGGTATGCTTTGAAGGTCGAGGAGGGGCAGAGGTGGTCAGGGTAACCTTGTTCTTTGGTGCCCACCCGCGGGCTTTGTTATTGTTACTCGACATGGTTGCAATAGGAGGAGGTGTCGGATGGGGTGAATGAGGCGCTGGGGCAACAGTAGATGTCATGGGTATTGGTTGAATTGGTGTTAAAGCAATATATGGTTTGGGTTGACCAGGCGGGGTAGTGGCTGGGGGGCTAAGGTACCAGACGGGTATACCCAAGGTCAAGGTGGGTAGGGAGAGGGTGGCCAAGATAGGGATGGAAGAAGCTCCGGGAGGGGGAGAAAGGAAAGGAATCTGACTAGCAGGGCAATGGCCAGGAGGGACGGGGCCAAGGGGGTGGAAATCGGGTAGAATCAACCCAAGAGGGTAGAGGTGGCTGTGAGGATTAGTTGGGGAAGGAGATTCCAAAGGAAGAGGGTTAGCTAGCGGGGGCGAGGGGCTAGGAGCTGGTGGGGGTGGGTGGGGTTGAGGTTGCTTACTAGCCAAAGTGGGCTGTGTAAGGTCAGCCCAAGATGATTGCATCATGCAAACGTTTGCCAGGCTAGGATCAGATACGAGAGGAGGGTCTAGAAAGGTTCCAAGAAAGGGGGAGTCTTTATAGACGCCGGGGGAAACACTGGGCCAAGAATCAATGGTTGGCTTGTTAGTGACAGCAGAAATAGTGGACTTAGGGAAAGACTGAGATTTTGGTTCATGATAGGTTAACTGGTTGATGGTGACAATTTTTCCGTTATGTGGGAAAAACATCTTGCGGTGGACTGCATAGGGGACGGAAGACATGGCATAGGTGTAACTACGCCCCAAAAGAATGTTTTAGTCAAGAGGGGTGTCGATAACTTCAATGTCAACACAAACAGTCTTTCCTGCAAGGGTGATAGGGCAGTTACGGAAGAGGCCAATGGGCTGGGAGGCATGGCCGTCCCATGCACGAAGGGTGATTGTGGAAGGGGCCAACTCAGGAGATCTGAGTTGTTTCCAAACCGAAGCATACATTACACAGGTGGATGCCCCCTCGTCAATGATGCACCGAGAAATGTTAGCGTTCCGGATTTTGACTGAGATCTGGAAAGCTACGGAAGCAGGAAGAGGAGGAGACTTTGACTGATGGGCATCAAAAACAATCAATTGGTTATCTATTGGATCTACAACGCCTAGGACAGATAGTAGAGCTTTTCTTTGGGAGGGGCACGACTGGAGGAGTTCCAAAGTTCAAATGGCAACAGGAGATTGGGCCAGCTCATCTAATATGCTAAACGAATGGGCAACTCGGTCAGAAGCAGCATTTCGGTGTAATGGTCCCTTAGGAATCTTGGTATGAACGTCGGCGTTGGGCGGAGGGATATGCATGGGACCATTAGTTGTCGAAATAGGCTTTGTAGAACCTAAAGAAGGTGACTCGGGGATAGATGGAGCAGGGGGCTGGGGGAAAGGACGGGATTGAGTGTGACGGTTAAGGTCGACGGTTATAGGTTGGTCAGAGTTCATCGTGAGGATCTGGTAGTCAGAGGGACCAGATGGAGGAGGTTGAGTGGTTACGGGTCTGTGAGGTGGGTGGGTAGCCACAAAGTTGTGCTGCGGGAAAGGATTGGTCACGCTCTGCTGAGCATACACCTGCCCCTGAGGGGGTGGTGGCTGCTGGTGCGGGGGTTGAGAAGACAAAGGAGGTGGGGGTGCTAATGCTGGAGGATTTGGAACACTAGGCTGCGGATGTGGATGAGAATGAGGTTGGGTAACAGTGGGGTAAATAGGGGGTTGGGCAGAAAGAGAAGGCATGCCGGGTCCTGGATGCGTGCTACCAAGAGGGGGAGAGTTGTGGGAAGTGGTGCCCCCTCCCCCAGAAAAAACATAGCTCGGGGAAGGTTGAGCAGATGGATGAGAGATAGTGCCAACGATACTGTCGGCGGTAGGAGGTGCCCCCGGTGCATGGGCATTACCGGGTCTGGGGAGATCAGGTAGAACAGTATAAACATAACCCGTCTGAGCGTAGATCAGGTCATATTTTAACACCATTTGGAGGGAGGCTTCTTTGGTTTGAGGAAAATGTGATGCGACATCTTTCCTGATAGGGGGCAAGAGAGATCTAAGGAACCAGTCCATGTAGACACGGTCTTCGAAGGTAGGAGATTGACATAGGCTCTTTCTTCTCCGCCATTCCTGGAGATGATCGGATAGGCGGGTCGTAGATGATTGACGGAAAGAAGTCAAAAGTTCGATACCAGTGTCATAACAAAGAGGAAGCTGGAAGTAAGATAAAAAAGCCCGGGCAAGAGTCGCAAAGGTGGTATGAGAGGAAGTGGGTTGATCAACATACCACTTAGAAGTGTCACCTGTAAGCGTGCATTGGAACAATCTAAGACAGACGGAATCATCAGTAATGGAAAGGGAGGAACACCACATGTAGAAAGATCGGATATGGTTGGAGGGATCCTCTCTAGCAAGGCCTTCAAACTTGGGAATGTCGGAGGGGAGCTTGGTTGGCATAGGAGGCCAACTAACATCGTGGCAGATAGGATCATTGATTAACTAATTGAAATCGGGAAGACTGAGTCCTGCCATGAAGGGGAGCAAGGGAGCAGTTGAGGGAGTGCCTGTGGCGGTTCTGCTCGTAATAGTCCCAGCATTAGGGCCGGGGTTACCACTAGCGTTAGGCCCTGGACCAGCCATGGTGAAGGTAATAAGGAGAACCAAAAGTAGGGGGAGGAAGCAAAGAATCAGAAGATGAGTCAGAGTGTGGACTCGGGGGAGAACTAACTTGACGATGACGGGAAGGAGGAAGTTGACCATCCGAAAACGGAGGGTGAAGGCCAATAAATCTTCGGGATAAATGTCTTGGGGGTGGAACGATGATAGGAAGAAGGAAGACCGACAAGGGCAGTAAGGTGTAAAGGCAAGACGTGACAGGGGCAGAGAGGTACAATGTCAATTAATTTTAAAGTCTTTGCGAGGCGGTGTTAACCAGGCTCTTCTTCACTTAGGGTCAGTGTGTGGCGTGCATTAATTTTAATTGATTAAACCCAGACGTTTTGAGAGTAAAAGAAAAAGTGTGCTGCGTAATGGAAAAGAAATCTGCAGTAAATAAGACTGAAAGAACAGAAAATTAACAACTAAAAATGCAACTATCGAACCCAAGAAGGCGGGTCTCTCAAAACTAGTCTATAAGAGGGAAAAAACTAGGCAAAGCATGCTAGAAAGAGACCAATAGATCTAAGGTCCAAAGGGACTAGGATCTAAAGGGTAAATCTGCTGAAAAATGGTGTAGAGAACAAAAAAGAGGCAGAGGCAAGGTTGCTGCTAAAAAGGAGGAGATCAGCTAAAAATAGAAGAGACAAAGCAGTGGCCTTAGAAAGGAACCCAAAAAAAATGATATGAGGTGATTTGAGAGGGAGAAGTGCTGATCATAAAGGGATCTGAAAAGGAGGTATCAAATCTGAGAGAAATAAGGCTGAAACTCTAGAAATTTAGATACTTACAGCAGCTAAAATTCTTCCACAAAAAGTGGAGGGTACTGAAGCCCTAGGGGGGCTAGATTCCCACTTAATTGAGTAAAACCGAGCAAGAATAGGTCTAAACGGGTGAAGATGGAGGTCAGACAACCCTGACAGAGGTTCAGACCAAACCCAGAAAAATTCCAGAAAAAATTCCAAGTCGCAATTTTTGACCTATTTTTCGCTCAGGTCACACTATTTGGGCTATTTTCCGCGACCCAGGATGCACTTTTTGGGCCAAAAAGTGCGACCTACACTTCCGGCACTCTCGGCGGCAGATTTCAGAAAAAATTGTCGTCTCAACTGCGGCTGATGTCGGTCACCTGTGCAATAGGGCCAAAAACACACAGAAGTTAAAAATTTTAATGTTTGAGGGTTTTAGAGGTGAAAAGCACCATAAAAATAGGAAGAACAAAAAACTGAAGAGAAACCCTAGGGTCTGAAATAGCTGGATATGCGGGAATAGATGAAACGACAGTGGTCACAAAAGAAAACCTGTGTGGAGTCGCCAATTGTTAGTATGATTCTTTCGTCATAAAAGATCACTTTAGCTACGCAAACCGAGTAGCCCTAACATCAATAATGGCTGCAAAATATCTTTAAGTTTGCTGCATAAAATTAGATCTAAGCACAAAAGACATTAAGCAGATAAAATGTAAAGTGGCTCCATGCATCCAACGGACAAGACAAGAACAATATATTTGAAAGAATTTTATATTACATTAAAGAATGGGGCACCTGAGAGGAAAACAAGAAAGGTGTTTTCCAGTTCTCCTCAGTGGGATGGGTTCTTGGAAGTCCTCAGTGTTTTAGATCTAAAATTCCTCTCTTCTATTGATATTGAAAACCTAGACAAATATGGAACTCAATGGGAGTTCAAAATGCAAACAAATGAAAATGGTGACCAAGAGTAGATCTAGTGAGATCTAATGCAATGGAGGTGACTAATGAATGGGGAAAACCCTTCTATTTATAGAAAAATATTGGGGTGTTCTAGAACTCGGTGCATGAATAAAATATTATTAATCACATTCTAGAATCACCCTTTAGGAATATTTTATTATATTTGTTGGAGGGAAAAGGGTTTTTGACTTGGGTAAATTCCTTTATTTATAAATAATAAATAAATAAATGATTTATTTATTATTTAAGGGAAATGAAGGGAATATAATTAAATAAATAATGGTTTATTTAATTATTTAAAAATGATTTAGTTAAATTTAACTAGGAATAGTATTTAAATAGTGATTTAAATAACTTATTCTTAGGAAATAATTAAATAAATAATGATTTATTTAATTGATTACCTTGTTTTGGGTTAAATATGACCAAGAAATGTAAACAAATGTGGTGAAAACGATTTTACTTGGGGTAAAATTAGTCTTACATGGTGTACTTGGGTTCATCTAACGATAATGGGTTAGATGACCAAAAAATGGTGTAACATTAACATTTCCTTTATGTTTTAGGAAGATCCTCATTGCATTAGAATTTAATCTCTTTCACAAGCTATTCCAACAAATCTCTAACTAAATGAATCAGATTGAGTTGTAGTGTTTTGAGTTACCTTTCATTTTCATGAATGTTCATTTGAAAGCTATAATATCCATGGATTAGGAATCTCTATTTTCATCATTTTCTAATTAGGAATATAACTTTCAAATAAACTCTGTTTTAATTCATTTGTTAAGATTTCCTTTTTATTCCTTTTGACATAGATTTAACCTCATCTTCTTAACATAGAATAACATACTAGAATCAAACATAATAAAACCAAAAACATCAATAAAACACGGAAAACAATGAAATAAGAAAAGGGATACTTAGGCACATATAGTGCAAGTACACTTCATCAGTTTACTAGCCCTGGTTGATAATTTATGCTATCAATTTAGGACACTAAATTGACTAAATATTTTGGCACCGTTTCCGAGGAAGTGTAACTAGGTAGCCTTATTTCCTATTTCCCAAAAACAACGATATGCGTACAGAAAGAGATTCTAGGGGTAGAAGAGGCAGAAGCTTAATTCCCACAACTCCACTCACTCCACCAAGACCAAGACGCAACACACCTCCAACTCAAACCCACATTCCATACTATACTGGTCATAGGCTTCTAGAAGTCTCAAGATTAGATATCCCATCAGGAAGATCTCCCACTTCATCCACTGAAGCAATTCTAGAGGAAGAATATCCAAGGACTCCTACAGAAGGGATAACCTTTTTCACTTCCACAGGGGAATATATTCCAGCAGAAGAATTACAAATCCCTAGTGAAGAGGAAGAAGAGGACTATTTCTTCAATATACCCTTGATAGAAGAACCAGTAGAACAACTAGCTCTTCCAACTGAACCCTATATTAGTTCAGAGGAATCTATCATGGCAGAAGAAGGGGAAGGAGAAGTCTTTAATGGAGAACATACACTATTTGGAGGAGGTAGAGGAAGAGGAGGAGATAGAGGAAGAGGTATAGGTACAAAAGAAGGTAGAGGAAGAGGAAATGCAGAAGGAGGAAAAGGTAGAAGGGAAACTGGAAGTCCTTTTGGATTCCCTATAATAGATGAAGAGACTAATGCAACTATGAAAAATATCTCACCATTTTTTCTTCCAAACTTTCATGGACTAAAAAGTGAAAATTCGAAGACCTTCTACTTTGAATTTGAAGTTCTATGCAGAACCTATGATTACCTACAAGATGCTCAGAAACTTAAATTGTTCCCTTCAACATTGAAGGAGCAGCATTAAAATGGTTTATGAGTTTAATCACTAGGTATATTAGGACATGGGATGAAATGAGGAAAGCATTTTTAGATAGATATTTGGATTACTGTATACCAGTCAACCATAAGGAGGAAGTGTTCAAGATGATGCAAAAAGAGGATGAAAATCTGGAAGATTTGTTGGAAATATTTAACTATAACATCAAGAGGTAAAAAATGGAAAACATAGACCAAGATACTTTGAAAGCTCTTTTGTTGAAGACAATTAGGGATGAATGGATAGATATCCTTAATATGATGGGGAAAGGAGACATATCTCAACTTTCATTACCTGATATAGCAGAACTATGTATTAATCTTTCAAGAGGAAAATCTAAGATTCTAAAAGGACCAAGAGACCCTGCTCTTGCAAGGGCAAGAAAATTTGCAGCTGCAACAGTAAGTTGGGTAGAGATAGGAAATATGCTTGATGAATTCAAAACTGACATTCTAGGGAGTCTTAGTGAGAAAATTGACACCCTTAAGTTACAAAACAAGCAGAAAGATGAAACTGATGCCTTAGCAATATTTTGTCTCAAATGTAGGAAGATGCATGCCTTAAGAGAGTGTCCTTTGGATGCAAAAGTAATAGAGACTTGTGCTCAGAAAAACATGAGACCAAGAATTGTCCCTCAATCCCTGGCCTCAAAGTTGTCTTTCAAGAAGAAACAACCACAAATTCCATAGAATCTCTTAATTTTTTCTCTAGAAGACCTTGGAAGGGATCTCAAAAACAAGGGTTTAGTAATCAAATGTATAATCAACCCCCACCTAATTGGAACTCTTGGCAGCAACCTTGGCCCCAATTTCAAAATCAATCTCAACCTTGGGCTCAAGGAGCACAAAAACCTTATGGAATGTTCTCCTAGTATTATCAATATCCACCCTCTTATCCATCATATCCATCATATTCAAACTTTCCTCCTCAACAAAATCCTCAGCAGAATCCAATACATCAAAACCAACATCAAAATCAAAATCAAAATCCACCACTTTCATTACCATTTCCTCAAAAATAAAATCAGTTACCTACCCAACCAATACCAGACCCCAACAATAAAAACCCTCAGAATACATATATGATAGAAGGTAAAAAATTTCCAACCTATTTGATTACTCCTTTAGACCTTAATGATGTTCAACTTAGGTCTGGAAGAATACTTGAAAGAAAGAAACCTTCTGTAGTTATACAAGAACAAAACAATTCTGAGGAAGATTCTCTACAGGTAAATAATTTTTTTGAAGAAAACACATCTCTTCAATACCAAAACATTGGAAAATCAAAACAAAAAGAACCAATAATTTCAACTCCTATGTTAGAACATCCATCAACATCTACTACTACACCTCCTTTTCCTGAGCGATTACAAATTGATAGGGGTGTAGAGAAACAAATTATGATGCCTAACTATGATTTCCTAGATGAGTTAAGAAATGTTTGTATTAAGATTCCATTATTACAGGCCATCAAGGAAATCCCAATTCTAGCAAAGACAATAAAGGAGTTGAGTATGAAAAAAACAGGAAAAAGAATAAAAGAGATAAAGAAAATACAACTGGTAGGAAAATAGCAGACATAATGATGGGAAAGATTGCCATTCCAAAATATCTAGATCCCATAAATCCAGTTGTTAAGATACATATCAATGGAATATAAATTCCAAACACACTTATTGATCTAGGAGCAGCAATAAATATCATGAGTAGGCAAATCATGGAAAAACTAAAACTTCCTAATCTTCTTTTTACACCCACACTATTACAATTAGCAGATAGATCTGTAATCAAACCAGATGGGGTATTAGAATACATTCCAATATATTTAGATTCTTGGGATTATCCTGTGGATTTCATTATCCTAACTCCAAAAAATGATCTAGGAGGACATCCTATTATATTAGGAGAACCTTGGATAGCTACAGCTGATACTTTCATTAGCTGTAGATCCGGTGATATGTACATCTCTGATGGAAGTTCAACCAAGATATTCACTTTGTATCCTTCAGCAAGAAAAATCATAGAATTAGATGATACTCAATGGATTGATGATGAAGAAGATATACAACCTCTTTTCACTATTTCAGAAATTAGTGAATATAGTCAAATTCTGAATACCTTAGAAAATCATAAATATTCTTTAGAATAAAAACGTGAACAATTTCAAGAAGAATCCAATATTGAGTTTTTGTAATCAAGAAAAATCTCTCTTTACTCTATAGAAGAATTTGGTAGCTCTACAATTGAAATATTCCCAGGAAAAAATTTAAACATAAACAAAAACCTTGAGAAATTTCAACAAGAAAAGCTAGTCAAAATATTACAGAGACACTCTTCTGCATATGCATGGGAGTAGACTGATATGAAAGGGATAAACACTAAGACTTGCACTCATCATATCTACATAGAGGAAAATTGTAAACCAATCAGACAGCCTCAGAGAAGGATGAATCCAAACCTTAGGGAGATTGTTAAAGAAGAGTTGCAGAAATTGTTAAATGTCAATTTTATTTATCCCATTTCAAATAGTCAGTGGGTTTCTCCTTTGGTGATTGTACACAAGAAAAAAGGTGAATGGAGGGTATGCATTGACTATCAAGAACTAAACAAAGCTACTCTTAAAGACCATTTTACCTTACTTTTCATAGATCAGGTGTTAGATACATTAGCAGGCAAAAAGTACTTTTCATTTTGGATGGTTTCAGTGGTTACAACCAAATTCAAGTTGCACTTGAGGATCAAGATAAAACCACATTTACCTGTCCTTAGGGTACCTATGCCTACCGAGTATTACCTTTTGGATTTTGTAATGCACCTGCAACATTCCAAAGGGAAATATTGGGAATCTTTTCAGATCTAATACATGACTGTGTAGAAGTATACATAGATGACTTCACAGTCTATGGAAACACATTTGAAGAAGCCTTAGCAAACTTGGAAAAAGTTCTAAAAATATGTAAAGAGGCAAACCTTTCATTAAGTCATGAAAAATGTTTCATGATGTTCACTAAAGGTATTGTCTTAGGACATCATATTTCAGGAGATGGGATTAGAGTTGATGAGTCAAAAGTTGAATTCATCTCTAGACTATTAGTTCCAAGTTGTCAGAAAGATGTTAGGAGTTTTCTAGGATTTACAGGATATTACAGAATATTTATAGAAAACTTCATTAAGATAGCATCTCCACTTTTCAAACTACTTACCAAGGACTATGAATTCAATTGGAATCCTGACTGCGAGTTAGCCTTTGAAACCCTAAAAACAAAAATCTCTAAAGAACCTATTTTAAGGGGACCTAACTGGAAATTACCTTTTCACATCTCAACATATGCCTCAGATACAGCTTTAGGAGTTGTGCTAGGACAAAAAGACCTGATTCCTTATGCCATCTACTATGCAAGTAAAAATTTGACTCCAAAGTTGAATTATATTGTAACTGAAAAAGAGTTCTTAGTTGTTGTTCATGCCATAAATAAATTCAGAAACTATATAACAGGCTATGAAAACTTTGTCCACACAGATCACTCTGCAATTAGGTATTTAATGAACAAATCAATTACTAATGGTAGAGTCACAAGATGGTTATTGCTTTTACAAGAATTTAACATCACCATTCTGGATAGGCATGGAAAACAAAATACAGTGGCTAATTTCCTATCTAGACTCCAAAACATTAAAGACAACACTCCAGTTGAAGATCAATTCCCTGATGAATATCTCTTTGCAATTACTACTCAAACTCCCTAGTTTGCTGACAACGCCAATTATTTAGTTTCAAAGAAATTTCCTTCAATTATGAATGCAAGAGACAAAAGAAAGATCATTTTTGACAGTGCAAAATATTCATGGATTTCTAATGAGTTATACAAAACGAGTTCAGACTTTATTATCAGAAGATGTGTTCAAGAAGATGACATGCCTGAGATTCTCAAGGCATGTCATGATGAACCTTATGGTGGACACTTTGTTGATAAGAGGACATCTTATAAAATACTTCACCTAGGATATTATTGGCCATCCCTCTTTAAAGATGCTAAGGAGTATGTCAAAAGGTGTGATAGTTGCCAAAGGGTAGGGAAACCTTCCCCTTCAGGTGAGATGCCATTGCAACCTCAGGTACACATTGAACCTTTTGAGAAATGAGCTTTGGATTTTGTGGGACCTATTAATCCTCCATCAAAGAAAAAGAAATATATATTAGTTTTCACTGATTATGTTACCAAATGGGTAGAGGCCAAACCATTACTTTCTGCTACTGAAGCATCTGTAGTTAATTTTCTTTTTGAGGATATTTTCACTCGTTTTCGTGTCCCAAGAGAAATTTGTTGGGTGCAGGAATTTCACTTAAGAAAACTACTCAACATTTAATTGTCAACCCGAGGGATTCATAAACTTAGAGATGAAGCACAGGCAATGCCAGAGATGGTATTAATTTTCCTGATAAAAATTCCTACTTTAAAGAAAAGCTTGCAAAATCGAAAGAGTAAAAGATATCTGAATCATCAAAGTAATCTAGTGCTGGAACAAGAAAGAATGCATTTGCAAAGGAATCAAAATAAAAGGCAATCACTCCAACTGATCAATTTTTAATTACTGAGTATGTGTTATGTTTTTCTTTAGCAGAGACACCTTGGTAGTCTTCAACAGATCGTCCCCTTCGAACCTGCTCATGTAAATATATCCTTTCCATAAGAATCAATCTTGCACTAGTGCAGTCTTCTTGCACTAGTGCAGGAACAGTGATTTATGCAGAAGGTGTAAAGTAATGTCAGTACTAAAAATGTTTTTCTTCGTGCAAGGGCCCTGAACTTTCTCAAGCCCACAACACTCAGATCTGGTACCAAGAAATTAGTTCTTGTATTGGATCAGAGCTTCTTACACTTTAACTTTTAATTCTTGAAATCAATGCTTACTTACTGCAAGTGTTATAAAACCAAATTGCATATCAAAAAGATAAATGTCTGCAGAAATAAAGAAACAATCTGTTATAAAGTGTTTAATGAAAGCAAGAAAATTTCTGAAAGTAAATTAGAAAGGCTTGTTGAAGTGAATAGCACACCAACGTGCACTGGTGTAGGTGACTTCTCCTGCTCGAACTAGGTGGAGAAAACAAACCAAAGTGCAGAAAGTAAATAGCACACCAACATGCACTGGTGCAGGAACGAACCAGGCAGAGGAAATAAACCAAATCTTGCAGAAAGTGAATAGCACACCAACATGCACTAGGGCAGGTAACTCCTCCTGCTCGAACCAGGCAAGGAAAATAAATCAATCGTGCAAAAAGTAAATTTAACTACTTCATGCAGCAAATCTGCTTTCACTCAAACAGAAATTAAATTGATGTAAATTAAATTACACTTAGCAGTTTAAAACATAAATTACAAGAACAGAAAAGAGAGTGGGGTAAGTGTGCTAGGTTGGCTGGGCCCTAGCCAACCAACACGCTTCCCTCTTATGTAAAAACACTACTCAGCACTTAGTTAATTAATCAACTATTCAAACATAAAGGAATAAAATCCATGAAGCATAAGGCAGAGCTCTTCTTATTAAGTCCTCAAAGCAAATACATGTGTGATTACATATCTAGCCTAGATTTGGGCGACACCAGCAAAACAACGGTACAACAATGCTATTGTAGTGTCACTCCTCCATCGTCTGTCCCTCTTATTTTCTTACGTGCATCATCCCCTTTTATAATCCTTCGTAATGGTTAAAACAAACTATTCCTTTGCAAGGAATATGGGGATTGAATCCCAACAATTTCTAATTTCATCGTATAATCAGTACAATTGTTCCCCTATTAAAAGAATTGAGATTTAATTTGAATTTTCCAATTCTGGGATTTTTCTAAAATTCTGGAAAATTTGTTAATTTTAACAAACTGCCTTAAAGCCCCCCTTCGTATCTCCTCAACCATTGTGTATTTTGGGAAACTGTCCTCGTCTTACTCAATTTCCTATACTGGGAAAAAAACCCATGTCACAGAATTTCTTTATTCGTCTTTATCTGCATGAAACATGAGGTGGAAGTTGGCAGTTTGGAAACTGTTGACTGTGTTTTCAGAATTTTGGAAATGACAGTCTCTTTTTTATAAAATTGATTCAAATACATGTTCGTAACTTTTGGAATAATTTGAATCTCGGGAAACGGTTTTGATTAGGGGTAATTGGTTATCTTTGTGAAAAACCCATTTGCTCAGATTTCCATAATTCACCTCCATTTGCATAAAAACCGAGGTCAAACTTTTCCTTTTAGAAGTTATGCAGATTTTCAACAGACTTGGTGATTTTCAATGTTGGTGCAGGAATGTGTTCTCGTACTAGTGCAGGAACGTGTGGTGCAGGAACTTCGCCTTTATCAGAATAGGCATATAACCATCTTTGTAAACCTACAAACACACAAACTATTATTAAATATGCCTTTAATGTTTAAATCTCATTAAAACAAAGGAATAGCAAATAATTACTTATTATCTTCAAGAATGCACAAAACTATGACAATGACTTATTCAAGCTAAACAAAAGCATGAGTGATTTCAAGTAAAAGATAATATAAAACAAGGCAAAACAGAGGCGCAACATCCCCCCATGCTGACCTTCTTTCATATCCTCATGCAAGGAAATCAATTGTCAATTTGTTGCTCCCTTACAAAAAGCAAGTTTAAAAACATTTATGGGCATTCGTAATGATATTTCATGCAATCCTATGTGATCACATTTCCTACGCTAGATAAAACTTGTTTCAAGAACAAAGTGTTTGCTGGACTCTTTGATTATTTATACTAATTCCAAGAAAATTTATCACACAAAAAAACCAAATTGCAAGGATGGTGCATTCTTGAGAAAAATAGACAACTTTTAAAATTTTCAAAAATAATATCTCGGAGGCATCCGTATCAAAAGTTTCACTTTAACATCCTCATTATAAACATGAGTGACATGATTTAAACGATATGGTGTTACAGGTAGACATGGTAATACCTTCCCATAATGATTATTTTATCATCATCCATGTATAGTTAAAGCTTCTCTTTTTTGGGCACAGTGAATTACCAGCACTAAGGGTCCTCACGTCCATAAAAAAATCATTTCAAAAAGATAGAACTCCAAGGCATAACAATAGAAGGATTTTAAAGCCCTTCTCAAAGAGATTGGTAGTGAGTTCACGGAAAGAAAAATCAACCAAGTAAATTATAGTGTAGAGCCAACTTTAATACCACAGGCATGGCCCTGCTACCAGCAGGCATCCATAGGCTCGACAGGGATACCTTTTAACCTTACGAAATGATTTTGTCCCACCTATTAGATATAGATTCAGAGTTATTTATGAAAATTTACTTTTTCTCTTTTTATAAGTTAATTGAAGGACATTGTCCTAGCTTGGTAACCAACTAACGACAATGCCATTCACAAGAACTAACAAGAATGAATGAGTCAGCTCGCGATGAGACTTCTCATCTTCCAGTTTTCCAACTCAAAGCGATTACCCTAGCTTGGTGACCAGTGCAGTAATTTCATCTTCCTTAGGACCCATGATCATAGTAGGTCGGCTCGCAATGAGACCTCCTATCCTTCAATTAATTCATTTATGTTTTTTAAAAAAACTCTGATTATGATTAACCCTAGATGGATTACTTAATAGGTGGGGAAGAAAATCTACTCCTTAAGAGTGCAGGATGGCGTGAAAAGTTTATTCTTTACTGGTTGGTCATGCTACCCTAAGAACTTATAAAAAAACATCTTAGATGATGACCAAAAAGATTCCTTGAGTTTATCATGCTAGGGTTCTTTATGAAAGCTTATTAGATTTTTATAGGCGTGGTCCACCATAGGAGGTTTTTTCACTAGTCCCTTCGAAGAGGAATTTGAAAATATTTTCTGGATGATAGTTTGTTAGAATAAGAGAAAATTATTACATGTAACTTATAACAATATATAGCAATCAAATTCACTTTAAAAATATGAAGCGTTAAGTGTAAATAACTTTTGACAAGTTTTACCATGAGAATGCGTAATAATAAAAATTTCAAAAGCTGTGCTTTTATGGAATCACAAGTTCAAGAGTGTTGTTATTCATCTTTATTCATTACCCTACCCTATTTTTAAAAAGAGAAATATCACCCTTAAGTGTAGGCATACTTCCAATGAAGCCATGTGCAGATTAGGTGAAAATATATATTCATGCCCAAATTTATCATACAAACTTGAAAGTGTACATGAGCATGAAAAACCAACCAATTTACTTGATATGACAACAAGAGTTTTAAAAGAAAAGAATACTCCCTCGATTGATTCATTGTTAGGAACCAATGTTTGATATGATCATGGTATTCTTGGTCCATTTCTTGATTTGGCCCATGCTGCTCATCCTCTTCTTCCATGTCATGTTGATTATTCTCCGTAGGGTGAGTAGTCTCTTGATTACATTTTGAATCTGCTGATAGAAATGTCAAGAACTCCTCGATCTCAAGTTCCAATGGATATTCTCCATTGATTATAGTGAATGATTCATTTATCTTCTTAGATGACTGGTCAAGGAAATCAAAAGAGACTTCCAAATCCTCTTGTGGTGGTGGAGAAATGGACAAGCTCTTGAATATTTTCAAAAAGTTCTCTTCCTGAGAGGTAGAGGTCCAGATCCCATCAGCTGCTAGGGGTTGTGAGAGATCCTTCATATTTATAATCTTCAATTCCATCTAGTTTATTGATAGTCCCTATCTCCACACACATATTAGTAATAGGGGTTCTTACAACACCTCAAAAATGATATAACATTAAAAATTAGGATCTGAAGATAATTGATTTTAAAATTTATTGGCTGAAATAAAGCTCACCACACTTGCATAAAAAACAAAAAGATAAAGGCAGACTTACCCTTATTCCATCAACAAAAATTCTTACCAAATCAAATCGCCTCCCTGGCAACGGCACCAAAATGTTGGGTGCAGGAATTGCACTTAAGAAAACTACTCAACATTTAATTGTCAACCCGGGGGATTCGTAAACTTAGAGACGAAGCACAGGCAATGCCAGAGATGGTATGAATTTTCCTCATAGAAATTTCTACTTTAAAGAAAAGCTTGCAAAATAGAAAGAGTAAAAGATAACTGAATCATCAAAGTAATCTAGTGTTGGAACAAGAAAGAATACATTTTCAAAGGAATCAAAATAAAATACAATCACTCCAATTGATCAATTTTTAATTACTGAGTATGTGTTATGTTTTTCTTTAGCAGAGACACCTTGGCAGTCTTTAACAGATGGGCCCCTTCAAACCTACTCATGTAAAGATATCCTTTCCACAAGAATCGATCTTGCACTAGTGCAGGAACAACGATTTATACAGAAGGTGTAAAGTAATGTTTGTACTAAAAATGCTTTTCTTCGTGCAAGGGCCTTGAAATTTCTCGAGCCCACAGCACTCAGATCTGGTACCAAGAAACTCGTTCTTGTACCAGATCAGAGCTTCTTACACTTTAACTTTTAATTCTTGAAATCAATGCTTAATTACTGCAAGTGTTATAAAACCAGATTGCATATAAAAAAGATAAATGTTTGCAGAAATAAAGAAACAATCTATTATAAAGTGTTTAATGAAAGCAAGAAAATTGCTGAAAGTGAATTAGAAAGGCTTGTTGAAGTGAATAGCACACCAACGTGCACTGGCGCAGGTGACTTCTCCTGCTCGAACCAAGCAGAGAAAACAAACCAACGTGCAGAAAGTAAATAGCACACCAACATGCACTGGTGCAGGAACGAACCAGGCGGAGGATATAAACCAAATCTTGCATAAAGTGAATAACACACCAACGTGCACTAGGCAGGTAACTTCTCCTGCTCGAACCAGAAAAGGAAAATAAATCAACCATGCAGAAAGTAAATTTAACTACTTCATGCAGCAGATCTGCTTTCACTCAAACAGAAATTAAAATGATGTAGATTAAATCACACTTAGCAGTATAAAACATAAATTACAAGAACAGAAAATATAGCGGGTAAGCGTGTTGGGTTTCCTGGGCCCTAGCCAACCAACACGCTTCCCTCTTATGTAAAAACGCTACTCAGCACTTAGTTATTTAATCAACTGTTCAAACATAAAGGAATAAAATCCATGAAGCATAAGGCTGAGCTCTTCTTATTAAGTCCTCAAAGAAAATACATGTGTGATTACATATCCAGACCAGATTTGGGCGACACCAGCAAAAAAAAGGTACAGCAACGTTGTTGTAGCGTCACTCCTCCACCGTCCGTCCCTCTTCTTTTCTTACGTGCATCATCCCCTTTTATAATCCTTCGTAATGGTTAAAACAAAATATTCCTTTGCAAGGAATATGGGGATTGAATCCCAACAATTTCTAATTGCATCGTATAATCAGTATAATTGTTCCCCTATTAAAATAATTGAGATTTAATCCAAATTTTCCAATTCTGGGATTTTTCTAAAATTCTAGAAAATTTGTTAATTTTAACAAACTGCCTTAAAGCCCCCCTTTGTATCTCCTCAACCATTGTGTATTTTGGGAAACCTTCCACGATATACTCAATTTCCTATACTGGGAAAAAAACCCATGTCACGGAATTTCTTTATTCTTATTTATCTGCAAGAAACCCAAGGCGGAAGTTGGCAGTCTAGAAACTGTTGACTGTGTTTTCAGAATTTTGGAAATGACAGTCTCTTTTTTATAAAAGTGCTTCAAAGACCTGTTCATAACTTTTGGAATAATTTGAATCTCAGGAAACGGTTTCATTTATGGGTAATTGATTATCTTTGTGAAAAACCCATTTGCTCGAATTTCCATAATTCACCTCCATTTGCATAAAAACCGAGGTCAAACTTTGCCATTTAGAAATTATTCAGATTTTCAGCAGACTTAGTGATTTTCAATGTTGGTGCAGGAATGTGTTCTCATACTAGTGCAGGAACGTGTGGTGCAAGAACTTCGCCTTTATAAAAATAGGCATATAACCAACTTTGTAAACCTGCAAACACACAAACTAATATTAAATATGCCTTTAATGTTTAAATCTCATTAAAACAAAGGAATAGCAAATAATTACTTATTATCTTCGAGAATGCACAAAACTATGACAATGACTTATTCAAGCTAAACAAAAGCATGAGTGATTTCGAGTAAAAGATAATATAAAACAAGGCAAAACAGAGGCCCAACAAAATTGTTACAGATCAAGGAGCTCAATTCACATCAAAAATGGTGGAAAAAATGGTAGAGAAGGACAAAATCAGACACAGGAAATCCACTCCCTACCATCCATAAGCAAATGGCCAAGTGGAATCTACCAATAAGGTCATTGAAGGGATCCTGACAAAGATTGTTCATTTACATAGAAGATATTGGGAAGGAAGGCTTCCTGAAGCCTTATGGGCCTACAGAACTACATGGAGAAACACAACAGGACACACCCCTTATGAACTTGTTTATGAAAAACAAGTCCTGTTTCCCACAGAGTTTCAGATCCAAACTTTCAAAATGGCATTCCAGTTAGGACTTGATTTGACAGAAGCACAAAAGCATAGACTGGAGCAGATAAATGAATTGGATGAGATCAGACAAGATGCAGTCCAGAGAACAAGCATAGTCCAACAGCAAAGAACTAGATGGCATGATAAGTACATCAAAGAAAAGAAATTTAAGGAATGTGACTGGGCCCTCTTATTTGATTCAAAGTTCAAGGATTTTCAAGGTAAATTCCAAACTCATTGGCTTGGGCCATCTGAAATTGTGAAAATATTTGAATATGGAGCAATAAAAATTAGGACAATAGATGAAGGAAAGGTAGCTTTTCTTGTAAATGGGCACAGACTGAAATTGTATCATAAGCCACTTTCAAGAGAAGAATTTGTCAAGAAATTCCAAGATAACATTAATATGAATTTAGTGAAGAAGAATTATTCTTCTTCACTAACTTAATTGTATTTTTCTTCAATCATTTATTTAAAAAAAAAAATAGAAAAATAAATAAATAAATAAACAAAATAATAAATAAATAAATAAATGAAAGTATAAATATGAAAACCAATCATTGATTGGCATGTTTATACAGAAAGTATAAGGTGAAAATCATAATTCTTCTAACACTTTAGACTTTCAAAAATTGATTTTTTTTCTGCAATTAAGTATCATAAAATCATAAGTTGCAGATTCACTTTTCATACTTCACTTCATACTTCATTCCATTCCATATTCCATGATCCATCTCATTCCATTCCATATTTCAATTCATTCATATTTCATTCCATTTCATACTCATAATACAATTCATTCCATTCCATTCCATTTCATATTTCATAGTTTTAATAGGTACATTCTGTAACTACTTGTTCTGTAGCCAATCTTGTTTTAAAACCAATTTGAATCTGCAAACCTACTTCAATACACAAAGGATGATAGTCAAAAGAAGATTATGGAGCTTAAAAGATCAATATTTTTCAGATGAAGGACAAGCACAACAAAGCATCAAAATAAAAAAGGCTAAGGTAAACTGTGTGAAAATTATTTTTGATAGCAAAACATGAAAGATATAATATGGTTAAATCAATTGTTTCCTAAAGTTATTTTATCATTTGAATTGACCCTTGCCTATCATAAAAACTCCTCGACTAAATCCCTTACATCCCGCTCCATAACAATTCACCATTAATTAAAATATTAACGGATAAAACTTAGATGTGACCTATTAGGTCACGTCCTTAGATCATATCATTTATTGATGAATTTTGAAAATCATCAGAAGATTTCTTCGCGGTCTTTTATCCCATATCAAACTCTTAACCCGATCATTTTCATGATTTACCACTACCTTATTCATCCATCCATATCCACTCACTGCCATTACATTCCATAGCCAGTCTTCATCTGCATAAGCAAAGAAGTCATTTTTAGGGCAAAACAACCTTCCACAGCTACTCTTTCTTCAAATAGAAGATCAGAAACAAAGCGGTGGATATAAGCCAAAGAAAGGAAGCAATTTTTATCAAGGAGAAAAGGGGCATATTGTAAGATCAAAGCCAATTGGGACCAAATATTTAGAAGGATACCCTTAGGTTAAGGGGTTATTACAATAGGTTGGATGGATGAACTTTGTAGAGAAGTTCAATGGATTCCACAAAGAAGTCACGAAGTCATTTTCCAGGTCATTCGATGGATCAGAGGTAGAAATTGGGGATATTAAGTTCACCATCACAGAGTCATTCATAGCTGAGGCCATATAATTACCACGATAGGGTGAACGTTGGTTTAAAAACAAAGAGTTCCATAATGAAACCTGGAAACAAATGCTAAAAAAACTAGGTATGGACATTTCAGTTTTTAGCAAAGGTATTCCTAGTACAACTTTGAAAAATAAATGGAGGAATGTGTTATTGATTTTACAAAAATTCATAACCTGTGAGGGTAGATTTGGCACTTTATATGTCTATCATATTAAATTGATGATGAATTTCTTAGATGATGAAATATATTTACCCTTCTTCCTGCTTAATATTTTGAAAAGGATGGCCTCTAATGTTCAGAAAAGACTTCAGTTCCTAGAAACTACTTTGCATCATCATGGCCTAATTAAAATATTAATTGAGTTTCATTTGAAGAAAGTAAGAGATAGCTGGGATGAATTCCTCCTAAGAAACCATTTTGAAGAACCAGAAGAAACATTATCTAAAGAAGAACATGTAAGAAGAGTTAGGAGGGGGAAAATTGTTAAATCTGTTGAGATCAAACCTGATACATCAACACAGGAAGATAGTGAAGAAGTAATCTCTAAAAAATTGGTAAAGATCAGGAAACAACTCAGGAATAAAAGAAAAGAGAAATTAACAAGTGAATGTGCTGAAGAAAAATCTGAAAATCCACCTAGATTGAGAAGAAGCTCTAGGCTTAAAGGCATGGTGAAAAAGACATGCATTAAGGAAACAGGGGTCATAAACATTGAAGAAGAAGAAACTCCAATCCAATCTCCAGTTGATAGATCTCCTTTACACCAGTATGAAGAAAACCCTAACAGAATAACCCCAGATATAGATCCAGCTCAACAACAGATTTATGACTGTGTGGAATCACTAGAAAAAAGGGCCTCAGAAAATCGAGAAAGATCTCTCAGTCCACAAGAACCTCCAAAAGAAATTTTGAGAAGAGAAAATTATGAATTGGAGATACTGAATAACCATATCAGGAATGAAAATGAAATCTTGAGAGAGCAGGTCAAATTGAAAAGTAGCATGAATAACACTCTCTCTCTCAGCAAATGAAAGCACTATATAAAGTAAACAGGAAGCTAAAGAAAAGAAACAAGAAACTGAACAGGGCACTCATTGATCTTAGGTTAAAATCTCTCATGAGGAAACCCAAAATGGCATTGACTACATTAAGAAGCAGAAAAAGGAGGCTATATTTTCTTGCAAAAGTATCAATGCAAATGGAGTAAAGTTTTGATGAAATTGCATGAGGACATGTAAGAGTTTTGCAGTGGGGGTATGTTGATCCCTGAAATTTTCTTCTCTTTTGCCAAACTTCACTTCATTTCATCATTCCTTTATCATTTCATAAACCTAAAACTCAATGAGAATAACTAAGATTACTTAAAGGTTGCATACAATGATTAACTTATTGTACTTTTGTGATTTTGCTGTCTTGATGATTTTTGAACAGTTTTAGCTACAGAATGCAGTCATTCTATAGCCAGTTAAGCATTCTGTAGCTGTTTTGGTGTTTAAGTATGTTAAGGTGTCATCTGGAGAAAAGGCACACATAGGTGGATTCCAAATATTTCCTACATCATTCGTTCCCTTCCACGAGGACTGGATCAATAGCTGGAGGTGCCTATGTACGTGGTCAAAGCAAAAGTCAAGTAAGATGTCTTCTACAGGAATCGGGACTCCTGAAAGAGTTCTATTTTGATTTTAACTTTAAAACTACACCTGTAACTACTTTTGTTCAATGTTAGTTATGTAATTGCATATATATTCAGCTCAGTAATTCCAAGAGAAACAAGTTTGATACATATTTTATCATTATGGTGATACTCTGTTTTCAAGCATTTTGATAATAAAAGGAGTATAACTTTGATGTTGTTCTGAATACAACCTTGAGGAATTAAAGATTTAATGCTGAATTGATAGCAGAGGGTCTCTGTTATTCAAGGAATCTTTACATGTTTTCTAGATAAGTCATTTTCAATTATGTTTTATCATAATTCTTTACCTAGAATTCTTTCTGGAATCATAGCTTGTAGCATTATGTTTCATGTAATTTGTTTAGATAAAGGATCCTCATGATATTACAATTGGTCTCCTTCTCAAGCTCTTCCAATATATCTCTATTAAATGAATGGGATTTAATTGTAATATTCTGAGTTACTAGAATTTCAGTTTTTGTTATTTAGATCAAGAAGATCCTCATTATCTTACAGCTATTCTCGTTCTCAAGCTCTTCCAATATATCACTGCTATATGAATGAGATTTAGTTGTACTATTTTGAGTTATTAGCATTTTATGTTCTTCAATTAGATAGAAGATCCTCATCTTATTGCAATTAGTCTTCTTCTCAAGCTATTCCAATAAACCTCTAATCCATGAACGAGATTGAGTTGTAATATTGTGAGTTATTAATTGTTTTGCTTCATAAAAAGATACTTATCACATTATGATTAATCTCTTTCAACAAACTCTTCCAACAAACCTCTAACTCATGAATGAGATCTAATTGTAATGTCAGAAGTTTTTTCAACATTTCATAGGAGATCCTTACTACATTATAGTAATTTTTTTCTCAAACTCTTCCAATAAACCTCTATCATATGAATGAGATTTCACTATAATGTTCTAAGTTACTATTTGTTTTAATATTTCCTTTATGTTTTAGGAAGATCCTCATTGCATTAGAATTTAATCTCTTTCACAAGCTATTCCAACAAATCTCTAACTAAATGAATCAAATTGAGTTGTAGTTTTTTGAGTTACCTTTCATTTTCATGAATGTTCATTTGAAAGCTATAATATCCATGGATTAGGAATCTATGTTTTCATCATTTTCTAATTAGGAATAGAACTTGCAAATAAACTCTGTTTTAATTCATTTATTAAGATTTCCTTTTTCTTCCTTTTTTGACATAGATTTAACCTCATCTTCTTAACATAGAATAGCATACTAGAATCAAACATAACAAAACCCAAAACATCAATAAAACACTGAAAAAAACGAAATAAGAAAAGGGATACTTAGGCACATATAGTGCAAGTACACTTCATCAGTTTACTAGCCCTAGTCGATAATTTATGCTATCAATTTAGGACACTAAATTGACTAAACAGTAGCTTTAGAGAAGAGATCCAAGATTTCTCTTAGAATTCTAAAATCCTTAAAAGATCCATTGGAGAAAATGAAAACACCATCCACAAATATCAAATTTGTAGATAAAAATTGTTTTTCATGTCCATAGCAAGGAAAATATTCTTCCTCTTTGCATCTAATATAAATATGCTAAGAAATTTCACAACCATAAGGAAAAGAAGCAGGGAAGTGGACATACTTATCTGAGTCCCCTTTCTGTATTGAAAAAAGGGAAGGAAACTCTATTTATAAGGAGAGTCGTGGAGGGTGTAATGATGTATTTGTGGACCCAGGAGACAAATGTTGGGTCAAAACCAAGCTGAATAAGTATAGGATGGATGAAGAGCCATTTGACCAAATAAAATTCTTTTGAGTGATTAACTTTAAAAATGAGAGATTTTTGTTTTGAAAGATGAATGGTATGGAGGCCTTCTTTAGTGAGACCAATTGCTTCATGAATTTATCTTCCTTACAAGAAGCCAAATTGTTCCTGGGAGATATGGTTAGACAAGCTAGGCTTTAGCTAGAGGGAAACTATTTGAAAACCATGAAATTGCATCGCATGTTCGGATAACCCCATCTAGTCGATTCATAGGTATCAATAATTAGGAGTCTTATCAATACCTTCATGTTGTTTATAAATTAAAATGTAATATACATCAACATGCCATATTATATCATCTTTTGGCATGCATATAGCATTATCCATTCTATATAATTTTCTAATACACACACATATCCATCTTCCCTATATATATATATATATATCCTATTTTCACTAATTTGTATTTAAAAAAAAAAAAAAAAAGCATCAATTGACTCATAAACTTTATTTAAACCACAATATTTTCCTTATCTTTCCTTTTTTTTCCATAATTGTTTTTAATCTCTTTTACCATACATCATTAAATCAAAACTTCAAAATTATTTTAATAATTTTTCCTCTCCCTTCCCCCTTTTTTCTCTTTTTCCTATCCATCATTAGATTAATTTTTTTTTAATATTTGAACAAAATCATATTTAGATGATACTTTTGTTTCTTTATTGAAACATCTTAGATTTATTATTTTAAAATTTTTATTTAGTAATTTATTAGAAAAATATATACAAATAAATTTGAATTTGGTTTTAAAAATGAATAATTAAAGGGACAAAATAAATTAGGGTAATAGCTACAACATAGCATAGTCCATGCTTATACAACGAATTAATTGATTAAGGTCATGCTTCTTACTAGGTAGTCCGCATTTTCTCATTTTTTTTGTAATCAGTCTCCTCAAATCACGGGTGAAATATAATTATTAGAATGCATATGAGACATGCATATGGTAGCTACATATGCATGCATCACATGCACTACACTAATATACATAGTAATCAGTTATTTAGAATGTCTATATATATATATATATATATATATATATATATATATATATAATAAAATTTAATGAATACACTAAACTTAAATTAAATTATTAAAATCATTTATTAATAAACCTATTTAAAAGGCTCATCAACTAATAAATACATTTAAAAGGTTCATTAACTAATAAATCCATTTTAGCCCCAAGGGTTAGCTTAGTTGGTCAAGTTCCCGTTGCTAACTACCTCGTTAGTTGGGAATTCACGGGGTCAAATCTCCTCGACACCCTTTGAGTTAGGCCATGCTTGTTTGGACGGTGCGTAGATCCCTTCGGGTTGATCTGCTTGTATTTTCCCATGGATGTAGTGGTCACCCAGTGTCTGTGAACCACTCTAAAAAAAACTAATAAATCCATTTCAAACGAAATGCGATGAACTAACTCAATCAACCAAAACCATTTAAATGGTTATAAATATATTTTAGAAAACTAAAGGGAAATGGATTTAATCTTTCATTTAAACCAAGAAGTTGACGACCCCCTAAAATTCATAAATTATAAAATTACACACACACACACACACATATATATATTAAAACTAGGAAGACAACGATTTCATAAACATCATAAAGTCCATGGCAGGTGATAGGAAATCGATAGGGGAGCTTAGTAGATTTTATGTAGAGCTAATGAGGAGGTTTCATGAGGAGAAAGAAACCTCTTCGATATAGGGAATGTTGATAGACTGAAGGGGGGGAAGGGGGTGTCTTTTGTTCGTGGATAGGAGGCAGAAGAGAAAAAGAGTAATGAAAGATTGTGATGGAACTAGTCTAAGGAATGAGCCTAAGGCTATGGACTCAACGGAAAACTTGGAAAATTGATCATTATTCTTGGAGTTTTGGGAACAAGGGCTAGAATAATTTTATCTCGAAGTATTCCGGGTCTGGGAACTACAAAGATTAATCCCTGATAGAAAGGGAGGAATTGGTTGGTTTGATAACAGTAGCAGAAGACTCATATTTTCCATGGAGCAACGCTAGCCAGGGATCAACATCAAATGAGAAAACTGGGCACGTACATGTATTTAATTTGATATATTTTACATAAAATTTTGCTTCTATGATGTAACTATAGTTATAGTCCCTACACATGGTATCAGAGCCAAGTTTCAAACTCTTTCATACCTTATAGGCCCTATAACACTTCATTTGAGATTTGTATCTTTATAAGACTCATTTCCAGTTGTCTAAATTCTACAATTTATGGATGATTCTGTAACTATGATTAATATCTATATAGTAGCCCATCCAACTCCAAATTTCTTTGTATAAAATATAGATGCTTTGTAAATATTTAGTTGTTTCCTATTTGAAGTCAGTTCAATCTGATTCTTCCTTATTTACTCATCATAAAGTACTAATGTGGAATGTGTCCCTTTTCCTAATCCCACATCCTTTCTCTATTTTCCATATTGTTGAGATTAATAAATATTTTTATGTGACAGAGTAGTAAGGTTGTTGAGTCATTGATTATGTAGGTGTGATGGCCAAGTGCAAACCTCAGTGGGTTGGATTGTTTGTTTATTTTTTTATTTTAAGTACTACTTTTCTTCCTAAAAATTAATGATTTATATGCATAATCTAAATATTGTATAACTTTTCAGAATGCTCATAATATCTCCACAATTTGTTTTAAAAATAAGTGGTAAATTATGGCCTTGATTTTAGAGTAAGAGATACAATTTCCTTAATCATATGTCACAATTCTAACTCATTTTGGACACTATGGTTGAACATCCAAATATATATATATATATATATATATATATATATATATATATATATATATATATATATAATCAATTTGTATTAAAAGGTAGAATTTTCTCTCTTTATCTTCACCCTTGTATTATCAATAGAAGGTTTGAGATCGAAACTCCCTTCACACAAGGGTAAGCCTTTTGAGCAAGAGTTGTGGAGACCATGGTAGCCACTTGAGAGTCTCCATCCTGTGTACAACTTTAGTTAATACCTCATCAAAAATGGCCTCAAACCACATCAAGCACATGTTATAGAATGCATCTATATCTTTACTTAAAACATCCCAATAGTGATTAGGTTACACGATGTAAATGGAATCTAGTAGTGTAAGTTTGTACTGTATTTTAATACCTGAAATATAGATGGAAGATTCTTAGCATTTGAATGAAATTTACCATGAGTCCATGACATCCATTCCTTTTATTAAACAGAAAATATCTACATCCATGTTTTGCAAACTTTTTGTTGCATGTTTTCCCTATTTATCTCACTGAGATCTTGTACATTAATGCAAAAGATACTTTCTACAAATTATAGATCTTTTATTTTGGAATTGAAGACCATGACATTCCAATTTCTTTTACATCAAATTCTATTGACAAATTTATATCTTTGTAGTTCATGTTAATACTTGATACTCCAAAATTGAAGGACTCTTCTATTTTCCTCCTGTCACCATTAATGCAATGTGCATCGATGTCTAAGTCGACTTTAAATCAGTTATGTTCCTTAATTGTGACATGAAATATCTGCATTCAATCATAGATGCCAATATGTCCATTAACCTCTTCAGCGAAACAAATTGACTCGAGTTATGGTTGATGGTTAGCATTGACTTGTTTCTCCCTCTTACGATTGCATTTGTTAGGCTAATTTAATTTGATCGTGAACTTTGGTTCTACATTTTAGTATCTCTCCTTTTGTACCAAAACACCAAAATCCATATTCTTCTTGTTTTCCTTTACATTGATGGTTGGAATCTGTAATGCATTTCATAGGTTTAGCAATAAATGTTGTTCAGATTAAATTGGGCATAAATATTTTGTTTTGCATTCAATTTGGACACAAAAATGTTGGAATCCCAGGTTGTATTTTATGCCAAAAAGACTCAGTTGCATTGGATAGATTTTGATTCAAATTCACATATAGTTTTAATCATAGATATTTGCAAACTTAGTTGCATTTGATAGATTTTGATTCAAATTCACATATAGTTTTAATCATAGATATTTCATAGGTTGCATTAACATTTATGTTGTTTTAACCTTTACTCCATTTTCACCATAATTAAGCTCAGAATTGTATTTACATGGCTAGTTTTCACATGGCAAGAGCAACTTTAATATTGTATGTCAAAGGATAAAATTTGACACACATACTTTATTTTAAAATATCGAGATTCTATGTTTATTTAAAGCCCTCTGATTATTTGTATTTGAAGCTTGACGATGCTTTAATTTGATGGCTGAAATCAATGTGTACAAGATGTTAAGATCGGTTTCAAATGATATTATGCTAAATTTGAATTTGATTCTAATGTTTTTCTAGTCTACTTTCCCATACTATTCTGAAATGTTCAGAAAACCTTTACTTTTATATCAGATTTAATTTTTATGCTACGTTCACCCTAAATAACTTCATAAGTGTGTTAGCTTTCATGTATGGTTTCCATACTTACCACCCGCAGTTTTAATGTTACCACGTTAAAATTGGATGTAACTACTTACAATCTCTCCTTCAACAAAACTCATTAAAATACACCCTGTATATCCAATGCTGATGTGGAAATGTCGTAATCTTGAGTCCACACGTGGAAGTGCCCTCTCCACGTGATAATGACTTTTAAATAAATTACATGGGAACCATGTAGCACAACCTTGTAAATTACTCTAGGTAATAATAATGACCTCGGTTTAAATACATTACATGTTACTTTTTCCATGCATTAACACGTTGAATTTGGTATTTTTACTAATATAATGACTATCAAGATATCCTTTCTATGGCACGTTGAATTTTACATTTTTATTAGCATAATGAATATCAATATAACCTTTTATATGACACGTTAAACTTTATATTTTTACCAATATAATGAGGACAAATTATATTGGGTGGGGATCACCCAATTAAATGTCATAATTTATTATAGTTTATGTCTTGTAGCATAGTGTATAGTATTTATACTTTTGGGTTGACTTGTTTATAGGTTTGAATGGCAATATTTAAATGTATGATTATTTATTTGAAGCATCTTTATAATATTTAGATAATAAAAGATATGGTGAATGAAAAAATATGTATTTGAAGAAATGTGTGTGTTACTAGATAGCAAGTTTCACACAGAGAAAGATACGTTACAAAGTGATATGATGAACTATGAAGAGATATGTAGTACAATAAGTATTGTTACACATTGTTACATATGAGAACATATTACTTGACCTTAGTATTAGTAACACCTTCCTGCAAGTAATAATACAAAAAATCTATACCCGCATGCGAGCTTGAGTTTACGATGTTATACTTTCTAAACTAAGTTTACACCTCATATACTCATAATAATTTTTTAATTATATATATGACCAGAACAAAGCTATGATGGCAGATACATGTCGATGATGAGGCCGACTACCAACAACATCATCGTCGATGCCACCATCACCACGACCACCACCATCGTTAATACTAATTACTTTGGCACCTGAGCTAACCATTATAATGTTCTCATTGGAAGAAATCTTGGAAATTGTACCAAAAGGTGCGCTAACAGCCAATATTGACTTAGAACAACCTCATTTTGAGGAAGGAAACCAAGAGGGATCTAAAGGATCAAATCATAGACAACCTCATGAGGATATTTCTAGGGAGATGAAAACATTAAGATCCTAGAATTCTTAGGAGGGTAAGCCGTAGAATATGTTGAAGCATGGTTGGAAGGTATGATAAGGTGTTTTTCACTAAAGGAATATGCTTCCACCTCCAAGACAAATATATTTATATTTTAGCTAAGGGGAAGTGCTTTGATTTTGTGGGGAAATTTAGAAAAGCAGTTGCATCTCACATAGGACAACGTCCCATGGGAGTTGTTCAAGGAAAAAATTCACGCAAAGTACTTGCCACCCTACTTTCAAGAGCAGCAGGTGAGATCCTTTTACGCATTAGTCCAAGGTAAAACAGTAGTGGAGGAATATGAGATGAGGTTCATGGAACTCGTAAAATATGTCCCTTATATAGATACTAATGAATGCCAAGTTAAGTGTTTCGTGTATGTATTAAACCCTCAAATCAGGGCCATGGTCAAAATTTGGAGACCATCGTCAGTAAAAGAGGCAATTGAATATTATCATTACACATAAAATAACCTAGGGATCAAAAAGAACATTAGGCCAATGAGGCCCCCACAGCCAGAATTTCTCTGGAAAACCCCCCTGGAACTTCTTCAAGGGAGGTAGTTTGAGGCCACCTCCGTATGGTAATAGGTTTACTCCAGGGGAAGTAGGAGAAAGGGCTTCAATGGAAGATACTTTTGTATCTGTGATTTCATCAGGGTTTAACATGAGATAGTAGAACTCTCAAGGAACCTTCAAGAGAGGAAGAAACAAATGGGGAAGGAACTCCTTTTTAAGAAACTTATAGAATGGCATAAGGGGATCACCACAAGTTAATTATTGGGAATGTGGTGGACCTCATTTTTAGCATGATTTCCCAGAGGCTTTTTCAAGTGCTGTGCATATGGAAGGAAAATAACCATCATTAAATACAAAATAAAATCATAGAATCCATGCATCAATAAACAGTAACCAAGCATAACATCGGTCCACTATAGTGGAGTCATCAGGTACTATTAACAAGATAAAACTCAAAATATTATTTTATTTTGGTGTAACTGATAGTTTCATTTCTTCATATGCATTAGATAAATGTGGGTCGACAACATGCAAGAAAAATAATTTTAGACAAGTAGAAATGGCTTCAAGGGAACTACAATTCGTAGAGTCAAGTGTTGAGGAATGCATGGTTAATTTAGGGGTATATTCAAATAAGTTAAAATTATATGTCATTGCCTTAGGAAATTATTACCTCATCATAGGGATGGATTGGTTGGAAACTAGCCAAGCTTGGCTAGATTGTTATGCAAAGAGAATTCCCCACATAAATGATGAAGGAGAGTCAATCCAAATCCAAGGTATTAAAAGGAAGGCATCTTTACGCTTCATATCATCAATGAAAATGAAGAATTTCCTAAGAAAATGCTGTCAAGTATATGCAGTAAAGGAAGTAATCAAGGAAATGGGACCATCTCTAGAGAAATATCCTGTGTTGCCTGAATTTCCAGATTTTTTTCCAAAATAGCTACTAGGATTACCTCCTAAAAGGGATCTTGATTTCACAATAGGATTAAAATATAGAAAATAACCAATCTCTAAAACACCATATAGAATGAAAACTCCAAAGCTTCAAGAATTGAAAATACATCTGAAGGAACTATTAGACTTAGGACTCATCCGACCCAATATCTTTCCTTAGGGTGCAACTGTAATTTTTGGCAAGAAGAAATATGGTTCCTTGGAGCTCTGTATAGACTATCGAGACTTAAATCAAGTTACAGTAAAGAATAGGTATCCAATGCTCATAATTAACTATCACTTTGATCAAATGAAAGGGGATTTTGTCTTTTCAAAAATTGATCTACAATTTGGTTATCATCAATTAAGAATTAAACATAGTGGTATTCCTAAGACAACATTTTGAACACACTTTGGTCATTATGAGTTCACAGTGGTGCCATTTTGGTTGACCAATGTAGCCACAGTGTTCATGAATCTTATGAATAGTACTTTTTGTAAGTATCTCGACCTATTTTTATAAGTCTTCTTTTATGATATTCTCATCTACTCCAAAAATGACGAGCATGAAGAAGAGTTTCAGATAGTATTATCTTGCCTCAAGGAGCACCAGTTATATGGAAAGTTATTTAAGTTCCTTATTTTAGAAGAAGATTCAATACCTAGGTCATATTATTTATGGTAAAGGGATGTCAGTAGATCTTGAGAAGGTAAAATAAATTTGGATTGGCTGATACTAAAAAGTGTGCATGAAGTGCATAGTTTTATGGATTTAGCAAGATAGTATCGAAGGTTTATAGAAGTGTTCTAAAAAATCGAAAAGTCTATCAGAACCCTCCTACATAAAGGAGTTATATATGAGTGGACTAAGTAATATGACATTTCATTCACTGAGCTTAAAATATTATTGATTGGTGCACCAATCTTACGAGTACCTGACATGGACAAGGACGTTAATGTATGTATTGATGCATCCAAGCAAGGATTAGTGAAATAATAATAAAAGATAAGTGAGTAATAGTGTATGCCTCAAGGAAGTTAAAACATCATGAGGAACTCTATGAGATGCATGATTTAGAGTTGGCCATTGTAGTACTAACTTTAAAAATATGGATACACTACCTTGCAGGGGGAGTATTTGTGCCCAAAAGCGATCACCAAATCCTAAAATACTTGTTTACCCAAAGGGACTTGAACGCCATGAAAAGATGATGGAATGAGTTCTTAATTGAATATGACTTTGGAATTTCATACATCAAAGGGAAGGAGAATGTAGTGGTAGATGCTCTAAATAGAAGATCGTGGATTTTTTCACTTATACCCGTTAAGGTGGACTTGAGGGAGTGAGTGCTATAACATCCCTTAGAAGATAGTTGGTATTTAAAAGTAATATATAGGCTTCAAAGTAAAGATCCAAGAGAAATTAAGTTTGAAGGATATAAACTAGAGAATGATGTATTGTTAAATTTCCAAGGAAAGATATATATCCCTAATAAGGGAGATATATAAAACATCATCCTCAAGGAAGCCCATAGAGCACTTTATTGTGCACATCTTGGTGTAAATAAAATGTATGTTGACATGAGGAAACTCTTATTTTGGGAAAGCATGAAGCGTGATATTTTCCAATTCATTGCAAATGTCTTTAATGTTAGCAGGTAAAGGCCAACCATCACTACCTAGTAGGTCTCCTACAACCTCATGACATTCCTATGACCGACTAGGAGGTTATTTCTATGGATTTTTTCATAGGGATACCTCTTACCCCACAAAGGAACAATTCTATTTTGGTCATGGTGGTAAACTAACGAAAATTTATAACTTTATTCTAATAGAAGATACTCATGAAGTTATTATGCAGCTTGGGTATTTATAAATAAACTTATTTGGTTTCATGGATTTCCTAAGAAGATCAAACAAAATAGAGATTCATGATTCACTTCAAGGTTTTGGACCTGCATGCAGTCTGCTTTAGGAACCCAACTAAATTTAAGTATGGCTTATCACCATGAGACTGATAAATAGACAAAAAGGGTAAACTAAGTAATGGAAGATATGTTGAGGATGTATGTTATGGACCAACAAACACATTGGAAAAATTAATTGCCCTTGTTAAATTTTCATATAATAATAGTTACCACAATTAAATCAGAATGCCTCCATTTGAAGTGTTATATGGAAGACCTTGCAGAAAAATGCTAAGTTGGGACAGGTTAGAGGATCGAGTGATAGTGGGACAAAAATTAATTCAAGAGATGGAGGGACAGGTAAAGAAAGTTAGGAAATGACTAAAAGAAGCACAAGATAGATAGAAAATATATGTTGATGTTCACAAGATGGATAGGAATTATGTAGTTGAAGATCAGGTTTTTATCTGCATCAGACCAAAAAAAAGCACTATACATTTTGGAATGGGAACAAAGTTGTCACCCTAGTTTATTGGGTCATTTAAAATTATGGAAATATTTGGACATGTCACCTAGTGTCTTGCACTACCACCCCACCTACATAAAATTCATAATGTTCTTCATGTATTTGTGTTAAAACACTACATATCTAATTTATCTCATAACCTTCAATTGAAGGAACTACAAGTATTGGACGAAGGAATTGTTTCAGTTGAACCATTATGTATACTAGAACGTAGGGTTTGACAGCTCAGGAACCACCTAGTGGATCAAGTTAAGGTCCAATGGGAAAAGTATAGTCCTAGGTTTACTACTTGGGAGGATAGACACCATCTACCAAAATTATCCTAGCCTGTTTTGATCTTTGAACCACTTAAAACTCTATTTTGTATATCCTTAATTTATTTAGGCATATACATAAGACTATAATTTCGAACTTATCTATGAATAATTACATGTACGAATATTATTTCAAATGATTGTATTTTTTCATGTATGTTTAATTAAATATGTACACATTGTTGGTACATGGATACCAATGTGAATTATGTTATGAATGAAAAGTCTACATATTTTTTTTACTTATCAGCATGTGTGATTATGTTAAATACCACATATTTATTATTATTAATAAGATGGATATAATTATAGTGACCACACTTGAATACTTAATACGAAAGCTAACTACATGTATATTGGCTATACATAGTCAAAAATGTTATATGAACTCAAATATCAATATTATAGATGTCAACAAATATGAATGTTGGAAATTGATTATTTGAATCTTTTTTGGTTTTGAATATATCAATGCATATGTTATAATGTGTAGAGAAGTGTTCGTATTGAAAATGATATCATTATTTTGGTTTGAATATATTGATGCATATGTTATAATGTGTAGAAAAGTGTTTGTATTGCAAATGATATCGTTATTTTGTTTTGAATATATTGATGCATATATTATAATGTGTAGACAATAATTTATATTGCAGATGATATCCTTATCAAATAAACCACATGATGAAAAAATCTAAGAACAGTTGATGCCCAATGAAATTTCATGATAAGGTGTTGACCCTAGTCCTACTAGGAGGGGTAGAGGTGTTTCCCACCATTTATCCTCAAAAACCTAGAGTCATGGTCACACTCCCCTAGATGTGTGATGATGACTATGAGATACTTACTGGGCAAGTTAGGTCGATGTAGTTGATGCTCCCACCCTTTGGTTTTTATGGATGGTTAGGTCAGTAGAGTTGATTTCATGGCATATTCATGACATATTCTAGTAGAAGATGGATAGGATGGGGGAAGAAGAGATTAGGATGGATAGGATGATTCTAGAATAGTTATGAAACTGTACTGGGGTAGGGTATGACTACTAAGGTGTAACCAATGAATGGTCAAAATACAAATTTTAAGTTTCCTCACATTATAAACGAGAATTCAATTAAAGAACAAAATCTTTACATGATTAGATTAATCACTAAGGTAATTATGGATATATTATATAAATCCTAACTTAGCAATGAAATTTTCCGAAGGAGGGGTGTATGTAATTCCCCACCTCGAATTACAAGAATAATATGAGTATTAGAATGCAGATGATAGCTACATATGTTTTCATAACATGCACTGCACTAGTATACATACTAATTGGTTATGTAGAATGTCTAAGTATAGATAAATGAATTATATATATATATAAATATATATATATATATATATATATATATATATATATATATATATATATATATATATATATATATATATATATATATATATATATATATATATATATATATATCAAGAATGTAATGAATTTATTAAGTTTATAATTCTATAATAAAATTTAATGAATATAGTAAACTAAAATTACAATTAAAAAACCATTTATTAATAAACCCATTTAAAAGGATCGTTAAATAATAAATACATTTAAAAGGTTCATTAACTAATAAATCCATTTCAAACAAAACGTGATGAACCGACTCAATCAAACAAAACGATTTAAATTGATATAAATATATTTGACAAAACCAAAGGTAAATGGATTTAATCTTTCATTTAAACCAAGAATTTGGAAACAAAGAAGATATATATATATATATATATATAACCCAAGAAGATGGTGATTTCCTAAAAGTCATGAAGGCCATGGAATGTGACAAGCAGCCGATGAGGTATTTTAGGATATTTTTATGTGGAGGCGGTGAGGAGGTTTCGTGGGGAGGAAGAAACCTCTTCGATATAGGGAATGTCGATAGATTGAAGGGGGGGTTATTTTGTTCGTTGATGTGAGGCAGAATATAAAAAGAGTTTTGAGAGATTGTAATGGAACTAGTTTGAGGGACGAGCCAAGGGCTCTGGACTCAATGGAAAACTTGCAAAATTGAACATTTTTCTTGGATTTTTGGGTATGGGAGCTAGAATAATTTGATCTTAAAGTCTTCAGGGTCTGGGAACTGGAGAGGTTTATCTCAAATAGGCAGGGAGGAATTGGTCGGTCTGATAGAGGTAACAGAGGACTCATATTTTCCACGGAGAAACATCATCCAGGGTTCATCATAAAACGAGAAAACTAGGCACATACATGTATTTAATTTGATAGATTTTACGTAAAAAAATTATTCTCTGATGGAACTATAGTTATGGGCCCTACAATTCAAGAATTTGAAGTTATTTGAGAATTCTTTGCATGCATTCTCTATATGTATAGTTCTCCCACACACCTTCTTGATGCACAAAGAGGCAGGTAAAATGATAGTGGAAGAAGCTTTCATTGTGTGTGGAGGTTTCCTTATAGACATGGTACTCTAGCTATTACATAGCACCTCAATCATGCATAATGAAATCCCTATTCTTCCACATTGAAATCTTGATTCATATCTCTACATTATGAATTGTTATGCTACTATGTTACGTACTCCTGCATGCACTCTCCCTCCACACAATTCTCTCACACACCTTCCATACAATAATATTTTTTGCCTCAATATTATGCATACCCTTTCTTCTACAATTCTCGTGCATCCACTTTCTAGATAAAAAAAAATAGTTGACGAATGCAACTATGGACACATTACTTGTTAAAATTTCATAAGATTATCCATGACAATTTGAATTTATATTCATGAAAGCCTCAAAAAAATTAGATTTCTTTGAGAATCTGTGAATCGAACACTTATTATACAACATTAGATGAATATTTTTATTAATTTGTGATTTTTGTGATAGAACAAATGTTCACAATAACAAATACAATTGTATTGTGATATTCTGCACTTTTGCATCATTCTCTCTCCAAACACTCCTCCCGCATACCATAGTGAAGGAAGATTTCATTGTAAGAAGTGCAGAGATTTCCTTGTAGACATGATACTTTAGCTCTTACATAGCACATCAATCCTGCACATTGAAATCCATATTCCTCCATAATGAAATAATTATTTGCATGCATTCTCTATCTACATAGTTCTCCCACACACCTTCCTATTTCACAAAGAGGAAAGTAAAACGATATTGGAAGAATATTTTACTGTGTGAATTGTGGAGGTTTACTTATAGACGTGGTACTATATCTCTTACATAACACCTTAATCCCACACAATGAAATCCATCTTCCTCCATAATGAAATCTTGATCTATATCTCCACATTTCAAATTGTTCTGCTAGTATGTTTCATACTTCCACATGCACTCGCCCTCCACATAGGTTTCTCACACACCTTCCTTCTACACAATACTAATTCTTGAATTGATATTTTGCACACCTTTTCTTCCACTGTTCCAGTACATACATTTTATGGACAACAAAATAGCTGATGAATGAAACTACAGACACATTACTTGTTAAAATTACATTAGGTTCTCCTTGCTAACTTTCATTTATATTAATGAAAGCTTCATAAAACTTATATTTATTTGAGAACTTGTGAACCGAATACTTATTATCCAACGTTTGATGAAATTTGTTTTTTAATTTGTGATTTTTGTGTTAGAAAAAGTGTGTTCAATAACAAATACAAGTGTGTCGCAATGTTCCTCACTTCCTCATGCATTCTCTCTCTGCATAGTTCTCTCATATATCTTAGTGAAAAAATATTCCATTTTTCGAAGTGTGGAGGTTTCCTTATAGAATTGGTACTCTAGCTCTTACATAGCACATCAATCTCGCAAAATGAAAGTCATTTTCCTCCAAAATGAAATATTGATCTATATCTCTGTATTTTGAATTTTTTTGCCACAATGTTACGTACTTCCGCATAGTTAGACTCCCACACACCTTTCATCTGCACAATAAAAGTTTTTAAATGATTGAATTCAACGAAATTGCATCTTAGTTTAGAACACATTATCGCATCTCTCAAAGTGATTATTGTTGAGGCAAATAACTCTAGTATTCTCACTTCGCATTTGTATAAGGCTCTTCACATTATCAAATGCACTAAATGCTAGATATCGTACTTCTGTACAGTGTGTTATTAATGTTATGTCTTTTTATTAATTGAAGAATTAGTGTGGAACTAAGGATTACCAATAAACATGAGTGCTTATAACATATTATATTATGTAATCATTCTAATGATAATAGGTAATGTACAAATTTTTGAAAACTTTTAGTACTACAGCATGCGAGAAAGAAAAAGTGTGCAGTGTAGAGATATATGGACAAACGGTGTCGACATGGAAATGTTGGTGAAGATATGAGAACTTGGAGTGATGGATATTTATTACGCTGCATACGAGTTCACACTTTGCATTGAATATTTAATTAATGCTTAGCAATACTATTAATATTTATTCATAAAATATATAAGAAATCATGTTATCGCTCAAGTTCTTAATAACATTTACTTTGATGCATTGTGTAATGATTACCGGCTGCAAACATATCAATAAAATCATATTTATCGATATTATAAAATACTCTTTTCAAAATTTATTCGGTGAATCGATGTGTAAATAACACATTGTTCGATTTCTTAGTAGCATTTATTGTTTGTAAAAAATTCAAGAATATGCATAAGTTTCTGCAGCCAATATACCTCATAGAAAGTTGAAATGATGTGCAGATATCCTTTGTACACTTGTATTGGAATATTTATTTTTTAAAATGGAAGCTTCCTCATCCAAGAAGTGCCCATATTGCATGCTTTCGATGGATCATGCTACACGAAAAATGAGAAATACATGAAAAACGTGATTGCAATCACATTTTTTCATGTATTTCTCATTTTTCATGTAGTAGGGTCCATCAAAACTATGCAACATGGGTACTTCTTGGATGAGGAATTAAATTTCGCATCCAACGAGTACTACCACTCGAAATTTGAGTAAAAACTTTGGGAGATAAGTTGAAAAAGTAGTTTTATTATTTTATTATTTTTTTTAATCTTTTTACCCTTTTACTTAAAAAATGGTGAATCATCCCCCATGGTTGACATCGTCATCTTGAATCCTATTGGTTCCCATAAAGTTAATTTTGGTTATAAATTTTTCTTAAGAGGCTCATTTTAGACCTCAAAATTCCCCTAATGCGTTCCATGTGGTAGAAATTTCAACTTCTGAATCCTTGTATAAAAAAGGTTATAGCGAAAATTTGAATATGACTTGTTTAAAGTAACAAAACCCTAGAATCCAAAGCTCTGATACCAAATGTTATGAAACTAGATCACAAAACAGAAGAAAATATAGATCAACAACTTGAAAATTATCCTCTTCAATGGGGGAACTTCATTTACATCACATAAATGAATAATTCTTGGATATTACAAATTACATGACCTCCTTGGTATATATAAGAGTCTAAGGGGTCACAATATTATCAGAGCCTGCACAATATTAATAATGTAAGGGAGCAACAATAACAATAACATGCTTCTATGGATCACGACCATAACAATATGGGGGATACATGGGCACAAAAATAACAATAAGAGGGTTGCACTAACAATAACAATAAGGAGACTACATTAGTATTATAGGGACCTAACATAATTATAATAATTCTATAAACGAGTTAAACTAATCAAATATTTTACATTAAATATAATAATGTGTCAGCTAATAATAGTAACAACCCACTTAGACTTGCATTGCAATGAAACATGACCTAGTCCCAAAAGAAACTGTTTAAATGAATAGCCAAAGAGTGCAAAACAGAAGTTACAAAATAACAACTAATAATAATGCAAGATACTAAAATCAGAACATAGAAGTGTTCCACCTTAGTTCATTACTGAATTTGAAAATAATAGAATAACATATAATCATATTTTCTGAATATGTAGTGTTTAATTTCCATAGTGTCCAAAACGAGTTAGAATTGTAACCGACATATGATTAAGGAAATTGTATCTCTTACTCTAAAATCAAGGCCATAATTTACCACTTATTTTTAAAACAAATTGTGGATATATTATGAGCATTCTGAAAAGTTATACAATATTTGGATTAAGCATATAAATCATTAATTTTTAGGAAGAAAAGTAGTACTTAAAATAAAAAAAATAAACAAACAATCCAACCCACTGAGGTTTGCACTTGGTCATCACGCCTACATAATCAATTACTCAACAACCTTACTACTCTGTCACATAAAAATATTTATTAATCTCAACAATATGGAAAATAGAGCAAGGATGTGGGATTAGGAAAAGGGACACATTCCACATTAGTACTTTATGATGAGTAAATAAGGAAGAATCAGATTGAACTGACTTCAAATAGGAAATGACTAAATATTTATAGAGCATATATATTTTATACAAAGAAATTTGGAGTTGGATGGGCTACTATATAGAGATTAATCATAGTTACAAAATCATCCATAAATTGTAGAATTTAGACAACTGGAAATGAGTCTTATAAAGATGAAAAATCTCAAATGAAATGTTATAGGGCCTATAAGGTCTGAAAGAGTTTGAAACTTGGCTCTGATACCATGTGTAGGGCCTATAACTATAATTCCATCATAGAAGAATTTTTTTATGTAAAATACATCAAATTAAATACATGTACGTACCCAGTTTTCTCATCTAATGTTGATCCCTGGCTAGCATTGCTCTGTGGAAAATATGAGTCTTCTGCTACTGTTATCAAACCAACCAATTCCTCCCTTCCTATCAGGGATTAATATTTGTAGTTCCCAGACCCGGAATACTTCAAGATCAAAGTCTTCTAGCCCTTCTGCCCAAAACTCCAAGAATAATGCTCAATTTTCCAATTTTTTCATTGATTCCATAGCCTTAGGCTCATCTCTTAGACTAGTTCCATCACAATCTCTCATTACTCTTTTTCTCTTCTGCCTCCTATCCACAAAAATTGAAAATACGAGTTGAAAAATTAGTTTTTTCTTTTTTCCCTCTAAAATTTGTTGATGTAATCAAATATTATTTTATTATTTCCACTATTATTTTATAATTTCCTTAGGAGGCCCATTTTAGACCTCAAAATTCCCCTAATGGAAATCATGGTGAACTTCGTATAAAATTTTTAGATATTGATTTGCTATATTTTCTAAGATGTGGTCCAAGGAAGTTAGGGTTTCAAAATGCTCCAGAATTTAGTCTCAAACAAGTGACCTAAGATATGGTCCAAAGAAGTTAGGGTTTCAACATTCTCCGGAATTTAGTCTCAAACAAGTGACCTAGGGAAAATCATCATAAATTTATTTTCAAGAATCAGATTTGAATTCCGTAAAAAAATGATTAAAATTTAATGGAATTTAGTTTCTCATGGGAAATAGTAACATGTGGAATCTCATAAAGGTTCTCTGTATTGAACCAATCCATAATCATTCCATCATGGGATATTTGGAATAACTTTACCTTGAAGAATCCAATCTTAGTATGACTTTTGGCATTGGAAATAAGACTCAGAGGGATACCAGAAGACGAAATTTCAGACCTTGGAAGGCCTAAATTATAGAGATACAACAATTCTAAGATCAATTATTATTATTATTATTACTTAATTTGGAAAATTTTGTTTGAAAAATCTGTCTAAAGTAATTCAAAGGGCATATTAAATCAGATATATCATTATTTGGTTCCAATATTCCTTGAAACAAAAAAATGGATACTCCCAATAAGCAACCAGAAATCTCTACTATGACACATGAAGAAGAGGAAGAAATGCAACATGATATATCAAAATTTTGAAACGAGGTGCAACAAATTTCTCTCTCAAAATGAGTGACCAAAAATGAATTGGAAGAGATGATGAATGTTAATATGGATGGTTTATAGTCAAACATAAAAGTAGATAGGGAATATTTGAAGGATGGTTTAAAATAAGATATGGAAGGTTTAAAGGATGGTTTAAAAGAATATATGGATGGTTTGAACGAAGGTTTGGCATAGTTTCTAAAATAAATGATTCCCAATGGAAACAAGGTATTCCATGAAATTCATGATGAGAAGAAAATGAATGTTAATCATGATTTTAGAGACTCTAAATTTGGGTTGAAGACTAACTAGAATCCAAAAATCAATATGAGGAATTTTGATGGAAAGGATCTGGTAACATGGATACTACATATGGAGAAATATTTTGATATACATGATGTGCAACACACACAAAAGGTATGCATTGCATCTTTAAATTTAGGACCCAAACATTTTGTATGGTATCAATGGCTTTGTTCTCATAAACCACTTGTCACTTGGTCAATTTTTACGAAGGAAATGATAGCACATTATGAGGATACAAAGAGAAACACCTTATTTAGGCAATTGATAAATCTCAAACAAAAGGGTTTAATGGTGGATCACATTGAGGACTTCTAAAAATTGAACATCAGGGTAACTTATATTCCATAGGAGCATAGGATTTATCATTCTTCATAGGGACTTTAAAGGATAACATTCAACATGGGGTTCGCCTTTGGGAACCTAATTCATTGGATATGACATCTAGGGTGGCAAGAAAAGTTGAAAGAAAAATTATGGAAACAAGGAATTATACCACTCACAACTATAAAGATGTAAGTGTTGTTGCTCCTAGCCTCTCACAACCTACAAGGTTAAAACCACAATAGCTAGAGGAAAAAGTAGCAAAGGGGCTTTGTTATAGTTGTGATAGAAAATAAACTAAAGGTAATAAGTGTGCTGAGAATAAATTATTTTACATATATTATGAAGATGATGAATAAAAGGAATAAGAAACATCTAAACAATAGGATATACACCAATAACCAACCCCAGAGAAAGAAGAAATGAATTTGACCATACCTTGTAATGCATTGGCGGGAATTTCCACTCCTAAAAATCTCAAGATAGAAGGATACATCAATAAGAAAAAGGTAATATTTTTTATTGATTCGGGTAGTACCCATAATGTTATTCATTGTCATATAGCCAAGGAATTGAATTAATTTTTAAATACATCACCAGAGTGTCAAGTGATGGTTGCAAATGGGGGAAATATAAATTTCTCTAGAAAGTGTCATAATATAAAGCTAACCATGGGCGGTATATATTTAATATTCCAATGCTTTCCATTCCAATGGGTGGTGTCAATTTTTTACTAGGAGTACAATGGTTACAATATTTGGGGATTACAAATTTTATTTTTCAAGAACTTTTCTTGAAATTTTTCTGGGAAGGAAAGGAAATTTAATTAAGGGGTATCATAAGGAAACCAATGAATATAATCAACTCTAATGGAATCACAAATATTTTGAATAAATAACAACGATTAATTTCACACTTATGCTCACTAGAGGTTCAAACATCGAAATCATCCATTTCTCCAAATATACAAAAAGTCTTGGAAAATCATTCTAAGGTAATTGAGACTCCCAAACGCCTTCCATCTATTCATGATTATGATCATGATATTCACATGATTATATTAAGTGTTCCTCAAAACATCAGGCCTTACATATATCCCTATGCCCAAAAGAGTGAAATTGAACATATGGTTGCAGAAATGCTTGAGGTTGGTATAATTCAACCTAGCCAAAATTATTTCTCTGCTCCAGTAGTATTGGTGCACAATAAGGATGGATCATGGTGTATGTGTATGGCTTATAGGGAGCTCAACAAGCTCACTATTAAAGATAAATTTCTTATTCGTGTCATTGATGAATTTTTGGATGAATTTTATGGAGCAATTTACTTCACCAAATTGGATCTTCATTCAAGATATCAACAAATTAGAAAGACGAATGAAGACATTCTGAAAAAACATTCATAACTCATGAAGGTCATTTTAAATTTTTGGTTATGCCTTTTTTCCTTACTAATGCACCTTCCACATTTTAAGGTTTGATGAATTCCATTTTCAAACCCTTCCTTAAAAAATGTGTGTTAGTGTTTTTTGATGATATAGTAATCTATGGGAAGTCTTGGAAGGATCATGTTCAACATGCTGACAAGTTGCTCAAACTATCGAAAGAAAAAAAAATATATGCAAAAACCTCCAAATTTTTCTTTGGAGTATAGGAGGTGGAATATTTGGGTCATATTGTATCTCATGAGGGTTTTAAGGTAGAATATAACAAAATTAAATCCATTAAGTAATGGAAAATCCCCACAACCCTAAGGAATCTTCAAGGATTTCTGTGGTTGATAGGGTATTATCGCAAGTTTGTTAATAATTATGGGAGAATAGAAACGCATCTAACAACATTACTAAAAACGAATGCATTTTCTTAGATTCCAGAAGAAAATAAGGCCTTTGAACATCTTAAAGAGGCAATGTTCTAAGCACTGGTCTTAGCTACACTAGACTTCACAAAAACCATTATTGTGGAATGTGATGCCTCAAGAAATGGAATTTGTGTTGTTTTAATGCGAGAAGGAAGACCCATTGCTTTTAAAAGTCATCTAATCAAGGGAAAGTATTTACACAAACCTATTTATGAGAACGAAATGTTGGAAATACTACATGCACTAAAGAAATGGTGACCTTACCTAATGGGCACTCGGAATTTTTAAAAACTTACCATAGGTTCAAGAAGGAATTTTTTTTTGGGATGGTATTAAATCTAATATTCATAAGTTTGTGGCAAAATGTATGATTTTCCAACAAAATAAATCTGATGCAATTAAGACCCTAGGTCTCTTACAACCTTTTTCCATTCCAAGTCATCTTTGGGAGGAGGTCTCAATGGATTTTATCATAGGTTTACCCAATTCCAAAGGAAAGAGTGTCATCATGGTGGTAGTTGATATACTTACCAAGTATGCACACTTTTTTGCATTATATCATCCTTTTGAATCCATTACAGTTGCTACTGAATTTATGGAAACAATTCAAAAGCTACACGGAAACCCAAAGATTATTGTAAGTGATAGATATCCCATTTTTATTGGAAATTTTTGGATGAAAATATTTTCTTGTCTTGGTACTCAATTAGCTCATATCTCATCTTATCATCCTCAATCTGGTGGCTAAACTGAGATAGTGAACAAATCTTTGGAAGGATATATTTGTTGCTTTGTATCTGATAAAAAAACACAATGGGTCAAGTGGTTACACTTGGATGAATGGATGTATAACACTTCCTTCCATATTGCAGCAAAAATGGCCCTATTTATGGCACTTTATAGATATCATCCATCGTGCATCACATCATATTTAAGAGAAAATTATAAGGTTCAAGCAATGGAAGATCACATTGAGAATCAACAACAAGTTCTCCAACTCTTAAAGGCTAACCTCACTTTGGCACAGAATCAAATGAAACAACATGCATATCAACATCACAGTGAAATAATTTTTTATGTAGATGACCGGGTATTTTTACGATTACAACCATACAAACAATTTTCCCTAAAGCAATCTAAGAAGGATAATAAAGTATGACCCAAGTACTATGTTCCTTACAAGGTGTTGCAAAATATTGGTACTATAGCATACAAATTGGAGTTGCCTACATATTCTCGAGTACACCCATATTTCCATGTTCATGCTTAAAGAATGTTATCGGTGACAATCTCCCAATTCAAATAATATTTCCAAACTTGACTAAGAAGGAAAAGTCATATTGGAGCCTGAAGCAGTCATGGAAACAAGAACTCAAAAGCTACGAAATCGATCAATTTCAAAGTATCTCATTAAGTGGAAGAAATTACCTGCTGAATATTCCACATGGGATGATGATAATTTCATACAAAAACATCAAGAACTACTCAGGCATTGAGGAAAACACATTTTTTGAAGGAGAGGGGAATGTTAGGTCCCTATAATACTAGTGTAGTCTCCTTATTTTTATTTTTAGTTTATCCCCCTTATATGTTAGTATTGTGCCCATATAACCCCCATATTCTTATTGTTGTGCCCCATAGAATCCCACTATTGTTATTGTTGTTCCCTTACATTAATATTGTTATGTAGGCTCTAGTTATATTGTGAGCCCTTAAACTCCTATATATACCAAGGAGGTATTTCCATTTGTAATATCCAAGAATTATTCATTTATGTGATGTAACTGAGGTTGTCACCTTGAAGAGGCTAATTTTCAAGTCGTTGATCTATATTTTATTTTGTTTTGTGATTTGGTTTCATAACAATTCAAGTCTTTTCTCTTTTCTGGTAAAACACAAGATGCCACGTGAACAAGGCATAGTGAGGCATGGAGTTGGTGAACAAACAGAGTCAAGTTGACGTCACTTGGAGAGAATTGGTCAGGGGGAGGCTACAGATCCTAGCCATGTCAATAGACTTGATTTTAATGGCTATGCATTTGATAAAACGCAACATTTGTAATGAGATTTCATATCTCAAAATGCTTCTGGAACTTCTCCTAAGAAACTGGCATAATGACTCGAATAATATCATTTCATTCATGAATGATCTCCAATGAAACTAGTGGTAGATGTAGGAAATATTAGCTAGCTTGTAGAGGGGTTAGAATTGTTTATAGGAAAAAATAAATCACTTTGAAGGCATATTGGCTCATATAGATAAACATGTACACTGTTAGTTTCAACTTTTGTCGTCAACGGGTTGAGGAACAGAGAATAATGTTCCATAACTACCCCTCATAGTTAATATCTTTTGGGTGTGTACTGATCCTAAAGTTGTCTAGATCTATGTTTATTTTCCTTTTTTGGCAATGAAGAAACTTTTTTTAAGATGCTATCGAAACTATAATCATTTTTTTTTGCATAACATGATACTTAGTTTAATTTACAAATGCTTCTAACATTGTCGATCGTTCAATATTTTCCTTTTCCTCCTATGATATCCACATATTCTTGTTTTCCTTATTTGCATTTATTTTTATTTAAAATTCAATGAGATAATCATGTATATCTGTATGCTTGAATTAATTTTTAGTCTTTAATATATTGTGCTTCACGCTTTATTGATCTTTAGCAATTCCTTTGATGCATTAAGAAGAAATTTTTTAGCATATTGCATAGCACTATGGTCAAATGTTTGGAAAAAAAAATAATTTTAAATTGAAAGCTTCTTAGGGATCAATAGCAATCTCAGTTATATCAATGGAAGAGCACTCTGTAACTAAATAGTCATTCACAAATTATCTTAGCTTTATGTGCACTACAAAGAAAGAAATCATGATTCGATATAGTCCCTTCTCCTTAACAAACTCCCCCACACCCAATCTACGCACACCCTTTATGTCACACTTCCCCCATAGTATTTCTCCTTTCTTTGCAAATTAATTACAAAGATTAATTTAGCATTAACTATTGCAAAATGGAATATGTATTTCCTTAGAATGCTTTGAAAAATAAAACCCATAGTTTAATAAATTATGAGATCCTGCTTTCAACTTTTTAAAATAATTTATTTTATTATAAGTCCCTGTTGTTTTTGGAAATTAATAAAATTTATTATTAAATAAATCTTATTTAGTCATAAATTTAAAGTTAAATTTGAATCTGCCATAGTCAATGTTTCATTGTGGGGAGCTTTCCTTGTGCAGAGCGACTGAGTTTGAGCGAAAAATCATCCCCTTTTGGTCAATTGAAAGAAATGCTAAACTGCATGAATAAATAGATAAATAGTTTTTAAAACATGTTTATTTGGCTATCTTAGATCAATTTATTTAATGAAAGAAACCAAAATTTTGATGAATTGTTTTATTAAATTTTGAAAAAATGCAAAACATCTGAATGATATATGCAAATTGTACATGAAGCCTTTATTCTACATTGTTTGTGTTCTCGCACATCCGCATTGCAGAAATTAAAACGTCAAGTATAACCATTTCATTATTAAAACAATATAAGCAAAATTACAAAAGCAAATTATGAAGATAAAGTAATTCTAGTTTTGTTTTACTAATAAAAACATTATTGTCAAACAATAAAATATATGTATCAAATAATGAAAAAGTTTGACGATTTGCAGTTTGCAAAAAGAAATCTATGGAGGAGGAATTTGATTTTAAAGATTTTATTATGTTTTTGCGACGTTTTAGCTATTGTGTGACGCTGAGTGGCTTAATATCTTTTATGTGGATATTTTCTCGTTGTGTGAACTTTTGCATCTCTACACTTACTTTGTATCAAGACTAAATTTTGAATATTGGCACCAAATATGTCACATGCAGAAATGTATATGGACATACATGACATTACGAGGTAAATATTTTGTTCCTTGCTCCACGTATCCATTTTCCCGCACATTTGTTTTGGTATACAGAAAAAATGTGTGGAGATTTCTGCAACAATTGTGTTCAAGAGTGCATCTGAAAGTGTACGAGGAGAGTGCATGTGTGAAGCAAGCAACACAAAAATCTATGCACATGCTAATTTTTCATACTTCAGTAAACGCGCAACAATTACAATGTAAATTATAGTTGCAATGTTCAATTTTAAAAACAGCTAATGTCTAATCGATTCAGAATAGTAAACTTTCACAATTTTATTTTCAAATTTATGTTTTTTCATAGCAAATATTCCTTGTGTGGATCTTTCCTTCTACGGAGATTACAATGAAATCTTTCATTTTGTAGAGGAATCTTATAATAGTTTTGTAATTCTATTTTTTTCTTAACTTAAAATAGTAGAAACCATATCGAGACACAAAATTTTACTTAATTGACTTATTTGTACTATGGCCCATACATATGTTTTATTGTGCAACACTTATTCCTCACATGGATTGAAAACATAGTTCATTTAATATTGTATAATATGACTTCAATTTACAAATGTGAAATCATAAATTCACTTAGTATTCGTAAAACATCAATACCAATGTTCGTTCACTCTATTTTGGTAGCAAAAAATTGGTCGATAGGAAAACAAGCTAACAGAGTAAATGTCATGAATAACTGTTGATTCATTGAATAAATGTAGAAAATACTTCTATTTGTTGGCAAGAGAGATATATTTAATCAAAATAGAATAATATTTAGGATATTAATAAAATAGTATGTTGATATCGATTTCTAAAGTGTGCCAAACGGAGCAATCATGAAACTTGATCATATCGGTTGGACTATCTCAAGTTAGACTTTAAGAAAAATGGATATGATTTAAAGTAACCAATTTCATAACAATGTCTTTTGATTACATATGAGTAAAATCAGTACTAGCGAAATTGATGATGATCACTGGTTAATGACTACCATTAAAATCAATAGTAGTTAAATGTCATTTCACAACTTTAATGTCAAATTTGTATTTGACATATTATCGCCTTTGGCGCATTATATGTAGGTGTGTTGGCTTTGAACTAGTTTCTAATAGCTTTGGGAAAGAAATTTTTAAATTTTCATCTTGTTATAGACCTGTTAGTACTAAATTCGCCACTAAAAGCTCTAGGTAACCGACTTTCTTTGTTTCTTCTGAAACTATTAAATGTTTTTAGGATTTGCTTTATCATTTGTCTATTATTTTTTGAATTTGATACCAACAGCGAAACAAGTGACACAAAGAAACAATGCAAGAAGCACACAGGAAGAGGTATATACAGAGAGCAAAGATATCTTAATGTTTAGCTAAGATATCTTAATAATTAAGAAGACATTGGAACTTCAGCAAACACTTAGGTGGCTCAAAGATGAACTGGACATAGTAAGAACATCGTTATAAGAGCTCTTGAAAAACATGAACAATGTGATCACTACAAGGAAAATACCCTCTAGCAGATGTTTTTGAGGAACCCCTTATAAAAGTAACCCAGACATTTGTTTGCAGCGGCAGTTACTAGAGGAGGTTGGTGGGTGGTGATTTTTGCGGATGCTTGTCTTCAGGTGCATTTATCATCCTAAACCACATAGGTGCGTTCAACTAGAGAAAGCACCGATGCGCACAAAAAATTGGCACACCGAGACACCGTGCACTAGGTACAAACCCGCCTGGTGCATCTCATTACTGCAGCGCATTGGTGCTCTACAAATATTTCACACCGGTGAGTCCTAAAACTCCGCGCCAAAACTGAACAACCCGGTGTGGTTTTAAGAAACCACACCAGTGTTCCTATAAAACCCATGCTCCGGAACAGGGTTAAATAAAAAAAATTACGGCCAAAAATCCACATTTTTCACTTTTCAGTGCTCTGGAGCTCTCAAGAAGTGGTGAATATTAACCTTGTGTGAGGCGCCCTGCCATCGGTGCTCCCATTGCACGCACTGCTATTGTCCATTGCCCACCATCTCCATTTCGAATTTTGCAAAACGGTGGGAAAATTTAGTTTTTAAAATTCTATAGCCAGTATACCTCCTCGACAGCCAAAGGTACAAGTATTTTCCTTGTTTTTCCATAATTAAACCTTTTAGTAGATTATTTTTCTAACATAGATTAAATTTCACCTTATTTTTAAAAAAATAAAAAATTTCCCGCGTGGTGCATTCGAGTCGTTCAGCTCACATCGGTTCATGGTGCTGCCTGTAAATTCACAAGCTGCACCATGGCTGGTGCTTACAGTATCCGCACCGGTTCCGGGGCGATACCGAAACAGCGCACCGTGATTTTTTAAAATTAAAAAATTTGCAATGTGGTCGGTTACCCGGCCACACCATTGACCATGTCGAATTGCGGGAATGTGGTGCGTTGACGGAAATATCTTCCCCGGGGTAGGTAATTTTGTCGATGCACCACCCCCCCCTCCTGAACTTGACATAGTCAATAGTGCAGTCATGTAAACCACTGCACCGTTGACTATGTAGTGATGTCAGGAGGGCGGTGTGCTTCCTAAAATATACGCCCGGGGCGTATAGTTTGGTCAGTGCACTGCCCTCCTTACATCACTACATAGTCAATGGTGTGGCTTGTAATAATTCTGCATCGTTGACCTTGTAACTTTTCCAGGAGGGCGGTGCTCTAAAAACTTTCAGGTGCACCGCCTTTAGTGCGTGACAAAAAAAAACACACCATTACTGGGGCATCCCTGTTTTTTGTGGCACACCGATTGTTTTTTTTATTTTTTTCCAAAAAATTATATATGTATATTCCTAAATACATGTCTTATTTAATAAAAAAATTGTATTTAATATGTCATTCATTCAACAATGTCAAAGGAGAGAAGAAAGGGACCAACAACAACAACAAGCGGACCAGTATAACATGGTTCTCCTGTGGGAGGCACGAGAGAGGGAGATAGATACATACCCTCACCCTATTACAGTAGCCACCTAGGGGCTCCTAAGGTAGATAGGCCTCCTCAAGTTCTATGAGGAGGCTGCATCCCTAAAGGGCCATGGTGCATTTTTGCAACAACTTATCCGTGGGTGGAATGCCCACCTACAAGCTTTCCGGGTTGGTCCTAACCAACGATACGCACCCCCTGAGGAGTAAATCTATTTCATTACTGGCCTATCAAGAAGAGGGGCAGATTTTCCCTCGTTCCCAAAGGTCCCCGTTAGCTATGCAGTAGGGAGTCATTTGGTGCACTCCCATAGATACATTAGAGTGGATATACTGTCTCCTTCAGATTTTCATGTCTCCGCAGGTCAGTTACGTATTGCTTCATTTGGTAGAGAGGAGGTGAGGTTCCTCTCACTACTGATTTTGACCATTTCACACAACACCAATGACAAGAAACACATTAGTTGCCTACTTCTAATTTATGTTGATTCTTTATTACAAGAGCCACGACTTGTGAGGTGGTTTGCCATTTTTTGCGGAAGTTCTGTACAGCTTTAGATAGATGTCGTGCTTATGCACAAGGGAAGGTGAAATTCCCTTTTCCTTCAGAGCTATTTTTTTATTTTTTGAGAGGTTTCCATAAACGAGGCCTAATTTTGTTTGGCAGCCTCGTAGGCTGATGTTGTATGTACAGATGCAGATGTGGGGACAAATGATGCCCAAGAAGGGCGAGGCAAAGTTTTCCGTGAGGATATTGGCGAGCCATGGTATTGCACCAAGAATGCTGCAACTCCCAGGGGCTTCCCTACTTTACTTTATCATCCCAGGGTTCATACAAACTTTGAGGTCACCGTGTTATATACATAGCAGATGCATTCTGTTCATGTCATCCTCTTCTACTTCAAAAAAGGGTTTTATTTCTTAAATTATGAGAACAACTGGAAAATAAATTGCTAGAAGGAAATGATAGAAGGGAAATTAAACTAAATTGCTGGAAATGAATACCAAGAATGAAACTAATTTAATTTACAGAAAACAAATAGCAGAAAGGAAATTAATTATAAACCACACCTAACTTGGCCAAACGGCTAAATCCACTCTACCTATCTTATGATCTATCTACCATACTCCCATCCATGCAAGTAAACTATCCATGCCTTAATTTTAATTAAAAATAATTAATTTGTAGCTTAGAGGGAAGAGAAAGGGCTAAGAGGGCTAATGGGGGGTTTAACACATGAAATGAGGTTTGGAATCAGAAATAGGGGGTTAAACCCTTAGAAAAAATTATGATAGTGTGAGAAATGGCTTTAGAGCATACATAGGGGGTTAAACCCTTAGGAAACCTTATTATAATGCAAGAAATGACTTCAGAGTGAGAAGAACTTAGAATTGCGATGGCAGAATGCGATGGAAAACAAAATTTGTGATGTGCGATGTCGTAATTGCAACTTCACAAGTTTAAATGGATGGCAATAAGGACTTAACAGAATGAACTAAATGGTGTGCAGTGTGAAGGCGAAGAGTGATGTGGCGGGTCATGAATCGCAATATCCTAAGTTTACAAGGATAGCTATAAGGATTAACGGGAATAAACTAAATGGTGCATAGTGCGAAGTTCGAAGAGTGACGTGGCAGGTCGTGAATTTCAATATCACAATTTTACAAGCATAGCAGTAAGGATTAACGGGAATCAACTAAAATGTGCAAAATGTGATTTGCGATGCGGTAAAGGTTGTGGGCAGAAATTTACAATGTGATAAGTTTTGTGGGATGCGATTTGCGATGTGGTAAGTTCTGCGAGATGTGATTTGTGATGTGGTAAATTCTGCGGGATGCAATGTGCAATGGGGATGACATGGCAGTGGAAAAATCTAAGAGTTACGATTTGCGATTTCACAACTGCAAAGAATGTATTAGGGGAATTTCGAGGTCTAAAATGGGCCTCCTAAGGAAAATGTACAATAAAAATTCACTTTATGAGAACCAATCACATTTTAGGGGATGATATCATCCCTAATGGTTGAGGTGGCATTGCTTGAGTTAAAGGTACTTACTTGTCACATTCTCAATGGTGGATAAAAATCCATGGTTAACCTTGGTAGTGCTCTAAGTACTCTTAAAGTCAAAGTAAAGTACTCATAATAAATGTCATTTTACATTTTTTGAATAAAAATATATTATTATCATTTCATATTTCTTGAAAGAAACAATGCATATCCCTACACATTTATTATATTATATTATTTTTATATAGTATATTAATTACATTTTATTATACAATTTAAATAATATAAATTTTAATTAATAGCATATAATATAATTAAGAATTTATAAATTTATATTTATATTTTATTTTAAGTTATTTAAGTACAAAGGACAAATGCATTAATTGTTCAATGATAATGACTTTTTTTGAAAAGCTCATTCTTATTTATAGTCACATCAATACAATTTTTTTATTAATTTTATTTTGGTACAACATTTGAATTGAATTTAACTATGGTTACATTGATTGTGGTGCAAAAAGTGAATTGAAAATTCATAAATATTATTTTATTGGTTTAGCTATTATTTTATTATTTCCTTAGGAGGCCCATTTTAGACCTCAAAATTCCCCTAATGAGTGGTGAGTGTTAACGGTAGAAGGTAACCAGTGCGAAGTGTGATTTACGGTTTCACAATATCTCAATCATCAGGAATGGGCGATAAGTGTTAAGGTAATCGTTAAATGTTGCGATTGTGAAGTGCAACATACGGTAGCGAGAGTCTCGAGGAGCAAAGGCAGAGGTTGGGTTTTCGGTGGTTCTGTATGGTGTTTGACGTGTTTTTCGTAAAAAGGGTAAGGCGGCCGTGAACGGAGAAAAACATAGAAGTAAGGCTGAAGAGCTTAAGGGTGTTCGAAAGAAGGTAAGTGCAGCACTAAGGTGAGAAATAAAGGAGGGAAATGGAAGTGTAAGAGCAGTGCTCAGAAGTGAAGCACACATGCAGATTCATGTACGAGAAATAGATAGAAATGCGGGATGAAATAGTGAAGGAAAATATTGGACTTGGTAATACGAATTCTTCCCCGAACTTGAACAGAAATAAATTTTGGCCTGTGGGAAAGTCTGCCCCTACTTGAACTCTATTGACAGAGATGAGAGGGGGGGAGACTTGACCACATTTTTGGAGTTTTTCCTCTATTTCACTATGCATAAGCAATTAAAACTACAGTAGCACAAAAACTAAATAGAAATGAAACTTATCATAAGCAGATCTAACTTAAATGACAGATAATAACAGCAGAGAAGATGAGGCACATGGATTGGGCTCTAACCTAGGAGCCTAGCCCTCTAAACTTAAATCAATCAAATGAAATCAATCTTCTCATTTCATAAAAGAATAATTGCATACATCCTTGAAAGTTTTGATCCCTAAATAAAAAAAAAAATCTTCAATAGTTCACAACAATAATTCAGAATGGAAGTGAGACTAGGATATACTAACTCTTCCTAGCTCTAGCTCTGCTCTATTTATTCTACATGGTAGCTAACAACATCTCCCTAGAAAATGGTGATTGAGTTCACTAGACTCCAAGTAAACCAATATTGAGTACTCTCCTCTTTGAGTTGCTCGGCTGCCTCTGGAATTAGAATTGCTGGAGAGAATCCTTGGGGATCCTTCAGTTGCTTGTGGAATTCAAATTTCTAGAGAGACTCTTTGGGATCCTTCGGCTTCCTTTGAGGGTTGACAATCCTCCTATAATTTATCCTTGTTGTCTCCTCTAAGTCTTTGTGATAAAATCTTTATAAAAATGCTTAATAAATCATGATTTTCTGCACTCAACCTTATATTAGGCACTCAGAGTATGTTAGCCTTAATCACCACCTATACTAGCATCATAAACCAAAATAATAATAAAAATGAAATAAAAAGATATCTAAGAAGGCAAAAAGGTGACTATTAACCCCTCCAAATATATCTAATGATGGATCTCATCAGATATCGCATGATATATTGGATTTTCTAGCCAGTGTTGATGAGCCTCCCTTCGTTCTAGTCCCCTGTCCATATGCTGGTTTGGATTGACGAGGGTGTGCCAAAATCTTCTTCACAGATGATGAGCTGCCAGATGATAGAGGTAATATTATTGTTTTATTTAAATTTATTATAACATGTTATTTAACTTGGTTTTATTAAACTTTTTAATGAAATTGTCTAATTATTGTTGTGTACTTATATATATTTTGCAAATATTGGGTCATTTGATGGCGATGAGATGCCACCACCACCAAATGATCCTGTTGTAGATCCTGATGATGATCAGGAGATGGGAGATGCCGAGGATCAGAACCGGTCCTCATGGTGCGTCGATACCACCTTTTGTGAGGCGTAGGACTAACAGTAGATTGAGGATGGAGTTGGGCGACCAACTCTATGCACTTTTTGTGGAGGTGGGAGTCAGGCCCGCCACTATGGGAGAGATACAAGCCAATGCTAGGCTGGTACAGATGTGGATAGGCATGCCGCATGACATTTTCACCCTGATGTGGCATGTCGTAGGAGCTACCAACTTAGTTACGCAGTTGAGGAGGGCCCTTCGACGTAGGCGTGGTTGAGACGTAGTACACAGTCGACAGTCGAGTAGCGATGCATCATCTGATGATCACGATCAGGAGAGTGACATTCATTCACCTCATGCTGCAGATGATAACCCTGCAGCATCGACTAGCAGTCACGATCATGAGCAGGTTGGACCATCCACGTCGAGTCAACCTTCTCAACTTGCATCATCCAGCATTCATGATCATCATCAGGTTGGACCATCCACATCAATTCATCATGATCAGAAACCTGCAGCATCTAATAGTAATCATGATCATGAGCAGGATGGACCATCCATGTCCAGTCATCATGAGCAACCAACAGTTGATCCTGATCAGCATGAGGCACCACCAGATCAGTAGGCACGTAGTTATTGACATGTATCTGAGCTTGTTGAGGCTGCACCATTAACTAAGCAGGCCTCGACTAGTACTACTATTGGTCATAATGTAAAATTTGTAAAATTTTAATTTTATTAATGTGAAATGATTGTAATTGTAAAATTGTAATTATAATTGTAATTGTATGTAACACTCTAAAAAATTTCCCGGATGCAGGTGTTCACACTGCATAATAGAGTCGCTCCTCCGCGTGGCAGCTGGTAGGTCCACATGGCCTCGCATGGCTCATGCGGATGGGCTATGAATGCCCACATGTAGCATTATGGTGCCATTACTCTATCCTTGCAGTGACATCACACAGGCCTCTTTATCCTTCCCCTCAGTTGCCATTTTCATAACTTCATGGACTCCGGAAAATTCTTCTCTACCGCCTCTCCCTATCATTTTTTTGTCCATGTGAATCTGGTTCTCCAACCCTCCATCCGCCATTGCACTGAGAACTTTAACCTTCATCCCTCCATTCGACATAACTCTGAGCACTTGGCCCTCAAGCCCTCCACTCGACCCGCTTTTCAGGCGAAAGCCTCCTACTTCCTCACCATCCGCAAGCTTGTTTGCTTCCCCTCCATGCCTATGCTCTCCAACAAATCCATGCCTCATAGACAAAGAATGTGGTGCTGCAGGGGTCGAGGACATGGCCAACCCTCTTGTCCTCCTCACTCTCTCCTTGATGATGGTTCTGCTTCCCTCGGTGATAACATCTCTGCCTCCTTTCGCGATGAAGGTTTTGGACCTGTGGATTTCACGATCAATGTGAATTCTATGGATGCCTCGAAGTTGCATCATATCTCGGCTCTCTTCTCGTTGTGCCTCCCAGATTTCCCTTCCACCTCGAGCTCTCAGAAGCATTTGTGTAAATCCACCTTGATGCCAGCCCACTCTCAGTTCCACAGGAAAACGGAAGCTATCCCCACCAAAACTGTTGAGCACTCTTCGAATAGCAAGTGTGGTGAAAGCTCAGCCAAGGATGACTACGCTGCAACTCTGGGAACGCGCTCTGCCTCCATTCCTGAATCGACTACCCAAATGTCAAAGCAGGATGGTGAATCCTCAAATGAATACAGTTACTTCATTGTGGAAGAGCCACCGCCAAAAGATATGAAGAATGACAAGTCGGGACAGGAATAGCACCATGAGACCTCCCTTCTCTGCTAGTAACAATTTCAATGTTGCTTTTTTTCTTTATTTTTGTACACACAATATGTTTAAATTTTTTTTGAATAAGTTATGTGTTGGTTTCCCCATCTAGGGCAGCACTACTACCTAGAACTGGCTTAATCTCGGGACTAGTTTGCCCAACAGGGGCAGTCCCAATTTTTCTATCTTGAACATTCTTCCCGCTGGAATTGGCTAGTTTTGAAGTTTCAGTGGGAAAGGCTTGATATGTATTATTTTTGTACCATATAATAGAATTAGACTTCGAAAAAAAAAATCTAAAATTGTAATTGTAAATTTTATGTAAAATTCTAAAATTGTAAATGTAATTGTATGTAAAATTCTAAAATTGTAATTGTAATTGTAATTGTAATTTTAAATGTAATTGTAAGTGAAATTGTAAAATTCTAATTCTAATTCTAATTATATGCAAAATATTTGTAAAATTTTAATTTTATTACGGTGAAATCATTTTAATTGTAAAATTGTAATTGTAATTGTATGTAAAATTCTAAAATTTTAATTTTAATTGTAATTGTAATTGTATGTGAAATTGTAAAATTGTAATTCTAATTCATATTCTAATTCTAATTTTAAATATAATTGTATGTAAAATATTTGTAAAATTTTAATTGTATTAATGTGAAGATTTTAATTGTATTAATGTGAAGTGATTTTATTAAAGTTTTAAATTTTTAAATTTGTAAAATTGTAAATAATTGTAAAATAATAAATCTAGAATAATATGATTTTTTGCGACATAATAAAGTTTAGAAAATAATGCAAATAAATTCATGCACTTTATAATTATCATTATTTTATTATGATCTTACAATATACCAAAAAAAAAAAAAAATTATACAGTACGCCATTATTTTTTAGATCAACATAATTGCAAATCATCAAGTAAAATATTGATTGTAATATTAACACAATGCAAATTACCATTTAATTCAAAATCCATATTATAATGTTTCAAAAAAAAGAGTCTTATAAGTTAAAAGGTAATTAATTCCTCTTCTTTATAAAACCCCATCTTAAAAAGTATAAAAATTGATGTAATAACACATGTACCATATCACTCTCGGTTCTCATGATCACCCTCATTATCTTTTAGATCATCTGGCATGACAACACTATTGTTTAAAAAATATGTTTTGATCTAGGATCATGTCTCAATACGAACCACCAATCCCTATCCAACACATCTGGGTAAAAAAACATTTGGTTGCAGTATTTGGGGAAAACATAGGGCTCCTTAGCTTCATCCCACATCTTTCTAGAGTTAATACATATCATCCTACTATCGTGATCTTCCTTAACATTATTCCGATCAAAGGTTTCCCACCACTTTCACCTAAAAATAACACATTGGAAAGAACAGAAATACACTTCAATGATCTCTTGTATCTTTCCAATGTAACCTAACGTCCCTTGTACTAGGTTTTGATCACGGTGTCTAGATCGACTAGATTGATCGAACTCTACTTCCACTCCACAGCCTTGTGTCATGTGTCAATCATCGGCATTTTTTGTTCGAAAATGGTGTCCATATTCCCACATAGATGGGAGCAAATGCACCTATAAAAAAAGTTAAAAAATCATAGTGTCATGTGTCTTATAATAACCTGACAGTTAAAATATGAAATATAGATGTAATTACATTTGAAAGGTGTATTATTAAGTTTCAAATGTACATAAGTTAAATAGATTATTACCGAGTTGGTGCACCCAATCCCTACGTTTAGCGCATCCTCTTCAGCACGCGGGTAACGACCAGCTACACCATATTTCTCTCTAACTTGGTCAGCAACCCAACTGTTGGGGCATATTTTTGGCATTTTTTCTTTGAAATGATCGGGATAAGGCACACTTATACCATTAAACCATTTGAAATTTTTACTGTCACTATCTCTTTTCATCCTATTTTATTCATACAATGCGACCCATGATTGTGTCGCTTCAGAATTTTAAAGAATGAATTTATTGATTGCTTCAATTTTTGCATTCGCATATGAAATCAAATTGACATTATATAGTACATAGATATCAAAATATACATTATATCGAAGTTCAACATGAATATTTACTTTGCGTAAATTTGAAAAATTATAAGTTGCTTACTCTTTATCAAGTGCTTTTTTCAATTCGTTTGGAGCAACTCCCCTTCTCTTTTGTCTTTATCCCTTTCATCATCCCAAATCATTGCACCTGGTTTGTTTTTGATCTGCTTGATGTGCTCACTGGCATAATATAAAGACTCATATGATATGTACCCCTCTGCGATAGACCCCTTAGGTTTTGCCCTTTGTCGAACAAAACCTTTCAATTTCTTCATGTACCTCCCTAAGAATAACATCCAACGACAAGAAACCACCCCAACTAATTCAACCTCATCTACTAGGTGGATTAGAAGATGAAACTGCAAGTCCATGAAACTCGTTGGCAGTTTCATTGGCAGGGTGAAGCAGGGGGAATCGGCTTTCAATTTTCATCTACGAAATGCGCCTTGCGGTATGCTGCTCCTAATAAGAGCTTCCGACATTTTGGAGTTGTTTGAATATTTTGTACATCTAAACTCGATTCTAAATCTACATGAACCTACAAATTTGTATACTTTATAAATTTTATTAAGCTGATTGACATGGATAAAAAACATAAATTCAATTAGATAATGAAAATATAAATAAATCTGAAGTAAATATTAGGTCTCGAGATGGATAGGGAGAACTCCACGATGGACTTTGAGAAATATTATGCATCGGGCTAGATTTTGAAGAATTTTCCATTCGATATAATTATGATATTTTCTTCCTGCATTTGAGAAAAATAAAAAATAAATTTTAGTGCATACACATAAAAGTAATTTCGGTGCCTTAGAAATGGACTTATTGTTATCGGTGCTTATGTACAAATAACCGCACCGGTGCATTTTAGTTATTGTGCATCGGAATCATGTTATTAACTAACGCACTGATGCAGTGTTATTAATTGACGAACCAGTGACGAAAAGCCACAAATATAAAAAAACGCAGCTCTATTTTATCCAGATTTATGCAGGAACGCAATGGAATACAAAAATAACCATAAACATAGAAATGTAGTGGAAATAAGGCTTCATTTCATTAATATCAAATCACAGAAATATGCTTACAAACATGATGGAAATAAAATAGCTAGGGCACTGGTAGAGAATCTCTGAGAAGAGATGTGGCGACTACAGACCTCTAAACTGTGTTACAATAAGGCTCGAGGGCCTATTTATTATGGAGAAACAATGGAGAACTCTAAATGTCCAAAAACCTAACCCTAGGAGATGAAGTGCCAAAAATATGGGCCCCGTTTGGGTAAATTGGTGTTTCAACTTCCTGGGGATGTAACTTCAGCATACTATCTCTGTTTGGGGCTTCAAAATGGCTCCGGAAGTTTAGAACCTAAAAAACTGCTAAAAATAGTAAGTTCTGAAGAAAAAAAACTAAAAGAGACAATGGTGGGGCCCCAAGTGGAATAGGTTGGTGGCCACCAATATCCACCTAGATCATTCCTCCCCCCTTAGGAATAAATGGTCCCCATTGCGTTGAGTTCCTCCATGAGATGAGGAAACTTCTATTGAACTTGGTCCCTAGTGAACCACTTGCCTTGGTGTAGGAGTTGGCCAGCTTTGACAACACGATATAGTTGGATCTTCCGTCAGCGAGTGTTCTTGATTTGCATGTCAATGATACAGTTTGTGGTGGTCTGTTCCATGCCGTCTGGGTTTAACTCTTTTGGTGTGAGTTCTTCTGCAATGTTAGAGGTGTCCAATAGAGGTGGGAAGTAGGGAAGAAGGCAGTCTACATTGAATATTGGGTGCAGACCAAGGAATGGTGGAATACTAAGCTCGAAGGCATTATTCCCTAAAGCCTTGGTGATGGTGTACGACCCATATTGGAGTAGGCGAATCTTGCGGTGGGGTCCAGTGAGGCGCTCCTTCTACAAATGTAGCCACACTTTTTTGCCCACCTGGAAGTTGTGTGGCACCTGATGTTGATCATGTCGTTGCTTGTACTTAGCATTGGCTCTATCCAATATGTCATGAACCTATTGGCGGATGTGCTGAATGTGCTCGATGAAGTTGTTTACTTTGTTAGGTTCAGAATAGACATGAGCTAAATCGTCCTGATTAGCTACAAATGGCATGACTACGTCAATGGGACATAGTGACTGGAATCCCAAGCCCACCTAAAAGGGGCTATGGCCGGTTGAGTTTTGGAGAGCCTGATTATAACTTTGTTGTACATAGGGAAGGCTCTTATCCCATGTGCATGGATGCTTTGAATTGTACATGTGCATAATGTGTACAATCATCCTATTGATGACCTTTGTCTGGCCATCAGTTTGCGGATGGAAAGTTGTGGATTTGGTGAGCTTGGTGTCCAACATTGACCAGAGGCTAGACCAAAATGTGTTTAGGAACCTGCTGTCGCAGTCTGATATGATAGACTGTGGGATCCAAAAGTGCATCCACACTTGTTCAAAGAAGATTTTAGTAGTGGCTTCTGCTGTGATATTCTTCTTACAGGGCGCCATAATGGCCATCTTTGAGAATCTGTCGATGACCACGAAAACACATTCGTTTCCATGCTTAGTAGAAGGAAGGCCTAACATGTAATCCATGGAGATGGATTCCCAAGGTCGACTAGGGGTAGGTAGTGGAGTATAGAGCCCTTGCTTCTTGATGGTTGGTTTGGCAATGGCGCAGGTAGTGCAGGATCTGATATACTTCCCGACATCCTGTCTAAGGTTCAGCTAATAGAAATACTTCTGTAGTACTGCCACTGTTTTCTCGACCCCAAAATTCCCAGCAACTCGACTGTAGTGCGCTTCCCATATCATCTTGGCATGCTCGCTTGAAGTAACACAAAGGTGTCCCAGGTGACATAATAGTGCATCTTGGAGGTGAAAATTTGGAACTTGCATACCCCCAAGAGTGCCTTGTATGTGTAGCTGAATTCTGGATCACTCTTGTAGATAAGCGGCCAATCAGAAGTCTCATGCCCACAAGAGTTGAGAATGGTGGTTATGGCCACGATCGGTGGTCAACTGAGGTAGTCTACAACATTATTGGTGCTACCCTTCTTGTACTTGATGTTCAAATTAAATTGTTGCAATGTGGACCACTTCTGATGGAGATCGGTCTACAACTTCCCTTGTGTCTTTATGAACTGCAAGGGTTGGTGGTTAGTGTGGATGATTGTCTCCTTCCCCAAAATGTAATTCTTCCATTTTCGGCAAGCCTGCACAATGGAATACATTTCTTTGTCATGAGTGGGATATTTTCGAACTGTGTCGGACAATGTCTCACTGTGATATGCCACTGGATGCCCCTGTTGAGTAAGAACTACCCCAATAGCATAGTTAGAGGCATATGTCTCGATCTCAAATGGTTGTTGCAAGTCTGGTAATGTGAGCACTGGGGTGGAACAGAGGTGATGTTTCAATTATACGAACGCCTTCTGTTGAGATTCCAACCAACAGAATTTTGCTTTTGCTCCTCCCTTGGTGACTTGACTCAAGGGCCAAGTGATATGAGAGAATCCCAACACGAACCTGCGGTAGAAATTAGCAAGACCCAGAAAGCTGTGAAGCTTTGTTAGGGTGGTTGGGGCTGGCCAATCCCAAATGACTTGGATCTTGGTTGAATCCACATGCACCCCCCTTTCATCAATAATGTATCCCAGATATTGAACCTGAGTCATGCCAAAAGTGCACTTCTCCAAATTGGCACACAACTTGTTTTGCTGCAGTGTTTGGAGGACGTCTCGGATGTGGTGGAGGTGCTCTTCCCAAGTCTAGCTGAAGATCAGAATGTCATCCAAGTATACCACTACAAATGAGTTGGTGAATGGACGCAAGCTGTCATACATCAACCTCATGAAGGTTTCAGGAGCATTTGTCAATCTGAAAGGCATGATGAGTCATTTGAAAAGGCCCTTCTTGGCTTTGAAGGTAGTCTTCCACACATCAGAGGATTCGATTGGTACCTAGTGATACCCAGACTTCATGTCGATCTTGCTGAAATATTTTTCCCCTTTGAGTTGGTCCAGAAGGTCATCAATCCATGGGATTAGGTACCTATTCCGGACATTGATCTTGTTCAACACCCGATAATCAATACAGAGTCTCCATGTCCCATCCTTCTTCTGTACCAGCATGATCAGGCTCCCACAGGGTGATGAACTTGGCCGGATGTGACCTTTTTGCAGTAGCTCCTAAATCTGCCTCTTGATTTCATCATTCTCCATAACAGAGCACCTATATATTGGTCCATTAGGTAGCAGCACACTTGGGGTCAGGTCAGTGGGGTGCTTGACCTGACAGTGTAGAGGCACCCCTGTGGGTGAGGTGAAGATTTCCATGTACTCCTCCACAACCTTTTCCATTTGTTGTTTTCATGCAGAGGAGCCATGTCTGGAGGTCGCGGCCACAGTCTTCTTCTTGCCCTGGGGGTGGATCATTAGGAAAAAAAATTTCCTAGTTTTGGAAATGAGCTTACTGCATTGTTTTGCACTAACCAAAGAGATAGTGGGAGATGGTGGTACCTTTGGTATCCTGTACAATTTATTTCCCAAAGTAACAATAACAGCGATAGGTCGGGACTCATACATAGCATGTCGCTTCCACAAGTATGGTTGGCCTAATAATACATCAGAAACATCAATAGGACCAATGTCACACAACATCTCATCTGTGAAGGGCTTGATGCTGTAGGGAAGACGACACTACTGGCTGACGCAGAGATCCCATCCTTGGTGAAACCACCCAATGGTGTATGGTTTTGGGTGCGCTGTGGTCGGCAAGCCCAAACACTTCATGACATCTGCTGAAATGAGGTCCTTTTGGCTCCCATTATCAACAATGAATCGTAGCGGGGAACCCTTTACCCACATCTGGGAGTGGAAGAGATGCTCTTCCTCCTCTGTATCTTCTGGTTCCTCCTTATGGATCTTCGTAGTGGCAACAGTGGCGTTGGGCTCCGCATCAATAATCTGCTTCCCTTTTTCATTCACCTTGTCAGGTTCTGATTCAGAATCGGAGCATGCATCTGATTCAGAAGCCCTCATCTTGGCCACCAGCGACTGACATGGGCCCCTAGGAGATGAAGCGCCAAAACTATGGGCCCCGTTTGGGTAAATTGGTGTTTCAAATTCTCGAGGACATAACTTCAGCATACTCCAGAAGTCCAGGACCCGAAAAACTACTAAAAATAGTAAGTTGTGAAAAAAAATTGAAAGAGACAATGGTGGGGCCCCAAGTGGAATAGGTGGGTGGCCACCAATATCCACCTGGATCATTATATTTTTAAAGTGAAAAAAAAGCGGTAAGTTGAAAAATGGGTGGAAAAATATTTTCGAAAATCTAATTTCATAAAACAATTCTTTAAATATTAAACACTTTTCATTTTTTCACTATTTTTGCAAAAAGTTTGAGCCAGAGATTTTCACGAGACATACCTAAAGCAAGAGAGCACGAGAGCACTGTGGAGCAGTGAAATACTTTCGAACAGAACTATTCAAACAATCAGAATTCCAAACCTCTAGTTATTCAAACCCTGTAGCATAGAATTTCAAATGATCTTGTGATTAAATTTTATTGTTTTTTTTACATTTTCGGTAGTATTTTTTATGCAGTAAGTAAAAATTTAAATTTTTTGTTCATTTTCATATATATATATATATATATATATATATATATATATATATATATATATATATATATATATATATATATAGAAACAAAAAAATAATAATAAAATATTAAAACAAAATAAACAAACAAAACAAAAAAAAAACAAAAAACGAAAAACGAAAAAAAAAACAAAACAAAGCAAAAAGAAATGAAACAAAAAAATAATCCATTTTTACCCTAAACCCTTCATTCTTTTATTTCTTCACTTGCTTCTTCCTGTTTCTGTGATTTCAGAATTAGGGCTTTTAATTTTAGATTTATAAGGTTTGTAATTCTATATATATAGGAAACCCACGTGGTGTAGAACAGTCGGTGATGGGGTGCACTGTTAAGGCACTCCGTTCTGTAAGGTCACTGGTTCGAAACCCGTGGGTGGCATGGGAGGAGAAAAAATGGAAAAATTAGGATTAGTCTAAACGAGAAAAAAAAAAAAATCTATATATATAGGCCTATGACATCTAACCCACAGAACGACTTGCAGAGTGAGATCCCAATCCATGTCGAGCCTTGTGTGAATTTTAAAAAAATGGAATTTTTTAAATCGGTGCGCCCTGCGTAACCTAGCGCACCGGTGCGTTGGCTTTTCCCAGCACACCGCGCATGCATTGTTTGATAAAAAATTTAAAAAAAAAATGTTTTAATTTGTGCGCCATATGTAAAATAGGGTACTGGTGCGCTATTTCATTATAACGCACTGTTCACGTACTATTTGGAAAAAATAATTTTTTATTTTGTGTTAATCTGTGCACCATGTAACATATAAAGCATAGAGTCTCCTTGTTGATAGAGAGCACCGTATGGTGGTCCCCTGTTTGCACGAAGCATTTATAAGAATAGGCAGCACTGCCCCCTCCACGACACCATATGCTACAAAAACTAATACTAGATGATTTTTATTATTTTGTCTATGTTAATTGGTGCGGTGGTTAACATGTAATGCACCAGTGCTCCTTGTTGACATATAGCATAGTATGGTGTTTTATACTATTTTGGCAGTGCGTTTATAAGAACACAACGCACTGACGTCGGTGCGTACATCATTTAAAAGCACACTAGTTTCTTGATACTTTTTTTTTTACGTGAAAATTTGATCATTTATTTATTAAATATATTAATGAATGATATGGTATAGGTTTCATATTGATAAAGAAATGGCTGAGAAGAGATCAAGTAACAAAAATACTGATAACACATCAAGAAAAGAAAAAAAGGCAACTTCTTTGTATATTATTTACCAAAAAATTATTTTTGAACTAACTAATATGTATTCTTGACTATGTATCATGCAGAGACACAAAATGATGAAGCTCGATAAGATTATTTCTGATGTAGGACCAGAAGAGAGTAAAAGCTTGATGGAAAAATTTCAAAAGGATGAATCAGGTGAATGAAAAAATAATATCGATCCAATATGAGTTTATTTTTTTAATTTTCATTAATAATATACTTAAAATTATTAGATAACATGTTTCAAACAATATATTAATTCACATATGTTTAATGTTCTACAGGGACCAAAAACTCAAAAAAGGAATTTTGTTCTAAGAAAAGAAAAAAAATATAGCATGCAAATGAAAATGAATTGCTCCTTAGCTCATCTGGAGTGGCGTTGGAGGTTAACGAAAGGGGAAAAAAAATTTACAAAATTTCGAGGGATCTAGTGGAACAAATGTATAGACGTTATTTGCACTTACAATACAAAAACCAATCCAATGATTCCAAGAACTAAATTTTATCTAAAATACGGGAAGAGTTTCTAGAGAATTAGTCAATGAGACATGTCAGACTTTTAATAGAAAAAACATACAACAACAAAAAAGAAAGAATGAAAAAGTAATATTCCTTTATATGTTTTTCTAGATTATTTATAAATATCACTTTTGTTATATTTACTTTTCATAAATCAATATAAAAATTAAATAGTTTATTTTCATGTTACATTTTCATGAAGATTATGAAAATCTCAAAAGATGAACGAGCTGATATCATAAATATGCCAATAGGAATGTCCAAAAAGGTGTACAAGGAGATGGTCAAAGAAATGAACAAAATTGCATCACAGGAGGAGCCATCTCAACAACAATGTGCTTCAAATGTAATAAGTAATCATTGAATTTTTCGATCATTAGGTACAATAAATAAACAATTTAGCATTAAATATCAATTTTCAAGTATTTTATTGTAGAAAAGAAAAGAGAATGGAACCCATTCAGCACATAAAATAGGACGACAAGGACGAAAAGGGTTGATATCTAAGTTTATGAGTAATTGTTACTTCCTTATAACAACTTAACTAGATTTCATTTTTGTATATTTTAAGTTCTTTTACAAAAATCATCATTGAATGTCTTCAAACATGTGCTAACATACAAAGAAGAACCATCAGACAAATTGATTGACATTGGGTTAAATATGGGTTGTGAGTATATGTTGGCACATCATAAATTAATTGTGGAATTTGTAAGCATCTATTGATCTTATTTTACTTAGCTCCATCTATAATTAATGGAACAAAAAAAATATTTTATATTAAATATATGTTTTTTTATGGGGTATAAAACTTGCAGGAAACAAAGTATGGAACTACACCAACAGATGAAATCTTGAAAGATGGCATGATATTTGGTTTTGAAAGAATGTGTATAGTTCATGAGTCAATTGTTGCTATTATATGTCATTTCTTTTCGATTTAAATTGATGTATATTATTTAATATTGCAATTTTCATTATTCTCACCAATGTATATACACTCATTACAGTTTATTTTTATGTTTGTATATGGAAGGTGAAGAAGAAGAAAATAATCAACACCGTGAACAAAATGTTTCTGAAAATAACCCCCAAGTCATGAAAGTAGCTCGAGCAGCGATAGCAGTTCGAGCGAAAAATGATGATCATTATGTTTGGATATCAAAGCAAGGCATTGTATATTTTGAAATATTTGTCTGTGTTTATTTTTTTTAATGTAATGGACATAGTGTCTCAATTGAAAGACAAAGGGATACCAATAATCGTCCCATTTTGTATGACAAAGACTGTCTTTTTCATATATATATATATATATATATATATATATATATATATGTATGTATGTATTAATTTATTCTATTATGTTCTCCATTGTCATTGTGAAATGTAACACTACTGATTAAATTTATGGATGATTAAATATTATAATGAAGAGATGTGAAATCTGATGATATGATATAATAAATTAATCCAAACATCACTTTCAAATGCACTAATAAAAATTTAATTGATATGAATATTGTTATAAGATATGTGTCTTCTTTTGATGAATAATGAATTTTAAAAAGTCACAATAACTATGTTATGATATAATAAATTAATCCAAACATCACATTCAAATGCTTTAATAAAAATTTAATTAATATGAATATTTTTAGAAGATGTGTCAACTTTTGAAAAATAATGAATTTTAAAAAATCACAATAATTGCACTAGCACGGGTCGATGTTTCTAAAAAATACAATATGTACACCGATGCATGTCATTTACTATACACTGGTGCATTTGTATGATACAGCACATCGATGCGTTTCTACAACCTATGGGCACCGCACAAATACCAATACCAATTATAACTCTTGGTGTGTTTGTGCGATACTGCCCACCGGTGCGTTTATGTGAGACTACTCACCGATGCATTTGTACGACCTATGGGCACCGCACAAATACCAAAACAAATTAGAAAAATCGGTGCATTTGTGTGATACTGCGCACCGGTGTGTTTCTATAACACTATGAACCGGTGTATTGATACGACCTATGGGCACTGCACAAATCCCAATACCAATTAGAACAGCCATGTGCGTTGTATCACCTACAATATGCCTGGTGCAGTTTTATAACTTTACAGCCCGGTGCATGCACCTTCGACTGCCCCGGGTCGACTGTCTAGATGACACGCACAGGTGCGTTGACACCTGAGTAACACACCAATGAAAAAAACATCCGTATTAACCTCCGGCCACCTAGGTTTTTTAGTTATATTGAAATTTCATTAAAATCTCTGCCAAAACCTCCGTTACCAAAAACGGATGTTGTAGAAGATGTTTTTTTGACAATTTTGGCCAGTTTTATAATAGTGAAAACCTCCTTTATAACCTCCACTAGAGGGTCTTTTCCTTGTAGTGGATCAGGCCTCCAATTTCACATCATAATCAGTAGAAGTGTTTACCTCCAGGAATAGTGGTTGATTAATAAAGTAATCATTACCAACTTTTACAACTTTCTTAACCAATTTTGAAATTCAGTATATGCTAAAGACTATATATCTTAATCTTCTCGACACAATATAAAAATCATATCGAAATATTGTGGAATATACATGTATGTATACATGCAAAATATTTTCTAAGTTAAATACCACATTATTTCTTATTCGATTTACAAATTTGTTTCAGCCCTGTACGATAATGATTGATTTAGAAATTTGTTTAAATTTTCCATAACAGATCCTTTTTTAAAGAAATATTTTCAAATTTGATAAATCAATAAAATAGTGTAAGAAAACACATTGCAAATAAGCACACATAACATAGGACAATGAAAAACATAGTAAATAATGTTAGTAAATAGCATAGTACAAACATCAATAGTTGATATTTTGGGGGTAGGAGAGCATTATGCAAAGTGCGGATGAAAAAGAGACTGGGTGGGTGGGAGAACAAATCTTCCTCTGCACAATGTATCAACTTTAACAATTCCGTGAACTATGTAAAAAAAAAATATTGAAATGTTGTTAATATACATGTATGTACATATGCAAAGTATTTTGAAATTTATTTCATACTCTTCCATATGTTGCTTTTTCAAATAAGAAATCGATTTACAAATTTGTTTGAGTTATGTCTGATAATGATTTATTTAGAAATTTGTTTAAATTTTGTGTGATATACCCTTTTTTATTGAAATTGGTTATAATAAAAAGTTATTAGATATATGTCAATGTATTACAAATAAACATAAATATGTTTTCTAATATTGTTTCACTAATTATAGGATTCACAGTTTTGGTAAATCAATAAAACAATGTAAGAAATCACATTGCAAAAAAGGTGTGACATAAGACAATAATATAGTTACACATTAGAATCAAACATAGAAAATTGTGTTGGTAAATAGCATAGTAAAAGAATCAATACTCTAGGGGAATACATGGAGGTGGGAAAGGTGGTATTGTATGGAGTACGAAATAAAAATGACCATGTGGGCAAGGGAACAAATCCTCTTTCCCACCTCCGCACAATGTGTCAACAGTTCCATGAAATATGAAAATTTATTGAAACGAGAAGGCAACATAAATCACATTTCAAAGAAGCATACATGACAAACATAGTGAAGTGCCACATAAATCGCATCACAAACAAACAGAAATGACATAGGAAAATTAACTAATTACACATTACAATCAAAAAATAGTAAATATCATAATGCAAACATCAATACTCGAGGAGCAGAGCAAGGGGGGAAGGGGATTGTGCAGAGTGCGAAATAAAAAATGAATAGGTGGGCAGGGGAACGAATCCTCCTCCACAACTTCGCAGAATATATCAACGTTAACAGTTTCACGAACTATGAAAATGTCTAGAAATGAGAAGACATATTGTCACTGTATGAAACATATTGTATACCTTATTTACAAGTTTTTGTTTTTTAAATTTTTGGAAATTGAAAATGAAATAACAATCTAGCATTGATAGCTTTTATTTTGCAGTGTAAATTTCTAACACTTTGAGTTAAACTGAAAATCATGACAATTATTATTAAACACGACATTTTATTTCTAGAGATGTCAAACAAGTATTAAGGATCCATATAAACTTCAAATCTTAAATATAGGAACTTCTCACATAGTTTGTAATATATTTTGACTAATTATAGAATTTTCAAATTTGATAAATCAATGAAATGATTTAAGAAAAAATAATGCAAGAAAGAATACACGACATAGCACAATGAACCAGCTACACATTATAATCAAAACATAGTAAATAATCTTAGTAAATAACATTGTACAAAACATAGAACTTGAACAAATAAATTCATTGAAATATGTTTTTGTACAATGTAGCTACATATTATGTAATCAAAAGATGAAATAAGATGCCACTTACCTGTTAAAAACTCTTCAACAATGCTCAAATTTTTGAACCATAAAGTATAAGATAGTGTTAAGATTAGAAATACGGATATGCTATGCCTCGCCAATAGTCAATAGTTCATTTCTTGACAATGCAATCAAAGAGAATAGTATATCAGCTAATTATAACATGAAATCAAATCCCAATCATCCAACAAACCTAAAGAGTTTCCTGACAATAGCCAAATTCTTCAAGCAAAAAGTATAAGGTAAAGTTAATATTGATTGACCATGCAAGCAACAAGAACTATACCATCACTAGATTCCTTGACAATGAAAACAAAGAAAACCCCCATTGTATATGTATAATCATGTTTTGATGGTTTATTGTAAATGTGCCATGTGTTTGAAACTAGACAACAAATCAATAATAGTTTGTCTGTCTAGACATAGTATTTCTCATAGGAAACTCTTTGTAGTTCAGGGAACACATTCTCCAGTTCCATGCTTAGAACACAATGTATTTTTGTCCTATCATTTGCATGTATGATAAAATTTAATTGATGGAAATAAATGAAGAAATAATATTCATTACAAATGGTACAATAAAGCATAGGTTCATTCATAGTCCTAGCAGTTGTAATAGGACTACTGCATTTCACACATAGAGCCTCAAATGGATTATTATATGCACTAGTTGTTGTCAAGTGTCCTTGGAAGTGTTGTAAAATTTATATAAAAAATCGAGGCTTAGCAACTTGGAATCAATGTATTTCTATCTTTTTTTATTTATCTATATATATATATATAGACGTAATAGTTGAGATATAATAAGTTTTGCCTTACATATTCCACTCGTTGAAGAAAGTGGTTTTCTTCTATTTTTTACTTTATTTCTTGTTTTCAATGGGAATATGATTTTCGATTGTGAAGTTCATAAAACTCTTTCTTATTTTCTAACTATATGTTTTAGCAATATTAGCGGAAAAATATTTTCTTACAATTGTGTTTTAATTGAAATATATGTTAGAAGTTTGTCGTGTACTTGAACCTATTACATATGCAACATTTGTAAAAAAATACATGGAAATCATATAACATATGTAAAATAACTTTGTAAGAATGAAACATTCAAATAAATCAAATTGTATTGTTTCCATGTCCAATTCTGAATTGTCGTCTTTGAATTCAGATACAAATTTCATTATTGTCTATGTTGCCCAAATTGCAACTGATTGTTCCAATGGGACAGATTTGTAATCATCATATTTGGAAATAATCGATACTTTATGCAAACTGGACAAATGTTTTCTACACTACTAAAGCTATTTAGACAAAATATTTTTTTCACAATCACCATTGTTGTACTTATGATTTGGAATTATTTCAAAATTTCTAATAAAAACGCCAATATTTTCAATAAGATTTTCCTCATGTTTTTAAATAAATTGTGTTGGCACAAGATATGTTATTGTCATTTTGTATTTCTTATTTATTAAATATGCATAAAGTATTGCTTTTGTATTATTTTCTTTGTCCAAAAAAGTTCAATATGTGACTAAGACAACGCCATGAAAAATTATTCTTGATATATTGTTACTGATAACTTTGATGAATAATGGGCCCATAGACTCAATCTCTTTTTGCCTATTCATGAGCATTGAATTGAAATTAATTCAAAAAACACAAAAAAAAAATTGATATACAATTAACTAAACCTAGACACAACTACCTATTTGATTTTTTTTCTTCCCTCTTTTTTTTCCTTTCATATTTTCCCATGCAATATCTAATTATATATTATTTCTCATCTTTATCTCTACTCCCCTACCCATGCCATCTTTCACATCATTCGAATATGATATTTCTTTCCTGTTCACAACTAATACATTGAAATCACTACTTAAAAGGACATTATAAATGATGCTAAGTAAGAACTGACTAATGAAGTCATAACCATATAACACAAAGTCATTTCTAATGTATATTCCAATGTATACTCCAATAAATATTCCAATATATATTCTAATTCTAAATAGATTTTAGTTTCAACAGATACAAATTCTTTATATAAATATTCAAAGTATCTTTTTCCTTGTAATTGTTGCCCTGGATCTGAATCTCTAAGTGTTATATGTTTCCTGAAAATTGAAAAAACCTTGTTTTTAGTTATAGTACATAAACAATATAGAAAAAAAAACATAGAGTTGTATAATGTAGAAATAATCAAATGGAAATAAATAGAATAGAAACACGCCTCTTAGCAAATTTATCATTGTATTTAATGGTATATGTTCTTATTTTTTCATATTCCCTATTCCGATGTTATGAATTAGATCAAATATATATAAATAATAAAAATAATAGGCTCTAATTTCATAGCACATAAGCAATTCAGACGTAATAGCTACATGATAGTAACATATCTTGTATAAATGTGTTTAGAAGTCTCACATTATCCACTTTTGAACTATGTACCTCATTTCTATAGGGTTGTAATGTATATTGAATAAACGCTCTAAGTACTCACATAGAAAGAATGTATTGTTTACCTGGAAAAAAAATGCTACACGTTTTTCACCTTCATATGAAATGAGCTTGCAAAGAAAATCCCTCATGCCATGCAACTACCAAAACAACATCGTATATCTCGAACTATAAATATATTTGTAACCATATCCCTTGAACAATAATCGAATATTTATTTGTAATGTGTATGCTTAAAAAACTACATGATAAATATCTGGTGAATTCTCCTACAGGAAACATAACTAAAATTAGTGGTTACAACTGTCACATTACCTTATAAATATTTAACATACATATTAGATACTAGGTAAAGACAAGCCTTGTTCAAATGATGGAAAATTATAAATAATATTACTAGAAATTAGAAAATGATTTTTGAATTTACAAGAGACTAGGAATATTAAACATTTTCCCAAAACTATGGTTAATACATCGACATAAATAATAAATAGTCAACAAACTTCGACCTACAAACAAAAAAATTGTAGTAAAAAATAATCGATATTCAATGGGATTTAACTGCGACAAGTGCTACTAATAAATATTTATCATTAAATAAATTTATTTTCTCATAAAGTTAAATTTAAATCTGATTGTAAGCTATGCACAAGGAAATCCCCACACAATCAAAGCTTTCCACAAGGAAAGCTTCGCCCAATGAAATAGGTTGCTACAATTATGCTTATTTGTTTTTTGGGATAAGTTTTAAGATTATTAGTTGAAAGTACGTGCTAAAATTGATTGATAAGTTGATGGTTATTGATAAGGAGGTGTAAAGAAAATAGCATTGATACGTTGTGCAGATTTTAATGTCTTTAGAAGCCAAGAAAAATTAGAGATACACAAAAAACCTAGAGCTACCTATGTTAAATTGTTATTTTGTTTAATTAGGCTAGTTTTGTGATGTGCATAGGAAAGAGAAAGGTTGTGGGAGAAGTATTCTAGGAAGGCTTTGTGTTTTTTTTAATCTATCTTCTATGTACTCTGTGAGATATAATATTGTATAGAGGAAGGCATACGAAAATGTATACAAACATACGAAACATTACAAAATAATGTTTTTTTTCCTCTGCACAATGTATGAATCCACACCTCCGCATTTCATACAATGTATCAAAAATCTTGATATTTCATTATAATTATAAGACATGTTGTTGGGTGGCAACATGTGTGAAATGCGTAGGTGTGGACAAGAGCTATGTGTAGAAATAAGGGAACGTGGAAAAGCACTTTGTACAATAAAAGTTTCAACTCTACTTTCACACTATGCACAATGAAAATGTTCACAATTTATCTACATTCTGCACTATTAAAAATTTTACTTCCTCTCTACACTCATCCCTTCCCGCACATATGTGAACGTGTAAATAATGAAAAAATTATGGAAATGTGGGAATTCTTGAATAATACGAAAATGTGGGCCCCACAAATAGAAACATGGCCTTAATAGATTAATTAGTGGTAGAGGTAAGGAATTCACTTAATATTTCATAAAATTATGAATAAATTCATCATTGCTCCACCCCTAACAAGCAATATCAAATATAAATTTTTCAATAGCCTTATACCAATGTATCTTGAATAGTTCTTCATGAGTACTTCCTTGTTTGAAAGTCTTGCCACTCCACAACTTGCCCCATCTCCTTCAAATTTATATTAGTATTAATTAATTATGCATATGCATTTTAATTAATTAATTATGTTTCTAGAATACTTTAAAAAAAAAATCCCTTCCAAAACTTGCCTCTTCTGCTTTCAATCTCTTATATCTAGCAGCTTTACAAATATCAAACAAAACAGGAAATAGTGTTAAGGATCCACATAATCTTTAAGCACTTTTCACAATTTTTTGTACCTCAACACAATAATATAAGAACATTAATATAATTCACAATATGGTCTAATTTAAAACGTGATATTCTTTGAACACTTCCTCTTGTTAAGTAAATTTTTCCTACAATGTTAAACTAGCCTTATGTGGAATGTGGAGGAAGAAATCTTGACTCGATATAGTCCCTTCTCTTGCACTTCCCTCACTTCCTTTCTCTGTACAATGAAATAATAGTATTTTTCCCCGCCCCCTCCTCCCTCGCTTACGTAAGGAACCTGCAACCTTGTCAATTATGGCATCTTGGGACTCTTTAAGCACTCCGCAAAATTGTATCAATGTTACTTGTTATTCACATATGCGCAATAATATAAGAAAATTAATATCAGTTATAATATGATCTTAATTTAAAATGTGATATTCTTCTAGTACTTCCTCTTTCTAAATAAAGTTCTCCTACAATGTTAAATTATCCTTATGTGGAATGTGGAGGAAGAAAGCATGACTCGATAAAGTCCCTGCTCCCACACTTCAAGCGCACCCTTTCTCTGCACAACAAAATAATGTAAGTTAGCCCCCCAGGCTTACGTAAGGGACGTACAACCCCATCAGTTCTGCAATATAATATTTTATCACTTCCCACAATGTATCATCATTACTTATTCTACACCTCCAAACAATAATATAAACATATTAATATAATTCATAATATGGTATAATTTAAAACGTGACATTATCTAAGCACTTTCTTTTGTTAAATAAATTTCTCCTATAGTGTTAAATTTTCCTTATGTGGAATGTGGAGGAAGAAAGCATGATTGCACAATGTATCAACATTACTTGTTCTATACCTCTGCACAATAACATAAGCAAATTAATACAAGTAATAATATGATCTTAATTTAAAACGTGATATTATCGGAGCACTTCCTCCACACTTTCCACACACCCTTTCCATTACTAATAAGGAAAAGGAGTAAAAAGATGGAAAATATTAACCAAAAGTGAAAGAGAGAAAAATTTAAAATTAAAAAGATTATTGGGTTAAAATGAAGATGATTATGTTTAAAAATAAATAAATAATCATGGTAAAGGGAAGGAACAATAAGGGAAAGGAGTAAAAGGATGGAAAATATTAACCAAAAATGAAAGAGAGAAAAAGAAAAAGAAAAGAAAAAAGATTATTTGGCTAAAATGAAGAAGACTATGTTTAAAAATAAATAAATATTCATGGTAGGTGGATATTTAATAGATGAATGTAATGTAGATATGTTTTGATAAGATTAAGACAACTATGTTTAGAAAAATCATGGCCCAGTGGTTATTTGATAAACCAATGTAATGTAGATAGTTTTGGGTAAATTGAGTTGTATATGAAAAAACTATATAGCGTAGAAATATTGTTTAGAATATTGAATTTTTAGGTTTTAATAAAACTTTGTTCATGTTATGATTATGTTTTTATGGGAACAATTTATGTTTATGAGTGTTTTTCACAAATTTGGGTTGATTTTAAAGTAGAAATTATAGCTATCACACGGGACTTCCAGTGGAATTAATAGTGTTTACTTTATGAGAATAAATAATTGAAAGATTAATATACTCTTTTTTTTTACATCGTAGTTAAAAGATTTAAATTTTATTTTGGAATTGTGATTGCATGGAAAAGAGTGGACTTTGGATGCCTTCATACTCAAAACCTATATCTTCTAGGAATATGTTTCTTGCAAACACATACTCTAAAATTCATTTTCAATACATTTTTTGTTACCATTGTGCATGTTTTCCTTTCACTTAAGAAAGAAGAAGCTCCAATTCAAAGGTCAATATCTTTTCCATAGCATTTCTACAAGGAAAAATGTATAATATCAACCAAGGGACCACATAAATGAAGTAAGAGGAAGCAAGGCAAGAAGAAATAACTTACCTCAAATAAGAAGTTGAACTAAAAATTATTCAGGAGGCATAGGAGAAACAAAGGCTAGCATGGGAGTAATTAAAATGGAAAGAATAAGAATGCCAAAAACACCTTACTAGGGGAAGAACCAAATAGGAGGTAAAGAACAAAATATATATATATATATATATAATAAATGAATAAAGAAGAGAGAAAAGAGGGCTCTATGAGAGAAAATGGAACTTATGGCTAGGGTAGCCGATGAAGTCAAGAAGCAACAAGAAGAAAAGGAACAAGGTAGAAGAGAACAAGACGAGAATGATATGAGGGAGGAATAGAAAAATATAAGGGTAGAGTTCATAGCCAATACACTTAAACCCAAATATTCTATAGTTGATAATATAATTTATATAATAGAAGAAGACAAGTTAACAAAGTTCAGAACACTAGTAATAGATGAGGCCTTGATATGTACTAAAATTATTAACATGAACAAGAAACATCAAAGGAAATTGGAAAAGGAATATTTTCTATGTAAAATGAATAGACAACCACTTTGGAAGTGAAAGAAAATGTCTCCACACTATAATCTCGTAACACTAAAGGATTCAAAGAATCCCAAGGAACCCAAAATGGCATGACAATTAGGAAAGACATTCGGACACATATGAACAAGAATCAATAAAATTTGAATCATTGACAACACAAGTATACACTGCAGGGAGCTTATAATTATCCTTTCATAGGGATACAAATCCATTCCACAACCATAGAATGATGTGGCATGCATTGAGGAACTTTCCTATGATAGGAAGAGGAAATGACATGAAGGACATGAAGGAAATGAAAAATCTCAACTGATTCTAACATCATTTTTACCTTTAGAGAAGTAATCCTAGAGACCAAAATTTCGCAGAAAATTAATTTAGTAGCAACAAGTATTGCCTTTCCCCATGCTTTATTTGATCAAGCCATGGAAAAATAGAAAAATATGGATTAATTTCACAAGGAAGTTGCATCTTTGCAACACTAAGTATAGTACTACAAAGAAATAAGAGGAAGAAAAAACTTAGTAGTTGACTTCATGGGAGAACACTTGTAGCATAGGGAACCATAGGATACCATTTTTCACATAGTGCTCAAGTAGGAGGAAGAAACCTTGCAATTTTTGTTGGTTTATAAAGAGGTTATGAAATGGAAAGAAGGATGAGCTATAACCCTTAGTCAAATAGAGTACATACAGGAGATACAGAGATAAAATAGTGTAAAATACCATGGGATTGCTCTCTTGACCAATGATAGTCTCAATAGGATGATCATTACATGTCTCTATTGTATGACTTAGGGTAAGAACCATATAAATGCATGGAGAAGGATTGGTCATCATGCAATAAAACATAATACAAAGTGAACAACATTGTGACTAAAATCTATTTATGAAGTTTCGGCACCCTCAATGACTTTCAACTATTGTATGAAGTGGAAGTTGAGTGATGCAAGTAGATCATCAATAAACATCAGTGAGGCATCTAAAACATTCTTATATCATTATAAAATTTAAATAATTAATATAATTTTTATATAAATTATATTACATTTGTAGTGTGGTACATTATTTAAATTTGTTATGAAAAATATGATAAGCTATGTTATACATTAAATATAAATATGCCTCCAACATTAAAAGTGGTCCATAATGTCTAAATTCTCTAGAGTCTTAAATATAATTAGGTACAAATATAGATCCATATTAACCACAAATCTAGCAATCATCGAGAGGGATCAAATTACTTAAGTGCATTCTTCCTTTTAAGTGAAAAACTTTTAAAAAATATATACTTGAGAGATTTGATGCCTAGTCGGTCCATGGTTAAGACACACACACACACACACACACACACACACACACACACATATATATATATATATATATATATATATATATATATATCATTTTTTAATGCATACATGGATTCAACTACTTGAAAATTTCATTGTGCCCATGGATTGTGTAGCCTGTGTATCTTAAACTTAAGACTCTAACACATTTTTGCTAGATTTTAGATAGAAAACAAATAATAATAGAAAAGCATGCTCGAAAAGGGGTCAAAATGTAAAATAGTAAGGCTACTTGAAATTTTTTAACCATAAGAATTTATTTTTAAAACCATATATAATATAATACATAATTGAGATTGATACATTTTAATTAATATGGACATTGAAATATTTTATTTATGGACCTTGGCCACATTAATTTTTTTTTGTTATTAACATATTTTTAAGTATTCCTCAAATATAGTTAACTAGCATAGATCCATCTTAAACATGGACATTGAAATATTTTATTTATGGACCTTGGCAACATTAATTTTTTTTGTTATTAACATATTTTTAAGTATTCCTCAATTCTAGTTAACTAGTATAGATCCATCTTAACCATGGATCTAGAAAAAGCTGAGAGGGATCAAATATTTTGAGATGAAAACCCTTTTTACAGTGCAAATTTTAAAATTGCACCACCAAAGATTAGATCCCTCTAGGGACTTGTAAATGATGGTTAAGATCTCTCTCTCTCTCTCTCTCTCTCCCCATATATATATATCAGGACAAAGGTGAAAAAATCAATCAATCAAGGAGTTAAAAAATTTTATACAAATTACCCATGGGTAACTATCCAAATCACTATTAAATATTCCTTACTAATCATTAGTTAGAATGTTCACCAGTTCATAGTGTAACCTCAGTATAAGAATAGTAAGTTGCTTAACCATTAACAACCTCTATTGTAGTACATTAACATTGCACTTTATGATGTAACCTTGAATTCATTTCATTATTCATGTAGTCATCACACACTTGACGTTATGAACATCATAACAAGAAAGGAATCAACATCATCAATTTGACACAATAATAAATCACATCATTGAACACCCATATACCCTGGAAACCCAGTAGGGTGAAAACCAACAAACATTTAATTTTATTATTAAACATTGTGAGGGTGTTTAGCCCTCACTCAATGGCTTATAAGGGAGACCATCCCTTAACCATCGTTATGAATCTTACAAGGAAATATAAAAATATCTAGCTTAAAGTCATTACAATAATTACTATAGCATTTACCCATTAATATTCATATCTTCATATCTCTGTGGCATGGATGTACCTACAATTTACCATTGTACAATGGACCATCCTACAGCTCGCACTCATGTGCATGAACCATTAATCATTTACCTGCCACCATGTTAAGCATAATATTTCCTTTTCATAAATCACCATCATTTCCTGTCATTGATGTCATCAACAAGCTCTTATAGCATGATTAGATACAACCTTAATCAATAAATAATCAATCTTTAAGTGATCCTTTAACACTTATTCATGTGCATACATGAGATGTGAATACAATATCACAACATGCTTTTTCTAACATCTCTACCTTAGTGTGAGAAAGTAATTATCAATTCATGTCAAATAATCCCCACATTATTATGACATACACTTCTCACACACGCTATGCTCACATTCGTACAAGACAAATCACTACAATTGTCCAGGAATTCCTTCAATGGTAAGTGACATAATGTGTATTCATGTTACTTAAACTTTAACAAAATAACCAGCCCTTCAGCTATTGCTTTTGGTGCTAAAGCTAACATGATAAATGTTGTTCCTATGCATACAATGCATAAAGTTTCTAAAATAATTTCCAAAAAGAATACTTAACTCAATAGAGCATGCAAACACATGTTTACATGCCTTCTTTTCCAAATATTATACTAACATTACCATTTGTATATTCCAAGGAAACCAACACATTAATATGGGTTTTATGCGTGTAATTCAACTTCTTTTCCAAAGTATATTTCCCAATGTAGGCTGTCATTTCTCACATACAAATGTATATTCTTTCCAATGAAAGATAATACAAATATTAGATGCTTATACATGATCTTATTCCGAAAGAAACTAACATAATAATTATGATAGCAGAAATTAATCACGTATATTTTTTTTTTTTTGAAATAAATATAGCTCAATAGATCTTATATTCATGCAAAGAACCTTCTTTCTCTATAATTATACTTGCAAGTTGCTCATTCTTTTCTTCCAAGAAATTACCATAGATAAACCTCTTTTATGCATAAAAACTAGGCAACACTAACAAGGTTAACTTAACCTTTAATACACCCAAATCAATAAGTTGACATAATTCATCTAGCTAGGTAATATTTTCAAGAGGTTATATATATATATATATATAACAACATAATATTTTCCAAAGAAAATATTATGACAAACTAACATGGTTTCTCCATGAATTCTTTTCCAAGAAAAAACTCATTAAGTTATCTCCCAAATCATGAAATATCTTCAAGAGTTACCCTCTTTAGTCTATATTCATTTTCAAGAAATAACTCGGATTTCTTTTTTAAAAGACAAGCAACGTATCTTTTATTACATAAGATGCATATATATAAAGACAAGAAAATTTACTTATTTATGTTTTACTACTGCTGACATCTTTCAAGATACATAATATCAATCTTTGCAAGGACTCACATGGTTTCTTCTCCGCAAAACTAGCATAGTAAGTTTGTCTTTTACCATGGTTTATCTCTAAGAATAATATATTTTTAAAAGATTAACATAATAGCAATATTTTCAAGGACTTACATTGTAAGTTTGTCTTCAAGATACATAATATCAATCTTTGCAAGGACTCACATGGTTTCTTCTCCGCAAAACTAGCATAGTAAGTTTGTCTTTTACCATGGTTTATCTCTAAGAATAATATATTTTTAAAAGATTAACATAATAGAAATATTTTCAAGGACTTACATTGTAAATTTGTCTTCAAGATACATAATATCAATCTTTGCAAGGACTCACATGGTTTCTTACATTGTAAATTTGTCTTTTACCAGAAAATCAAATGGTTATTTATCTTTTACATAAAAATTCATATGCATGTCTTTCTATCATGGGGAAAGGACTTTTGGTATGAAGATACACAATCTTACATATTAAGTAAACCACCTTTTACTCTATATTAATTTTTTAATTTAAAATTCAAAAACCTTAATAGTTGCAATTCAATGCCTATTTTATATTTCATTGGTCATATAATAATAAATGTCAATAATTTACTATTAATTTGGAAAACTCATGTATATAAAGTATCCAAATCAAGAAAAATGCTAATAACACATTGAAAAATGCAACAAATTTTACCCTCCAGTATAAATACATATTTAATATGAAAGGGTTAAGGTAAGAGTACCTACTCATATGAGATTTCCAAGAACTATTTTCATGAAGTAGGAATACTCTAAAAGAAATCTTACCAAACCACTCTCGGCTCTTACGAAAGAAAGAAACAACAATACTTCAAAAAAAGAAAACAACAGTACCTCCTTTTCTCAAGTCGACCCTTTCTTTCCAGATTCAACATTATTGATTATTGCTCTCCACTCTCAATAACGAAACAAACAGCAACACGTTGAAGCAAGCACCTCTTCTCCGGTCGACTCTTCCCTTTTGATTCAACATTATTGTTGGTAAGTCAAGTCAAGTTCATGCTCCAAGATGGATTTTTGGTAGAGAGTTCCCTCCTGTGTGACCCCCTCCACGTATCTCTCTCCTCCCCTTATTAAAAACTAAGGATGGAAAGTAACCTCCTCGAATTAGTTACCAAGATCCCAACTGCACAAAACCCTAACGACTTCTTGAAAAACTAATTCCATTAAATTAATAATATTTTTCATCAACGAAAAAGGTAAACACATGGGTCTATGGATGTTACATAGAATGTTTAAATAGCAGAGATGTATCTGGTTCCAGTTAGTCGTTATGCTCCAGAGTTAGCCGTTAGGAAGTATCTGTTATGAATTAGCCCTTTAAAATTATTTGTTGAATAAATTTATATATTTATTATTATCATTATAAATTTATATTTATTATTATTATAAGACAAAAAAAAATCATATTTATTATTATTATTATAAGACAAAACAAAAAACATAATAATAAATATATAAATTTATTCAACAACTCATTTTTAATAGCTAATTCCTAACGGTTACTTCCTAACGGCTGATTTTAGAACCAGATGCATCTTTATTATTTTTCACCTTTGTTATGAGGATGAAGCACATTAAATGGTTTGAAATGTTGACCAACAACTTATGATGAGATTAATGGGAAAGGCATTATCAAAATCAGTATGGATTACAAAAGTCTAAAAACAAGCATATTATCAACTTTATTTGTTTTTTGTTTTAATTACTTTTAAAAAAAAATAAAAATTGATATTAGGTTTTTCTATGAAAACAACTTTCCTAAATGACAGTTGTACTATTATGCATCATTGATTTTAGTGTTAGACGATTGAAAGAATTTCTACCTTTGATTAAATACAGTTATTAATAAGTTAGAAAAAATACAGTTATTAATAAGTTATAAAAATAATACATCAGTTGCGACTGGAAATTAAGCCAAGCGTAAAACTTCACAAGCAATGGAACCGCGTAGAATGAGAGACAATACCGGAGATTCTCTGAATCCCATAGCTGTTGAGATTTCGCCATTTTTTCATCTCAAAATTTTTTGAAGGCTTTCGCCATTTTTTCATCTCAAAAGTTTTTGCAGGCTTAGGGCTTTAAGCATTTTCCATGAAGAGCATTTCTCTGGTTTCGTTTTGTTGTGTTGGTGACCAGAATATAAAATTCATATGTAAGGAAACTTTTTCACTAATTTTTGTAGGGACGTCTACTCTGCCTATGTCTAGAATATTCTGCAGTGAGGATGTTATGATCTTTGATTTGAAAATAGTATATTTAAATTCATAGTAAGGAGCATGGAAGCGTTAATATATTTTAGGTTTGGTACATTACCGTCTCTTACAAGCTGTCATTCAAATGAATAAGCCAAAAATATTGGAATCATTTAAGGTTTCTATAAACTCTTTTTAATCTTTGTACATTCTTTAAATTTTTCTTTGAAAACTGCAAATCACTTTGACAATACTTCGTTCATGCTTTTGGTTCTGTGCGATATTTTACACGGTTGAGATTTTTGCTAACGCTACAATAATGATTTTTAAGCCTCACAAATGTAGTAATTTGACAGCAATTAAGTGTATACATTGTATACACTTAAACTTGTATGGTAAGAAATTTTAATGAAAAATTAAAGAAAGCAAGTGTTTTTCTGGTTTTGAAAAAAAGGAGGAATTTCAATGAAAATATACAAAACAACAATCGATTCATTTAAGCAAATATTACAACGTTTTAGTTCAATTTAACGGTGTTTGCAGTTGAATATTTTAAGCCGATAAAATCTTAGCATTTAAAGTTTTTGTGGCATATCAAGCTGTTGTTCTCTTCTCGTAAGGTTGTGTGTTCTCTTCTCGCAAGGTTGTGGGGTGCGTTAACAAAATATTGAAGAAAAGATTTCTTGCATTGGCTCCTCGACACCGTTAATAGTATTAGATTTAGCAATATTCTGCAAGGAACCGCCTATCGTAAGCCTCTTATTTTCTTTCATTCCTATCATTATTAATTTTCTTTATTTTCCTGGTTGCAGAATGCACGATACGTAGCATCAAAGCGGGGCCTCGATGTTACAAGCGCAGTTGTAGGTGACTATGACAAAATGACTGAACCAATGCTTATCCAATCTGATGACAGTGCTGTTCTGCGGAAGTTAAGACAAAATATGGCTGGTTATAAACTTGTTTACCACATAGCAAACCCTGATATTATAGTCCCAGATTAATGAATCAAGGAGATTAAAGAGTTTGACACTGTGACGTTATCAATGAATACAATTCTTACTTTCCCTAAATTCTTCCTCATCAATGATACGAATATTGTAAGCCGGTTGCATCTTCACAATCTCACAATGTTTGTATTTCGTTTAAGAAATGAGTTCTCCGATTATATTGCAGATCCGATGGTCTTATAACTGAATTTCCAGCCATAGCCCGTATATACATGAGTAAGTAGTAATTAAATAGTCTCGCTGCTTGCTTTTCTGCTCATGTTGCAGTTGCTGTTCGTTTAAGAAATGAGTTCGAGATTATATTGCAGATCCGATGGTCTTATAACTGAATTTCCAACCATAGCCCACATATACATGAGTAAGTAGTAATTAAATAGTTCTGTTGCGTGTTTTTCTGCTCATGTTGCAGTTGCTACCATTTGTAGTCCAATAATAATTTAGATGTATGCATGTCTATGGACAAATTGGTTTAATATCTTTTCATTTTTTACATTAAATTTTACTTTATTCTTATTTAATTTATTAAATAAAAAATAATAACATATTTACCATCTGCATATATATTTAAATTTCAAACCTTCTGCTTTTCCTACATCAAATCAAACTTTGCATTGTTGCACTTTCATCTCCTCCTACTTGCATGTTGTTTCTAAATTTTAGGCCACTGGAATTAATTAAGAAAATGTATTTATTAAATTATAAATAAGAAAAAATAAAATAAAAATTATATAAGTTTTTAATGAATTCATTTTAAATCTATTATTAAAGTGATATTGCAAGTCATTATTCAGAAACAGTATCCAAATTTCCATTGTTTTCATCCGACATTCTGGCTGCCTTTAATGAACCCATTTTGAATCTTTCCATTAAAATGATATTGCAAGTCATTATTCAAGAAATGTATTCAAATTTCTGTTGTTTTCATCAAACGTTGCAGTGTTGTACTGTCATCTCCACACTCTCAAATTTTAGGTTACCGGAATTAATTAAGAAAATATATTTATTAAATTATAAATAAGAAAAAATAAAAATAAAGATTATATATTATAATTTTAAGACTTTGAAATTAATTATTATTTATTTATATAATTGTTTTATTTTTCTTTCATATATAATAATTTTAAAATTAAGGATTAATTTTGATTTGTTTTATACATGTTGAATTATTTATATCAATTAGCATGTATATTTTAGAATTGCAAGGGAGCTTCTAGATTGTAAGGTGGGATCACATTCGATTTGTTGTCTTTTTTTTTTAACTTTCACCATCAAATTTTAAATTCATGAGAAAATTAATATCAATAATCTTCTTGCCTAAATTCTATACAGTGGCTTGCATAAATTTTGGTGGGAACTAACCTTGGTAAACTTTTATGGTTTGGCATTATCCAAATTTCCATTGTTTTCATGTTGAGCATTGCATTGTTAGGCTTTGTCATCTTTGCATTTTGCTTTTAATGAACTCATTTTAAATCTTTCATTAAAATGATATTGCAAGTCATTATTAAGGCTAATATCCAGAATTTTCTTTGTCATCTCTGCACTCCCAAATTTCAGGTTACTAGAATTAATTAAGAAAATATATTTATTAAATTATAAATAAGAAAAAATAAAAATAAAGATTATATATTATAATTTTAAGAATTTAAAATTAATTATTATTTATTTATATAATTGTTTTATTTTTCTTTCATATATAATAATTTCAAAATTAAGGATTAATTTGATTTGTTTTATAGATGTTGAATTATTTATATCAATTAGCATTTATATTTTAGAATTGCAAGGGAGCTTCTAGATTGTAAGGTGGGATTGCATTCGATTTATTGTCTTTTTTTTAATTTCACCATCAAATTTTAAATTCATGAGAAAATTAATATCAATAATCTTCTTGCCTAAATTTTATACAATGGCTTGCATAAATTTTGGTGGGAACTAACCTTGGTAAATCTACATATTTACATTTTTATTTCTACCTAAATTTATGGGAAGAGTTGCATAAATTATGGTGGGAAGTACTCCTTGGTAAACATTTATATGTACCTTAATATAAAGAATGGTCAAAATATTTACTAGACTTTTAATTTATATGACTATGTTAATTTTATATTAAGTTCTTGGATATGATTTAATGTATTGAAAGGAACCATAACTTTCTCATTTCTTTTAATTTTTTATTAAAAACCTACTATAACTAAATGTCTTATGAGACATAAACATTGCACCCAACATTGTCAATAAATGTATATAATTTGTGATTTAAGTAGATAATTGTGTTAATTTTGATCTGTTATATTAGTTGACAAGGAATGCCAGTTTTTAATATATGACACTTAATTATATTTCATTTACAATATTAACATACTTGATTTAAACAAGTAAATAAACCGTTTGAACATAATTGATCTTACATTGAAAACATCAATTTTCCAAATGGACAATAATTTGGATTTAAACAAATAACAATTTATTGTTTCGCATATTGATTTTCACAATCATATCCCTATTTTAATCTTTCAAAATCACACCATAAAGTACATCCCTTCATATTATTTATTTAAGGTGTTGTAAGGATTCACTTGGAATATGCAATGGCCACATGAAGGATTTGTCGTGTTTGCAATTTAAATAAAAAAGATTATTAGGATAGAAAATATCAAGGCAAGAAACATATAAAGGGTATTATGGTTTTACTCTTGAAACTATATCTACATGTTATCTCAAAAAATTTAAAACTTTACTAATCTTTATTTTATTTTCTTAATTTATTTATTTTGCTCTAATCTAACTTATTTATATTAGTTTTGAAAGTTGTTTTAAAGGTGGGTGATGATTGAGTGCTATGTAATGTTATGTTTTATGTTAAATTATTGTTTTCTTTATTTTAATAGGTAACAAATATTTATTATATTATTTTTTTAATAAGTTACATTAAATATTTAAAAATATTTTTCAAATTAATATTATATGAATTCATATTTTGTTCCAATAAATAATTTGGGAATAAATTCTATGTTATTGCTACATGTTTTATTTTATAAGTTTCTTTTATTTAAATCTATGCTTCTAGTTTAATTTTACCCTAAATAATGGTTTCAATTTTTATATTTTTCATGTAAAACTATACTATGTTGGGTACATGTGCTTATAGGATGCTATGTGTTCTATGATAAAGGAGACAAAGAAAACAGAAAAAATGAACATGTATTGTGACAGCCTCATTTAGAGCTCATTAGTTTGAATTTAGTTAAAAGACAATTTATTTATTTTAATATATGTTTATTTTATTTTGTAAAAGAAACTCAACAAGAAACACTATTTTTATTACTGAGTTGGTAAAAGGAAATGAATCTCTTAAACTGTTGGTAAAGTGTCTAAGAATAGAAGTTGGTTACTTGGGAACAGTTAGAGGACAGTTACCTAACCTCCAGGGATAAAAGGAAATCCCAGGGGAGGGTTAGGGGTTCTGTGTTTTTCCTTTGAAAGGAAGAAGGTGAAGGATTCTCTAGAGCTGTGGAAATGGACAGTTGAGAAAAGCTTCTGCAACCTTGTCTTCAGATTATCTGTGTGTGGCTGGATTGGCCGTCCAGAGGTCACAACAGGATTTCTACTGTTTCCGTAGTGCAGACTGAATTCTAGAGCTAGGGGGCAAGCGGAGGACGTCATTGCCTCCCTTGATGGTTGGGAGGACCACAGTTGGAAAGTATTCTTGTCCTACCAGATAAGTACTTAGAATTTGTTCAAGTTGTAGTACGGAAATCATCGTTTATCTGTTTACTCTAACAAAATGTGAAGTAGATGTTTACAGTACATTTACACATATATATATTTGTTTACATTACTAAAATGTGATGAAGATGTCTACAGTTAATATATGTTTACACTATTTAAATGTGATGTAGTTGAGTACAGTAACGGATAAGTGTTTAATAACCATTCGTGAAAATAACCCTCAGACCCATGGGCGGGAATAATAGCTAACTCTGGAAATATGAAAACACTGTAGCAAGTAATCTTTATATTTGTATATAAAGTGCTTAAAGAAAGTTAGCAGAATAACAGAGAAGCTAGAATATACTAGGGTTAATATGGAGATTATTCTACGTTATTAAGCTACAGTTAAAAGAAAGAACAGGCTCACATAAACACTAGTAATCATATGCGCTGTATAAACAAGAAACAAATGAACCTGTAGCTATTCATCATGTCTGCGATAGAAATAGAAAAAGAACAGGATTACATGAGCTATTTAAATAGTATTTAATCACATCTTGACAGGTGCATGCTATATCGCTGAACTTGTAGAGCGGAGTTGGGATTAGAAACCCTACTCGCTCCTGTTCTTATCCCTGAAAACTATACACGGCCTTGGTTACGGCGGCCGGTGCCACATAGGGTTAAGTAATCTATATAATAAAATAGAAGTCTTAACTTATGAACAGATACAAGAAATCGTGTAAGAACAAACGCAGGTTACGTTACAAATACATTTGGGATAGAAATACTGCTGATATAAACAGGAAAACGTTCTTTCAGATGCATGCACAACTTACGCCTTATCATGAAAGATAATCGACCTATTCCAATCCTGGCCGTGCACAGTATTACTCTATAGGAAAAGAATTGCATTAAGAAGCATAGCCGTACTTAAGAAATAAAAATATAGGAAGTATTTGCGGCAATGGAGCAGTGCCATAGCTCATCGACACGCACAGTATAAACATTACCCAAAGAAATTTTCGAACTGAAAACCCCGAGCAACATATAGACGAGAATTTATTGTATTATGAGCTGCATCGAGTTAGTTAGAGCTGTAGGGACTAGATTAAAACAGGGTAATTCAAGAGTCTGGCCATGATGGCTGGAAATCAATATATTAATACATTGTGCGTATTGCAAAATATAAACCCTATGGAATTATACAATCTCTCTTTTTCTGAAGCGAAACATAAGAAAACCTAGGCTAGAAAAAGCCGTAACCTAACTAGAACAGTAGCTGAAAACATACGCCATGAATCTGAGCGATCATGAACGCCGAAGTACCTATGTAAATGGAGAACGATCATATTATCTGTTGAACTAAAAATGATAGAATCCGCACAGAGGAAGAAAGACTAAACCGGTCTTCATACCTGCAGAGACACAACGAAAACTTGTTAGGAAATCTCTAAAGGATTTAGTGCTGGAAAACAAAATGGACAGGAGTATTTCTTAGAGAACCGAAGGGTTGATAATCGGAATTTTTACCTGAAAAGAGTAATAAACCCCTCGTAGCCTATCCAAAGAGAAGAACACCATATCAAATAGGGTTTAAAGACAGATTCTCGATTTATTTGCGTAAAACAGAGGAAGATTGGAAAGTCGAAGCTGGTTATACCTGTTAAGTTAGGGCGGCCTCATTCCAGAGAGCCAAGTATCGATCTGCATATCCAACCTCCACCGGCACCCTGCCATGCATAGGCAAACCTGCTCGTGGAATATCTTTGCACAGGGGCGGAGCAAAAAGACTTAGTGGATGCTCGAGAAAACCTGTAGAAACATTTATAAGACACCACTGTTTGTTAACCGAAGTATTCATAGTAGTGTTACCTCCGAAACAAGGTGTTTAGCCATGCAGGCTGAAAGGAATAAAGGTGGGCAGCGCGCCATGAAAGAGTCTCCGAGCTTGTGAGACAGGCGGTGGATGAAAACCCAAATCGTTGATCTTCCCTCGCAAATCCATGCGGAGATCGAGGCGCGATTTGCTTGCTACCGCCAAATGACTAACGCGCGACACCTGTAACCAGCCAGGCCGGAACGAAGCCATATGGCGGAACAAATATCTCGTATGTGACATGGAAATTTATGGCCTGTTACGGTGAATTAAATATAGGCCTCGACTGATGTGTAACATGAAATCACAGATGTACCGAGCGGTGAAACAATACGCATGGTGGATAAAACAATCAATAGCATTTACGCCAATGTCAATAAAGCCCAAGTGTACACATTGTTATAAATTAATGCCATATCAATGGTTATACCGTAGCATAATATGATTAGATTTGTGTTTAGAGATTTAGTTTGGGATAATTTAATTCCATAGTTTGTATAACCACGTATATATAATATGTGTATTTCATATAGCAGGTGGTATTAGGATTACTTCGGTAGTGTGAAGGTTATGTGTATAATGTTTAATGGTAAAAAAAAAAAAAATTGTTAATTACTCTTGCTAGGTTAGAAGTATAGATGATTGTGACATGGTATGATGATCAATTAGTGAGTCAATTATTCATAGTGAGCAATTAATGTTTTTCTATGGATAATACCTAGTTAATTTTACTACCCTAAATAGTGGTTTCAATTTTTATATTTTTCATGTCACTCTAATATGTTAGATTTGTATTTTTATAATTTCTATGATAAGGGAGACAAGAAAATGATAGACATAGTGAGCAATTAATGTTTTTCTATGGATAATACCTAGTTAATTTTACTACCCTAAATAGTGGTTTCAATTTTTATATTTTTCATGTCACTCTAATATGTTAGATTTGTATTTTTATAATTTCTATGATAAGGGAGACAAGAAAATGATAAGAAAATGAACATGTATGATGATTAATTAGTGAATCAATTATTCATAGTGAGTAATTAATGTTTTTCTATGGATAGACAATTAGCAAGTGCTTTGGAGTAACTTATTTATTAAATCTAGTTTCTAATTCATATTTATAAGTTAAATATTCAATTAAATCACATAACATGTATGATGATTAATTAGTGAATCAATTATTTATAGTGAGTAATTAATGTTTTAAGTGCTTTGGAGTAACTTATTTATTAAATCTAGTTTCTAATTTATATTTATAAGTTAAATATTCAATTAAATCAACATATCACATATGTTTTCCTCTATACTACTCTTTCCTATGTCTTTGGAGTAACTTGTTTATTAAATATAGTTTCTAATTCATATTTATAAGTTAAATATTCAATTAAATCACATAACATATCACATATGTTTTCCTTTATATTACTCTTTCCTATGTTACTGCTTTACAACGTTTCCTTTGCAACATGTGGTGCAATTGCTAGTAATACTTTTTAAGTAAAACCTAACATAATATGTATATTTTTTTTATATGAGACATTATTTTTTTATTTAAAAATATTTTACTTTTATTTATAAAAGGACACGTCTCAATTCCACCCTCTGCTCCCTTGTTGTAGAATGAGCCTTTCAACTCAATTATATTAAAATATTTTATGTATAATCTACATTGATTTTTTTTATTATTATTGATATTTTCAAATCATCGCCATTTTATTACAAAGTAACTGAATTTTTTTACTTTCAATAGTTCTTCTTTTGGGGTATTAAAAAAAATTATTATTATTAACACACATAAATTTTTATTTCTATATATAAATATATATTAAATTGATGTTATGATAAATTAATTAACATAGATATTGAAATAGTTTATATAAATTTTAAAATGTATAAGTATCCATATTCCTCATACATATATTTTTTTAAGTTGATTTAAAATTAAGTTACTTGATATGAAAGTTAAACATTTTATTTATAATAAAGAGTAAGAGTGAAATGGTTTTTACCAAATCTCCTTTATAAGAGGTTGTAATATCAATAATGAATAGAGAATGAAATATTTTTACCAAATCTCCATTATATTGGCATATGATACTTTTTAATCAAAACTACCTAAACATATATATTTATTTTTTATATTTTTTCCCATATAAAAATGGCACTTAATTTTATTCATAAAAGAAGAAGAAAATTAAATTTCACAGGAAAAATTTTAGCATGAGAGTCAAAGAAAAATATCTACATTAGAAAACATGTCAAATCCATCAACGGGGAGCCCCCATTACAAAGAGGGACAAAGAAACCTATGGAAAAACTACAAAAATTCCCGAAGGTGACCATCATTAAAAATGGGCAAAAACCACTACAAAAAACAACAACAAAGGACCAAGGAAGAGCCCTAAGTATGTTGGCCAAATAGTTGGGCACAGGCTACCTAGATAGCCTTGAAAACCAACCCAAAACTAGTCATCATAAAGAAACCAGGGAAGAAAATCCCCACGAACACCATGTCAAACTACATGCGGACTCGACATCCACACCACTGAAGTAAATCCCATCAGGTAGCAAGAAACAGGGTGCAAGGCCCAGAACATTCCAATGGAAACCCCGAAACCAATGAATGCAAACCCAACAGGAAACTAGAAAACAATGACCGATGGGAGCAGACAACAACACAGAGAAACCCCAAAAGAAGGACCCTACACAAATAGAGCACATGTGACACGGAAGAATAAGAAGAAAAACTCAAGGAAAACCACCATGCACCAAACGTCATTGAAGGGCGCCCACGAATGGCAATGGCACTTGCAAAGGGAAACACTGCAATGGAAACGAACTAAGGGAGACCACAATAGAGGTATGAAACAAGGTTGAGGAAGCTAGGGTTATAATATATATATATATATTATTTTTATTTTAAAAAGGCACACTTGTTAATTAGAGCACGAAAGAAATTAATAATTTCTCTTATACTAGGTTGTAGATAAATTTCTACTCTTATATTAAGTTGTAGAATGTGTCTCTCAACCCATTAACTAATACAGTGACATGTCGTTTAACGGTAAGTTTCGTTGGGTGAAACCCACGAGACGGAGGTTCAAATCTCATTGAGTATATGGCCTGTTGTGTCTTGGCTAGAAGAGTAGGCGACCCCATAGTGGATGTCTCGCCTGGGCAACCCAGGGAAAGCTCTCACCAATTACTAACAGCGTCAGCAAAAATTTCTTACACATTTTATATGGATCCACGGAAGCAAAATTCCCAATTTATTATTTAATTAATAACACAATTTTAATTTATATATTTTTCTTAAAATATTATTAACTTTTTAAAAATAATATATATTTTTATTACTTAAAAACAAATATGTATTTATATATAATATATTTCCTACAATAACATCAAGTTCGATAATAGAACAAGGGACAAGGGAAGTTGCAAAATGGCAAGTCCCTGCCAATGTGTATTATGTTTATTGTTGGTTTCTTGGCATAATTTAAGAAAATTAAGTTCTGGTGAAATAAAATTGCTTTGCATGAAGGTACAACAATAGCTTTGTCACATTATCTATACAAATCATGGCCCACAACCTTGCAGCATTATCTCTTCCACTCTGGGGGAGATGGCTTGTTCTTCATGGTAGATGAGAAAGGCAGTTTTTGGGAAAAAAAATTCCAGAAATAAGTAAATACTCTTAGAGCTGTTGTTGATAAAGGAAACAAAAGAAAATTGAGGTGATGAGAAATTGCCATAGTCATAGCAGGAACTTTGGCAGGTGCAGCTACATTGGTCTTGACCACTCCATTAGATACAATAAAAACATGTCTTCAATGAATTATCTTGGAGCTGCTGCTGATAATGGAAACAAAAGAAAACTGATGTGATGAGAAATTGTCATATTGAAACCTACAACAGGAACTTTGGTAGGTGCAGCTACATATGTCTTGACCACTCCATTAGATATAAAAACACGTCTTCGGGTGATCAGATAAGATTTTTTTTTACTATTGGATTGATTTCAGAACATGATTCAAATTTTGAATATTGGTTTCTCATATAAGTGGTATATGTATGTGTGTATGATTCATTTGTAGCACTACTAGCTCTTATTTCTAGAACAAAATTTTATAAGCTTAAAGGAATTTCAAGCTTCAGATTTGTATTGCAAGCTTTAAATTGTGGTTAAAAGTGAACCCAAACCAATTAAAGGCCAACTTAATATGAATGTAAACAATATTAAACTATATACACATTATGTTGGTCTCCATTTAAAATATATAAATTCTTTGTTACATAAATGTTTTAGTCATAAGTTTCTATTTTGTATTGAGTTATTATTTATCTAATTTTTTACATGCTTATCCTATTTATATCTATGGAGAATCAAATATATCATTCTTCAAATTCATTACCAATGGAAGAAATTAAATTTAGAAACAAAACTTCCTAAATAATGTACATATAATAATTGCATTGCAAAATTTATATGAATGTAAAAAAGGAAACAATTTAACAACGTTGATTCTTTGGGAAAAGTAAGTGTGCTGAATTCCATTACAAATTGTCAAATATGTTATGCCTGAGCATAGAGCACTGTAACTATGTAACTTGCATTGTACATTAAATCATCATAGCCCAGGGCATAGGTATTTTAAGGGCGGTCGACCTGAACCACCAAAATAGCATGGACTAAGAATAGCCTACTTAGGACCTCTAGTGATTTGAAAAGCATCTAGTTTAACAACATGCCTATCCACTCAAAAATATTTCCATTAGATTAATCTTGCATGGAGATTCATATCTTAACAACCCCATGTTCAATCTTGCATGGAGATTCATATCTTAACAATCCCATGTTCAATCTTGCATGGAGATTCGTATCTTAACATCCCCATGTTCAGTAATAACACACTACTAAATCTCATGTTAAGCAATACAAGAAAAATACTTTGAGAGTTTAAAGATGGAAATTCCTACTCATGATTTTTCCCTAGCAAAACTTGGATCTTTTACATGAATGTAAAATGAAGGGATAATATTACTTAGCCATGTTTTTCTCTTATTAACCTATGAATCGTTCAACATAAGAGATTGTAGTTTGTTGTGTTTAAATGTTTTTTTCCTGGGTACCCAAAACCAGTTACTAACACTATAACCATAGGCAAATCCAAATAAAAGCTTTGCAAATGAAAGGTATGTGAAACCCAATGACTTGGGATACTGAATCATTAAAGATCTACTCTCTATATCAATAATAATTTTATGTTGTGATGAATGTAGAATGGTGGATTATCCATGATTTATAATGGATTTGAAAATGTGATAGTGCTTGGATTTAGACTTGTTGTATAGACTAGAAATAGATGAAAAAGTATTGACATCCATGGCAGCAAATTTGATGATGTCCTTATGAAATAAAATAGAGAGACAGGTGTATTTTTCTCTCCTCTGTGTATAAATTATACAACATGCGTGTATATATTGGATTCACCTGATCTAACAATGTAACAAAGTTAAATATTGAATCACTTCTACAAATATTTTGTGGAATTAAAAATACGGTTGCTAATCACATGAACATGAAGAAGAATTAAATCAACCACAACACAGATAATTTTCTGGGGAAATCTTACAGCTAAAAACCCCACTACCTTCTATTGTATATTCATCATGGCTCATGAAACAATTACATACAAAAATCTTCTCACAAGAGCCCTCCAGTACTCAAATAATTATCTCACACTGTCATGAAAAAAACTGACCAACAAATAGCCAATTCTCAGCCTCTAGACAGCCTGCTTGCCTTGCGCAATCCCTGATGGATGAAATCCCTAAAAGATAGGAATATTTCCTTCCTTGACAGCGCAAGTATCATGGGCACTCCAATGGGTGTTTGGTTTCATGTGTGCAGCCCAATAATCCTACAACTGATAGTCAACTTCCTTTTCACATAGATCTCAACTAGGTCTCCACTGGATCTGACATGCATGCAACTAATAATAGTAAATCCTCAGTTGCATGGGACATAACTGATTGTGAATTAATTAATATTTAATTCACTTGATCTCTCACTAGTGTATCTTCAGTTACAACTAGCACAACTGAGTTTAACTCATTTAACTGAGTTAAATTGATTAAACCTGCATTGACTAATGCACCACTACACTTCAAACTCTGTTACAACTAAAATTACTATGCATGCCTCACCAACTACCTCTAACTCGAAATCCACTAGCTAACTGAGTTTATCACTCTCTGTTATCTACTTCAATTCATCATTGAGAATAGGTTATAGTTTATTTTCCATCTTAATTAAGGGATAACTAAAATAGACATGCACCCAAAAATAGCACTGTGGGCCCCACCTTAGTGTAGGTGCTTAATGCACTAGGCATGGGTGCTGAAATTTTCTTGTTGAATCTCAACTCTCCCTCTCAACAATAAAGGGATTATCCTTCACCCCGATCCTGTCTCTACGGTATTCGAATTTTCTCTTGGTGAGCGCCTTCGTCAAAATATTTGCATCTTGATCTTATGTGGGAATGTATTGAAGCAACATTATCCTTCTCCGCACACAATATCTGAGATGATGGTACCGGATATATATATTCTTGGACCTATCATGAAACACAGGATTAATCAATACTTTAATCCAACTCTGATTATCACAATAAATCATTGTCGAATCCATCTGAGAACCAAAAAAACCAACCAAGATCTGTCTCATCTAGATAGCCTCACATGCAGCTTGACTTGCTGCCATGTATTCCACTTCCACTAAACTGAGTGCCACAGATCGTTGTTTCCTTCCTTACCAAGCTGTTTTTGATCCTATGCTCCCTCATGATGTGGAAATTACCTTCGATGGACTACTTGCTTGATACGCATCCGTGAAGCCTTGAAGCTTCACTATTTATTTATGTTTATACCATAGACCATACTGCGATGTGCCCCTCCATACTCTTTAGTGCGCTCGAGGTATCTCAAGACATGCTTCCCCGCCTTCCGGAAGAGCCTTGCCTGCCTTCCGGAATAGCTTGGTAGGCTTAACCATAACTTTACTCATCTACTTGACGCAGAAAATTTTGGTCTGGGAGTTCACTAGATACATCGGGGTGAACCAACTAACTTCCTATAGACAGTGTCATCCACTACCTCTCCAGAAGTAGCATCCTCTTTCCTCCAATTTCCTGGAAGAGGAGTATCCATGGGTATGCATCTCTCCATGTGAAACTTACCCATTATATCCTTTTCATACTTTCCTTGAGACACAAAAAGCTCACCATCCCGCTGCCATATTTCCAATCCAAGGAAATAATGAAGCAGACCCATGTGCTTCATTTCAAACTCCCTTGAAAGATCCTCCTTTCATGTGTATCAGTTACTCATCACCAGTCAAAATTAGATCATCAACATAAAGAAAAATGATCAATAGCTTACCCTCAACCACAATATGGTACAATATTTCATCTCCTTCACTTTTGGTGAAGCCCAGCCCAGTGAAATAGATTTCTATCCGAGTGTACCAAGCACGAGGTGCTTGCTTCAACCCATACAGTGCTCTTTCGAGTTGGCACACATGCGACTCACTGTTGAAGATCTCGAAACCTTCAGGATTCTCTATGTACACATCTTCCTTAATGATCCCATTGATAACACAGTTTTCACATCTATTTGGTGAATGCGCCATCCCATCTGCACTGAGAGTGCAAGGGTGGATCTTATGAAAAAGTACCTTGCAACAGGTGCAAAAGTCTCATCATAATCTATCCCCTTGATCTGTGAGACACCCTAGGCCACAAATTTGGCCTTTTATTTCTCCACACTCCCATCGAGAACTTGCTTTACCTTGTAGATCCATCTCGATCCAACCACTGATTTGTCGATTAGCCTTGGCACTATCTCCCATGCACTATTCTTGACAATGGATTCATAATCCTCCACCATTTCATCAACCCAAGTTGGTTGTTGCACTGCTTCCTGAAAGGAAGATGGTTTAGTCACAACACATTTTCTCATAAGAGCCATGTATCTAGTAAATCTGTCAAGAGACTGTCTCTGGCTGTGCTGTGAAGTAGGGCCTCCTACATTCTCTGCAACATCAAGTCTCAATCTATCAGCTTCCGTGGTGTGCCTTCTGCCATTTCTGATGGATGGGTCTGCATGAGTGTTTTCCTCCACTCCATGAACCTCCTCATATGGTTGATCCACATCTTGAGACTCATCCTTGGGAACCAATAGTTCCTCCTCTACATGCAATTCCAACTCTCTCTCAAGAGACAACCGCATGGCTTTCTCCTCATCAAATTTTATATCTCGTCGCACAACAGTCATTCTGTTGTTTGGAAAATACACACGATAATTATGGGGTGTTTCAGTGTACCCCACAAAATTCCCAACCTCAGCTATTGGTTCCAGCTTCTTCTTGGCATCCTTGGTCACATGCACATAAACAGATGAGCCAAAAATCTTAAAATGTGAAACATCAGGCTTCTTACTAGTGAAAGCCTCTTTAGGTGTACTCATGCCAATTATTCTATGAGGAATATGGTTCTATACATATATCGTTATGTTGCATGCTTCCGCACATAGATACATCGATAAGCCTTGATCATGCAACATCACTCATGCTACACCCATGATCGTTCTTTTATTTCTCTCCGTGACCCCATTCTGTTGTGGGTTATGAGGCGCTATGAGTTCTCTTTGAGTTTCTTCTTTGATGCAGAATTTATTGAATTCGTTAGAGATGTATTCTCCACCATTATTGCTCCTAAGAGTCTTCACTTACTTCCCCGACTCTTTATCCACTAGTGCCTTAAACTCAAGAAACTTAGAGAATGTCTAATCTTTCTTCTGCATGAAGAAGATCCAGCACTTACAAGAAAAGCCATAAAAAAATATTACATAGTACTTATGCTTTTTTATCGAAGCAACAGAGAATGGTCCACACATTTCTGTGTGAACTCTCTCAAGGATCCCTAAAGCTCGGTTCTCCTTCTCATGAAAGGTGCCCTTTACATATTTTCCAATAGTACATCCCTTTCATGTGTTTGACTGTGCAAGTGTAGCCCTGGGACGACTAGTAGAAATATGTCGCATGACTTCCAAGGCTCCATGGTGAAGATGGCCCAATATCCTGTGCCATAATTTTCCCTCATCCCAGCTCACCAGTTGATCTGCCTTGACCATCATTGCTGCGCAACCATCTACCTCCATCTTGTTGGACATTAGGTTCAATGCTCCCTGTGTGTTTCGAGACATCGACTAACCACCTCTCATGGATCCTAACTCTGGTGATTGTAGTGGAGACTAATACCTGCAGGTTTTGGTCTAACGGATATTGTGATTCTAACAAGTGGTATCAGAATGACAGGTCTCGAGTTTGAAACTTACCCAGCTCGCATTGGGAGGTTTATTGTTGGACATTGGGTTAAATTCTCCCCGTGTGTTTCATGACATGGACAAACCGCCTCTCATGAATCCTAACTCTGGAAATTGTAGCGGAGACTAATACCTGCGGATTTTGGTCTAACAGAAATCATGATTCCAACACAACTTGTAGAGATTCTTAACTCGAATCCTTATCCTCTTGGATTGTCCTATTTTTTTGTGTCATAAGAAATATTTTCCTTCACTAAAAACAAAACCATAGCCTCTATCCTCCAACATTGCGATTGAGACTAAATTTTTCTTCAAACCTGGTACATGCATTACATCTTTTAATTGAAAGGGTTTACCTGACTGCCTCTGAAAGGTAATGGTACCAATCCCAGTAGCATTTTACCACCCATCATTTCCCATTTCAATATGCATCTGGAGATCCTTCTCCTCCAAGTCACTGAAAAGTTCCTTGTCTCCCATCATGTGAAAGGAAGCGCCACTATCCAAATACCACACAGATCCCAATGCACTAGACACCATGCATGCGATAAATGAGAATTCAAGCTCAAACTACGAGGCAAGAGCCTCACCAGCATCAGATCCTCCAGTCTTCATTTTCTTCTTATTTTGTGGACAGTTAGTAGCAAAATTCCCATGCTCGTGACAATGAAAACACTTTACCTTGGAGATGTCCTGCTTCTTGCCATTCTTGGACTCGGATTTAGAATGGAAATTCTTCCCCCTCCCCTTCCTCGCCTTGGCATCCAAAGCACAATCCTCTTCATATTAATTCTTAGATGAAGATCCATTTCTGGTGTCCGTATGAACTCCTCCTGCACCAAATCCGACCACAGTCGTTCCCAATTTGGAAATTTTTCCCTTCCATTAACAGACTCTTGATAACTGTGCCAACTCTTGGGAAGTCCTAGGAGAGCCAAGCTCACCAAATCATCATCAGTGACTATTATTCCAACGCTCCCCAGTTCATTCCAACATTGGACAAACTTTTTTAGATATTTTGGAATGGTGTCGCCCTTTTCCATCTTGATCTTCCTAAGTTTATATTTGAGTGCCAATTTTCTATGGTTGTTGCTGCTTTGGAATAGATCCGTCAAAGCCTTCCACATTGCATATGGTGTGGCTTTCCCATGGAGGCTTGAGACAATGTGGTCTCGTAGTCCCTCCAACACGATCCTCCTCACCTTTTCTACTTTATTTTGCCATGCATCAAGATTTTCATCATCTACCACAGCGGGTTTAGAAACATCATTGTCAATGAATTCCCTTAAGCCACTATCTTCTAGTACTGACTCCATCCCGTCGTTCCAAGAAATATAGTGTGAGCTGCCCTCGAGTGCATACTCCAACCTCAAGCCATTGAAAACCATTTTGATCTTGAATCGGATGTAGCACCAAGAAATTCTTTCTGCAAATTTTAATTCTATCCTGTCACAAAATTAGCTCCTGCTTCACTTATGCAATTTCTTGTGCTCTGATACCATGTAGAAATTATACAACATGCATGTATATCTTGGATTCACCCAATATAAAAATGTACTAAAGTTAAATATTGAATTTCTTCTACAAATCTTTCGCAGAATTAAAAACACAATCGTTGATCACATGAACATGAAGAAGAATCTAATCAACCACAACACAGATAATTTCTTGGGGAAAGCTTACAGATAAAAACCCCACTATCTTCTATTGTATATTCATCATGGATCATGAAACAATTACATACAAAAATATTCTCACAAGAGCCCTCCAGTACTCAGCTAATTGTCTCACACTGTCATGAACAAAACTGATGAACACATAGTCAATTCTCAGCCTCTAGACAGCCTTCCTTGCTTGCACAATCCCTAATGGATGCAATCCATAAAATATAGGAATTCTCTCCTTCCTTAATTTTGCAAGTATTATGGGCACTCTAATGGGTTTTTGGTTACATGTGTGCAACCCAATAATCCTACAACTGATAGTTAAATTCCCTTTCACCTAGATCTCAACTGGGTCTACACTGGATCTGACATGCATGCAACTAATAATAGTAAATCCTCAATTACATGTGAGATTACTGATTGTGAATTAATTAATATTTAATTCACTTGATCTCTCACTAGTGTATCTTCAGTTACAACTAGCACAATTGAGTTTAACTCATGTAACTGAGTTAAACTAATTACAACCTGCATTAACTAATGCACCACTACACTTCGAACTATGTTACAACTAGAATTACTTTGCATGACTCACCAACTACCTCTAACTCGAAATCCACTAGCTAACTGACTTTTTCACTCTCAGTTAACTATTTCAAGTCATCATTGAGAATATATTATAGTTTATTGTCCATATTAATTAAGGGATAACTAAAATAGACATGCACCCAAAAATAGCACTGTGGGCCCCACCCTAGTGTAGATGCTTAATGCACTAGGCATGGGTGCTGAAATTTTCTTGTTGAATCTCATGTAGAAATTATACAACATGCATGTATATCTTGGATTCACTCAATATAACAATGTACTAAATTTAAATGCTGAATCGCTTCTACAAATATTTTGTGCAATTAAAAACACAATCACTAATCACATGAACATGAAGAAGAATCAAATCAACCACAACATAGATAATTTCCCGGGGAAAGATTACAGCTAAAAACCCCACTATCTTCTATTTTATATTCATCATGGATCATGAAACAATTACATACAAAACTCTTCTTACAAGATCCCTCCAGTACTCAGCTAATTGTCTCACACTATCATGAACAAAACTGACCAACACATAGCCAATTCTTAGGGTGTTTGATTGCATTTGTGTAACCCAATAATCCTACAACTAATAGTCAACTTCCCTTTCACCTAAATCTCAACACTCTGCCCAGTTCAACAACCACAGAAATTCATTCATTATATGAAGGTATGGATTTTTATTCAACCATAAATAAAGCTAGATCTGAATAATTTAATATGGATCTATTTAGAAAGTGCATGGACCGTGTAGAAAAGTGTTTGACATGCTAATATGGTAAAAGATTCATTCATGGTGTTATTTTCGTTGGTGGGAATTTTCAAAGTACAACGGTAAATATTGCAGAACTCGTCCTAAACACTACATAACTCATGTAGAACTCATCCATTCCTAACAGGAGGGTTCAAGCCATCCTTGACCATGTGATTATTGTCTCAGATAATAGTATGGAATCTGAATTTCACTTATTAGTTCAGTTTCTTCTATCTGAACATACATTTGATCCAACCCTTTATCCAACAGCAGTTTAATACACATATATAACATCATATAACATAAAACCAGAAAGAAACGATAACACAGTGTATTTATTATGCAGCGCAACGATAAAATACACATATATAACATCATATAACAAAAAACTAAAAATCTGCAATAACACATTGTATTTCATATGAAACACCATGTTCCCAGTCTCGATAGGAGAAGATTCCCTAGTTGAATATATGTGGTGGGATCCAAAAATATCGAACCAATTACACCAACAGACTAAATTTTCCTTATTTAGGTTCCTTGCATGTGCTTCTGTGGGTGAGAAGTATAAGGATATATACACCACAACCCTAAATTGGGCGAATCTAGTCAAATAAAGGGAGGCTAGAACTGTTTCACCCCACTAAGCAGGTAGACCTAAATTCAAGTAATAAGCATGCATCCAACAACAAACTCTAAATTCAAGTAAGACTGTGAATCTGGTTTGAAATCAAAGGGTTGAGCAGAAGTATCATAACAGTGGTAGCGGGATGACCCATTGTAATTAATTAGTCTATGAATCTTGCCATCAATCAATCAAGCAAGAAAGAAATATTTCCATCAATTTTCTCATATTTAGTTAGCAAGAATCGATATGGGTGTGTTCCTTTCTAACCATATATGTAACTGCTCTCACCCATGCGTCTGGGTCTTAGAAATTCACATAACAAAAAAAAAAAAAAACTTTGTGAAGAAAAGCATGCATGGATCTATGATAGGGTCACTTTAAAAAGAACCAACAGATAATTCTTCATATGTGAAAGTAAATATGGTGATGTATACACCATGCACCAATTTAACTTATAATAAATTTTCAATTGGAGAAAAAATAATAAAAAACTAAAAACTAAATATAACAACTAATATAAAGTGAAATATAAATAAAATAAAATAAAACTAGTTGGGTAGACACGAGGGACTCACATGCAACTCCCACATGCCCATTAGTAATAGAATCTTTGATAAAATCATGAGAAAACCCATGAATCCATTAACAGGTGGGAAGCCTTCACTTCTTGTAGAAGTGAATCCATGGGATCATGAAAGTGACATGCAAAAATTGGAGGAAACAATATGAAGCATCAATATGGATGCCTTGTTGTGCCTAGATATAGGATAGAACTCCTCCACTTGGTTACGTAACTAGTCAAGTTGATGCTACGTGTGCTTAAACTTGTGTTATTGGTGTTGTTGGGAGGTAAACTATAGGTCCTTCTATTTTTTATGCTTCCACCTATGCTTTTAAGTAAGATCCTGTATTTAATATCCATGTAATGGTCCATGGACCACATGTTTGTATTTGTGGTTTTGGTCATGTCAAATCTAATAACTCGTTTTGTACCTATCAGATTTTTTGGGCAAGTAGAGAAGCTAGCTAATGAGGTAATGTGCCAGGCAAAGATTCAAGCAAATAATCTACTAGAAAGCCTGCTTACATGAAGGTATTGCATCCTAATGTGGCTACTATGTTTCTACTATGCTCTAGATAGTGAGTAGGCAGCTAGGGTAAGAAAAGCACAACCAGGCTAGGGAAGGAAAGGACTAGGGCCTTCAGAAGGAAATCTCGGCAATGTTTCAAATTTTCTCTAAATTCTTAATGCTCTAAGGTCCTAACTTATACCCATGTGTATTACTCAGTGTAATTACTGACCTCATCTCGTAGGTTAGTTGGCTTCCAGTAACCCACCACAAGAGATAACAAATGTGTAAGCATGGTGTAGTTAGAACCTTTATCCTACCCACGCTTAGCTACCAAGGTTTGTAGGTACCAAGCCAAGCCAAGTTATATTAAGGAGACTAGACTCGCTTAGGAATTTTGAAGAATTTCCCCTGGCATATGACCTAGAGGATCACGTGAAAAAATTTGGCAGATTTCTTCATCTTGGTAAGGTAGAAAATTTTTTGGCTTTTTATTCTATGCCTCATTAGAAACAATACTTTCATGACCACAATAATTTAATGACCTTAATGCTTTCCTGGCCTTAATGAATACTATATTTGGCATACTTCAATTGTTAGTAAATTCAATTCAAAACATTTAAATGTAAAACTTCAAAGTAAAATCAGCATACTTATATTTTTTCGTTATGTTGTCTAAATTATAATCAGTGTATTTGTTATGTTGTATGAATTTCATATTTTACTCTGGCAATGCTTCTTGCAACGTTTTCTATTGAGGCTCTTTGAGGAGGATAGCAATTTACTTTGACAACGTTTCTGAGGTGGCTTCACATTTGGAATCTGTATGAATGGCCAACGAACAAGGTGTGTAATTTTTAATCTGACTAAGGCCCTAAGGTCACTTGCCACTTATGTTCCTTAGAATATTTGTTGGGGGACTAGGCTAAAAATCACTTATTTAGCTATGAGCACCATATTACCCATGAGTGCTACTTAAAAGACCTATAGTAAAAAAGGCCCTTGCAACTTGCAACTTTGCTTCACTAGTTGTTGGAATGCTATTACTGAAACTTGTATCTTTGCAAATTTGCTTTAGTACTAGTTGTTGCAATACTATTACTAGAACTTGTAACTTTGCTTTACTGGTTGTTGGAATGCTATTACCTTACTTCCATTGATGCATGTTCTTGGAATGCTTTGAAGTTAACCCAATCAAAGATCCCCCATCACCTTTCAAAATTCTGAGATGCACTCACGTCTCTTTCATTTGGGAGAGACAGGGAAGAAACCCCTGCTACGAAATGGTAAGAATAGCCAGAAGTGTCTCAGTCATTTGGGAGAGACATGGCAGAAACCCCTGCTACGAAATGGTAAGAATAGGAATAGTCAGGAACTTGGGCATTTTACTCTAGAAACGATGAAGATGAAGACCTTCATGGTGGAATGACATGGTGAGTCATGATCATTTCTCACCACATTTTTTCTCCACAGGATATAAGTGTCTTCCCATAAAATGACATGTCATTATGTGGTTGTCTCTCTCAGAAAATGAGATACAAGATATGTAGTTATGGGAGTAAGTTATTAAACATTAAATTTTTAAGAACTAATGTTAGCATTATTTCTTTAACATTGATCTTCATAGAAGTGTTGTGAAATTTATGGTGATTATGTCCTTGATATGAGGCCAAATAAGATGTCAAAAAGTTTCATTGGATAGAAAATATATTTTATAAACCATAAAATTATTATTTTATTTAATATAAATGAAAAATTATCTTAAGAAGTAAAAAATATTTATTGGTTTTCATGATGAACTAATATACATTTAAAAAATGATTATTATAGTCCCTGCAGCCCCAAAGAGGCAGGGACTAATAATAATGAGTATTTATATGTTTATTTTTTTCGGAGGAAAACAAAAAATTTAACCTTTATTAGAGAAAATTTTAGTTTACATTGCTCTGTATGTTCTGCACATTTCAGCATGGTGTATAACACATAGAGCAACAGAACATCAAAATCATAATTGTTCTCAGGAGATAGTCAAAAGGATACATAAAAAATCTACCATGGGAAGCAGCCCCCATGAAAAACAACATGAGAGAAAAAAAGTGTCCACTATGGAAAACATAACTATATTCGAGAAATACATAGAGTAGTCCATACATATTAGCAAAAATAGTAAAAATTAACAAAAATATAAAGTGACATGGTTGAAAAAGTTGCATTTGCTAAGGCATGACCATGTGGCCATTTTCCATAATGGTCCCCTGAGAGATTTTGGAGAAGTTTATGTATCCTTCCATGTCCCTTAGGCCCAAATTTAAAAGTGATTCGGCAGTATTGTTGAATTCATGGAAGATATGTTTCATCTGGATATCCTGGAAAGGTTGAATAATACCTAGTATGTGTGCCTTCCATTTTTGAAGCATAGGAGGATCGAACCGTGTTGTAGCATAAATGCGCTCAATGATGGTTTTAGAGTCCCCATATATGTGAATGAAATGTACCTATTTACCAATAGTGAACCAGAGAAGACCCCATAGTGCCATCAGCTAAACCTTAGTGTTAGTGCATGGGCCACCATACCAATGTAGTATGAAAACAAATTCCTTATCCATGAAAAGTATAGCACCACAACCACATTTTTTATCTTGTGTCACGCCATAAAAATAACCAGCGGGACGTGTAATAGGGGGCAGAGATGTCAAGGCATCAAATCGGAGTCTATTCTCGCCCGTAATTTCATGTAATCAAGCCATCCCTGAATTTTTGTGATGGTATTGAATACATTATGTTTGAAGCCCCGAAATAGAGCATGGTTGTGGGTCTTCCATATCTCCCATAGAAAAAAAGGAGGGACAAAAGTGAGACGACCCCCATACTCCAGGCCCCATTTAAGACATGTTTCAGTAGAAGTAAAATGGATGGAAACAATGCCAAAGGAAGAAAGGGCTAAGGACCAAACCTGCATGGAAAAAGAGCAAGTGAAAAATAAGTGCACCATAGATTCTTGTTCTAAAAAACATAGCGGACATAAGCCAGGACCCAGGAAGCCTATTTACATATGTTGTCCCATGTGAGGATATTTTTCTTCCAAGTGAGCCAGAGAATGGCATATGATTTTGAGGGGGATCTTTAGTTTCCATATAGGAAGGAACGAGTTGGTTATAGGAGCCCCAAGTTTCTGTTTCATGATATGATGATATGTTTTTGCAACAACCATAGAACCATTGTGAATAATACCACCCCAGGAGATATAGTCACAATTAGGTTGCCAGCATAAACCCTCATCTATGATAACCTGTATGAAGTGATTCCATTCCATAGCCATGAGGCCCCACAATCTGATATGAGTAGCCTATGTCCAAATAGGCATACAATGATCCAAGTCTCTGATAACATGTTCAAGGTATAAAATACCTATTCGATGGAGTGATTTGATGGTGTCCATGGAGAGGAGACATGTTTCGTTAACACCTGCAATTTAGTCCTAACCAATTAGCAATAAGTTCCCCCTACTCAAATTCCAAACCACCCACTAGAAAAACCATGGTTTAATCTTTTGAAAACTAGACCAAATGAAAGATCCAAGTTTGGTGCCAATATCCTGCTTGAAAATACAGTAGTAAAAGTGGTGGTTCGTGAGTATTTAACAGTCATGATTTGACCCCAGATGTTGCCCCCAAGGAGAGCTCGCCATAAGGACTTCAAAAGTAAAGTAACTCCAAATACCCAATAATCCAAGATCCCCCATCCATCCACATATTTAAGCTTGGTGATAGTCTCCCAGGTAGCTAGATGATATTTTTTTGTAGCTCCAGTTCCTGACCATAAAAAATGAGCAAGTCATGATCGAATGATGTTACATATACAAGCTAGGAGTCAAATAAATGTGACCTGTAAGTCTCCATTTACTGCAAAACTGATTGTATCAAAGTGAAACAACCATCGAGCGAGAGATAGTTAAAATACCAACATTTTAATTTCTTGTCAAATTTTGATAGGAGCCAGGTCCAATCTTCAATTCTGTAGAAGTTCAGTTTGATTTGGAAGCCGAGAAAGGTAAAACCATTATGTAAAGGAGCGATATCTATGTTAAACATGCCGAAAATGTATCTGATGTCCAAGACATCTCCAAAGGAGAAGTATATACAATACTTGGGCCCATTTATGTAGAGTGTTATAGGTCAATTTGGGCATCATCCCCCATGACGTGGTCAAACTGGACATCATTCCCAAGACCAATGAAATAGGGTCTATCATCCCCTTATATTTCAGTTGCTATATGCCTTAAGAGAAGAAAAATTCATTCATGGCTTCTATTGTGAGATTTCCAAGGTTTGAAGTATATATTATATCACTTATTAACTCACCAAAGCAATCTCTAAAGGGACCAATTGTGTTGAAATGCAGGCTCCTCCGTTCAAGGGTGCACTGCAATGCACTTCCCCACATTCAAGAGTGTGTTGGACATCTGGGAGCGGAATTCTCATTGTTCTGGGAATCTCCACATGGCCAGTGCCTTTTAGAAGAGTCCATATGTGACAAACTTTGAATCCAAGTTTCCATCTAACACCTATGAACTTGGGAACATGTCTTGCTTATTATTAGAAAGTCATTCATTAAGAAACTACCATTAGTTTCCCTATAAATTGAGCACTCATTCTAGTGCTAGGGAAGGAATAAATTTGGTAAAGTTATGTTGTTGGATTCTCATTTGAGAGAGTGAAAGTATTGATATGCTGCTAGTATCATGTTGGATGTGATGAGGCTGGGATGAAGCTGGAGCTGGTGGCAACAAATCGATCATTGATTGTAACCTACCCCTTCTACTCTCTAACAAAGATTGATGTTCATTTTCCCATATATATGTCTTTTTTTCTTGTGCAATGGATTATTGAATGATATGTATAGCTCATATCTAATTGATTTGATTGAGTACGATAAGTAGATATCTATATATTGCATGTTGTTTGTTGTTCTCTATTTGTGTTTGCAGGAATCGATCTGGCGATTTGAGTTGGATTGAAAGTGACGACAACAGCGACAGAAGGAGAAGGAGAAGCGATTGAATCACAAGTAGGCTCTTTCACCATTCTGTATATCTGCTTGTTTTAGAGAAAATGATAGTAATTCTTTCCTCTGTTGTTCTAAGTGATTAGCACCACACTTAGGAATTTGGTTTATCCGTAGATCACAATTCCGCATAACAAATCATCAACTCCACTGGGTAGTATCCTCTCATTCCTGGTGTTTTTTACTCTATTTATCCTCATCAGTCGCATCTAATTTCAGTTATTAGACATTTGAATTAAATAATTGAATTAGAAGTGTGTTCTGCTGCTTGGTTTTTCAATTCCTACTATGCCCAACGCACTGTTGGTCAAGACATAGTGCAGTGCAATGCAGAGTCTCCCACTCATGGGTGCACTGCAACGCACTGTCTCCCTTTAGAGACTGTGTTGTCCCCTTAGCCAACCAAATTCTATCTAAATTTTTCATTGCTATCATTCTTAGCCCTTTTTTGTTGTATTCTCAATTGTCTGGTACCTTTTAGAGACCAATAAACTTTTTTTATTCTTCCTCCTTTGAAAAGTAAATTTGTTCAATGTCTCTTTAGTGCTTTTCTTTATCATTGAAAAATCATATATAAAGTATTTTATTTCTGCATTAGATCAATTTGTTTTCAAAAATTTAATTTTTGTTTCCCTCCTCGTTTCCTATAGGAAAAATTGTAGTTCCATTCTTCATTTTTCCTAAAAGAGAAATTGTTGTTTTATTCCTCGTTTCTCAAAGAAGAAAACACTTGTTTGATTGATTTTTTGCATATAGTTTCCTTTCTTGCATTCACATTAAGGGAGCTGAAAAGAAAAACATGTGTGTGCATATAGTGAATTGTGTGTGTTGCATAGGAACAAGTTAGGAAAGCTGCATTTTAGTTTGTGCTCTTTGTTGTTTGCTCTAAAACTGATTGCTCTTTCCCTTAGTAGCTAGGATTTTCATTGAAAAAGCTAAATTGAAAATTTTTCTTATCATTTAGTTTGAATTTTTAGGAATCTCCATCACATCACGTGGTGAACCTCAAAGACAAACTTTTAAACAATATCAACATAAAATTTACATCAATTTACCTAAGAAAGCATTGGAACATTAACGATAACATTTAGAAGGTCTAGGCTAGAGACGTGTTCCGGCATCGTTAAACATAGCATATGTCACTAACTTGTCTGTGATACATTCTGAGTTTCACACCTCACTTCACATACGCAAGTATATCAGAGCTCATCCACATACCTTTGGGTATATAGGGCAGTGTTCTAGTACGAAAAGTATAAGGGGGTGCTCTCACTGTGTGGTTTCGCATTAGACAGCACTAATACGGACTTGGGCCTCCACATACCTTCGGATATATTTTGGGGGACAAATTTAGGTTTTTATCTATCCATAGGTAACCAAGTCGGTTGCCTTGTAACTTTTGATACACCGAACACAGCATTCAGGGAGATTGCCTGCCTGTACCTCTTGGTTTGCCAAGAGGTATTATACAGTTCAAAATTACTTGGTAAACCTTTTGCCTAGAATTCCCCATTTATTTTGTTTATTTGTTTTTAGTCATAAAATAAATCATTCATCATGGAAGAAGAACATGCCTTTCCCTATCATTCGCATAGAATAGCACTTAAACCACCTTTACAACCAGAAGCCATTTTGGTCGGAAAAGGCAACATATTTCTACTGAAAATAATATTATCAGTACCTCTGGTACAACATCATCCTCACATATACCAGAGTCATCTCGAGTTGCTTCGGAAATCCTGGTTCATCTACTGTTGTCGAGATGGAGTCCTCACAACTACTTGTGGTCACGATCCATCCAATCAGTGAGACCATACCTACCAAACCCGATGTTTTTCAACTGGAAGTTGATTTGGATCCTATCGTTCTTTTACCAGACCATATGAATCTCGAATCCGAACAACTGGAATTTTTTCCTGTATCGGTCGCCCCACAATCTGTTGTAACCATTGAGTCTCCCATATCGCACAGTCAACCTCCTAAAATATACTTCAGGCCTGACGGAAAAATCCTTCCACTTAGCTTGATTTCGATTGAAGAAATTTCGCAAGACGAGATGCCTTTGACTCCAACTCATTTTGGATTGGACCTTTATATTTACTAGAATTTTCCTCAATCACCTCACTCTACTTACTTTTATCCTGTGTCTGTTCGAGTTCCCGTAGATCTTGTAGGGTATACATTGGGTCATATAACCATGCCTAAGCCAACATCTGCAGTTGGACCATCTATTCCAATTGTGACATCGCTACTCTTGCTACCCCATCAATGTTTACAACATCACCAGAGTCACATTTATATGGTGGCCCTTCTGTCCCACCTAGTTACCAATATTTATCTGGAATATTCTTTGGTGCATTCTCAAACCCATGGAATTCACCAATGTCATCATCTGGTATTCTGTTTGGTACATCTCTAATGAGTACTTAATGGCTTGATCATTTATATACATCATCTAGGCAATATCAAGCTGGTCGATTTGGGTATATTCCATCCAGTACAATTTCAACTGGACTCTCGGCATTTGCAGAACAACATTTTCCATCTTATTATACTCCTCATGTTGGGGGGGAACCTATGGTCACCCTTTTTGACAGTACTCCATCGTTATTTGGTCATCCTAATATTGGAAAGAATGTTTGTCAGTGGCAGCCCACTCTACCCATCCAACCACAAATTGTTGTACACTCATATCAACCAATTCAACCTGTTGCACCCACATCTACTCCGCTTGTAAATACATCTTTACCCTTGTTACAGACTCAAAATTTTGTACCTCAATTGTCTCAGGTGAGTCCTTCCACCCAATACCCTCAAATGTTGGGCCCTTAGGCTCCAACTCCTTCGGCTAGTTTACAATAACCTCCTGTATCCAGAATTATTTATTCACAAGTTGGATTACCATATTATGGGATGTCGCAGCCACAATTGGGTTATACCTATTCACAACCAAATCCAGTCTATTCAATTTTTAGTTATAATCTTGGTGGACAGATCCCTTGGCAGCCACAAGCGCAAATTCAACAACCCTCATTTGAACAAGTAGCGTACCCAGGTTTTGGTCAACAGAATCCTCAAGCGTTTGCTTATAAAAACAACTCATATCTAGGTTACCAGCAACATATTCCTTATGCTAGTGCTCAAAGGCCTATTTCCCAAGCAATTCCATCATACCCTGGCTATGCTCAACCCGACTTAAGCCGACAGTTGTAATTTTTTGCAACTTTAGAGTTGCTGAATTTAAACCGTCTTACCAATGATCCATCAACTATGCTCCTTGGTGGCTGGTGATACCTCATAAATTACCCTTGGATATTCCTAAGCTCAATGGAAACCCTAGGGAAGACCCGTCAACACATGTTATGACTTATCATTTGTGGTGTTCATCTAACACTTTAAATGATGACTCCATTCGACTATGTATTTTCTAGCGTATGCTCATTGTTTCAACCGCAAAATGGTACATTGAGTTACCAAGAGCTTCATTTGATAATTTCATAGCCCTAGCTACAATATTTTTGACCCACTTCCAATTACCCATATGATATGAAACTGGAACAAAACTCTTGACCAATTTAAAATAGACTAATGCTACTCACATTTTTTATCATATTCATGAGGGGCGTCGTCATCGTAGAATGGTTAAGACATTTGTTCCTGATCAGTTCCTTGTTGAGTGGTTCATTAATTCCCTGTTGCCATCTATAAATGAGGATTTGTCTAAAGGTGGCATCGTCACTAAAGAGAAGGTCATTTCTTGTGCCCAGTACTTAGATTTTATTTATACATAGGCTGGCATGCTCTACAAGAAAATTCCCAACGCGTCGTGATCTAATTTTACTGTTCCTCATCCATCTAAGGACTCTCATGCCAGTGACGATATGATCGATACTGCAAGAACACATCACTCTAATGCATCTGATCCTACACCTTCTTTAAAAATCCATTTCATGTCATCTAACAAAAGCAAAAGTCACAAGCAACACGAAAGTAAGAAAAAGGGGAAATCAAAGAAAAATAAAACTTCTACCCCACAGGAAAGATCATCCGATAAACAAACTAGAAATAGAAAACCTCGTTACCCTTGCATAATATGTAATGAGGAGCACTTTGTTCGTGACTGTTCTCACCGCGCTGAAGTCTCAAAATTTATTAAGACCATGCATGCATCTACTATGTTGACAGATCCTTTTCGAATCCAAACACAAATTTGGTTACTACGGATCCAGCTTCTAGTTCCCAAGTGCTTATTCTTTCTATCACAAAACCATCAACTGATATTTTGGTGTCAACGCATAATAAATATTATGATATTCAAGTTGTTGATCAACCAACTACCTCAACCACGAAACCGTCTACGGAATTGATACCACCGACTGTTATTCCTGAATTGACAATAAAGCCAGCAAAGGGAGTCATTCATAAATCGACATTTAATCCTCGAGCCTGATCTGCTCAAAATTATAATATAGTTGAATATTTGGCTCAATACCCTTCAGCTATGCTAACACTTGAGGTGCTTCAAAATTGTCCCTCCCAGAGCAGGATTTTTTGACAACAATTGGTGGAATCGATCCAACAGATTCCAATCTTGTAGTCTTTGATCATAGGGCTATGTGTCGCAATTACCAGCAGAACTGGCATTCTCCATCCAAGTAAATGTTCTCAATCACCTCGTTCACCATACTATTGATGAGGGAGCATCTACGTGCATTATGTCTCTAAACTACTGGAAGTCACTTGTCTCTCCGTGCCTATCTCAATCACCTACGACGTTGAAATATTTCGAAGGATGTACATATAAGCCTTACGGTATCATCAATAACATGAATGTTGAACTAGGGGGGGAAATAGTAAATGTTGAAGTTGACGTCTTTGACGAACCCCTTGATTACAATATTTTACTTGGAAGGCCATGGGTATATGCTATGAATGTGATCGTTTCTACATATTTTAGAATGATCGCCTTTCCACATAAAGGTGTTATCACAGTCATCAATCAACTATCCTTCTTTGCCTCCATTTCCCAGGTAACTGGAAGCGTTCTCTTAGTTCATGCACCCCAAATCGCACTTCACAACATTGGTGTAGGACTCTTAAAGGATTCTTCTCTCATGTGAACCTTTGCATTACCACCGCCTATGACGTCGGCAAAAATTGCAAACATAAAGATCTGCTACATGATAACTTCCACTCCATCTGGCTTAAGGAATATTATGGGTGATTCTGAAGTTGTTACGTTGGATGAATTTTTACCGCCTAGCCCAATTGAGCTGGCATAGCAATCAATCTAAATCACTTGGGTGGAAAATCTCAAATCATCATTTTCGGTCGTTTGGGTTGATCGTTCATTAGATTTTGGTACTCCATCTGATCCTTTTTCATCCACTTTCTTGACAGATGATAATATTGTGGAATACATGATGCAAGAAGGAGAACCATGGGAAGATCATCATCTTCATTCCCATCTTCACGATTACGAAGAATATAATCTTATTGAACTCTATCACCCATCGATCAAAACATTATTTTTGAATTCTTTTCCCATTAACGCAATTGAATCTGAGTGAAATTTATCAAATATTTAAGAAACCATTTTTATTGATATTTCGACCAAACCCAGCGTTGTAGAAAACATTCATGTCGGTTTGTCTTGTTCTCCATCAGAAATCGAAACATATCGCTCTCTTTTTTGTGAATTTCGTGATGTATTTCCTTGGTCTTATGAGGAAATTCCATGCATATATACCATTAACATGTACCCTGATGTCAAACTGGTACGTCAACACCTTCATCCTGTTCATCTGAAGAAGGTTGCTACCATTAAAGAAAAAGTTGAAAAAATTTCGCGTGTTGGTTTCATTTACCCTGTTCTGCTAAATGATTAGGTTTCCAACATTGTTCCTATCATGAAGAAACAATGGACCATCAAAGTGTGCGTCGATTATCGGGATGTTAATCTTGCTTGTCCAAAATACAACTATCCTACTCCCTTTATCGACCAGATTATTGACGATTGTGCTAGATGTGAAATCATTTCATTCATGGATGGATTTTCTGGCTACAATCAAATCAATATCCACCCAGAGGACCAATATAAGACAACATTCATTTGTTCCTAGGGCACATTCGCTTATCAAAAACTCCCATTTGGTTTAAAGAACGCTGGGGCAATGTTTCATAGAGCAATGGATTATTCTTTCAATGACACCAAGCACATTGTTCAACCTCATCTAGACGATTTACCTGCACATTCATGAAATCAGACCGATCACCTGATGCATTTTAGAGCTATCTTTCTACGCTGCTAACACTAAAAAATATGCCTCAATCCACATAAATGTGTGTTTTTTGTTGGTTTTGGTCGTTTTCTAGGATTCTTCATCTCAAAATAAGGAATTCGAATCGACCCACTGAAGGTCTAGGCTATTCTTAATTTTCTTGTGCCATCAGATTTTCTTCAGTTACAGAAACTTCAAGGAAAGGCTAACTTCCTAAGGAGGTTCATACCCAACTATGCCGAAATGGCTAAAGGATTTACTCGGCTCTTGAAAAAGTGGATTCCCATACATTGGGATAAGGTTGTGCAAGATTCTTTTGATGTTTTCAAGGATACACTTGTTCAGGCGTCATTAATGTATCCCCCCAATTATCAGAGTGATTATTTCTTATATATCGTCCTCGCTGAGATGACCATTGCTATGGTATTGGTCCAAGAAGAAGATGGGATAGAACATATGATACATTATTTGAGTCTTAATCTCAATGATATAGAAGTGAAGTATTCATACATTTAAAAGCTCACCTCGGCGGTCGTTCAAGCTGTCCAAATATTTCGCCACTATATCTTGTTCCAGAAGACCATTTTCATTTCAGATTACAAACCCATGACTTACACTCTTTCACGAATTGTCATTTTACAGGAATTTTATTTGGAATTCATAAAATCCAAGTCAAAGAAGTCTTTAGTTTTGGTTGAGCTTCTCTGCGACCTTCTCTCTGATAGTACTGCTACTACATTGGAACCATCTATTCCTGATGAGTCTTTGTTTCTTATAGGATCATCTGATCCTTGGTATGGGTATTTTATCATTTATCTCCAAACCCAAAATTGTTGGCTAGATACCTCTCACTCTGAACAGCGATGTATTCGATACCAAGCCAAATATTATGTGATCGTCGGCAATACACTTTATCATTGTGGTGTCGATACAATTTTAATAAGTTGCCTCACTCATGAGGAGGCTGAAAATGTTTTAAATAATTGTCATGCTGGAGCTTGTGGTGGAAACTTTTCTGGACATGCTACCACACAGAAGATACTCTGCACCGGTTACTTTTGGCCTACCATATTTTGCGATTGCATCCTCGCGGTCAGAATTTTTCATGCGTGCTAGATATATGATCGTAAATTCCACAAACCGCCAGCACCGATGCATCCGGTTATTGTTGTGGGACCATTTTCAAAATGGGGCATTAACTTCATGACTTACAACCCTCGTTCGTCTGGGGGCATGGTTATACTATTGTCGCAGTAAACTACTTTACCAAGTCATCCGACGTGATGCCTACATTCAACAACACAGGCGAAACAACTACATTATTATTTTTCAATCATGCCATCTCACGTTTTGGTGTTCCATAGGCTATAGTCACAGATCATGGTAAGCATTTTTGCAATCACATGTTGAATGAGTTGAATACCAAATTAGGATTGTCACATGATAGTTCTACTCCTTATTATCCATAATCAAATGGACAAGTTGAGGCTATTAACAAGATTCTTAAAAAAATTCTTCAACAAATGATAGGAGTTCATAAACGAAATTGGCTTTTGATCCTGTACCTGGCTTTGTGGGCATAGCAAACCTCCATGAGAAACACAACCAGATTTACCCCTTTTCAATTAGTGTATGGTCTGGAATCTACCTTGCCTATCCAATGTGAAATAGCTTCGTTAAAACTCACAATTGACTTGTTACCTAACACCTCTTCTGAAGAAGCACGTATTTTTAACCTCATCCATCTTGATGAAATGCATCATGAAGTTGCATTGGCCAACGAAGTGCATAAGATATGTATAAAGGCGCAATATGACAAGCATGTATAGCCTTACATCTTCTCATAGGGTGACCTGGTCCTTCTTTATGATCAGGAAGCTGATGTAATAGGTACAGGGAAATTTGAGGTGTTATGGCATGGCTCCTATATTGTCGAAATAGCTCTTTCTAAGGGCGCCTACGAGTTGGTAGATTATGATGGAATTCCATTGGCACAGCCCTGAAATGGGTTGTATCTCAAATGTTACTATGCTTAAACATGAGCATAGTAAACTGTTGTATTATATTGTATATATATTGTTGATTTGCATTTACTATCTTATTTTCTTTTTCTAGAGTTTTCTTGAAGTTAGTAATCCGCTTTACATTTCATCATAGATGTCTGAATCTTTGGAACTATTCATTGGGTATGTTGATGGTGCTAGTCGTAGTACGCATAATCTATCCTCTGCAGTGTGGGCCATTTTTTCTCTGAACTGAAAGTTAATGAGTTTTCAAGGGAGTTGTATCAGTCAATCTACAACCAATATCGTTGAGTATAGCGTGTTGATCAAACTTATCTTTGATGCCATTTCATTTGGTATTAACTGCATCATCATTAGGTTAGACTCACAACTTGTGGTGCTACAACTTGCTAGTGTTTATACTCTCAGAAATCCAACACTGTATTGTATGTTCCTAAGAGTTCAAATTTTGGAAATACATTTTGATTTCATTCAATATCAACACATTTCCAGAAACTTGAATGCATTAACTGATTCTTTAGCGAATTGTGTTATAAACAAACATTTGCAACACATGTAAAGACATATTTTCCATTCAAATCACATAATTGAATAATATTTTGCAATAAGCATAGGGAAACACTAGAAACAAATAGATATATAGTTATATGTTTTTACAAAATTTGTGCCCAAGACACATTGGTCATTTGACCTCAAAATGTATGCAAAATGTCAAAGTAAACTAGTGATTCTTGTGATAACATCCTACTGATCTAGCTATCCTACGCAATAACTGCATCCAATGGTTAGGAATGCCAATAGTATGGTGCTGCAGTCTCATGGGTAACTCTTCGATTCAGCAATCTTGAATTCTAAGATTCAACCCCTGTATGTGCTGCTATAGCTCCACAAGAGTCTCAGCCATATCCAAATCCTAAAGGACTGCTCTCTAGAAAGCACTCTCTATTGGCCCATCTGCTCCCTGCTCTGGCTGTCCCATTAGTCAAACTCGGCCTACATTTGAATTACATCAAAACTTTAGTTCATTCTTGGGAAACATAAAAATACAAAAACATGTACAAACCTTAGAAAAATCAAAAAACATGGTCAAAACATTCTTACCAATTTCACCCCATTGAGTGTCGTCTGGTAAAGCCAAATCTAGATCTCCTTGGAAATTGACGCCTACATATGCATAATCATCAATGGTGACCATCTATTGCCTGAACCAGGTGAAGAATGTAGTAGAGAACACGATGGTTGATTTACCAGCATGTCTAGCCATCAGTTCTACCCATCTCTGCATCCTTGGATCTCTAGGGCCAAATATACCCAATGCCACATGTTGGGGCTGCATCAATGGAATTCGCTCTAAGGAAAAAGAAATTAGGATCAAACCATATTTTAAATTATTCTTCGTTCCTCCCTTTGCCTTGGTCAGCTATTCTTTCATCTGAAAGAGGACAGCTTCAGCCCAGTTAAAAATTGATGGTTCCAAGCACTCTAGTGCATACTGCATGTAAGATGTGTTTGCTACATGTAGTGTAGTGGTACTAGAAATCTTTGCGATAGTGAATAGGATGGTCCTCAATGGAAAATCACAAACATCACAGATGTTTATTTTCCCATCCTTACTAGGTTCAATACCTGGATTGCAATACTGCAATATATAATCTCTCACTATCTCTCCTCTGAGAATAGACCTTGAAAGATAAATGAGCAGACCTCTCCTCGATAATCCTGTAAGAAAATAAGTATCCTCCACTAATATTGGGACCACTTTGTCCCCAATGTGAAATTCCTCTATCGTTGGATCCCATGAATGAACAAGGAACTCCAATAGTTCCATTTGTTGCCTCATACACGATAGTCTGAAGTAATTTAGCAAAAATCAATCTCTGAGGGCTCTTACCGTACCAAGATCGTTTAGGGAAATCATGTTTTGTTCCTCATGTTCTCTTTCCCTACATGTAAATTTCATTTTGGTCCTATGAATAACTGAAACACAATCATAAGACTCATAAGGATCCATTTCATGCAAAAAACTAGGAAAATTTAGGCACACTACATGAAAAATAAATGGGAATTGCACCCAACACACCCCAGGTCAAGGGATAGTGCATTGCAACTGCACCTGGCCTTCAATTCCAGTGCACTCCAATGCACCTTTCGACATTCAAGGGTGCGTTTCCCTCATTTTATAATATATTTACCCTAAGGGGCCCAAAACCCTAAAAATTTTCAATGAAATGAAATATAAATGCTACTGAAGGAAATCGAAGGTTCATAGCTCCAACCTGGATCGAATGGTGAGGAAAATCGTCCACAGAATATGTCACATTAAATTGCTAAATTTCAGGGGAAAAAATTGGTTCAGAGCTCCAAAATTCAAATGGTAACTTTCAAATGGTAAAAACTCTTTTAATTAGTCATTTGATTATTTCAAAATCATATTTAATGCTGTGACTATGGTTTTTGTTCATTTTTTGCTATGAAATAGGTATTTTTAATCTGTTTGATGTTGTTTTGAACAGGTTTTATATCTGATACCACAGATTATTCATGCACACTTATTCAAGAATGTTTTCACCAAAAAGGATACTTTTATCCTTATTTTTCGAGCTTTGATAAAAATGAAAAAGGACTTGAAGCACATTTTTATCTCTTTTTCTAGCTTCGATAATGACGAAAAAAGAACCCATGGAGTCTTCTTTTAGCTCTTTTCAGACTCCGATAATGTGAAAATATTATCAAGCACTTGTCTTTTTGAGCTCGTAAAATTAAATGAAATGACATCTACTAAGTATAAGTGTAACCCTTTTCCAGACTAAGATATATTATTTACGAAAAAGGAAAACCTTAGTCGAACTTGGCTATGAGGTTCTCTCAGATATCATTTTACACTTTTTCAGATCTGAGCGACAAATTTATGAAAAAGGACTCATGGAGTGTTCTTTTGTCCTCTTTTTCAAACTTTCTAAATATGAAAAAGCATCAGGTTTTCACTGTCGTTAGGCTCGTTAAAACATAAAATAGTGATAGGCTTGTCAATCATGGCAAGAATCGAGTTTCATTTATCGCTAGACTCATTAAATTATTAAATAGCAATGCATTTGCCCAAAGGGTTGAATTATAGATCAATCATATGTTATCATCCTCAAGCTTGTTAAAAAATAAAGACGTACTCGCCGACAAATGACCGGGAAAATTTTGGAAAAGCGAACAGAACACTTTATGGTAGCAGGTTGCTCTCGAACATGACACTTTCACTCCATCATCGTGACTTTTGGGTTGGGTAATCTTCTTGACGGTTCATTCATACCTATGGTTCATCATACCTTCACTTCGGTTTTGGGTCAATGTTGCCAACTCATCTCAGTGTCGTTGATATGTTCCAGAGAAGTCATCCAGTGAATACTCATCCTTCTGTAATACTCATAAACCTTCATTTTCACGACAGTCATCCCTAAACATTGCTATATCAAGTCACATTTTTTTTCTGAAATTAGTAACCCTCGTTTCTCAATAAAGTGACTTCCTGTTGACATCAGCTCATCATCTAGGAATTTTACTTAGAAAAATCATCTTCCAGTACCATGAGGCTTGTTACATCATCGACAAGTTCCTCGCTTCCAGACCTTTGACTGAAATATTTTTTTTGGAATTCGACATCAAATCATCTATTCACGCCTTAAAAATTGTACTCCAGTACCTTGAGAGCCATTAACATCAATGGTGGTTCCCTCGCTTTTTTTAATAGCTCACATCATTAGCTGGTAATCAAACGATGTCTTACCATGTTCGACTACAAATGAAATATTCGCATGGCTAGACTTGTACCCGAACGATCGAGTGAATGAGATAAGAAGACTCCAGATCTAGTTTTATCCATCTAGGCTGCGATTTCAAGATTGTTGTACACATCATCTGTACGATGACTTTACATATAGATCATCATCCGAACATGGGCCTATATTTGTAGGCATGTCTGTATTTGGAAACATTCCAATGTAGATGACTTTCTGAACTATGTACATGTTATTAGATAGTTTATGTGTTGAGCATGGGAATGCCTCCCTCAGCAATTCGTGATCAAGATGAAAATATCATGATGTAATGTATTGTAAGATTGATGCAGGTCACCGCTCCACTTCAGTTCCAGCTCATCGCATCGTAAAGCATCTCATCCAAATACTACTATTATTATTTTGACTTCATGCTTTAGGGGGCAGCTATTATGGATCAATTTGGGCATCATCCCCCATGACTTGGTCAAACTGGACACCATCCCCAGGACCAATGAAATAGAGTCTATCATCCCCTTATATTTTAGTTTCTATATGCCCTAAGAGAAGAACAATTAATGCATGGCTTCTATTGTGAGATTTCCAAGGTTTTAATTATATTTTATATCTCTTATTGACTCACCAACGCAGCCTCTAAATGGACTAACTACATTACAATGAAAGATCCTCCATTCAAGGGCACACTGCAATGCATTTTCCGACATTCAAGAGTGTGTTTGACACCTCGGAGCGGAATTCTCATTGTTCCGGGAATCTCCACATGGCCAGTGCCTTCTAGAAGAGTCCATATGTTTTAAAATTCGAATCCAAGTGTCCATCTAACACCTACAAACTTGGGATTATGTCTTGCCTATTATTAGAAAGTCATTCATTGAGAAACTACCATCAGTTTCCCTATAAATTGAGCACTCATTCTAGTGCTAGGGAAGGAAGAAATTTGGTAAATTTATGATGTTGGATTCTCATTTGAGACAGTGAAAGTATTGATATGTTGTTGGTATGATGTTGGATGTGATGAGGCTGGGATGAAGTTGGAGCTGGAGGAAACAAGTCGAACATTGGTTGTAGCCTCCCCCTTCTACTCTCTAATAAATATTGATGCTCACTTTCCCATATATATGTCTTTATTTCTTATGCAATGGATTCTTTAATGATATATATATTTCATATATAATTGATTTGATTGAGTAAGATAAGTAGATATCTGTAAATTGCATGTTGTTTGTTGTTCTCTGTTTGTGTTTGCAGGAATCGATCTGGTGATTTGAGTTGGATTGAAAGCGACGGCAACAGAGACAGAAGGATAAGGAGAAGTGATTGAATCACAAGTAGGCTCTTTCACCATTCTGTATATCTGCTTGTTTTAGAGAAGATGATAGTAATTCTTCCCTCTGTTGTTCTAAGTGACTAGCACCACACTTAGGGAATTTGGTTTATCCATAGATCACAATTCCTCATAACATAGAGGCCATAAGCTACTCCCATCCATTGGAAACTATGAAGTAGAGATTCACATTGCTCTCTCTTGACAAGATCGAAAGATAGAATATCATCAACGAAAAAGAGGTATGTAATGCATACCTAAGGGGCCATCTGCAATCGCTTAAAATAATTCAAACTTCAGGAAATGTTGATCTTCCTAATAAAACCATCCATAGCCAATTAAAAGAGCGAAGGCAATAATGAACAACCTTGTCTTAGCCCTCGATGAGCTTTGAAGAAATTGGTGGGATAACCATGACCAGAATGGAAATCCAAATGTTTAACACATGCGTTAAAATACATTCAGCATTATCATACTCCAAACTGATTCTGACGACTATGAGACGAAGCACTCTCCAGTCCACACAGTCATAAGCCCTCCTCAAATCAATCTTCATGAAGACCGCCTCCTTATTCTTGGAGTGTATGATGTGGACAGATTCCTACACAATTGAAATGGAATCATGTATTGACCTACCTGGGAGGAAATTGAATTTTCCATTTATGATATGAATATAAAGTAATCCTTTAATGCTTTCAGTAATGACCTTGGAGATTAACTTGTACATAATATTACATAGAGAGATGGGAATGAATTCTAAGAAGGAAACCGGAGCAAACACTTTGGGGATCAAGGTGATTAAAGTAGCCTTGATGGATCCAGTTATGGACTTCCTGCCTCTAGATTTATTAACCATATCCTAGAGATACTCCCCCATCAAGTCAAAAAAGCGTAGAAAAATTTCAACAGTCCATCCATCAGGACTGGGACATTTATCCTTAGTGAAAAAGAGGAGAACAGTGTGGATTTCATCCAAATAGATAGTGTGATTCCAACACATGTTTGCATCCTAATCAAACATCACTGGGAACTCCTTGACAACCCATGGAATATATTCAATGCTTACATCATATCGTTCTTTAAAAAGTGCCCCAAAATATTGAAGAACCCCCCTATGAATATCCTCCTCTCAATATTTTAGTGTATCATCCGTGCCTCAGATGTTCCAAATAGCATTGGTGGTCCTCCTATGATTTGCAATTTTGTGGAAAAATTTAGTGTTTTTGCCACTCACCTGTATCCAAATAGCCTAAATCCTAACTCTCCAAGTGTCCTCCTATAATTTTAAGATATGTTTCCTTCGTATCTCCAAATTTTTGAGGGTGTCTAGTTCCATCTGAGTGGGTCGACCCTCCATGAGGCAAGCACTGTAGGCCTGAATAACCTCGGTCATCATCTTCAGACCATCATATAATCGTGCTTTCTTGACGCGCTCCCACATTTGAACCCTCCTGCTTGAGGGTTGAAAAAATGGATGTGACGTATTCCATTGCAGACTGGTCAGGAAAACAAGGACAAGTATTCCACACCTCTTTAGCCAAAATTTTGAACTCCTCATCTTTGAGCCAAGTATGATTGAACTTGAAGGGGATTATTTTTATAGTTTGTTTCATCCTTCACTATAACAATATGGGACAATGTTTCGATATAAAACATTTCACCACCATTGACCGCAAATTTCCTAATGTTTCCATAAGGCTCTAATGAACTAGGAAACAATCCAATATCTTGCTAGTATAATCATCCCCATATCTCCCATTATGTCTAGTGGGCTAGAGGGAAGAGGGGTAAACATCAACCAATTGGTTATCTTAAAAAATTCTAGCCAGTAGTTCAAACAATGGGCGACGATGTCTGGAGGACCCCCAACATTAAATTTGGGACAAAGTCAAGTTGAAATCCCCTACAATAACCAATGAAGGAATATTAAGAGTATTTTATTCCCAGACCCAATCCCATAAGGTGGGTCTATCTCAGAAAGGATCATAGATGTTCCAAATATTAAACTTCTCATGGCTGCCACAAAGCCTTCTAGAAAGTACAATACCATCAAAGAAACTATGAGCCTTTAAATTTCCCCATGTAGGGTCCCATAATGCATCTAGACTGTCAGAAAAAATGAAGGAATCGACGACCACCATATGCTAGTGATGATAAATGAGTCTGAAGTATGAAAACTATCTCGCCAAATTGACCATGGTTTCTTGGATGATAACAATAAGAGGTCGGAAAGTGGATAGGAGGTGGAAAATAGATAGCCTTTTAGCGGCATCTCCCAAGCCGCATAAATTGAAGGAGATAATGGTCACAACGGGCCAGCAGCAGGGGGAAAATGGTCTTTAAGGGCCCCAGTAGAGGAAGACTTGAGAATTGGGATATCTTGTAAGTTTCCAAAATCAAGGTTTAAGGGTGAACCCCAATGGTGTTGACGATGGTGGCGGCCACCCCTTCCCAACTTATGGTGAGTGGTGATGTTCTTTGCAGAATTTGGACTGATGATAGGGGAGGTGCCCCCCCCCCCCCCCCCCCCCACGACCCCTTGTGAACGGTAATGGTGGAGAGATCCATAACAAGGTTGTGGAGGAGGAATTGAATTTCACTGTCCACCGAATTGTGGGGGGGGGGGGGGGGAGGTCACCGTAGGCATGGAGGAAACAACCTGCGGAAGGGAGGAAGTCGGTGTCTACGAGACAGAAGGGTGAGATGAGGATTTGATGCAACCATAAAGCCGCAGTTAACAAAACATCAAAACATGCAAGGTTAGCGTAATTAACCCCGCATGTACTCCCCTTAACTTGACCTTCCCAAAATATATGCACACATGCGGAACACCCAGCTGGAGGGGGGTCCCACATCATGATAACCCATCAGAACTCATCACAATCGCTTTCCCACAAGTTTAAAGCTATATCGATAATATTTAAACCATAAAATCATGCAAAGAGCGCTATTGCACAATGCTAACACATGGCTTCTCCCTTGTCGCATCACATCCTTCCATCCTTCTTGCTTCGCATCGCAATCAAAACACTTTACCGTGCAAACTCTTAACGCTAAACTTTAAAACGGCTGATGTGCGATGTTTCGCAGTGCCGACACATGGTACTACCCTTTCATCGCGTCGCAAATTTATAACTTTACTACATCACAAGTTATTTTATTTACCTTGCGAAATCCTTAAATTATAAACTCAGTAATCACCGATGTGAAATGGCGCGTGCCGACACGCGTCCACTTCACACTTTCTCAACTTACACTGTGAATTCATCTTAATCATTCATCTCTTGCGTTCGGATCTGCGATCTAATCACGACCATCCATTCACATTCACGTGGCTCCTTTTCACCTCTTCTTCTTGCTTTGATCTCTACCATCAAACCTTAAATCTTCGGTTCTGCGATTCAATCCTCACCATTGATTCCTCCTTTGGAATTCTTCTCAGTATCCTCTGCCTTAGTCAATTTTAGTTCTTTCTGTCGTCGCTGTTCTACAACTCTATTACTCTTCTCCTCCTGAGTTTGCTCAGAATACTTCAATTCTATCTCTCTTGAGCTTATTCTTGTTTTGTTTAACACTATCTTTCCTGAGCTTGTTACTTTTCTCTTTAACGCTGTCTCTAGCTTGAATACAAAGTACTCTCTGTATTAATTCTCTTCTTCCTGAATTCATAATTTTTTCTTTACTTGACCTATACACACATCTATTAGCTCCAAACTGGAATCACATAGATTATACCCAACCATTAATTCCTTTATCACTCATAAAGACTTATACATTCAATTTGAATTCATTCACCATCGTTTATCACACAAAAAACATAAATTCACAGTTACGGATCACTCAGCACGTAAAAGGAATGATACACACAGTCACAATGAATTCAATTTCCTCATTAACTAAATAAATGTACAGATACAAATAAAACTTTGTTTACAATCTAAATTTGGCTTGATACGCCTTTTTTTCATGGCCCTTTTCTCTTACACTCTCTTCGTGTCCGTAGGCTTACAATTAAGCTTCCTCTCTAAAATCTATATTTCTTCTTTTCACTATCCTATTTGTACTTTTGAGACTTTACAAATATAGACAAAAGGTTTGGTAACCAATTATGGTTCAGATCCATAGGTTACTCAAAAAAATCCCTAAATTTTCTAAGTCCTCAATTAATTCCTAAAATCTCTTCTTTATCCCTTGAGAATCTCAACACTCAACTAAATCCTAAGGATCCTCCATAAATCGTGAACTACTTTCTAATCTAAAATTTACAATATTTTAGAACATCCCAATCCACACCAATCACTCATCAATCACTCATGTTCTCCTACATTCGAGAACATTTGCAAATATGCCTCTCAATATTTAATTAAATCCTATCCTAAATGTCTTACCTAAATCACTCAAAATATTGAAAACTACATTAATTAAATACTTAAGAAATCAACTCTTTTGAAAAACGTAAGATCCCCCTAGATTCTACTAAATTTACAAATTTTAGAACCATGATGCTCCTGCATCAGACTCCCAAGGTAGAAAATAAGCATGATCTCCATATCATGTGCTTCCAATATTTGTCCTCTTGGATCCCATACTTTGTTCTTCAGTGATTTCTTTGTTTCTTTCAACTGTTGTCCATGTATTCAGTTGTCTTTCCTTACTTTTCATGTTTTCCATATCTTCGTTTGTAACACTCCATTGAATTTTCCTTCAATGTTTTTTACAGTCCAGTCTTTCATCCAACCATCTGTTTTTCTTCTCTTTATGTAGCTCCTTTCCTTATGTTCATTTCTCATAAGCTTCATCAAATTCTCTATTTCTCTATCTACTATACTTTGTTGTTGTTTTTATTTCCTTTGTGTAAGAGTTTCAAAACTCTTGTTGTCTTCAAATTCTACTATTTCTCCAAATACTATTGCTCTGGACATTTCTACAAATATTACTCCAGATATTGTTGCCTCCCAAACTTCCTGAATATCTTTTAAGATATCACCCTCTGCAACATCCCTCTTCTTCTCACTACCTTCAACTGGAACATTCAAGTTCTTTGCCACGTTTCTTCAGAGTATCCACTTTACTATGCCTTCAAGAACACAACTGGTTCTTCTTTTCTTTACAGCTTTCCTTGCTGAGATATTCCTGCTTTGTCTGCAACCTGCAAAACTCAAACCAGAGTTAATTTAAAAAAATATCTGCATGATTTCACAAGCAGTCTTCTTCCACTCTTCACATCCGAATGGATATTCATTCTTCACAAGAAAAAAATCATCTCTTTGTCAGATTTTACTGTCTGACTTTCCTCCCTATACTTATCTCCACTTTTTCAGATTTATAATCTCACTCCTTCTCCTCTGATTCAAAATCATGTTGAATCTCACTATGTTCTGCTATCAATGGCTTCTGTGTAGTTTAACTTTGCAATCTTCATCAAAACTCTACTTGTTCTAATTTTCCTCCAAAAGAGATTTTACCCCGCTCTGATACCAAATGATGCAACCATAAGGCCACAATTAACAAAACATCAACACATGCAAGGTTAGCGGAATTAACCTCACATGTACTCCCCTTAAATTGACCTTCCCAAAATGTGTGGACACATGCAGAACACCCTGCTAGAGGGTCCCCCATCACAATAACCCATCATTACTCATCTCAATCGCTTTCCCGCAAGTTTAAATCTATATCGATAAGATTTAAACCATAAAATCATGCAAAGAGCGCTATTGTACAGTGCTGACATGTGGCTTCTCCCTTGTCACATCGCATCCTTCCATCCTTCCCGCTTCGCATCACAATCAAAAAATTTTACCATGCGAACTCTTAACGCTAAACTTTAAAACCACCAATGTGCGATGTTGCATAGTGCTGACACGTGCTACTTCCCTTTCATTGCATCACAACTTTTGAACTTTACCACATCACAATTTATTTTATTTACCTTGCGAACTCCTTAACTTATAAAGTCAGTAATCGCCGATGAGAAATAGCGGCATGCCGACACGTGTCCACTTCGCACTTTCTCAACTTACTCTACGAAGTCATATTAAACTTTCATCTCTTGAATTCGTATCTACGATCTAATCATGACTGTCCATTTACCTTCACGTGGCTCTTCTTCACCTCTTCTGTCTGCGTTGATCTCTGCCTTCAAACCTTAACTATTTGGTTTTGTGATTCAATCCTCATTGTCGATTCCTCCTTTGGAATTCTTCTCAGTATCCTCTACCTTAGTCGATTTCTGTTCTTTATGTCATCGTCACTCTGCAACTCTATTATGCTTCTCCTCCCAAGCTTGTTCGGAATACTTCAACTCTATCTCTCCTGAGCTTATTCTTGTTTTTTTTTAGCACTATCTTTCCTGAGCTTGTTACTGTTCTCTTTAAAGCTATCTCTAGCTTGAATACAGAGTAATCTCTGTATTACTTCTCTTCTTCCAAAACTCGTAATTTGTTCTTTACAGAGAGTAAAGACTTATACATTAAATTTGAATTCATTCACCATGGTTTATCACACATAAACCATAAATTCACAGTTACAAATCACTCAGCACGTAAAAGGAATGACACACACAGTCTCAATGAATTCAATTTCCTCATTAACTAAATAAATGTACAGATACAAATAAAACTCTGTTTACAGTCTAACTTTGGCCTGATATGCCTTTTTTCATGGCCCTTTTCTCTTACACGCTCTCTGTGCCCGTAGGCTTACAATTAAGCTTCCTCTCTAAAATCTATATTTTTTTTTTTTCACTATCCTATTTGTGCTTTTGAGACTTTACAAATATATACAAAAGGTTCTATAAACAATTATGGTTTAGATCCATAGGTTACTCAAAAAAATCCCTAAATCCTCTAAGTCCTCAATTAATTCCTAAAATCTCTTCTTTATCCCTTGAGGATCTCAACACTCAAATAAATCCTAAGGATCCTCTATAAATCATGAACTACTTTCTAATTTAAGATTTACAATATTTTATAATATCTCAATCCACACCAATCACTCATCAATCACTCATGTTCTCCTACATTCGACAACATTTACAAATATGCCTCTCAATATTTAATTAAATCCTATTCTAAATGTCTCACCTAAATCACTCAAAATATTGAAAATTACATTAATTAAAAACTTAAGAACTCAACCCTTTTGAAAAATGTAAGACCCCCTAGATTCTACTAGATGTACAAATTTTAGAACCATGATGCTCCTACATCAGGGTTCGAGTATGTTGGGATGAGATTTATCAGGCTAGGTACAAATGATAGCCGAAGGAGTAGGATGAGTAATGAAGAGGTTGGACATGTTGATGGAAAGGTTTTGGAGGGTCATGGCAGGTGGGCAAGAAGGTGGATGAGGATAATAATCAATGTCATGGGAGGAACGAGGATACTGAGAAGATACAGAAAATAAATTATGAGCATAGTGAGACGAGTCATTAGAAGCCACGAACGTACCTGGTTCCTCTAAGCCATGCCAACATTATTTTTGTGCCACGGAAATCGATTTATGAGGTGACTAGTGTGATGGCATAGAAAACACTGAAACAGCACCCCCTAGTAGTCAATAAGTTGGATGATGTGCAGGGGACCCCATTCCAAAATTATATCTTCCATTATACCACCCACGTAATCCACCTCCATGAGGATCCAATCCATCCTCTTATCGCGAGCTCCCAACACTTTGAATCCATGTAGATGAATTTACCCACAGAGTTACCAATCTTTTCCAAAGTCGTCTTGGTCCAAAATTCTAGCGGCATTCCTGGGAGTTTAACCCAGGTATACATGTTCAGTGGGGTATTGGTGAAAGGATTGAAACCCAGATACCATTTTTTGAGTTATAGAAAACTTCAATCACACACCCATGGCTTCATTAATATTTTCAGAGCATCTGCCTAGTGGAGAAAGTGGAAGTATACCAGTGATTCTTCAAACAGCTAACCTTCGGGGTATATCCCAATAGGGGTTTCCACTGAGCCAAAACCCAACCCTCCATGTCCATATTTTTTGAACTAGAATAGAACCATCATCCCACTAACGCTCTGTTCTGAAGACTCAGTACACGATCCCATAGTACATCATGTTCAAATCTAAGAAAGTTTGGCTCAAGAGCATTGTGGACATGCTTGTATCATCTCCCATGGCACAGCTGGCAAGTGCCAAAACTGTCGTCATTTGCATGTGCATGAATAGAACTCATGGGAGCCTGTGAGGGTGCCATATCACCCACCTGTGAACCCCCGACAGTGATCCCAAGTGGACACAATTACATGCCCAGGATTGTTCCATCTCCAATGTTGACATCAAAAAATTATCTTATACAAAGATGTCAACATCCAGAGTTGCTAGGCAATATTCCATCTACCTCCAAGGAAAAGTATTCGGTAACGTCTCTACATCCAATTCAAAAACCACCCACCACTGCCTAGGGAATAATAAATAAATACTTTGTAGAAATTGTACCATGCAGGACCAGAATAGAAAAATTAGGAAAACTCAGACACCTCGTGTGAAGGAAGAAGAGTTCGAGGGATTTAGAGCAAGCATACATGACAGAAGTGGAGCAAGAGAATAAAAACCCACGGTGAGTGTAGGCCAGGTCATAGAATATAGTCAGCTAGATAAGGAATTTTGCAGTGGAGGGAGAAATGGAAAGAAACACCGTCAGGGTGTTGAGAATTTAGTATGGAAGTGTTTAAATCAATTCTCTTAATTGATAATTTCTTTCTTATACTTTTTATGCTTATTTTACTTAGATATTTTCTTCATTAACTTATTATTTCTTTCATCAAGGAAATTATCAAAACATAAGATATTTAGACTCTTCAAGCCAGGACCAAACCTCTCCCTCTTGGAGAGGAAAAACCGAATGAAATTATTCTTATAGATGTTCAATTTAGGAGTAAAAATATCATGACTCATACCCTTAACTTCAATATGCCTCCAAGACATTTTCACTGCTCTTCTAGACTCCTTATGTTGATCTTATTTTCTACACTCTTTTGCACCAGGACTAGGAAAGCTCGGTTCCTATTCCTAAATAGGGATGTCCCTTTCAACTCTTCCTTGAACTATAGTTGGCCTCCTAGAGCCTTATTCTCGGCCAATATTTTAGCACTCTTGATTCCCTAGACAGATATTTCCCTTCGATGTAGTACCTTCCTCTCTGTATGACCTTTTCAAATATATTTGAAATATAGATTAGCCTAGGACAAAGATCCCTTACACACCTTGCAATTCTGCTTATCCTCTCTGGCTTGGATTCCTTCTACACATTATCTTCACACACTTGATTACAGTCTTGAAGTGACCCTCGGCCTACTTTCTTCTCTCATTGATTTCAAATCTTAACTTTCTCTGATATTGTGGATCCTTTGTTGAGGTGAATAGACCCAAGACCGAATGTTATGTGAGCCCTTTATTTTCATTTTAATGAGATCATTGTACGCATCCACTTCAGCCCTTAACTCGCACTTCAATCACTGAAATTATCTACATTTTTGGTGTACAAATGAGACAGTATTCCCTCCTTTATATAGGGAATGTCTCCCTCTTCTAGGCTGACATGACAATCTGATGGTGATCCGAATTTTTCAAGGAGATCTTACAAAATCTTCTAGGTCAAATTATTCAAGGGTGTATCCATCACATTTGAGTTGACTTCAAAGAGAACTTTGACAAGGTCTTCAGGCATACTTTTTACATCAATAATTTTTCTTTTAAAAGTGTAACAACACTTCATATATATGACTCGAAATTATACATTTATGACAAGATGCAAACCCCTAAATACATCAAGAAGAAGTATTTTACCTATAATAAAAACTTCCTTGCTCATGAAAGCCATGAGGCAAGCATTAAAAAATACATTTTATTATTTTTTTCTCCTTCATTATATTAATTCTTAATTACAATTCATTATGAATACCGAACCTAGTTACATTTTTCAATGCTCCCTCTTAAATAGGGAGGTATTCATAATGGTACATGGTCACTCTCAATCTGAAGAATATCACAAGAAGAATTTGATTGGTATTCATCAGTTATAGCATCATATTATCCAACATTGTCACAGTGCAAGACCTTGACTAATAGCTCCATATCTCCATGAGACCATGAGCTACAATGTCAGCAAGACCACTTATTATAGACACCTTCATCATTGTCTCCAAGGTACATACTCCACCCATATGTTCACCAAGTATGATCTCTAAGGACTATTCTTAATGGGATATCTAATCCTCAAATAATATCCATCCTTTCACAACTACTCTTTCCATAGATGCTTTGATACATCCCAAAAGAGTATCTGATACCAGATGATTACCCAATCCTTCATTCTATCTTCCAAGTGAAGACCATAATGGTGTTTCTATTTCTCCCTCTCAATTGGGGAGGACATATTCGACAGAGGAATGTACTTATAAATAATGTACCTAAGCTTTCTTCTTGGCTTAGGAATTATGGAGTTTCTTCCAAGTATAAATTTATTACCAGATTCCCTCTTAATCATGGACTTGTAGTAGCAATAATGAAAACATCCAATTTCTCATGAAGGACTCCTTCTCTTGATGTCATGAATTAAGGAGCCTTCAACTTTGTGATCTCTTCATAGGGCACAGATCATCCATCACTTTCATCCATGAGTCATGTCTTCAGAAAGTGATCCATCAATATTCTCATGTGGTCTAGCTTCATGTCATGCTTCTCTTCTTTGGATCATATTTCTTTCAAGGATATTTCATCTTGCCATATGGTTATCAATTATGGAAGACATATACTTCCCTTTGGTAGCCCTGCATAATCTCATCAGATATTTATTAGTTATAAATGTGAACTTTAAATCAAAATTTACCTTAGTGATAATCTTTTATCATGACATATTCTTGTAGGCATCGGCATCCTTTGTTTACATATAGACACATCTTCTAAATATATGTATTTTCAAGGGTCTCCATATTTTGTAGACTTCTATTATAGTATTCATATCTTCCCAGGAGATTTTCTAGTCAAGTCTTCTTGACTTCTTTGGATGTTGACTGTGTTTTATCATGGTTCATCTCTTCCTTTCTTACTCCACACAATGTTTAATGTATTCCCATGAACTTCTACCGTACAAGTCCTTTATAATGTACAATCACCTCATATTCCATATGAGGACATATTATGTTGATTTCATCTATTGTAGATTATGCCTTTTGGCAACTTGTGCATCGGAAGAGTTTCTGGTTTCTTATTTTTATTATACTTCTAAAGATAGAAGTATACTACCTGCAACCACATGACCTCATAGCACCCAGTTTCAGCATATATATATATATATATATATATATACCTCATTATTTTCCTTTTGAGCCATCCTACAGCAGGTTTCCTTTAGAATGAGGAGTTTCGTTCCCTTGACCTGCTTCATCAATATGTCATCATATCCTAATCCCAGAATTCTACAAGTTAGAATTTTTTATGAAACCTTTTCCTTTATTTCTAAATAGTGCATCCAAAGAGGATTCCATTAGATAATGTTAGCACCTAATTCCATATTGATTTATTGAATGATGACCCTTGATCTTGATGACTGCCTTCTATAAATGTTATCTTAAATAAGGTTCCCAGGAGTTACTTATCTTGTGGCATACTTGTCACATATGTGTTACATACATCCTCCTATGATGAGTGCTCCTCCTAATGCTTCCATCATGATGCAAATTATAAAGGGATGCATCTATATAATATACAATTCTTCCTAACATACTATTTTACAACTGATAGATACCTCTTAAAGAGGAATATTATCTCAATCATAATAGAGATCTTTCATTTCTTCTTTCTTAGTTTTTTTTTAATCTGGCCCTTTTATTTCTATGGTGACATGGGATTATTCCCTTTTCCTCTTATCCTTATTAGATTTGGGACAATCCATTTTATAGTTCCAAAGTTCATAACATTTGTAACATTGGATTTTATCCACGTTCCTTCTTTTCTTCTGAGGACTGAACTTACCAAATTTACCTTTCCTTCTTGACATAGTAGTATAGTCTTTATTTGATCTTGTATCGATTTTTTATTTAGTTTCTTTTGTCTTACATAAATACCATAGATCCTGGAATGGCATTGCTTCTTTCTTCCGATATATGCTTGAAGTGAAGCTTCCCCATTCCTTTCGTAGAGCATTTAGTACCATAGTAATTATTTCTCCATCAGATATTACTTATCCCAATTTTTGCAGTTGATTTTGTATTTCGGAAATCTTCATAAAATATGAATTTATTCATTCTTCTCTTGACATCTTCAACTTGTATAGTTCTTATCTTAGAGACATTATTTTCCTTGCAGTACTTACTAAGAATAGCTCTACCAATTTATCATATATTCCTTTCAGAACTCTATATTTGATACATAGGGAATGAGAGAGTCCTTTATGGATTCTATAAGAATCATGCGGGCCCTTATGTCTCCCTTCATGTATTTGGCATGAGTTTGAGTATCTTTTGAAGGTTCAACTATTGATCCTTTGACATAGTCCATTACTTCATTTTCAATCAAGTTTAAATCTGTCCTTATCTTCCATGAAAGAAAATTTCTAGTCCCAGACAATTTGTTGTTTTCCTTGCAAAAGGTCATTTTGACAGATTTAGATGAAGGAGTTAAGATACTTAATTGAGTAGATGCTTTCTTCTCCCTCTGAGCTTCCTTTTTGGTGATGATGTAGATGACAGTATGATCTCCCTCTTAGATTAGGTTCTTCAATAGTGATGAATGAGAACTAGATCACCTTGAATCCTTGATGATGATGATGATCAAGGATGGCTTGGTAATGACTTTAGCAAGGTCCTTGATCTTGTTGAGATGACTTTCTAATTTCTGCAAATTTCCTCTTTTGAATGAATGAAGATCTTCTTAGATCTGAATATTGATTATTCAATGTAGACCTATAACTTTTGCTTTCATGCTTTCTCGAAAAATTGATCCTTGATTTCTTGATACTTGTGTGCCTTCTTTCCAAATAGCCATTTCTTGTCTTTAGCACCTTAGCTCTGATACCATGTTGATAATTTATTAGGGAAGTGTTTAATTCAATTCTCTTACTTGATAAGTGCTTGTGTTATACTTGTTATGCTTCTTTTACTCAGATCTTATCTCTGTTAACTTATTATGTCTTTCATCAAGTCAATTATTAAAACACAAGAGACATAAAGTTTAGGCTCTTCAAGCTAGGGCCAAAACCTCTCCCTCTTGGAGAGGAAAACTCGAATGAAATTATTCTTATATATGTTCAATTGATGAGTACTAAGACCATGACTCAGACCCATGACTTCAGTATGCCTCCAAGACCTTGTTACTCCTCTTCTAGACTCCTTATGTTGATCTTCTTTTCTGCACTCCTTTTCACCAGGACTAGGAAATCTTGGTTCCTATTCCTAAACAAGGATGTCCCTTTCAACTCTTCCTTGAACAATATTTGGCCTCCTAAAGCCTTATTCTCAGCCTATCTTTCATAACTCTTGATGCCCTAGACATAGAGATCCCTTTATTGTAGTACCTTCTTCTGTGCATGACATTTTCAAAGATATCTGAAATATAGATTAGCCCAGGACAAAGATCCCTTACACACATTGCAATTATTCTTATCCTCACTGGCTTGGCTTCCTTCTACACACTGTCTTCACGCACTTGATTACAGTCCTGAAGTGACCCTCAGCCTACATTCTTCTCGCACAAATTACAGATCTTACCTTGCTTTGAGATTTCAGATCCTATGCTGAGGTGAATAGAGCCAAGACCGAGTGTTATGTGAGCCCTTTCTTTGCATTGTAATGAGACCCTTGTACACATCCACTTCAGCTCTTAATTTGCACTTAAATCACTGAACTTTTTTGAGATTTTGGTGCACAAATGAGACCGCAATCCCTCCTTTATATAGGGACTATCTCCCTCTTCTATGCTGACATGACAACCTGATGGTGAACCGACTTGTTTAAGGAGATCTTCCAGCATCTTCTAGGCTTACTTATTCAAGGGTATATCCATCACATTTGAGCTGACTTCAAAGAGCACTTTTACAAGGTCTTGAGGCATACTTTTTACATCAATAATTTGTCTTTTACAAGTGTAACATCACTTAATATATATGACCCTAAACTATACATTTATGACAAGATGAAAAATCCCTAAAGACATGACGAAAAAAAGTCTTTTACCTATAATAAAAAAGTCTTTTACCAATATCTTTGATCTATGTCAGACGCAAATTGAAAGAATATCAACCACCCCCCCCCCCCAAAATGAAAATCCCAACGAGAAGTCAGCCGGGAAGAACAAAGAAACAATGAATTCAACATCGGAGTAGGAAAAGTGTCCCGCACAGTGCCGCCAACACCACCCCCACACACCACCCAGGCAGCGGAAAAACATAGTTTCGATACGACGTTATTCGCAGCAACAGCAACACCAATAGCCTCAAAAACGCCACCACAAATTGCAAAAATGGAAGCTAATGTTATTCAAAGGCTGAAAGATGCTAAAATATTCCTTCCATTTATGCTATAAGAATGGAAGTTGGGAGAAACCTTGTTGTTCAAGCTCCGCAAAGGAGTCCTCGTCGAACAGCCTCCCAAGCGCTACACTCCAATATTGAATTTGCATGCAAGGTAGTGGAGGCAAGACAGAGATACCAGACCAGTGAGGGTCCCTATGTGCGTCTTGGCAAACACACGTTATAACGTGGGTGAGGGTGGCGAAATTTTTTGAACCAAATGTGGGTCAGGATACATACGGCATAAATGAAGAGAAGGAAAATGTGAAACACCACCAGGAGCTGAGAGGATATCATTCCAGTAGACATAGCCGTATGAAAATGGTGCAAGCCAACCCAAAAAAACATAGGTCTCCAAAGGGACCGTGAAGATACCACAGGGAGTCCAATAAGTGTCAAGATAGGGAGCATGTACCAAACTGACAGTATACAAGAGCATACCGTAGAAAAACCAGCTTCAGAGAAAGTTTACCAAGAGACCCCACAGGAAAATGCTAATAAGGAAATCGGAGGTGAATAAGTGGAAAGTGGGTCTACCTGCAAAGGATAATGTGCATTTACGCAGACTCGTGAGGAAATTTGATAGAGACGTCCAGATACCCGTGGAGTTCGAAAACAATAAAAAAGTGATGTGTCGGAGTTTAGCCAAAAACAGAGACACACTAAACATAAAATAAAGAGAGCACCAGTGAGAGTTCCAGGCCGTATACGGGGTGCGCCGGATGATAGTAACATGTCTACTGGTAGAGAAAATTACAGACAGGGTGTAGAGCAGTCTCGTTCACCTCGGAAATCCCTCACCATCATATTTAGTATTATGTTAGTCTGATGTTAACATGAATTTGGCTTATAGACTGGTAGATGAGAGGGAAAGCTAATAATAATGATTTTTGTTTCCTATCATACATATTCTACATCTCATTCAAATCACTGTTTTATGATTGGATTTTTCTTTTCTTGTTTTTCAATATTAGACCATTAGCTATCTACAATATTAAATGGTTATAACAAATTTTACGCTTTTTGAATTAAATAGTTTGTTGGATTCAATTTATTTTATTCATTTTATTAATTTAAGTTGTAGAATTTTAAATAATAAATTACTTAGGTTGTTTAAATTTATGTTAGCTTAGAAATGCAGAGCACATTGAAGCATGGATAACGAATACAGTTGTTGTCAATTGGATGTCCACGATTGGATTTACAGGTATTGGAAGGCCAAGGACCGATAAATGGGGATAAAAACATAAGAGTGCCACTATAGGAATGCTTGTAAATATCTGCTTATAATCATCATTTATATATCTTTATAATCGTTGCTATTACAGTAACAACTAGTTCGATATGAAAAGCTGAAGGGATCAAATCTGCAACTTCGTTTCTGGGGTTAAATGTGCATTTTTAATTTTTTTTTTAATTTTAATTTTATATATATGTGTTTGGGATTTTTTTTGTTATATGTTTACATATTTTTTAATTTATTTTTAAATATTATATGAATAATATTGATTATAATAAATTCTAATGGGGTGTTGGAAATTGAGCCAGTTCTTACCCTATTGCCTTTCAGGACTTTTAGAGGGGATGGTGTGGCCAGCTCCCTAGATCCTCCAGGTAGTAACACATGTTACCAAATTAAACACCACACCAAATTAATATGGTAACCTTAACATTTTCAGTGTTTTCATATCCAGCTCGTTATTGGCCTGCCTTTTTTGTCATCTCCACATCTTCTCTAGGTTGCAAGTTGGATTTTCCCCCTACGAAGCATGGTATTTTGGCGATATTGTGATCGAAATCCTATGCCCTCTTGCCCTAGACCCCCATAGCCTTAATTCCACCTAATGGAGGATAATTCAAAGCTCTGGTATGGACTCGGGGGATAATGTGCCAAGAAGGAGAGCTCTCCAATAGCAAGGTTGGCAGCAGAAGCTAGCGAACATTTCCTAGAGAAAGCATGCCACTAGTAATTTGGTAAATAATATTTTGGCAACCACCTTCAAATGGTATAATCTGGGCATTTATATGTATTGGATTATATATCCTTGTATGCAAGTTAGCTCTGTTGATGAAGATTTCTTTGTTATAATTTGGGTTATTTTGGTCCCCCTTGATGCCCTTCATTCCTAACTCTCTCCCATTGATTTCCTTTGTCCAGTTATTTCATAGTCAATCCCTTTGGTTAGATTGGGCTTTACTCTCCTCGTTGCATATGCCCTCTTTTAGTTTACCTATTACTTATCCATTAGTTCTCAACCCTTATTGGATTTTACCAACACCAGGTGTTTTCCTTCTCTACGTGTCATGCCAAGGCAGATAATGCACCCAAGGAATGGGTCTATGGGTCATGGACCCTTAGGAAACCCCAAAGCAAGTATCAAGCCCAAACCACCATTAAAATATACCACTCTATCACACCACCCAAAGTTCAAGATGAAATTCAACAACTAGAAGTTTTGACCACAACAGACCGATAGGCATATTCAAAATATGAAATTCAAGTTGAATTTGCTAGCTAAGTATTCAACCCTAGCCACACTAGGGGATGGGGGAACCAACATTTTAACTTTATCACCCTTCAATAAAAAATGAAAACTTTTCTCTAGGGCAAGCCCTCAAAGAGAAACATAAGGACTGCAATTAGATTATGCTCTACCTCAATGATATCCGAAGGATTCAACGCCACCAACGCTATTGTTTGGTCAGCTTGGACTCCTGGTTGGCCCATATTGAGGGACATATTCGGTGTGATCATCAATATCCAACATGCTCAGGAGTGCAGGTTCTAGCCCTAACAATGTCTTCAAATGAATGATACAAGAACTTTATTTTATTTTCAAAGAAATGCTACAGTTATGGTTAGTCAAAACCACGTGACAAATTATATGTAACAATTTTGATTATGAAGCTAGACATATGTCTAGGTGTAGAGTATCTCATAAAATAGTTTTAATTTTAATCATTTTCGTAAACAAAATATCAGTAAAATATCTCCATTGTCATTTGTCTAGTTTCCCTTATAACAAGCTATAATAATGTTTATATTATGTTTAAATCTCTTTAAAAAAAAATAAACAACACCTTAAAAACAAAAAAACATCATTTCCCTTATAAGAAGCTATGATAATGTTTATATTATGTTTGAATCTCTTTTAAAAAAATAAACAACACCTTTAAAAAACAAAAAATATGTTAGATTTATTTGTTATTGTTTTAAATTTTAATTTAAAAATTATTAGGAAAATAAAATTTTCGATTTATTTGAGGAAAATAAATAACAATAATTTTACAATTTTGTTTTGAATTAAAAAAAATAAACACAAAAAAATATGGGAAAGAGAAAAAAAAGATAGGAAAAGTTAATGGATAAGAAAAGATGGAAATTTGAAAAAGGAAATAAAAGGTTGTCATCAAAGATTATTTGGTTCAAATGAATAGCTTAAATATATATATATATGGATAGTTAATACATGAATGTAGTGTAGGTAGGTTTAGTTAAATGAAATAGTGTAAGAAAATAGTATATAGTTTGAAAATATTATTTAACATATTGAATTGTTATGCTTTAATAAAAGTATGTTTAGATAATTATTATGTTGTTATAAGAATATTTAATGTTTATGAGTATATTTGAAGTAAAATAATTTAGTTTTTTTAAAATAAGAAAAGATGTTTAATTTATTTAAGTTTTAATATAAAATTGATATGTAGGATTTAAAAATTATTATTAATAATAAAAATATTGGATATATATCATAAATAAAATATTTTTTTTAGCAAGGTTAAATAATATTGACATGTACTTTAAAATATTTTAATTAAAGAAAAATATTTTAATATGAATAATGTAGTTTATAAATTAAATGTGTTAATGTCCATATTAAGTAAAATATTTTAATGTCAGTTTATATAAAGCAATTAAAAATTAGTGTTTTCATTGGTAAAACATTTTAAAACATTTCAATAATATTTTAATGTCAGTTTATATAAAGCAATTAAAAATTAGTGTTTTCATTGGTAAAACATTTTAAAACATTTCAATAGTCTTATTATTTTACATTTTGGCTCACACATATTTTTCTGTTAATTTTGTTTAAAATCTAGTAAAGATTTGTTGGAATTGCAAATTTAAGTTGTGCAGTCTACACAATCCAAGTGCTCAAGAGGAATTTCAAGGCATTGTATCTGTTTATGTATTCAAAATGTAATTTAAACAATGAGAAATTACATATGGTGTGTGTGTAGAGAGAAAGAGAGAGAGAGAGCATGGTGTGTGTCCATATATATATATATATATATATATATATATAGAAAGAGAGAAAAATATTAAATATCTTGAGGTGAAATTCCTTTACTAAGTTTTTCACTCTAAAATAAGTTTGCATATCAAGAAATTTGATCCCTCTAAGCACTTGGTAGATCCATGGTTAAGATGGATCTATAAGTTAGTATAATATTGATATTTCAACTAATTTTGTTGATACTTATTATTATTATTACTACTTAAGCTAAATTTGCACTGAAAATTATCAAATAATTACATCCAAAATAGTATTCTTACAGCTTAGGTAGATCCATGGTTAAGATGGATCTATAAGTTAGTATAATATTGATATTTCAACTAATTTTGTTGATACTTATTATTATTATTACTACTTAAGCTAAATTTGCACTGAAAATTATCAAATAATTACATCCAAAATAGTATTCTTACAGCTTAGAAACTAGACAAGAGACGATAGAATATAGAAACTATGGCAGCCAAAATGAACCTCAACAAATAGTCCAAAGCTTGACAAAGGGCAGAGATAATATTGCCCCACCATGGGGAAACCATCAACAAGAACCAAAATGAGCGGCCTTTAGAATTTGCAATTTCGAAGTTAACAAGAAAAAAAAAAATAGAAATATACTCTACAAATAAGATATTAACCTGCATGGAAGTGGAATTGGAGAGTTGGGCGCTAATATCATCTCAAGCCTAGTAAGCCTAACCTCCATATCCAATATCACATCCGTGGGGCCCATCCAGTTTATGCATAAAGTTAACATGTTAATATATGTTATATAGAAATTCTAATCAACAACAAGAAGTAGGCTTATCCTCAATTAATTCAATTGGATTGAAATCAAATTTAGAAATAATATTGAAAACAAAACAATTTAGAAATAACGTATATTTAGATTAAAATAAATATTGATATGTAGATGTTATTAGAAGATAGAAAAATCCAATTTTAACATTATATTAAAATTTTTATCTTTGAATTTAACCAAACATCTAAAAGAAATATTTAATATTAACATGAGTAAGTAATATCTAAAAATTATAAATTTAAAGATAAAATATATCAACATATCATTCTATATAATCTTGTAATTTACATGTCATTCTATATAATATTCTAACAAACCTATATTATTAACCATGTATATATATATATATATATATATAATCATGTTATCTCTAAATTTGGTTGTCATTCTATATAATATTCTAACAAACCTATATTATTAACCATGTATATATATATATATATATATAATCATGTTATCTCTAAATTTGGTTGAGCTTCTAAACATTTTAGATGTATGTATCTATACATTGGATTAACCTCTAGTCATTTTTGGATATGTGTATCCATCTTCTCAATATTCTTATTTTTTGTATATGTGTATCCATCTCCTCAATATTCTTACGCTATCAAAACTCAGGCAACAAAAGGTGAAGTAATTTATAAAATATTAAACTTGATATATTTTAACTATTAATATTGTCTTAAAAAAACTATTTATATCTTTATCATTTATTTCATTAAGAAAATATATATAACTTATTTCAAACTTTTATTTATAATAAAAAATAGAACATCAATTAAGTCATAAACTTTTATCTAAACCACATAATATTTTCCTAATCTTTAACTTTCTCTTTGCGTACTCATCATCAATGAATTAAATTTTTAAAATTAATTAAACAATCTTTCCTTTCCTGTTTACAGATTTTTTTTCTCTTTACCTACTCATTATTAAATTAATTTTTTAAACGTATTTAAACAAAAATCTATGTAAATTATAGTAGCGTTATTTTAATTTTTTTAAATATTTAAACAAAAATATAATATATGTATATGTAGATTATAGTAGTGTTCTTTTGGAAACATATTATTTATTGGTTATTATTTAATTTTTTATTTAATAATTATTAGAAAATATATATCTCTTATTATTTTAAATTTTTTATTTAATAATGAGTAGTTAAAGGACAAAGTAAACTAGGAAAATGAGTTAAAGGATGGAAAAGGTTAATGAAAACTAAAAGACATTTAAAAAAAGAGTGGGGTTGAAAGTTTATTTAATTAAAAAAACTGGGAAGAATATGTTAAAAAAACTAATAATAATAATGGTATGTGGATATTTAATAGATGAATGTAATGTGGATAGGTTTTTGTAAATTAAGTATTATAGGAAAAAGTTATACAATGTAGAAATATTATTTAGGATATTGAATGGTTAAGTTTTAATAAGAACTTGTTAGGATTATGGTTATGTTGTATGGGAACATTTTATGTGTACGAGTGTTTTTCAAAAGTTTTGGTTTGATTTTAAAGTAAAAATTAGAGTTATTATAAGGGATTCTAATGGGATCAATAATATCTATTTTATGAGAATAAATTTTTGGAAGATAAAAATTATGTGTTTGTTTATAGTATAGTTAAAAGATTTGTTTATTTTGGCATTGTGACTACATGGATAACTGCAAGCACTAGGATGCCTTCATTTTCAAATCCTATATCTTTTAGGATTGTGTTTATTATAAACACTCTCAAAAAATTCAATAAATTTTGGATTATTTTTATGCATGTTTTCTTTTCACTTTAGTCCTTCGTATTAGTCACTTTCCTCATGAAACCTTAATGAATAAAGCATTTGAAAGATTGATTATCGAAAAATCACTCAAAATAAACAATCTTTAGACAATCATTAATTTCATTAGACATTGGTGATATTCCTTGAGTGAGTTTTATTCATGACACAACAAAAGTTATCAATCACCAATGCATCCATTGGCAGTGAGTGGGATTATTTAGTTCACATAACCTTTCAAACTACATATCTTATCAATCATTGATGAAACCATCAGACATTGGTGATATTCGATGGGTATCAAATAATGAAATATACTATTTTCAATTTATCACCAACAAAACCATTGGCCATCGGTAATATTCAATAGGTCACAAACTCCTCGATGCTGAATTTTCCGTTGATGACCAACCAACACATCAAGGTATAAAAAAATCATTCGGGTCATGGAATACACTCAACTTTCTTTCCCAATGAACAATCAAGGCACTACACTCCTAAGAGTGTATTTTGCACCCAAGTGACATCAACCATTGATGATTAGCCATTTGATTAGGTAGGTTATATGTGACAAAGAAAATCATTTATGACTAATGAAAATCTCCCTGAGTGACAATATTGAGTTTTAAAAAATGCATAATAATACCTCTGATGACTCACATAAATAATGTAGACTTTTGAGTGGACACAACTTATTTATTTCCCGTCTATGATCAGTGAAATATGTTTCGTACTGGGAATATGCATGTAATAAAATTATTGGATGCCTTACCAAACTATAAACACTAAAAAAAAAACATGATTACCATTGGATGCACCAAAAATAATTTCAAAAAACCAAATATATTGTTATGAATAAAATAATATAAACAATGTAAGCAGTAGATAATGATTAGTTAATTACTAATTAGGTTGAAAAGGCACGTATAAATGGGACATGACCTTCCGTGAAGAGGCACATTCCTAGGTATATAAGCAAGCCTCATTTGTAACATTCTTATTCATTCATCATACATTTTAATATATAATATTTTTATCCTCGATGGATATTTTCATATTCCAAGTCTTTTGGAGTATTTAACGAGAAGTACGAACTTTTTTCAAAATCAATAGAGTTCCTTATTTTCATCTGAATCATGAGAGTAGACAACTCGATCAAGCTACGTATTTAGAAAAGAATGAACAAACTGATATTCCGAAGAATACTATTATCGGTGCAATCCACTCATGTGATCACAATTCATCGCAAGTTGCCAGTCACCGCAAGATTCGACAGAAGATTGATCTACGATGGTCTGATCCCTACTTGTTAATATAATCTGAAAAATATTGGTTTTGTTGTGTCATGTTCTATAGTTGGTGACCTGCTCTTGGTTGATGACGACAATTTTTTATACCCTTGGGGGCATTTTTCTTAGAACAAAAAGGCATAATGTGGTACCCACATGCATGGAATATTTATAGAAAGTTCTTGATGGATGCATGGGTCTTTGACTATTGGGGACCTTCCCGTGTAAGCATGGTTGAAAGATATGCTCATTGATATATGGATCTTCGACAAATTCTAACATAGTGCAACGGTTATGAAGTACAATACCATCCTTGACATGAAAACTTGTGTTGATGTTGAATGTCAAGAGGATCGATGACATAAATGGGAAATTTTAATTCTCATTGTTTCATCCTAGGATGCCCCTATTGTGGTGAGGACTCATCCAAGGTACTACCTCCTTCCCGGAAAGTGGTTGTTGAAGTCGACAAGAAGGAAGCATCAATCGACCGAAACAAGTACTAATTCAAGGGACCAGGGTTTCTGATGTAGCAGGGTACAATGTGATAAGTTAAAAATACATGATAATGAGAGATGGCTATAAATAATGATGGTGGTCAAGTGGCCCGAGGTTGAAGCATTAAATGCGAGTGGAGGCAGTCATAACAATTTCTGATGGGGAAACCCCTGTGGTCAGTAGGACGCCCAAGGTGGGTGTATGCTTGCTATAATTGTCATGGTTGGGTGTGCTAAAGAATGCGTAGCTCCGACCAAGGGTGATTAGGGACTACTGCCAGGTAATAAATGTATATGGATGGATTGGATTTTTCTCCTAAAAAAAAAAACTTTGTACACTTGACAAAGGAATATGAAAGTGGTTTTGATGTACAAGAACGGAGACGGGTGCCCCATTAACATGAATAATCTTGCACGATGATGTGAGTATTGTGTTTTTCTTAGGGTGGGGGCCCCATTGGTTGGTCTCGGTGTAGGGGTGATGAGATGAATAAAATGTCGCAGATAGGCTATGCTTATGATGGTGTGATAGGTCAAACGTGACACACAATGATGTGTTTTTGTCGATCCATTTTGTAGAGAATAATAGCTCGGGAAGGGTTTTAACATGCAATGGGTTAAACTTGACTTGATGTTTGTTGATGGGCATAATAACATGAAGTGGTTCCCGAGCCAAATTTTATGGCCATGGCTCTAGACTTTAGCATGTGGTCTACATGAGTGGTGTATTCCATGGATGGTGAGGCTATACCAATCTACAAGGGTGCTTATCATGTGAAATATGAAGTGATGATAAACATGGTCGAGTGAATGGAACCTATGGTTTTATTCTTTGGAATAAATGATGTCAAGATATGTAAATATTTTTAGGGAAGCCTATCATGTTGGGGGTAGAATGATACCTGCTCTTGTACTTTTTTTGGCTGGGAAATATGGGGATCTAGCATGTTTGTAATACCTGTAACCAATACCCCAAGTAAAAGCATATTTTTCATACAAATATTTTGGAAATAAATTGAATTTTGAAGTGATAACAGAGTGTGTACCTGAATTGAAGTATGGTGGGTGTTGATCCTAAAAATGAATTTTTCTTAAACATGGATCGATGGGGCCTAGTTTGAACATGATGAAGTGTTGATCATTATTGTTCTCGCAGTTTTTTGATTGGGTACTCTGAGCTCCATTTATGGGATGTTGAAAATGAAAAAAGGGCGATATATAGGCCAATATGGCCCATTTTCAAATCATTTGTGCTTTTTTAGGTTCTAGGGTCAGATCAAAGCTACTTTCCCAACCTTTTCTTGTCGTTCTGGTCAGCCTGAGCACTCGGGAATCATGCTATAAGTGTCAAGTAGGAGATAAAACGTCCTTCTTTTTATTTTTGTCATTTTCATGTGTGGGTGGTCCATACAAATGTGAATTTCTACGGATTTTATGCTCGGATCTGAATTTTATTGTACCCCGAAAATTCATCCATGAATGAGAAGGCCTCGTAACTGGCGCAAGCATCAATGACTTGGTCGATGAAAGGAGTAAGGTAGTTGTATTTGGGACAAGCTTTGTTTAATTCTCGAAAATCAGTGCAGACTCGAATGGCACCCTCTTTTTTCAGGATGGATATAGGCTTGGAAACCCAAGATGTGTAAGCGATTGGGTAGATGAATCAAGCTTTATGAAGCTTGTCTATCTCTTGTTTGATCGCTTCTGCTTTGGATGGGTGTAATTGATGTTGATTTTGGTGGACAAGTGATACAACAGGCCAAGTGTCAATGTGGTGCTCTATGATGGTTGAGCTTAACCCGGGAATTTGTGAATAATCCCAAGTGAATATCTCCCTAAACTCATGTAATAGGTTTGTATACGTGACTACTTCATATGGGTAGCATGCTGCCCCTACGATATTTCTTCGAATTTGCCTAGTTTTTTCGAGATATTCACCTTAAAGTTTGGTGAAATATTTGACATATTTCCTTCCAAAAATGGATCGGGTGCTAAGATAGGGTTTTTGAACCAATCTACCTTTCCTAATGGTAGGAATTATTTGGATTCAATGGCGTAAATGTGTTGATTTTTTGTGCTACTAGGCACGAACGTTTATTTGTGGAAGAAAAAACAAGCGATGATGGATTTCATCCCATGGACAATCTGGTTCTATCATGGCCTCTAATATACCCTCATCAGAGTGAAACAAGATGTTTAAGGGGGGAATTTCTTTTTGTGAGCCCGTGAGGAATTGGTTCAGGCCTAACAGTGCTGGTCGACATACATGAATATGATTTTGTGGTTGATGTCATGGAATTAGATGAGGTTGACAGGGTGAAAACGGGTTGGGTTTGGATCATCGAAGGTACTACTACCGTTGGGGTAGTTGTGGTAGTCTTTAAACCAAGGAAAGATGATTAGACAAGACGAGTCATGGTTCCCATGCATGATGAGATGAATCGTATATGGTGTTGTGTGTCGTCAGCATTACATGGTGGAAGAATTTATGTGATGGTTACTTTTTTTTTAATGAGGGAAACTTCATGCTCTCTTGGTGGTGTACGAAGGGTACAGGTGTCTTCTCTTATGTGAATATTTTGACGGATGTAGAGGTGCCTAAATATTTGCAACATAGGGAATTTCTCTATATCATGATCATTGCTAGTGCAAATGTTGCATGGAGTAAATGTACTTACTGGGTATATTGTATGGGATCCAGTACTACTCAACCTATTAGAGGATGATGATGGGAGATGGATACGAGAAAGTGTATTTCTTCATTCTTGTTATCTCATATTCTTATACCTTGTGTGATTTGCATTCTATGGAATTTTTTCTTTTAAGGTTGCTCTAGCCACTCTTAACCTTGGAAGGTAATGGAAATTCATTGTGTGTTGAAATTTTGAGCAAATCTGGCAGTAAAAATGTGTTATCTTCTCTTGATTAGAGAGAAGAATGTAAGGTATGGGTGTTACCATGCAAATATTATCGGTGAATTTTTTAATCTCCTGACATTGATTAACCATGTGGTCATTTTTAGCACATAAGCCACATGATATGTTTGACTTTATTCTTACCTTGCTAGGGTGAGGGTTTGTCTTCGTGGTTTTCGATGGCTGCTAAAAATGGGAGGTAGGCCTCGTTGTCCTTGATTGCCTATGTTTTGGTAACTCGAAATCAGCTGTGTCTGAATTATTGGTGACGAACTTGTGCATGATTTCTAGCCTAAGTCGAAATCGGGGGACATAGGGGCAATGTCGAGCGTGTTCGTTATCTTGGCATATTAGACAAGATTGGTGCTCTCTTTTTTTCCAACCCTATTGGACTTCGAGGGTGATTGGGTATCGTTTTCGGAATGATACTAAATCTGGGCACCGAGTGATTTAATGGTCACATTCGTCACACAATATGTAGGCTACGTTCGGTGTTTGGGGGGTTTGGGGGTGGTCAGCCATCCTTTTGGTGGATGCTTCTCTTCATATACACAGAGAATGGACCTAGACGCTTCATTACCCTAGGTTGTGGAACTTTCTACAGACTCGGAACCCGATTTGTCTAAGTCGGCAAGGTTGGTAATGGCCAAGCTTAGCGACTCTAAATCTAAACAGAATCGGGGAATGTAGGGAAAATGGTGAATATGGTGGTTATCCTGGCATATCAATCAATAATATTGATTGGTTCATAGACATATGAAGTACACCGAGTTAACCGGGTACCATCTTTGAAACAACTCTAGAGCTACGCATTGTGCAATCAAATGATCACATTCGTCGCATAATGCGCAAAGTTGGTCTTGAGGCTGAGGATGATTATGGGGAAGAGGTGGTTGCTATGGTGACCATATATCCTCCACTATACATAATATCGTCCTTATTGCTTCAGTCCATTGAGTTCTAGTTTTATCTGTGGATTCTGTGTCTGAGTTTGGTAAATCGGTTTTTTCAGCGATTAAACATCGCATGAAATCGAATATTGATCGGAAACTATGGAGGTTGGGATAATGGCACATGTGATGGTTGCTCCGACAAATGTGACAGGTGTGTCTTCTCTGTTGCAATAAGTTGCTTTGGGCAACATGCAATATTGGGTAGCAATGGTTGAAAGCCTTTAATTAGGGGCACTATATGATCAAGTGATCAGGTTCATCACACAATGCACAAACTAGGACATGTGGTGTGACCTATTTTTTCCTTCTTTGAGCGGGTGGTTTGGATGAGTATGAGCATGATGCAACTTCTTCTCATACATAAAATATAATTTTGGACTCGTTCGTTTCCATTTGTATGGATTCGGCGCAAGGGTCATCAAGATTAGATTGTTCTAAGGCTTGAAATGCATCCCAATATCGAGGCATCTTCAAGAAATGATGGGTGTAATGCCCATAATGGTCGCATATGGAACACACATGATTGGTGCATAATGTTTTCCCTTGGTTTTTCGTGACATGTTCCTTTTTTTGGGTATTTGAGGTCGTGACATTTCATTCGGTATGTAGAATATGTTTTAATTCTTCTAATTCCGGGAAAATATTACTAGGATGACCTACGACATCGTATAATGCACATGGTTGTAATACCCTAGGTAACTTGGGGGTTTCTATTTTTTTCCCTTTTTTTTCTTCTTATTAGTGCCAGCTGGCGACACTACAAGTGTTTATTTAACTGTTATGACCTCTTGGGGGGAAATAGGGGTCATCCCTGTAGAGGTAATTTCTAGTATTTCTAGCATGGCTGGAGGGACCAAATACCAAACAGGTATTGGGAAAGCCATATTTTGAAATTTCATAGTTTCCATGACCTATTTCGATGAAAACTAGGTGGGGGATATAAAAATGGGTTCTGTGAAATGGAGTATGGTAAGAATGTCATACCCATGGCTTCAGCATATGTACTGTTGGTTTATGCTTCAGGGTTGTGTTGAGATTCAACAAGATGATGAGCTTCGTTAAAATCAGTCACCTTCACTAAGTGGGCCCGCAGGCTATTTTTAGGTGTAAGTCTATTTTTAGACTATGTCTATTTTTAGACTATGTCTATTTTTAGACATGGTGATCATATTTTAGAATTTGCGGGATGCTATTTGTGGATGGTTGGTCAAGTTGCAAAAATAATTGAAATTCTATTTTTAGAATATTGGGTGAAGTCTGTTTATAAATCATCGATCTAAAAATACAAGTGTCGATTATTATTAGCTCTTAATAAACATCAACTTATTCTCTTGGAGCACTTAATTTCAGTATACAGATTTGTCAAATCAGTGGGCTGAAGGAATTACGCACTTCCTAGGGTTACTGGTGGTTCATGCATGGAGGAATCAGTTAGAACTGAAGTGGAAAAGTTATGATAGAGTTGGAAGAGTAGTTCATGGAGGTGTTATTCAGTTTAACTCAGTTAATGGAGTTAAACTCGGTTGAGCTATTTGCATCTAGTCTAACTGAATGATACACTAGTGAGAGTGGAGTGAATTAATTAGTTAATTAATTCACAAATAATAACTCAATAATCAATTGAACAAATACAGCAGTTAACTACAATGCATGTCAGTTTCAGTGGAGACCCGGTGGAGAGATAGGTGAAAGGGCAAGATAGACTATCTGTTGTGACTATAGTGATGCATTGATTGCACCACACACACATTGGAGTTGCCAATGAGGATTGCGCAGTGCAAGCAAGGTAGATTCGAAATCATTCAGGGGTCTTCTTCAACAAGGATTGTGCAGTGGAGGCAGGCTATCAGGTGACAAGAAATCAGTGCATGGATTTGCCGATTTCTTTTGATTAGTATGTGACGACTAATTGTATTGAGAGCTTGATGTACTAAGCTTTGTATGATATTGTTACATGATCTCCATGATACATAATATATGATAGTTGGGGTTTTTAGGTTCAGGCTTTCCCGTTAAACAACTGTGTTATGTGCGATTTTTTTTATTGCTTCATGTGTTTGCAATTAAGTTTTTAAATTTCCGCAAAAGATTAACAGTGGAAGGACTATGTATTTAGCAAGAAGATAAAATATTGTTATATCAGGAGAATCTGGATATATACATGCATATTTTATATAATTTCTACATGGTATCAGAGTAGTGTTAATTCTTGAAAATTGCAATTGTGAAGAATTGTTGAGTTTGTGCTAGTGGACAATTCGAATTTGCTTCAGAAAATTCTTGGTGTACAATTTTACAGTTGAGTATACATTGAAATTTCTTTCAATGGGTTGCAATTGGAGTATTCCCTTGATGGTAGCTCGAATTACATAGCCTAGAAGGATAGGATGGAGGTGGTGCTGGAAGATAATGGACTGAAGGAGTTCATCGATAGCGATGTTCCTAAGTCGGGATCTAGCGATGTTGCATTACTTGATGCATGGCAAAAGAAGCTAGAAAAGACAAGAAGAATTATGTTGGAAGGTGTGAAGGACCATATTGTGTCCAACCTTCACGGGAAATCCACTCCATTTTCAATGTGGAAGGCTTTGATAGATTTGTTCCAAAGCAGCAGTGACCAGAGGAAGTTGCTGCTAAAATATAAGCTTAAAAAAATAAAAATGGAGAAGGACGACAATATTCCAAAATATCTCACGAAGTTTTTCCACCGTAGGGATGAACTGGGAAGTGTGGGGATTACTGTTGATGATGAAGACTTGGTGAGCTTCGCTCTCCTTGGGCTTCCGAAGAGTTGGCACATGTGATGGTTGCTCTGAGAGATGTGACAGGTGTGTCTTCTCTGTCGCAATAAGTTGCTTTGGGAAACATGCAATATTGGGTACCAACGGTTGAAAGCCCTTAATTCGGGGCACTGTATGATCAAGTGATCAGGTTCATCGCACAATGCGCAAACTAGGACATGTGGTGTGGCCTATGTTTTCCTTCTTTGAGCCGGTGGGTTGGATGAGTACGAGCATGATGCAAGTTCTTCTCGTACATAAAATATAATTTTAGACTCATTCGTTTCCATTTGTATTGATTCGGTGGAGGGGTCGTCAATATTAGATTGTTCTAAGGCTTGAAATTCATCCCAATATCAAGGCATCTTCGGGAAATTATGGGTGTAATTCCCATAACGGTCACATATGGCACACACATGATTGGTCTGTAATGTTTTCCCTTGGTTTTTCGTGACATGTTCCTTTTTTGGGTATTTGAGGTCGCGACATTTCATTTGGTATGTAGAATACGTTTTAATTCTTCTAATTCTGGGAAAATATTAGTGGGATGACCTACGATATTGTATAATGCACATGTTTGTAATACCCTAGGTAACTTGGGGGTTTCTACTTTTTTCCCTTCTTTTTTTTTCCTCTTAGTAGTGCCTGCACCTGGCATCACTACAAGTGTTTATTTAACTTTTATGACCTCTTGGGGGGAAATAGGGGTCATCCCTGTAGAGGTAATTCCTGGGATTTCTAGCATGGCTAGAGGGACCAAATACCAAACAGGTATTGTGAAAGCCATATTTTGAAATTTCATAGTTTCCATGACCTATTTCAATACAAAACTAGGTGGGGGATATAAAAATGGGTTCTACAAAATGGCGTATGGTAATAATGTCATGCCCATGGCTTCAGCATTTGTATTGTTGGTTTATGCTTCAGGGTTGTGTTGAGATTCAACAAGATGATGAGCTTAGTTAAAATCAGTCACCTTCACTAAGTGGGCCCGCGGGCTATTTTTAGGTGTAAGTCTATTTTTAGACTATGTCTATTTTTAGACATGGTGATCATATTTCAGAAGTTGCAAGATGTTATTTGTGGATGGTTGGTCAAGTTAGAAAAATAGATGAAATTATATTTTTAGAATATTGGGCGAATTCTATTTATAAATCGTCGATCTAAAAATAGAAGTGTCAATTATTATTAGCTCTTAATAATAATCCGACAATAAACATCAACTTATTCTCTTGGAGCACTTAATTTCAATATATAGGTTTGTCAAATCAGTTGGCTGAAGGAATTATGCAATTCATATGGTTACTGGTGGTTCATGCATGAAGGACTTAATTAAAACTAAAATGGAAAAGTTATGATAGAGTTGGAAGAGTAGTTCATGGAGGTGTTATTCAGTTTAACTCCGTTAATGGAGTTAAACTCACTTGAGCTAGTTACATCTACTCTAACTGAATGATACACTAGTGAGAGTGGATTGAATTGATTAGTTAATTAATTCACAAATAATAACTCAATAATCAACTAAAAAAATACAGCAGTTAACTATAGTGCATGTCAGTTCCAGTGGAGACCCGGTGGAGAGATAGGTGAAAGGGCAAGATGCATTATCCATTGTGACTATAGTGATGCATTGATTGCAGCACAAACACATTGGAGTTTCCAATGAGTATTATGTAGTGCAAGCAAGGTAGATTCGAATTCATTCAGGGTTCTTCTTCAGCAGGGATTGCACAATGGAGGCAGGCTATCAGGTGACAAGAAATCAGTGCATGGATTTGCATATTTCTTTTGATTAGTATGTGACGATTGATTGTACTAAGAGCTTGATGTACTAAGCTTTGTATGAGATTGTTACATGATCTCCATGATACATAATATATGATAGTTGTGGTTTTCAGCTCCAGGCTTTCCCGTTAAACAACTGTGTTATGTGTGATTGTTTTTATTGCTTCATGTGTTTGCAATTGAGTTTTTAAATTTCCGCAAAAGATTAACAGTGGAAGGATATATATTTAGCAAGAAGATAAAATATTTTTATATCAGGAGAATCTGGATATATACATGCATCTTGTATATAATTTCTACATGGTATCAGAGTAGTGTTAATTCTTGAAAATTGCAATTGTGAAGAATTGTTGAGTTTGTGCTAGTGGACAATTCGACTTTTCTTCAGAAAATTATTGGTGCGACTGTTGAGTATACATTGAAATGTCTTTCAATGGGTTGCGATTGGAGTATTCCCTTGATGGAAGCTCAAATTACATAGCCTGGAAGGATAGGATGGAGGCAGTGCTGGAATATAATGGAATGAAGGAGTTCATCGATAGCGATGTTCCTAAGCCGGGATCTAGCGATGTTGCATTACTTGACGCATGGAAAAAGAAGGTAGAAAAGACAAGAAAATTTATGTTGGAAGATGTGAACGACCATATTGTGTCCAGCCTTCATAGGAAATCCACTCCATTTGCAATCTGGAAGGCTTTGACTAATTTGTTCCAAAGCAGCAGCGACTAGCGGAAGTTGGTGTTGAAAGATAAGCTCAGAAAAATAAAAATGGAGAAGGGCGACAGTATTCCAAAATATCTCACGAAGTTTGTCCACTGTAGGGATGAAGTAGGAAGTGTGGGGATTACTGTTGATGATGAAGACTTGGTGAGTTTGGCTCTCCTTGGACTTCCGAAGAGTTGGCATAGCTACGAAGACTCTGTCAATGGACAGGAGAAACTGCCAGGATGGGAGCGACTTTGGTCGGATCTTGTGCAGGAGGAGATAAGGCGAAGTACCAGGGATGGCTTTTCATCGAAGAATGAAGATGAAGAAAATTATGCTTTGGCTACCAAAGTAAGGAAAGGGAAGGGGAATAAATTTCCTTCAAAGTCCGAAGCTAAAGGCAAGAAGCAGGATTTTTCCAAGGTGAAGTTTTTTCACTGTCACAAACATGGGCATTTCACCACTAACTGCCCACAGAAGAAGAAGAACAAGAAGGTTGTTGGAGCTGCAGTTGGAGAGGCCTTAGCCTCGCAATTTGAACTTGATTTCTCTATGATCGCATGCTTTTTTTCAAGCGCAATGGGATCTGTGTGGTATCTTGATATTGGTGTGTATTTCCATATGATGGGAGACAAGGAGTTGTTTAGTGACTTGGAGTAGAAGGACCTTCAAATTCATATAGATATGGGTGACGATGGTCGATACAGTGCGACCAGCATTGGGAGCATTACCTTTCATAGGGAGTCAGGTAATCTATTTCTGTTGAAATATGTTATGCATGTTCCAAGTCTGAAGAAGAACTTGGTCTCGGTCGCAATGTTGGAACACAGAGGTTATGAAGCCGATTTCAGTGAGGGAAAAGCTTTCTTGCGACATAAAACAATGGGTCAAACCAAGAGGATGGGGATTCAAGTTAAGAATCTCTACAAGCTGGAGGTAGATGGTTTTTTTGAAATGATGGGCAAAGCAGAAGGAGTGGTGAGCCAAGATGAGGGTGAATTATGGCACGAGAGATTGGGCCATCTTCACCATGGCACTTTGAAGATTTTGCAGCAAATTTCTACTGGACTTCCCAAGGGTACTCTTGTGCAGTCAGATCAGTGCAAGGGATATACCATGGGTAATTTTTTGAAGACCACTTTTCATGATAAGGAGAATTGTACTTCGATGATCCTTGAGAGAATTCACACAGACGTGTGTGGACCATTCTCGGTTGCTTCAACGGCAAAACACAGGTATTATGTTATATTTTTGGATGACTATTCTCGTAGATGCTATATATTCTTCATGCAGAAGAAGAGAGAAACATTCTCAAAGTCTTGTGAGTTTAAAGTATTGGTGGAGAAGGAGTCAAGGAAGCAAGTGAAAGATCTACAGAGCGATAATAGTGGTGAATACATCTTGGGCGAATTCAAAGACTTCTGTTGCAAAGAAGGAATTCAAAGAGAACTCATAGCGCCTCATAACCCACAACAGAATGGGGTTGTGGACAGGAACAATAGAACGAACGTGGGTGTTGCACGAGCTATGATGTATGACCAGGGCCTACCGATGCACTTGTGGGCGGAAGCATGCAACACTGTGGTTTATGTGCAAAACTGTTGTCCTCATAGAGTACTTGGCATGAGTACACCTGAAGAAGCTTTTACTGGTAAGAAGCCTGATATTTCTCTTTTGAAGATTTTTGGCTCATTTGTTTACATTCATGTGAAAAAGGATGCCAGGAAGAAGTTGGAGCCGACTGCAGAAGTTGGGATATTTGTGGGGTACACAGAAACACCCCATAATTATCATGTGTATTTTCCAGACAGTCGAATGACTGTGGTGTGACGAGATATAAAATTCAATGAGGTGAAAACCATGATGTTGTCGCTTGAGAGGGAGCTACACTTGCATGCAGAGGAGGAACTTCTTGTTCCCAAAGATGAGCCTCTAGATGTGGATCAGCCACAAGAGGAGATTCATGGAGTGGAGGAGTCCACTCATGAAAAACCAAACATCAAACAAGGCAAAAAGCATACCACAGAAGATGAGAGACTGAAGCTTGATGCGGTATAGAATGTAGGAGTCCCTACATCACAGCGCAAACAGACACAATCTCCTGACCAATATACTGGATACATGACTCTTATGAGCAAGTGTGTCGTGATAGAGCCATCTTCTTTTGAAGAAGCAGTGTAGGAGCCCACATGGGTAGATGCCATGGTGGATGAGTATGAATCCATTGTCAGAAACAGTGCTTGGGAGATTGTTCCAAGGCAGGTGGGAAAATCAGTTGTAGGATCAATATTGATCTACAAGGTAAAGCAAGCTGTTGATGGGAGCGTCGAGAAATATAAGGCAAGATTTACTGCCTGGGGCTTCTCTTAGATTGAGGGGATTGATTATGAAGAAACCTTTGCATCTGTCGCACGGTATTATTCCATAATGACCATCCTTTCTCTCTCAGCACAGATGGGTTGGCACATTCGTCGGATGGATGTGAAGACTGTGTTCCTTAATGGGATCATTGAGGAAGAAGTGTACATTGAGAAGCCTGAAGGATTTGAGATCTTCAGCAGTGTGTCGCATTAGTGCAGACTTAAAAGAGCGTTGTATGGGCTGAAGCAAGCACCACGTTCTTGGTACACATGGATCAACAGTTGTTTCACCGGACTTGGCTTCACCAAGAGTGAGGCGGATGCAAACCTGTACCAAATTGTGGTGGAGGGTAATACTTTAATCATTCTTCTTTATGTTGATGATATAATACTAACGGGTGATGAGCAGTTGATACACTCATGCAAGACAGATCTTACAATTCTAATCAACAATAAGAAGTAGGCTTATCCTCAATTAATTCAATTGGATTGAAATAAAATTTAGAAATAATATTGAAAACAAAACAATTTAGAAATAACTTATACTTAGATTAAAATAAATATCGGTATGTAGATGTTATTAGGAGATAGAAAATTCCAATTTTAACATTATATTAAAGTTTTTATCTTTGAATTTGGCCAAACATCTAAAAGAGATGTTTAATATTAACGTGAGTAAGTAATATCTAAAAATTATAAATTTAAAGATAAAATATATCAACATATCATTCTATATAATCTTGTAATTTACATGTCATTCTATATAATATTCTAACAAACCTATATATATATATATATATATATATATATATATATATAATCATGTTATCTATAAATTTGGTTGAGCTTCTAAACATTTTAGATGTGTGTATCTATACATTTGGATTAACCTTTAGTCATTTTTGGATATGTGTATCCATCTTCTCAATATTCTTACTGTTTTGGATATGTGTATCTATCTCCTCAATATTCTTACGTTATCAAAACTCATGCAACAAAAGGTATAGTAATTTATAAAATATTAAACTTTATATATTTTAACTATTAATATTGCCTTAGTAATAAAATAGCAGTTGCTCTTACGATGGCGAAAGCAGTGACTAGGGTTTTCTGTTACGATTTTTCCAGCAACGCCAGGACAGCCGCTTCCAAGCTCTCAGGAAATTGGTGGTTCAGTGTCGTCTTAGAGATTCTAGGCCCCAAATGCAGGCTGCCCACTCCTTGTAAATCCCCACACATCTGTATATTTCGTTGCTTTGAGCTCTCTGCAAACTCAAGACAATATCGCACTTGCCCTTCTCGGGCGTTTCATCTAGCCTATGCCGCTCATGGATTCTGCAAAGCCATCAAAGACAAAGTGTTTAGCACCCTCCCTTCAGCACTGTTTACAGATCACCGAATGTTCTGGCTATTGATCGCTAACCGAAACCTGCAAGGCAGCAAGATCTGGCTCTAGCTTCTCCTTATCGCAGGTGCGGCCGTGGCAGATGTGGACCCAGTCCTTGCAAATGCTCCAAGCTACTTTGCAACCACCGCCCTATCAGTAGTGTTAAGGGTTTCATTTGAAGCCTAGTTTTGGGGTTATCCTCCACCTTTCTGGGCTGCCACTGTTATTGATGAGGGCAAGGTTTAGGGGGTTTACCCTGGTGACGCGGCGGCAACAGAAAATGACCATGCATCTTCATTTCTCCATATAAAAGTGGCGGTTTGTTGCTGGTCAGAGGTAGCATCAGAAAACCATGCCCTTAAGAAATTTGAGATCCAAGAAGGTGGGTCTTTAGACTCCACCTCCACTGCATGAAAAAAGCAGTCTTGCCTCTTGGACCAGCCAGATCTATCAGCAGAAGTACCAGCATTCCAGATCCAAATCACACTCCTCTCTGGAAAAATGTTGTTGCAATGGGTGCGTGCAATAGATCTAGTGCAGGATCTCTCGTGCAAACTCGAACTTCGGCTGGGGATTCCCTCCTCTTACCAGAGATTGTTGTATAAAGTTAAACAACTAGAGGAATATCTTCCCCTCTCCTTTTACTGTATTCAAAGAGATGCTTCCATTGTATTTACCCTTCGTCTAAGAGGAGGTTCACCGGGGAAAACCTCCTCTGCTCCTCCATTTTCTTACAAATATGCAGTTCATAAAGATGCAGTCCATCCATCGTCCTCTTCGAAAGCTTCTCAACCAACCATGGCTCCCAAGCCATTCTTGGTGGATAAATTGGAAGAAACACCTTCTATCGAACTCTCTCACCTTGCACTTGCCGATCATGACCAAACATTTGCAGAATCGGCAATCATATGCAGATTTAATGACCTATGGCCTCGCACAGCAGATTTATACCAGTGGATCCACTCCAATTGGACTAATAAATGCAGGATATTTTTATGCTTGAAAGGCTTCTTCATTGTGGCTTTTGGCTTAAATGAAGACTACCATAAAGCCTTAACAGGGAGGCCCATGGTTCTGGGGCTCGGCTGGGATTTTCCTCACCCCTTGGTTTTCGGATTTCGACCCCTCTACAGCAGTAATCACCAAACTCCCCATCTAGGTCAGGCTCCTGAACCTTCTAGCGCATCTATGGCATTACTCAGTTTTCTTAGGCATTGGAGACACCTTGGGACGTTATCTCGCCACAGACACCACAAGAAGGGAGAATGGACTCTACACCTATGGCAGATTATGTGCGGAAATAGACATCAGCAAAGGATTTTCGAATGAGATCAACCTCAAAGTTGGGGACTTTCACTGGACTCAAACCTTGGACTATGAAAATACGGCCTTCCGATGTCACCATTGTCATCAAACTGGGCATCTCCAGAATACATGCTCTAAGCACCTCGACAAAAAGAAGAATTCCAATCGCAAGCCCAAATCCAAGAGCTGGAATTCCTGTGTTCCTCCACCCCCAATGGAAGACACAGACTCCTCTAGCTCGGATGAGGAGGAAATTGAAGCTGATGGGGAGAATGTTGGAACTCTGATGGACGCACCCTCAGCCAATCCTGCAGATCCCTCTGCCCCTCCGACCTCTCAGAAACGATCTCATGGGTCTTCTTCCTCGGACTCTGACAAGGATATTCCGCCTTCAACGCAGAATAGTCTACAATTGGTTTCGGCCCAGCCAATTTCTAATATTTGGGTCAAAGTAAGCAAGAAAAAAGGGAAAAAATGTCGTTTGACAGTGTCCACCCACTCTGGGTAGTTACCCTAGTCCAGATCTCATTTTTCTGCTTCCTTGTTATCTTTTTGCTCATTCCTTGGTTGTTATTCAGGAGCGAGGTTGATTTCCTTTCACCTCCGGCTCCCCTTCTTTTCAGCGTCGCTTGCACGCAAGCTCTGAATGTACTATATGTTTTCTATTAATAGAATTAGTCTTATTTAGAAAAAAAAAAATATTAATATTGCCTTAAAAAAACTATTTATATCTTTATCATTTATTTCATTAAGAAAATATATATAACTTATTTCAAATTTTTATTTATAATAAAAAATAGAACATCAATTAAGTCATAAACTTTTATCTAAACCACATAATATTTTCCTAATATTTATCTTTCTCTTTGTGTACTCATCATCAATGAATTAAATTTTTAAAATTAATTAAACAACCTTTCCTTTCCTTTTTGACATTTTTTTTTCTCTCTTTACCTATTCATTTTTAAATTAATTTTTTAAACATATTTTAAAAAAAAAATCTATGTAAATTATAGTAGTGTTATTTTAATTTTTTTAAATATTTAAACAAAAATATATGTATTTGTAGATTATAGTAGTGTTCTTTTGGAAACATCTTATTTATTGGTTATTATTTAATTTTTTATTTAATAATTATTAGAAAAATATATATATCTTATTATTTTAATTTTTTTATTTAATAATGAGTAGTTAAAGGACAAAGTAAACTAGGAAAATGAGTTAAAGGATGGAAAAGGTTAATGAAAACTAAAAGACATTTTTAAAAAAGAGTGGGGTTGAAATTTTATTTAATTAAAAAAATTGGGAAGAATATGTTAAAAAAAAACTAATAATAATAATAATGAAATGTGGATATTTAATAGATGAATGTAATAGGGATAGGTTTTTGTAAATTAAGTACTATAGGAAAAAGTTATACAATGTAGAAATATTATTTAGGATATTGAATGGTTAAGTTTTAATAAGAACTTGTTAGGATTATGGTTATGTTGTATGGGAACATTTTATGTGTACGAGTGTTTTTCAAAATTTTTGGTTTGATTTTAAAGTAAAAATTAGAGTTATCATAAGGGATTCCAATGGGATCAATAATATCTATTTTATGAGAATAAATATTTGGAAGATAAAAATTGTGTGTTTGTTTATAGTATACTTAAAATATTTGTTTATTTTGGCATTGTGACTACATGGATAAGTGCAAGCACTAGGATGCCTTCATCTTCAAATCCTATATCTTTTAGGATTGTGTTGATTATAAACACTCTCTAAAAAAATTCAATAAATTTTGGATTATTATTGTGCATGTTTTCCTTTCACTTTAATCCTTTGTATTAGTCACTTTCCTCATGAAACCTTAATGAATAAAGCATTTGAAAGATTGATTTTCGAAAAATCACTCAAAATAAACAATCTTTAGAAAATCATTTATTTCATTAGACATTGGTGATATTGCTTGAGTGAGGTTTATTCATGACACAACAAAAGTCATCAATCACCAATGCATCCATTGGCAGTCAATGGGATTATTTAGTTCACATAACCTTTCAAATTACATATCTTATCGATCATTGATGAAACCATCAGACATTGGTGATATTCGATGGGTATCAAATAATGAAATATACTATTTTAAATTTATCACCAACAAAACCATTGGCCATCGGTAATATTCAATAGGTCACAAACTCCTCGATGATAAATTTTTCGTTGATGACCAACCAACACATCAAGGTATAAAAAACTCATTCGGGTCATGGAATATGTTAGTTTCAGTCTAGTCATACTTCCATCAGTGATCAAAACTGCTCTTTTGCATTTGCATATTAGGTGTCTCATACCGAACAAATTTCACCATTCTGTTAGGTCATGGGTTCATTGATGGTAGCAATTTTTTATCAGTTGTCCCTCATGAGGTACTTGCTAATTTTCCTCCCTATGGTCTTCAGTAGTTCATAGGACGGGTCTCATTAGTCTCTAAGGTCTCACCATGGTCCAATTAATGAGTCAAGTGTCAATAAAGATCAGAAAAGTCATGAGGAAGTCAATAAACTCAAAATTATAGCACCAGGAGGGTCAGAGATATCATTCATTCAATTTGATGTAATTTTCACCTCAAAAACCATGTTTTGAGGTGAAAACATAGTACTTTTCCTTTCAGTCACAATTCAGAAGCTGTTATCTCCACAAAGTGATGTCTCTGCCTTCAGAGGATTTTTCCACAGCATGTCCAGTGCTAGATCATCTTCAAAGCAGATCCATCAGAAAGAGCTCGGAAAGAGCTTTCCAACGATATACTACACTCTTAAAACTGACTTCTGGATTGAATTCTATGCCTAAGTGAAGTAAAAGCCCTTATATCCTCATATACCCCTTATTTCCCATTTTTTCCCTTTAAAATTTGTGTTATTAAAGTCTAATATTCCTGTAAAAACCCCTTTTCCTCTTTCTGATTTCCAAAATCGCATTATAAATTATATTTAACAAAAACGTGATTCAAATACTAAACCACTTCCCCACCATTACCCTTGAAACTTTATTATAAAGTCAAAGTTTCCATTATATATAACCCCCCGCCGTATAAACCACTTCCCCACCATGCATATCATAGAACTTTATAATATAAAGTTTATTTGTTATAAATCGCAATCGCAATTTTTTTCAAATCGCAACATTTATATGGAATTCTCTGATCGGCTCATCGCAAATATTTGCGATGCGATTGATCGCATCGCAAGTCCTGCTCCGATACTCCGATCGCATCGCTCATGCTCTGCTCCCGACCCGATCGCAAGTTTTTCTCCGATCTCCCGATCGCATCCTCCTTTCCAATGCGATTGATCGCACCATCCCCCGATCAGCCCGATCGCAAGTCTCCTCCGATTGACCCGATCGCAAGATCCTCTGACTGCTCTGATCCTCTGATCACGTCTCCCTTCTGATTGATCGCAACAGTTCCATCGCAACTCCTGATCGCACCCGCTCCTTCAATCGCATCGCAAATTTTGTTCTCCCGATGCGATTACCCCCGCTCCCCTCCGATATTGCAATGCGATTGACTGTCGGACCCACCATACAGTACTTCCGCCCCTTTCAGATAAAAAGCCCTTTCCCCCTTTTTAAAAGCAATAAAAGGATTTTCAAAGGTTTTTAACGTACTCCATTGCATCAGAACTTTTGTATGGTGCTTTCAAGCACGTCCCACCTCCCGATTCCCGATTGTGATCACCTCTGTGTATTGAAAATACATTCCACAGCATTGTAAGTTTCATTGTATGTTATACCCCTCTGCCGTCCATTCCGATTGCGATTTATATGCGAGTGCTGCTCATTTCCCTCCCCTCTTCCCATTTAAAATAAATTTTCCCTTCACTAAAGGAAAGTTTCATTTCAAAGGAATGTTTATAAAAAAAGAAGTTGGTTTTATTCAAACAGCAAATGGAAAGCGATCAGTCAAAGGCCAAGAGCCTAAAATAAAATAAAGATATCTACACAGCTGGAAAATAAGATCGGATTGCCTATTTTGTCTTCAGTTATGATTCAAAGGAATCCACGCTACAGGTTTCGCCTTCCCATTGGTTATCAGTGAATTTCAAGCGGAATAATTGCAACGTTGTTCTCCCTTCATGGAAAGATTATTGGCTCTTGGTTTTCCATCTTCGGTTATGATTTCTCCCCTTTCCATCGGTCTATATTCCCACAAAATCTGGCTATTTATTGTAAATGCTAATCATTTTTAAAAGGGCTGATAGTCTGAGGTCTGAAAACTCAGAAGTAGGGGAAAAGTGTGGTAGTGAGCCCTGCGCTCCGTTGTACAGTTTGGCAGGGAATTAATAAAGTGATGCAGCTCTGATTTGTGGGACTCATGTCATATGAGTTTTAGCATATGTCTCTCCTTTGTGTTTCATATGTACATTGTTATGTTGCAACATTCGTTCATTAAAATTTCCAGTTGAATGTTTTCAAGTTATAAAGGTAGAATCCATTTTATATGCTCTGCCTTGGGAAATCATTCATGCTCTGTGTGTTTTCTTCTGTTTGAAAAGGATTCATTTATTATGCCCTTTTCAGCTTCTCAACAGTCTTTCCACTCCATCTTATTTCAACTTTGATTGCTAAATATCCTACCTATCTTTCCCCATGAAATACTCTATCTCCTTGATTTAATTCCTCAGTTCATACTGTCCTTTCGTCCCATACATCCCTGAAATTTCAGTAATTCATCAAATCTCCTTTTCCCATTTATATACCTAACCTAAAATTAGTTCGTTATTGTGTTATTGAATATCTATTCTGCGGAGAGAGCCCTCTCTTGTCCTTGTAGGGCTAGCTACAAGGCCGAGCATGGTTTAGTTGTTACCCTGATTTGCCTTTTTCAGCCTGGGGTTCAGATTGGGCGCTAACAGAATACACTCAACTTTATTTCCCAATGAACAATCAAGGCACTACACTCCTAAGAGTGTATTTTTCACCCAAGTGACATCAACTGCATCAACCATTGATGATTAGCCATTTGATTAGGTAGGTTCTATGTGACAAAGAAACTCATTTATGACTAATGAAAATCTTCCTGAGTGACAATATTGAGTTTTTAAAAATGCATAATAATACCTCATATGACTAACATAAATAATGTAGCCTTTTGAGTTGACACAACTTATTTCTTTCCCATCTATGATCAGTGAAATATGTTTCGTACTAGGAATATGCATGTAATAAAATTATTGGATGCCTTACCAAATTAGAAACACTAAAAAAAAAACATGATTACCATTGGATGCACCGAAAATAATTTCAAAAAACCAAATAGATTGTTATGAATACAAAAATATAAACAATGTAAGCAGTAGATAATGATCAGTTAATTACCAATTAGGTTGAAAAGGCATGTATAAATGGGACACGACCTTCTGTGAGGAGGCACATGCCTAGGTATATAAGAAAGCCTCATTTGTAACATTCATATTCATTCATCATACATTTTAATATATAATATTTCTATCCTCAATGGATATTTTCATATTCCAAGTCTTTTGGAGTATTTAACGAGAAGTGTGAACTTTGTTCAAAATCAATAGAGCTCCTTATTGTCATCTGAATCATGAGAGTAGACAACTCGATCAAGCTACGTATTTAGCACAGAATGAACAAACTGATATTCCGAAGAATACTATTATCGGTGCAATCCACTCATGTGATCACAATTCATCGCAAGTTGCCAGTCACCGCAAGATTCGACAAAATATTGAACTAGGATGGTCTGATCCCTACTCAGTGAGACAATTTTGTTTGTCACTTAGAGGATCATATCAACTTGTATCAACAAGGATGACAGCCCCGAGATGAGAAGACATTCGTAGAAGGAAAATAAATCAAGGCCTTTCATCAACAAGCTTTTAGGACAAAGATTTTTTAGGAGGAAGGAAATGTTATCAATAAAATAATATAAATAATCTAAACATTAGATAAATATTAGTTAATTAGTAATTAGGTTTAAAAGGCATGTATAAATAGGACATGACCTTCCGTAAAGAGGCACATGCCTAGGTATATAAGAGGGCCTCATTTGTAACATTCTTATTCATTCATCATACATTTTAATATATAATATTTGTATCCTCAATGGATATTTTCATATTCCAAGTATTTTGGAGTATTTAGTGAGAAGTATGAACTTTTTTCACTTCATAGGTGATGGCCACACACCTAAAATGATAGAGAAACAATTATTATTGATTATATAGTAATGTTTTCGACTTAAAACCAATAAATCCAAAAGGTATCTTGTCATGAAACCTGCAAGAGATAAAATAAGCAATATTTCTATGAGGCGGGCATCTCCCATGCTCATGATGTTTTGATTAGTTAATCTAATCTGAAAAATATTGGTTTTGTCGTGTCATGTTCTATAGTTGGTGACCTGCTACTGGTTGATGATGACGGTTTTTTATGCCCTCGGGGGCGTTTTTCTTTGAACAAAAAGGCATAATGTGGTACCCACATGCATGGAATATTTATATAAAGTTCTTAATAGATGCATGGGTCCTTGACTATTGGGGACCTTCCCGTGTAAGCATGGTTGAAAGAGATGCTCATCGATGTATGGATCTTCGACAAATTTTGACATAGTGCAACGGTTATGAAGTACAATACCATCCTTGACATGAAAACTTGTGTTGATGTTGAATGTCAAGAGGATCGATGAAATCAATGGGAAATGTTAATTCTCATTGTTTCATCCAAGGATGCCCCTATTGTGGTGAGGACTCATCCAAGGCACTACCTCCTTCCCGGAAAGTGGTTGTTGAAGTCGACAAGAAGGAAGCATCAACCAACCGAAACAAGTACTAATTCAAGGGACCGAGGTTTCTGATGTAGGAGGGTACAATGTGATAAGTTAGAAATACATGATAACGAGAGATGGCTATAAATAATGATGGTTGTCAAGTGGCCCGAGGTCGGAGCATTAAATGCGAGTGGAGATAGCCATAACAATTTCTGATGGGGAAACCCCTGTGGTCAGTAGGACGCCCAGGGTGCGTGTATGCTTGCTAAAATTTTCATGGTTGGGTGTGGTAAAGAATTCGTAGCTCCGACCAAGGGTGATTAGGGACTACTGCCAGGTAATAAATATAAACAAATGGGTTGGAGTTTTCTCCTAAAAAAAAAAAAATCTTTGAACACTTTCCAAACGAATATGAACTTTGGTTTTGATGTACAAGAATGGAGACGGGTGCCCCATTAACATGAATCACCTTGCATGATGATGTGAGTATTGTGTTTTTCTGAGGGTGGGGGCCCCATTGGTTTGTCTTGGTGCAGGGGTGATGAGGTGAATGAAATGTCGGAGATGGGCTATGCTTATGATGGTGTGATAGGTCAAACGTGACACGCGATGATGCATTTTTGTCGATCCATTTTGTAGAGAATAATAGCTCGGGAAGGGTTTTAGCATGCAATGGGTAAAACTTGACTTGATGTTTGTTGATGGGTGTAAGAACATGAAGTGGTTCCCGAGCCAAATTTTATGGCCATGGCTCTAGACTTTGGCGTGTGGTCTACATGAGTGATGGATTCCATGGATGGTGAGGCTATACCAATCTACAAGGGTGCTTTGTTGAATCTTTAATTAAACTGAGAGGGGGGGGTGAATCAGTTTAATACATACATAAGCCTTTTAAAAAAATTCACCAAACTTATTTACAGCTTAATATGTGAACAGTTTTAAAATGTTGCAGCCAATATTAAATTAATGTGACACCATACTTATGTTGAGAGCAGCAAACAATTAAGCAGATTGAAAGAATCACATCAACACATAAGAATCACACATAGAGGCAGCAGATGTAAGTGGAAACCCATAAAGGGAGAAAACCACATCTTATTATTGTTGTGATGCAAAGGCAAGCTCCAACTCCCTCTCACCACTATTTTTTTGCAGGCACCAACCTACAGGAGGCTCCTACCTCAATTCTACAAGCTACAACTTGCAAGGAAGCACCAACTCCCTTCAATTTTCTGCAGGCACCAACCTACAGGAGGCTCCAACCTCAGTCAGCTACAACTGACAGCTATCAAGCTGCAACTTGATAGGGAAGCTCCAATTTCCTCAATTTATCAAACTGAATGTTTGCTAATTTACCTTAGATATCAACTCTGTTCTGCAGCTTCTCTTTCTGCTCTTATTTTCTTAATCTTCTCTGCCTCACACTTCTATATTCTGCCTTCTCTAGATTTACTCTCTCTAACCTCTTTTTGCATATCAAGATGATATTATTTATAAGGATTTTCTTGTGACTGTTAGCATTCCTCAATGAATTTGGAATGGACAGCCATGCCTCTTCGCTTTCTGCCTTTTCATTTCTTTCACTCGCTCATTCAGAAAATATAACAACAAGCATTAATTTCAATATTACAGTGGGAGATTTGTTTTCCTCAGGAGACTTGCCAATGCATCACAAACAATAAAAAATCAATTAAAAGCATTTACATTCAAATTATAATGAGAATTCCAGCTCAACTCATTTAGTCTTTTGGCTTTTCTTTGACTGTGTTTTTCTTTTCTGTGACTGTGCTTTATCTCTTTTCAGCTCTGTTTTCTTTTCTTTCCTCTGTTGTGGTGTAACTACTGCATACATGTAACTGAGCTTTTTATACCAGCTGACTGTAAATCGAGCATTTTCTAATGCTTTTGTACTTAGCAAGTGTATTGTTGATGTGGAACATTCCGCAAGCGGAACATACATACACCACAATTGTTTTATGTTCACAATCGCCCTCCACTTTGGGCCGAGGCCCGTGGGTCCACAGCCCACGCGGCATAATTTAATACAACCGCAAACACAACTTCAGCTCTTGGCTTAATTATAAGATGTTTTAATCATATAATCTGCCCTTTTAATACAACTTAACACACTCTCGGTGTAATAGAAAAAAAATTGTTTAATACATAAAATGCCCTTTCAGGCCCACCATCCGAGCTTGCATTGTCCTCCGATTGCGATTGATCGCAATCGCAACTCGAATACTCCCAATGCGATTGTGTATTATCTGTCCGATGTGATTGACCACTCCTGCTCCAATTTCGATTGATCACTCCTACTTTGATTGCGATTGATCGCAATCGCAACTCGAATACTCCCGATGCGATTGTTGTATTATCTGTCCTATGTGATTGACCACTCCTGCTTCGATTTCGATTGATCACTCCTGCTCCGATTGCGATTGATCGCAATCGCAACTCGAATACTCCCGATGCGATTGAGTCTTTAACCCGGAACTCAACCATATATGAAACCTGATTTATAGACCCATCGGGTCCGGAACTTAATCGCAGTCGCAAGTTCCTGTATGGACGTTCCGCTGCTTTGTTTTTCTCCAATGCGATTTGGTAAGGGGTCCCACCATATAATACTTTCTTTTATGCGCTTATATAGGCTTTGAGTCGATGCGATTAAGCTGGATTTCAAACTTATCAAGCCACTGTTTATATGCCCATCAGATCCGGGCTCTCAATCGCAATCGCAATTCTTTGGTTTATGTGTTCCGCTGCCTTTTTTTTCTCCGATGCGAATTGGTTAGGGGTCCCACCATATAATACTTTTGTTCTTTGAATCTCGCGCTACATATGGCTATACATATATATATATATATATATATATATATGCTTTAGTCCTTTGTATATAAAGCACAATATATACTTTGCCGCTGGAGTATACGATTCCCGGAATGAGATTTATATTATAAATGCATTACATTGCCGCTCCAATCTTTAGTGTATCTTCCAGTGGGGTAGGCGATTCTCAGAATTTATTTTTTTATATATAGCACTTGAAAATTTGGTAATTCTCGGGTGGGTACATATATATATATATATATATATATATATATATATATATATATATATATATATATATATATATATATATATATATATATATATATATATATATATATATATATATAATATATATATATATATATATATATATATATATATATATATATATATATATATATCCGCCGGTTTGGGCGATTCTAAGAATTTTATATATATCCTCTAGCTGGGGTAGCGATTCTCGGAATAACATCTGTGTCTCTTCCTCTGCTGCTTCTGTCACTCTGCCTCTGCCTTTACTGTTGTGATAACGGCTCTGCCTCTGCCTCTGCCTCTGATAACGGTTCTGCCTCTATATTCGCTTCCTCTGCCTCTGTCGCTCTCCTTTGCTTCCTTCGTTTGCTTCTTTGTTGCCTCCATTGCATGTTTCTATCTTTGCTGACTCATTTTCCTGTCTCTATCTTTGCTACCTCCTTTGCCATCAATGAGAACATTTCCAATAGTCTCCCCCTTTGGCATTGATGGCAATACACTTCCTCTGTTTGCCTGATAGGATCCTTTCTCCTGTTGCTTGCTCTTCCTCCCCCTTTGACATCAATGGCAAGGGGTTTGAATTTTTAGTGAAGCTTCTATTCTCTGATGCTGTGTTTTTATCCTTTTTCAACATTTCATGGATTTCTGGGTTAAATTTCCTGACTTCGTATGCTGTTGCTCCAAACTTTGGATTTGATACACATTGGGTTCACTATTCTTCCGTGTTCAGTTCACGTCGGTTTCACCATTCTTCTTCTGCACCACTGACCCTTTTTCCCTTTTATTGATTCTTTTATGTTGACTGTGTTATTGCCATAATCCCTTTGATCCTTAGGACCTGTTTTCATGCTTCCCTTGCTGGTTGATCTTTCCCTGAGAATGATATTTTCATTTTTGTTCTCCCCTTGAAACTATGCTTTCTCTTCATATTAGAGAGTAGCATCTACAGATACTACCCCTAGTCTGTCTCTAAAATATTCAAATGGCTCTCTAGCAAGTGGTTTGGTAAATATATCTGTTTTTTGTTCTTTTTTTGGTACATACTCCGTTTTACTATCTTATGAGCCACTTGTTCTCGGAGGAAATGATACTTGATTGGGATATGTTTAGTTTTTGAGTGAAGCACAGGATTTTTAGATATAATTATAGCACTTGTATTATCACATTTAATTGACATAGGTTCATTAATGCTTACATTCATGTCTTGAAGAGTTTGCTTCATCCACATGACTTGTGTACAACATGCTGCTGCTGCTATATATTTTGCTTCTGCTGTAGATAGAGAGATAGATGTTTGTTTCTTTCTTAACCATGCCACCAGACTTTCTCCTAGATAGAATGCACCTCCACTTGTACTTTTCCTGTCATCCACATAGCTGGCCCAATCTACATCTGTGTATGCTATCAAAGTGAAGCTTTTTCCTTTAGGATACCAAAGCCCATACTGTGTTGTTCCTTGTAGATATCTTAATATTCTTTTCACTGCAAGAAGCTGATTTTGTTTAGGTGTTGCTTGATATCTAGCCACTAGTCCTACTGCTAGCATGATGTTTGGTCTTGATGCTGTCAAATACAACAGACTTCCTATCATGGATCTGTAGAGTTTTTGATCTATATCTGCAGACCCATCATCAGCACACAGATTGCATCCCATGATCATGGGAGTTGTCACAAGTTTGCAGTCCTCCATTTTGAATTTTTTCAACATTTATTTTAAGTATTTTTCCTGAGAGATGAATGTGCCTGTGTTATTTTGCTGAATTTGAAGTCTTAAGTAGAAACTGAGTTCTCAAATCATGGACATCTCAAACTCTAATTTCATCTCCTCAGCAAATCCTTTTGCAAGTTCATCTCTGTTGCTTCCAAACATAATGTCATCGACATATACTACAACAATCAAGAGTTCATTTTCATGGGCTTTGATGTATAGATTGTTGTCTACTCCACCTCTCTTAAAGCCTTGTTTTTAAAAATATTTATCTAGTATTGAGTACCAAGCACGAGGAGCCTGTTTCAGTCCATAAAGAGCCTTCTTTAGTTTGCATACATAGTCTTCTTTGTCTGTTAATGAGAAGCCTTCTGGTTGTTCCATGTAGAATTCTTCTTCTAAGTCTCCATTCGAAATGCATTTTATCCATTTGATATACCTGAAGTTTTGGTAGTAAGCAAAGGCCAAACATTCTGATGGCTTCCATTCTCGGCTACAGGGAAAAAATTTCATCGTAATCAAGTCCTTCAACTTGTGACCGGAATCTTCCAAATAGTCCGGCTTTATTCCCGATTACTTGTCCTTGCTCATTCATTTTGTTTTTGAATACCCATTTTGAACCAATGATATTTTTCTCTAATTCTGGTCTAGGAACTAGTTCCCAGGTATTGCTCTTTTCAATTTGGTCCAATTCTTCATTCATTGCTTTTACCCAAGACTTGTCCTTGCTGGCTTCTTCAAATTTCTTTGGCTCTATTTGTGACAACATGGATATGTATACCTCTTCAGTTTGTTCTGTTAGCTGCCTTCTTGTCTAGACCCCTGCTCTCTTGTCTCCTATGATCTGATCTTTGGGATGATTCTTTTGAGTGTATCTTGAGGGGGCTTTCGAGCTCAACCCTGCATCTTCTATTGTCTTGCTTGTTTCATCATCATTCTGGTCTTCTTCTTCATGGTTGTCTGATGGACTGCAGCAGTCTGTATCTCTTGTATTGTTTGGAAGTTCTTCATCAAATCTCACATCAATACTTTCAACTAATTTCCAAAGAGTCTTGTTGTAGCACCTGTACCCTTTACTTTTGGAAGTATATCCTAGGAATATCCCTTCATCTGATCTTGCATCAAATTTGCCAATATTTTCATCATTATTCTTTATGTAACACTTGCTTCCAAAGATTCTAAAATGTTTGATTGATGTTGGTTTCCCATGCCATAGTTCATAGGGATTCTTGTCACTGCTTGGCCTTAAGTGAGCTTTATTAAGGATATGCACTGCTGTGTGTACTGCTTCTGCCTAGAAGGTTTGAGGAATATTCCTTTCATGCATCATGGCTCTGGCTATTTGATGTACAGACCTGTTTTGTCTCTTTTCTACTCCATTTTGCTTAGGTGTTCCTGCAATAGTAAATTGTTGCTTTATCCCATGTTCATTACATAGGTCAGCAAAGTCATAATCTGTGAATTCACCTCCTTTGTCTAATCTGATGCATTTCAGCTTGCATCCTGTTTGATTTTCTGTTAATGCTTTGAAGATCTTAAATTTTTCTAGAGCTTCTGATTTATTCTTGAGAAAATAAACCCATGTCATTCTGGAGAAATCATCTATTATCAGCATAAAGTATGATTCACCACTTGGTGTTTTTGTTCTTGCAGGTCCACACAGGTCCATGTGCACAAGTTGTAGTGGTCTTCTTGTTGATAATTCATCTTTAGCCTTAAAGGATGTGCAGGTTTGTTTGCCTAATTGACATGGCTTGCATATGGTATTACAAGGCCTCTTTATTTCTGGCATGTCTCTGACAACTTTCTTCTTGCTTAGTCTAATGATGTGATCAAAGCTAAGATGTCCCAATATTTTATGCCATAACCATGACTCTTCTAGTTTGCTAAGATGAAATGCTTCATCTTCCTCTTCCACAATGTAAACATTACTCTTTGTTCAAACTCCTTTGAGCAGAGTCTTACCTGTGGTGCTTGATCTGACTTCACAATCTTGTGCTCTAAAAAGAACTTCACAGCCTTTATCACACATCTGACTGACACTTAGTAAATTTTCTTTCAGCCCATCTAAAAATAGTACATCTTGGGCCTTTCCTCTGCCATTGTCTGTGCTGACTAAGCCTTTTCCTTTTATTTTTCCTGATTTATCATTGCCAAAGGTAACATTTCCAGATTTCTTTCCATCAAGAGTTATAAACTTGTTTTTGTCTCCTGTCATGTGTTTAGAGCAGCCACTGTCCAAATACCACTAGCTTTTCAGATCTTGAGCAGTTAGAGCTAAGTCACATTTATTCACTTTCTTTATCCAATGGAAGTACCCCTTTGTTTGGTATCTTTTGTGAGGTGATGAACTACATCTTCTTAGAGGACATTTGGAAGGTATATGTCCAACTTGATTGCATACACAATATTTGATCATAATTTTTGTAGAATTATGAGTATAACTATAATTTCTTTGATTCATAAACCTCCTGAGGTGTTAAACATCAATCTTTGTCCATACTTTCTACACTCAATGATTTTATGGCCAAATTCCTTACAATAAAAATAATAACCATAGAAACTATTTGCATACCTGATGTAAGGTTGTCTCTTCGATTTGTTTGCTTGAGGCAGTCTCTTCAATGTTTGCATCTTTTGTTGGTTTGAATTACTCCTCCTTGCATGACAATATGCAGCAACATGTCCTAGCTTGTGGCAAGCATAACAGGTGGCATTCTTCATAGGAGGGAAGAATCTCCTTTGATGGCTCCCAAATTTTACATACTTAGGGATCTTAGTATTTATTACTTTCTTTGCTACTAGTGGTTTCTTCTGATCTCTGTCTTCCTTATTATAGGTTTGTTATTTTGTAGGAATTGTTTCAGCTGCTTCATCATTCTTCTTTGCTTTTACAAAAATAATCTCTCTGTCAACCTTTTCTTTGCTTTTACTTGATTCTCCTTCATAAGCCTATTCCAGTTTTTATCATAGGGGATCTTTGAGCACCCAGAATTTCATTTAACTTACTAGAGCTTGTTGTTCGAGAAGAATTTATAACCATTTTCCTTTGAGAATTTTCTAATTTCTTCCTGAGACATACTACTTCTTCTTCCAACTTTTCTTGTTCCTAAGTTTTTTCTTTGATTTGCTTAAGTAATATGTCTTCTATCTTCTTGGCTTATTCAAGCTCTATCTTTAGCTGCATCAGGACTTCTGAATTTTTTTCTTCTCGTACATATTTGAGGAGAATGTCCTTTTTTTTTCTTCTGCATTTTAGTTTGATTCTATCAATCTCTTCCAGAGCACTTCTTAACTCCCCCTCAAGGTTGACTTCACCTTCTTCTTCTCCATCTTCTAGCAGGAGACCTTCAATATCTTCTATAGCCATCAATAAAAATTCAGAGGTTCCATCTTCACTTGAGATTTCATCTGAATCTTTAGATGTACTGCTGTCTTGTTGAGCATAGAAGGATTTTCTGCTGAACTTCTTTCCTTTCTACCAGTTCTTTGATTTATTTTTCTCTTACTCTTGAGCCTGATTTCTTACTTTCTTGTGAGGAAACTTAGCAGCATAGTGTCCAACTCTTCCACAGTTAAAGCATTTGAAGGGGATTTTACATTTGTATTTACCTGAGCCTCTATCCAATTTCTTGACAAACTTTGCCTCTTCTTCATCCGAGCAAGAGCATATGTCTCCCTCTTATTCTTTCTTTCTCGTTTTAAAGGCCGGCCTCCTCATACTTGGCTTCTTCCGTGGGAGCCTCATTTCATGTGTCGTTAGATTTCCAAGTAGTTGGTTCATGGTCAAGGTCTCCCAATCAGCTGTTTCTTCTATTGCAGACATCTTTGGATTAAACCTGGATGGAAGAGATCTTAGAATCTTTTGCACAATAATAATTTCTGGCATTTTTTCTCCAAGAGCTTTCATATTGTTAATAATTTCTGCAGCTTTTAGAAAGAAGCTGGCAATGTCTTCATCATCATTCATTTTTAAGTTCTCAAACTGGGCTCTATAGACTTGAAGTTTGGCAGTCTTTAATTTCTTGTCTCCCTCATGTATGTTCTCAAGAGTATCCCATATATCTTTGGCAGTGCCTTTGTGCATTACTTTAATAAACTCTTCTTCACATAATCCATTCAGGATGGCATTCATGGCTTTTGCATTAGCCACAAAATCTTGTTTTGTTTCTTTTTCTGTGTTAGTTGCCTTTGGGGCATATCCTAATTCCACAACAGCCTAGAATTCTATTCCTAGAGACATTATGTATGTCCTCATTCTGATTTTCCAGAAAGCATAATTTTCACCAGTGAAGAAAGGGGCTTTATTTTTTGAGCATCCTTCTTTACTAGCCATCTTGGGAACTTAGGATCTCCTTTCAGTTGTTAGACTTGTACAAAGGAACCTGCTCTGATACCAATTGTTGAATCTTTAATTAAACTGAAAGGGGGGAGGGGGTGAATCAGTTTAATACATACATAAGCCTTTTGAAATTTTCATCAAAATTATTTACAGCTTAATATGTGAACAGTTCTTATTTGCAGCCAATATTAATTAAATTTGATACCATACTTATGTTGAGAGCAAAGAACAATTAAGGTGATTTAAAGAATCACATCAACACATAAGAAACACGCATAGAGGGCAAAGAGATGTAAGTGGAAACCCATAAAGGGAGAAAACCACATCTTATTATTGTTGTGATGCAAAGGCAAGCTCCAACTCTCACCATCAAGCTCAGAGGCACCAACCTACCGTGAGGCTCCTACCTCAATTCCGAAAGCTGGCTAACTTGCAAGGAAGCACCAACTCCTTCAATTTTCTCTCGCAGCACCAACCTACGAGGCCTAACCTCGCCGCCATAATCGATAGCTATCAAGCCGTAACTTGATATGGAAGCTCCAACTTCCTCAATTTATCAAACTGAATGTTTGTTGATTTACCTCAGATATCAGCTCTATTCTGTAGCTTCTCTTTCTACTCTTCTTTTCTTAATCTTCTCTGCCTCACACTTCTATATTCTTCCTTCTCTAGATTTACTCTCTCTAACCTCTTTTTTCATATCAAGATGATATTATTTATAAGGATTTTCTTGTGACTATTAGCATTCCTCAATGAAATTGGAATGGACAACCATGCCTCTTCGTTTTCTGCCTTTTCATTTCTTTCACTTGCTCATTCAGAAAATATAACAACATGCATTAATTTCAATATTATAGTGGGAGCTTTGTTTTTCCTCCGGAGACTTGCCAATGCATCACAACAATATAAAATATTTATATTCAAATTACAATGATAATTCCAGCTCAACTCATTTAGTATTTTGGCTTTTCTTTGATTTTGTTTGTCTTTTCTGTGACTGTTCTTTATCTCTTTTCAGCTCTGTTTGCTTTTCTGTCCTCTGCTGTGGTGTAGCTACTGCATACATGTAACTGATATTTTTATACCAGCTGACTATAAATCGGGCATTTTCTAACGGTTTTGTACTTAGCAAGTGTCTTGTTCATGTGGAACGTTCTGCAAGCGGAACATACATACACCACAATTGTTTTATGTTCAAAATCACCCTCCACCTTGGGCCGAGGCCCGTGGGTCCACAGCCCATGCGGCATAATTTAATACAACCGCAAACACAACTTCAGCTCTTGGCTTAATTATAAGATGTTTTAATCATATAATCTGCCCGTTTAATACAACTTAACACACTCTCGGTGTAATAGAAAAAAAAACTGTTTAATACATAAAATTCCCTTTCGGGCCCACTATCCAAGCTTGCATTGTCGTCCGATTGTGATTGATCGCAATCACAACTCGAATACTCCCGATGCGATTGTGTATTATCTGTCCGATGCGATTGACCACTCCTTCTCCGATTGTGATTGATCACTCCTGCTCCTATTGCAATTGATCGCAATCGCAACTCGAATACTCCCGATGCGATTGTTGTATTATCTGTCCTATGCGATTGACCACTCCTGCTCCGATTGCGATTGATCGTAATCGCAACTCGAATACTCCCGATACGATTGAGTCTTTAACCTGGAATTCAACCATATATGAAACCTGATTTATAGACCCATCGGGTCTGGAACTTAATCGCAATCGCAAGTTCCTGTATGGACGTTTCACTGCTTTGTTTTTCTCCGATGTGATTTGGTAAGGGGTCCCACCATATAATACTTTATTTTATGCGCTTATATAGGCTTTGAGTCGATGTGATTAAGATGGATTTCAAACTTATCAAGCCATTGTTTATATGCCCATCAGATCCGGGCTCTCAATCACAATCGCAATTCTTTGGTTTATGCGTTCCGCTGCCTTGTTTTTCTCCAATGCGATTTGGTAACGGGTCCCACCATATAATACTTTTGTTATTTGAATCTCGCGCTACATATGGCTATACATATGTATATATATATATGCTTTAGTCCTTTGTATATAAAGCACAATATATACTTTTCCGCTGGAGTATACGATTCCCGGAATGAGATTTATATTATATATGTATTACATTGCCGCTCCAACCTTTAGTGTATCTTCCAGTGGGGTAGGCGATTCTCGGAATTTATTTTTATATATATATAATGCCCGGCTGGGTAATTCTTAGAATTAAGGTACATATATATATATATATATATCCGCCGGTTTGGGCGATTCTCGAAATTTTATATATATCCTCTAGTCAGGTAGCGATTCTCGAATACCGCTTGTGTTCCCGCTTCGCCGCTCTCGTCGCTCTCGCTCTCTGCCTTTACCGCTATGATAACGCTCTACCTCTCGCCTCTCGTCTCTAATACGCTCTCGCCTCTATATTCGCTTTCCTCTCGCTCTCTCTCGCTCGGTCTCCTTTTCTTCCTTCGTTTTGCTTTTGTCGCTCCATTGTTTCGTTTTTACCCGCTCGCCTTTGCCCGTCTATGCCTTTGCCGCTCCTTTACCATCAATGATTAACATTTCCAACATGCTTATCTTGTGAAATATGGAGTGATGATAAACATGGTTGGATATGAGGACCCTATGGTTTATTTCTGATGGAGAAATGATGTCAGGATATGCAGAGTTGAAAGGGACTCTATCATGTTGGGGGTAGAATGATACCTACTTTTGTACTTTTTTTGGCTAGGAAATATGGGGATCTAGTGTGTTTGCAATACCTGCAACCAATACCCTAAGTAAATGCATTTTTTCATACAAATATTTTGAAATAAATTGAATTTTGAAGTGATAAGAGAGGGTGTACCTGAACTGAAGTATGGTGGGCGTTGGGCCTGAAAATGAATTTTTTCTGAAACTTGGATTTATGGGGCCCGGATTGAGCATGATGAAGTGTTGATCATTGTGTTTCTCGTGGTTTTATGATTGGGTACTTTGAGCTCCAGTTATGGACTGTTTAAAATGGAAAAAGGGCAATATATAGGCCAAAATGGCCCATTTTCAAATCATTTTTTTCTTTTTGAGGGTCTACGGTCAAAGCAGAGCTACTTTCCCAACCTTTTTCACGTTCGGGCCGCCTTAAGCACCAGCAGTGAATCATGCTTATCGTTGTCAAGTAGGAGACAAAATGTCCTTCTTTTTATTTTTTGTCATTTTCATGTGGGTGGTCCATACAAATGTGAATTTGTATGGATTTTATTCTCAGATTTGAATTTGATTGTACCCTGAAAATCCATCCATGAAGGACAAGGCCTCGTGACTTGTGCAAGAAACAATGACTTGGTCGATGAAAGGAGTAGGGTAGTTTTATTTGGGACAAGCTTTGTTTAAATCTCGAAAATCGGTGCAGACTCGAATAATGCCCTACTTTTTAATGACAACTATAGGGTTGGAAACGCAAGATGTGTAATTGCTTGGGTAGATGAATCCAACTTTGTGAAGCTTGTCTATCTCTTGTTTGATCATTTCTACTTTGGATGGGTGTAATTGACACTGCTTTTGGCGGATAGGTGATACATCAGGCCAAGTGTCAATGTGGTTCTCTATGGTGGTGGGGCCTAACCCTAGAATTTCTGAATACTCCCAAGTGAATATATCCCTATACTCTTGTAATAGGTTTGTCTACGTGACTACTTCATCTGGGGAGCATGATGCCCCCAACCAGATTTCTTTGGTTTTTCCTGGTTTTTTCGAGATATTCACCTTAATGGTTGGCGAAATATTCGACATATTTCCTTCCACAAACATATTAGGCGCTGGGATAGGGTTCTTGAATCAATCTACCTTTCGTAATGGAAGGAAGTATTTGGATTCGATGGCGTAAATATCCTGGGTTTTTGTGCTGCTAGGCACGAACATTTTTTTCTAGAAGAAAAAACGAGAGATGGTGCATTGCGTCCCACGGACAATCTAGTTTCGTCATGGCCTATAATATATCCTCATCAGAGTGAAACAATATTTCTAAGGGGGAATTGGTTTGTGCGAGGCCATGAGAAATTGGTTCAATCCTAACAGTTTTGGCCGACAGACATGAATATGATTATGTGGTTGATGTCGTGGAACTAGATGAGGTTGACAGGGTGCAGACGGGTTGGGTTTGCACCGTCAAACTTACTACTACCGTTGTGGTAGTTGCAGTGGTCTTGACACTAAGGAAATATGAGCATATAGCATGAGTCAAGGTTCCCATGCATGATGAGATGAATCGTATATGGTGTTGTGTGTCATCAATGTTACATGGTGGAAATATTTCCGTGGTCGTTGCTTATTTTTTAGCGAGAGCAGATTCATGCTTTCTTGGTGGTGTATAACGGGTACAAGTCTCTTATTTTATGTGAAGATTTTAATGGATGCATAGGTGTTGAAATGTTCAAAACATAAGGCATTTCTCTGTATCATAATCATGGCTTGTGCAAATGTTGCATGGAGTAAATGTACTCACTGAGTATATTGTATGCAATCTAGTACTACTCATCATGTTAGAGGATGATGATGGGAAATGATTACGAGAATGTGTGTTTCTTTGTTTTTTTTCATCTCTTGTTCTTATACTTTATGTGATTTGGCTCCTGTGGGAGTTTTTCTTCTAATGCTACTCTGGTCACTCTTAACCTTGGAAGGAAATGGAAATTCATTGTGTGGTGAAATTGCGAGAAAATTCGGAAATAACAACGTGTTATTTTCTCTTGATTAGAGAGATGAATGTAAGGTATGGGTGTGACCATGTGAGGAATGTCAGTGAACTTGTTAAGCTCCCGACATTGATTAATCATGTGGTCGTTTTCAGCACATAAGGCAAGTGATATGTTTGACTTGCTTCTTACCTCGCTGGGGAGAGGGGCTGTCTTCATGGTTTTAGGTGGCTGGTGACAACAGGGGGTAGGCCTCATTGTTGCTAACTGCCTAGTTTCTAGTAACTCGAAACCCACTATGTCTGGATTATTGGCGACGAACGAGCGCATGATGTCTAGCCTAAGTCAAAATCGAGGGACATAAGGTCAATGTCGAGCGTGGTGGCTATCTTGTCATATTAGACAAGACTGGTGCTCTTTTGTTTTCCAAACCCTCTAGACCACGAGGGTGATTGGGTACCATTTTTAGAATGATACTAAATATGTGCACTGAGTGATTAAATGGTCACATTCGTCACATAATTTGCAGGCTAGGGTTGGGCGTTTGGGGGGTTTGGGGGTGGTAAGTCATCCTTTGAGTGGATTCCTCTCTTCAGATACACAGAGAATGGACCTAGTCACTTCATTCTCCTGGGTTGTGGAACTTTCTACGAACTCAGAATCTGATTTGTCTAAGTCGTCAAGGTTGGTAATGGCCATGCATAGCGTCTCTAATTCTAAATGGAATCGAGGAATGTAGGGACAATGGAAAAGATGGTGGTTATCATGGCATACCTTACAAGAATATTGATTGTGTCTTAGCCATATGAAGTACATCGGGTTAACCGGGTACCATCTTTGAAACAACTCTAGATTTTTGCATTATGTGATCAAATGATCACGTTCATTGCATAATGCGCAAAGTTGGTCTTGAGGCTGAGAAAAATTATGGGGGAGAGGTGGTTGATCTGGTGACCATATCTCCTCTGATATATATAATATGGTCCTTTTTGCTTCAGTCTGTTGAGTTGTAGTGTTGTTCGTGGATTTTGTGTCCGATCTTTCTAAATCAGGATTTTCACAATTTTACATCGCATGAAATCGAACATTGATAGGAGACTATGGAGGTTGGTACACCGAACATGTGATGGTTGTTATGAAATATGTGATAGATGTTTCTTCGTCGCAATATAGTTTCTTTGGGAAACTTGTGGTATTGGGTACCAACGGTTGAAAGCCCTTAATTCGGGGCACTGTATGATCAAGTGATCGGGTTCATCATATAATGCACAAACAGGGACATGTGGTGTGGCCTATGTTTTCCTTCTTTGAACCATTAGGTTAGATGAGTACGAGCATGATGCAGGTTATTATCGTACATAAAATATGGTTTTGGACCCATCCTTTTCCATTTGTATGGATTCGGCAGAGGGGTCCTCAAGATTGGATTGCTCTAGAGGTTGCAATGCATCCCTATATCTAGGCATATCCATGAAATGATGGGTGTAATTCCCATAATGGTCACATATGGTGCACACATGATTGGTGCGTAATGATTTCCCTTAGTTGTTCATGACCTGTTCCTTTTTACGGGTATCTGAGGATGCGACATTTATTTCGGTATGTAGAAGAGGTTTTAATTCTTCTAATTCCAGGAAAATATTAGTAGGATGGCCTACGATATGGCACAGTGAACAAGGCTGTAAATCCATAGGTAACTTTGGGGTTTCGAAATTTTTTCCTTTATTGTTATGCCTCTTGGTAGTGCCAACTGGCGTCACTACATGTGTTTCTTTAATTGTTACGACCTCTTGGGGGGGAATACGGGTGATACCTGTAGAGGTAATGCCTGGGCTTTCTAGCATGGTTGGAGGGACCAAATACCACACTAGTATTGAGAATGCCATATTTGGAAATGTCATAGTTTCCATGACCTGTTTCGATAAAAAAAAGGGTGGGGGATACAAAGATAGGGTCTGTGAAATAACATATGGTAGGAATGTCGTACCCATAGCTTCAGACCAGATTACATTTATGCTTGTGGTTGTGTTGAGATTCAACATGATGATGAGCTTAGTTAAAATCACTACCTCTACTCTTGCGTCTGTAGATTTTTTTAGGTGTGTCTATTTTTAGACTATGTATTTTTAGACATGGTGATCATATTTCGAAGTCAAGTAGATGCTATTTGTGGATGGTTGATCAAGTTGGAAAAATAGATGAAATTCCATTTTTATAATATTAGGCGAAGTCTATTTATAAATTGTCGATCTAAAAATAGAAGTGTCGATTATTATTAGCTCTTAATAATAATCTGACAATAAACAACAACTTATTCTCTTGGAGCACTTAATTTCAGTGCACAGATTTGGCAAATCAGTGGGCTGAAGGAATTACGCAATTCCTAGGGTTTACTGGTGGTTCATGCATGGAGGACTCAGTTAGAACTGAAGTGGCAAAGTTATGACAAAGTTGGAAGAGTAGTTCATGGAGTTGTTATTCAGTTTAACTCAGTTAATGGAGTTAAACTCAGTTGAGCTAGTTGTATCTAGTCTAACTGAATGATACACTAGTGAGAGTGGAGTGAATTAATTAGTTAATTAATTCACAAATAATAACTCATTAATCAACTAAACAAATACAGCAGTTAACTGCTGTGCATGCCACTTCCAGTGGAGACCCAGTGGAAAGATAGGTGAAAGGGCAAGATGGACTATCCATTGTGACTATAGTGATGCATTGATTGAATGACACACACATTGGAGTTTCCAATGAGGATTGCACAGTGCAAGCAAGGTAGGTTCTAATTCTTTCAGGGGTCTTCTTCAGCAGGGATTGCGCAGTGAAGGTAGGCTATTAGGTGGCAATAAATCAGTGCATGGATTTGCAGATTTCTTTTGATTAGTGTGTGACGATTGATTGTACTAAGAGCTTTATGTACTAATCTTTGTATGAGATTGTTACATAATCTCCATGATACATAATATATGATAGTTGGGGTTTTCATCTTCAAGATTTCTCATTAAACAACTGTGTTATGTGCGATTGTTTTTATTTATGCTTCACATGTACTTGTAATTAATTTTCCGCAAAAGATTAACAGTTGAATGATTCTGTATTTTGCAAGAATTTAAATAGTGTGATATTAGGGGAATTTGGATGTATGTATGCTTAGTGTATACTAATTTCTACATGGTATTGGAGCATTGTTAATTCTTGAAGATTGAAATTGTGAAGAATTGTTGAGTTTGTGCTGGTGGACAATTCGAATTTGCTACAGATAATTCTTGGTGTAGAAGTTGAGTATACATTGAAATGTCTTTCAATGGGTTGCGATTGGACTATGCCCTTGATGGGAGCTTGAATTACATAGTCTGGAAGGATAGGATGGAGGCAGTGCTGGAGTACAATGGACTGAAGGAGTTCATCGATAGCGATGTTCCTAAGCCAAGATCTCGCGATGCTGCATTACTTGACGCATGGCAAAAGAAGATAGCAAAGAAAAGAAGAATTTTGTTGGAAGGTGTGAAGGACCATATTGTGTCCAACCTTCACAGTAAATCCACTCCATTTGCAATGTGGAAGGCTTTTACATATTTGTTCCAAAGTAGCAGCGACTAGAGGAAGTTAGCGCTGAAAGATAAGCTCATAAAAATAAAAATGGAGAAGGGCGACAGTATTCCAAAATATCTCATGAAGTTCTTCCACTATAGGGATGAACTAGGAAGTGTGGGGATTACTATCGATGATGAAGACTTGGTGAGCTTGGCTCCCCTTGGGCTTCTGAAGAGTTGGCATAGTTGCGAAGACTCTTTCAATGGACGGGAGAAACTGCCGGGTTGGGAGCGACTTTGGTTGGATCTTGTGCAGGAGGAGATAAGGTGAAATACCAGGGATGGCTCTTCATCGAAGAATGAAGATGAAGAGAATTGCACTTTGGCTGCCAAAGCAAGGAAAGGAAAGGGGAAGAAATTCCCTTCAAAATCTAAGGCTAAAGGCAAGAAGCAGGATTTGTCCAAGATGAAGTGTTTTCACTGTCACGAACATGGGCATTTCGCCACTAACTACCCACAGAAGAAGAAGAACAAAAAGGCTATTGGAGCTGCAGCGGGTGAGGCCTTAGCCACGCAATCTGATCTGGAACTTGATTTCCCTTTTATCGCATGCTTGGTTTCAAGCACAATGGGATCTCGTGTGGTATCTTGATAGTGGTGTGTCTTTCCATATGACAAGAGACAAAGAGTTGTTTAGTGACTTGAGGAGAAGGACCTTCAAATGCATATAGAGATGAGGACGATGAATATTAAAGGCGACCAAAGATTGGGACCATCACCTCTTAGAGGGAGTCGTGTAATCCATTTCTCATGAAATAGGTTATGCATGTTCTCGGTCGCAATGTTGGAAGACAGAGGTTATGACGTTGTTTTCAGCGAGGGAAAAGCTTTCCTGCGACATAAAACAATGGTTCAAACCAAGAGGATAGGGATTCGAGTTAAGAATATATACAAGATGGAGGTAGATGGTTGTGCTACAATGATGGGCAAAGAAGAAGAAGTGGTGAGCCGGGATGAGGGCGAATTATGGCACAGAAGATTAGGTCATCTTCACCATCGCGCCTTGAAGATTTTGCAGCATATTTCTACTGGACTTCCCAAGGGTACTCTTGCGCAGTCAGATCAGTTCAAGGGATGTACTATGGGTAAGTTTGTGAAGACCACCTTTCATGAGAAGGAGAATCGTGCTTCGGTGATCCTGGAGAGAATTCACACAGACGTGTGTGGACCATTCTTGGTTGCTTCAACAACAAAACATAGGTATTATGTGATATTTGTTGATGACTATTCTCATAGATGCTGGATCTTCTTCATGCAGAAGAAGAGTGAAACGTTCTCAAAGTTCTGTGAGTTCAAGGCATTGGTGGAGAAGGAGTCAGGGAAGCAAGTGAAAGCTCTACGGAGCGATAATGGTGGTGAATACATCTTGGGTGAATTCAAAGACTTCTATAGCAAAGAAGGAATTCGAAGAGAACTCATAATCGCCCATAACCTACATCAAAACAAGGTCATGGACAGAAGAACAGAACGATCGTGGGTGCCGCAAGAGCTATGTTGCATGACCAGGGCCTATCGATGCACTGGTGGGCAGAAGCATGCAACACTGTGGTTTATGTGCAAAACTATTGTCCTCATAGAGTACTTGGCATGAGTACACCTGAAGAAGCTTTTATTGACAAGAGGCCTGATATTTCTCATTTGAAGATTTTTGGCTCATTTGTTTACATTCATGTGACAAAGGATGCCAGGAAGAAGCTAGAGCTGACTGCAGAAGTTGGGATATTTGTGGGGTACACAGAAACACCCCATAATTATCGTGTGAGTTTCTTCCTGCATACGGATGACTGGTGCATGAGATATAAAATTCAATGAGGTGAAAGCCATGAAGTTGTCGCTTGAGTGGCTACACTTGCATGCAGAGGAGGAACTTCTTGTTCCCAAAGATGAGCCTCTAGATGTGGATCAGCCACAAGAGGAGATTCATGGAGTGGAGGAGTCCACTCATGCAAAACCAAACATCAGACAAGGTAGAAAGCATACCACAAAAGCTAAGAAATTGAAGCTTGATGTGGCATAGAACGTAGGAGTCCCTACATCACAACGTAGACAAAGATAGTCTCCTGACCAATATACTGGATACATGGCTCTTATGAGCAAGTGTGTCGTGACAGAGCCATATTCTTTTGCAGAAGCAGTGTAGGAGCCCACATGGGTAGATGCCATGGTGGAGGAGTATGACTCCATTGTCAGAAATAGTGCCTGGGAGATTGTTCCAAGGCAAGTGGGAAAATTAGTTGTAGGATCAAGATGGATCTACAAGGTAAAGCAAGTTGCTGATGGGAGCGTCGAGAAATATAAGGCAATATTTGTTGCCTAGGGCTTCTCACAGATCGAGGGGATTGATTATGAAGAAACCTTTGCACCTGTCGCACGGTATTCTTCCATAAGGACCATCCTTGCTCTCTCAGCGCAGATGGGTTGGCACATTCATCGGATGGATGTGAAGACTGTGTTCCTTAATGGGATCATTGAGGAAGAAATGTACATTGAGAAGCCTGAAGGATTTGAGATCTTCAGCAGTGAGTCGCATGTGTGCATACTTAAAAGAGCGTTGTATGGGCTGAACTAAGCACCACGTGCTTGGTACACAAGGATCAACAGCTATTTCACTGGACTTGGCTTCGCCAAGAGTGAGGCGGATGAAAACCTATACCAAATTGTGGTGGAGGGTAATATTTTAATCATTCTTCTTTATGTTGATGATTTAATACTAACGGGTGATGAGCAGTTGATACACTCATGCAAGACAGATCTTGCAATTCTAATCAACAATAAGAAGTAGGCTTATCCTCAATTAATTCAATTGGATTGAAATAAAATTTAGAAATAATATTGAAATAAAAACAATTTAGAAATAACTTATACTTAGATTAAAATAAATATTGGTATGTAAATGTTATTAGGAAATAGAAAATTCCAATTTTAGCATTATATTAAAGTTTTTATCTTTGAATTTGGCCAGACATCTAAAAGAGATATTTAATATTAACATGAGTAAATAATATCTAAAAATTATAAATTTAAAGATAAAATATATCAACATATCATTCTATATAATCTTGTAATTTACATGTAATTCTATATAATATTCTAACAAACCTATATTATTATCCATATATATAATCATGTTATCTATCAATTTTGTTGAGCTTATAAACATATTAGATGTGTGTATCTATACATTTGGATTAACCTTTAGTCATTTTTGGATGTGTATCCATCTTCTCAATATTCTTACTTTTTTTGGATATGTGTATCCATCTCCTCAATATTCTTACGTTATCAAAACTCATGCAACAAAAGGTAAAGTAATTTATAAAATATTAAACTTGATATATTTTAACTATTAATATTTCCTTAAAAAAACTATTTATATCTTTATCATTTATTTCATTAAGAAAATATATATAACTTATTTCAAATTTTTATTTATAATAAAAAATAGAACATCAATTAAGTCATAAACTTTTATCTAAACCACATAATATTTTCCTAATCTTTATCTTTCTCTTTGCGTAATCCTCATCAATGAATTAAATTTTTAAAATTAATTAAACCATCTTTCCGGTCCTTTTTAGAGATTTTTTTTTCTCTCTTTACCTTTTCATTATTAAATTAATTTTTTAAACATATTTAAAAATATATATATGTAAATTATAGTAGTGCTATTTTAATTTTTTTAAATATTTAAACAAAAATATATGTATATGTAGATTATAATAGTGTTCTTTTGGAAACATCTTATTTATTGGTTATTATTTAATTTTTTATTTTATATATATATATATATATATATATATATTATTTTAAATTTTTTATTTAATAATGAGTAGTTAAAGGACAAAGTAAATTAGGAAAATGAGTTAAAGGATGGAAAAGGTTAATGAAAACTAAAAGATATTAAAAAAAAAAGTGTGGTTGAAAGTTTATTTAATTAAAAAAATTGGGAAGAATATGTTAAAAAAAAACTAATAATAATAATGGTATGTGGATATTTAATAGATGAATGTAATGTGGATAAATTTTTGAAAATTATGTACTATAGGAAAAAGTTATACAATGTAGAAATATTATTTAGGATATTGAATGGTTAAGTTTTAATAAGAACTTGTTAGGATTATGGTTCTGTTGTATGGGAACATTTTATGTGTACGAGTGTTTTTCAAAATTTTTTGTTTGATTTTAAAGTAAAATTTAGAGTTATCATAAGGGATTCCAATGGGATCAATAATATCTATTTTATGAGAATAAATATTTGGAAGATAAAAATTATGTGTTTGTTTATAGTATACTTAAAAGATTTGTTTATTTTGGCATTGTGACTACATGGATAACTGCAAGCACTAGGATGCCTTCATTTTCAAATCCTATATATTTTAGGATTGTGTTGATTATAAACACTCTCTAAAAAAATTCAATAAATTTTGGATTATTATTGTGCATGTTTTCCTTTCACTTTAGTCATTCGTATTAGTCACTTTCCTCATGAAACCTTAATGAATAAAGCATTTGAAAGATTTATTTTTGAAAAAACACTCAAAATAAACAATCTTTAGAAAATCATTAATTTCATTAGACATTGGTGATATTCCTTGAGTGAGGTTTATTCATGACACAACAAAAGTCATCAATCACCAATGCATCCATTGGCAGTCAATGGGATTATTTAGTTCACATAACCTTTAAAATTACATATCTTATCAATCATTGATGAAACCATCAGACATTGGTGATATTCAATGGGTATCAAATAATGAAATATACTATTTTCAATTTATCACCAACAAAACCATTGGCCATCGGTAATATTCAATAGGTCACAAACTCCTCGATGCTAAATTTTCCGTTGATGACCAACCAACACATCAAGGTATAAAAAAATCATTCGGGTCATGGAATACACTCAACTTTCTTTCTAATGAACAATCAAGGCACTACACTCCTATGAGTGTATTTTGCACCCAAGTGAAATCAACTGCATCAACCATTGATTATTAGCCATTTGATTAGGTAGGTTCTATGTGACAAAGAAACTCATTTATGACTAATGAAAATCTCCCTGAGTGACAATATTGAGTTTTAAAAAATGCATAATAATACCTCAGATGACTGACATAAATAATGTATCCTTTTGAGTTGACACAACTTATTTATTTCCCATCTATGATCAGTGAAATATGTTTCGTACTAGGAATATGCATGTAATAAAATTATTGGATGCCTTACCAAACTATAAACACTAAAACAAAAAACATGATTACCATTGGATGCACCGAAAATAATTTCAAAAAACCAAATAGATTGTTATGAATAAAATAATATAAACAATGTAAGCAGTAGATAATGATTAGTTAATTACTAATTAGGTTGAAAAGGCATGTATAAATGGGACATGACCTTCCGTGAAGAGGCACATTCCTAGGTATATAAGCAAGCCTCATTTGTAACATTCTTATTCATTCATCATACATTTTAATATATAATATTTTTATCCTCAATGGATGTTTTCATATTCCAAGTCTTTTGGAGTATTTAACGAGAAGTGCGAACTTTTTTCAAAATCAATAGAGTTCCTTATTGTCATCTGAATTATGAGAGTAGACAACTCGATCAAGCTACGTATTTAGAACAGAATGAAAAAAATGGTATTCCGAAGAATACTATTATCGGTGCAATCCACTCATGTGATCACAATTCATCGCAAGTTTCCAGTCACCGCAAGATTCGAAAAAAGATTGATCTAGGATGGTCTGATCCCTACTCAGTGAGACAATTTTTTTTGTCACTTAGAGGATCATATCAACTTGTATCGACAAGGATGACAGCCCCGAGATGAGAAGACATTCGTAGAAGGAAAAGAAATCAAGGCCTTCCATCAACAAGCTTTGAGGACAAAGATTTTTTAGGAGGAAGGCAATGTTATGAATAAAATAATATAAATAATGTAAACATTAGATAAATATTAGTTAATTAGTAATTAGGTTGAAAAGGCATGTATAAATGGGACATGACCTTCCGTAAAGAGGCACATGCCTAGGTATATAAGAGGGCCTCATTTGTAACATTCTTATTCATTCATCATACATTTTAATATATAATATTTGTATCCTCAATGGATATTTTCAAATTCCAAGTATTTTGGAGTATTTAACGAGAAGTATGAACTTTTTTCACTTCATAGGTGATGGCCACACATCTAAAATTATTGAGAAACAATTATTATTGATTATATAGTAATGATATCGCATTAAAACCAATAAATCCAAAAGGTATCTTGTCATGAAACCTACAAGAGATAAAATAAGCAATATTTCTATGAGGCGGGCATGTCCCATGCTCGTGATGTTTTGATTAGTTAATCTAATCTGAAAAATATTGGTTTTGTCGTGTCATGTTCTATAGTTGGTGACCTGCTACTGGTTGATGACGACGGTTATTGATTCCCTCGTGGGCGTTTTTCTTTGAAAAAAAAGGCATAATGTGTTACCCACATGCATGGAATATTTATAGAAAGCTCTTAATGGATGCATGGGTCTTTGACTATTGGGGACCTTCCCGTGTAAGCATGGTTGAAAGAGATGCTCATTGATACATGGATCTTCGACAAATTCTAACATAGTGCAACGGTTATGAAGTACAATACCATCCTTGACATGAAAACTTGTGTTGATGTTGAATGTCAAGAGGATCGATGACATCAATGGGAAATGTTAATTCTCATTGTTTCATCCAAGGATGCCCCTATTGTGGTGAGGACTCATCCAAGGTACTACCTCCTTCCCAAAAAGTGGTTGTTGAAGTCGACAAGAAGGAAGCATCAACCGACCGAAACAAGTACTAATTTAAGGGACCAGGGTTTCTGATGTAGCAGGGTACAATGTGATAAGTTAACAATACATGATAACGATATATGGCTATAAATAATGATGGTGGTCAAGTGGCCCGAGGTCGGAGCATTAAATGCGAGTGGAGGCAGTCATAACAATTTCTGATGGGGAAACCCTTGTGGTCAGTAGGACGCCCAGGGTGGGTGTATGCTTGCTATAATTGGTATGGTTGGGTGTGGTAAAGAATGTGTAGCTTCGTGATCTAGTTGGATATCGATGGCCTCCCACCTATTCCGTTTGGACCTGCAGCATCAATTCTTTCAGTTTTTCAGCTTCAGCACAGCTTATTATTTTTAGCAGGTTTTCGGGTCCTGCACACCCAGAGCCGTTTTGGGATTTAATGATCCAAATAGATATTGGTGGCCACCCACCGAGTCCATTTGAACCCCCACAATCAGTTATTTCAGTTTGTAAGTTTCAGCACAACTTACTATTTATAGCAGTTTTTCGAGTCCTGAACTTCCGGAGCCGTTTCGAGGCCCTAAATGATGCTCACTCAAAAGTTGTAGTCCTCGGATAGATCTTTCTAATGAGCTATTGATTGCGTCAAACAGAGATCAGATGCCAAAGTTACGTCCCCGGGAAGTTGAAACACCAATTTACCCAAACGGGACCCACAGTTTTGGCGCTTCATCTCCTAGGGTTAGGTTTTTCGACGTTTCAGATTCTACATTATTTCTCAACAGTAAATAGGCCCTCAAGCTTCATTGTAATACATTTGAGGGGCTGGTAGCCATCACATCTCTTCTCAGGGATATGGTACGAGTGCCCTAGCTCGTCCATTTCCATTATTTCTATAAGCATGTTTCAGTCAGTTGTTTTGTAACATAGTTCAGGGGGCTGGGAGCCGGCACATCTCTTCTCAGAGATAAGCGCTACCAGTGCCCTAGCTTGCTTGTTCCCATCATTTCAGTTCTATAACATAGTTTAGGGGGCTGGGAGCCGACACATCTCTTCTCAGAGATAAGCGCCACCAGTGCCCTAGCTCGCTTGTTCTGATCATGTTTGTATTGTAACACAGTTCGGGGACTGGTAGCCGACACATCTCTTCTCATAGATAAGTGTTTCCAGTACCCTAGCTGTTCATTTCCATTATGTCTCATTGTAACACAATTCATAGGCCTGTAGCCGCCACATCTCTTCTCAGAGATACACTACCAGCACCCTAGCTATTTTATTTCAGTCATTTGATTATAATAAAATGAAGCATTATTTCCGCTGCATCTTTGTATCTATGGCTATATGTGTATTCTTTTGCGTTCCTGCATAAAATCTGGATCAGTGGTATCAGAGGGGTTCTGCTCTTTCTCTGTTTTTCTTTTCATATCCCCAACGCGGCCAGGGTATAAGGATTTCAACCTCGCAAACCCGACGACCCCCCATGGTGGAAGGAAAGAAAGACGAGGGAGCAGGAGATCCTATCAAAATCTTGCTCGAGAATGCCCTCGAGAAACAAAGGAACGCGATGATGGATAAATTTGACCAGATCCTTCAATGGCTGCCCACCGACGGCACATCTACATCCAACATGTCCACCAACAGGTCCACGACATCCTAGACAAATCCAATACCAAGTTCAGCAAAATTTTCCACCCCATGGAGGAACTTAACGCAATGGAGACCATTGCTTCCTAAGGAGGGAGGAATGATCCAGGTGGATATCGGTGGCCTCCCACCTATTCCATTTGGACCCGCAACATCAATTCTTTTAGTTTTTCAGCTTCAGCACAGCTTACTATTTTTAGCAGGTTTTTGGGTCCTGCACACTCGGAGCCGTATTGGGGACTTAATGATCCAGATGGATATTGGTGGCCACCCACCGAGTCCATTTGAACCCCCATAATCAATTATTTCAGTTTGTAAGTTTCAGCACAACTTACTATTTATAGCAATTTTTCAGGTCTTGAACTACCGGAGCTGTTTTGAGGCCCTAGACGACATTTTTTGGAAAAACGAGGAGCAACATTTAGCAATGTTTCTCACTCAAAAGTTGTAGTTCTCGGATAGATATTTCTAACGAGCTATTGAGTGCATCAAATAGAGATCGGATGCCAAAGTTACGTCCCCAGGAAATTGAAACACCAATTTACCCAAACGGGACCCACATTTTTGGCGCTTCATCTCCTAGGGTTAGGTTTTTGGACGTTTCGGATTCTACATTGTTTCTCAACAATAAATAGGCCCTCAAGCCTCATTTTAATATAGTTGAGGGGCTAGTAGCCATCACGTCTCTTCTCAGGGATACGGTACCAGTGCCCTAGCTTGTCCATTTCCATTATTTCTATAAGCATGTTTCAATCAGTTGTTTTGTAACACAGTTCAGGGGGCTAGGAGCCGAGACATCTCTTCTCAGAGATAAGCGCTACCAAAGCCCTAGCTCGCTTGTTCCCATCATTTTAGTTTTGTAACACAGTTCAGGGGGCTGGGAGCCGACACATCTCTTCTCAGAGATAAGCACCACCAGTGCCCTAGCTCGCTTGTTCGCATCATGTCTGTATTGTAACACAGTTCAGGGGCCGGTAGCCGACACATCTCTTCTCAGAGATAAGCATTTATAGTACCCTAGCTGTTCATTTCCATTATGTCTCATTGTAACACAATTCAGAGGCCTGTAACCGCCACATCTCTTCTCAGAGATACGCTACCAGTGCCCTAGCTATTTTATTTTAGTTATTTGATTATAATAAAATGAAGCATTATTTCCGCTGCATCTTTTTATCTATGGCTATATGTGTATTCTTTTGCGTTCCGACATAAAATCCGGATCACTTTGACCAAGGGTGATTAGGGACTACTGCCAGGTAATAAATTTAAATGGATGGGTTGGAGTTTTCTCCTAAAAAAAAAAAAACTTTGTACACTTGCCAAAATAAAATGAAAGTGGTTTTGATGTACAAGAACGAAGACGGGTGCCCCATTAACATGAATAATCTTGCACGATGATGTGAGTATTGTGTTTTTCTGAGGTGGGGGCCCCATTGGTTGGTCTCGGTGCAGGGGTGATGAGGTGAATGAAATTTCTCAGATGGGCTATGCTTATGATGGTGTGATAGGTCAAACGTGACACGTGATGACGCGTTTTTGTCGATCCATTTTGTAGATAATAATAGCTCGGGAAGGGTTTTAGCATGCAATGGGTAAAATTCGACTTGATGTTTGTTGATGGGCGTAAGAACATGAAGTGGTTCTAGAGCCAAATTTTAAGGCCAGGGCTCTAGAATTTGGCGTGTGGTCTACTTGAGTGATGGATTCCATGGATTGTGAGGCTATACCAATCTACAAGGGTGCTTATCATGTGAAATATGGAGTGATGATAAACATGGTCGAGTGAATGGAACCTATGGTTTTATTATTTGGAATAAATGATGTCAGGATATGCAAAGCTTTTTAGGGAATCCTATCATGTTGGGGGTAGAATGATACCTGCTCTTGTACTTTTTTTGGCTGGGAAATATGGGGATCTAGCGTGTTTGTAATACCTGTAACCAATACCCCAAGTAAAAGCATATTTTTCATACAAATATTTTGGAAATAAAATGAATTTTGAAGTGATAAGAAAGTGTGTACCTGAATTGAAGTATGGTGGGTGTTGATCCTAAAAATGACTTTTTCTTAAACATGGATCGATGGGGCCTGGTTTGAACATGATGAAGTGTTGATCATTATTGTTCTCGCAGTTTTTTTATTGGGTACTTTGAGCTCCATTTATGAGATGTTGAAAATGAAAAAAGGGGGATATATAGACAAATATGGCCCATTTTCAAATCATTTGTGCTTTTTTAGGTTCTGAGGTTAGAGAAAAGCTACTTTCCCAACCTTTTCTTGTCGTTCTGATCAGCTTGAGCACCCGAGAATCATGCTATCAGTTTCAAGTAGGAGATAAAACGTCCTTCTTTTTATTTTTTTCATTTTCATGTGTGGGTGGTCCGTAAAAATGTGAATTTGTATGGATTTTATTCTCGGATCTGAATTTTATTGTACCCCTAAAATCCATCCATGAAGGACAAGGCCTCGTAACTGGTGCAAGCATCAATGACTTGGTCAATGAAAGGAGTAGGTTAGTTGTATTTGGGACAAGCTTTGTTTAATTCTCGAAAATCGATGCAGAATTGAATGGCGCCCTCTTTTTTCAGGATGGATACAAGCTTGGAAACCCAAGATGTGTAAGCGATTGGGTAGATGAATCCATCATTGTGAAGCTTCTGTGAGCCCGTGAGGAATTGGTTCGGGCCTAACAGTACTGGTCGACAAACATGATAATGATTTTGTGGTTGATGTCGTGGAACTAGATGAGGTTGACAGGGTGCAAACGGGTTGGGTTTGGACCGTCGAAGGAACTACTATTGTTGTGGTAGTTGCAGTAGTCTTTAAACCAAGGAAATATGATTAGACAACATGAATCATGGTTCCCATGCATGATGAGATGAATCGTATATTTTGTTGTGTGTCATCAGCATTACATGGTGGAATAATTTTTGTGATGGTTACTTGTTTTTTAACGAGAGCAACTTCATGCTCTCTTGGTGGTGTACGAAGGGTACAGGTGTCTTCTCTTATGTGAATATTTTGACGGATGTAGAGGTGCCTAAATGTTAGCAACATAGGGAATTTCTCTACATCATGATCATTGCTAGTGAAAATGTTGTATGGAGTAAATGTACTTACTGGGTATATTTTATGTGATCCAGTACTACTCAACCTATTAGAGGATGATGATGGGAGATGGCTACGAGAAAGTGTATTTCTTCATTTTTGTCATCTCATATTCTTATACCTTGTGTGATTTGGCTTCTATGGGAATTTTTCTTTTAAGGTTGCTCTAGCCACTCTTAACCTTGGAAGGTAATGGAAATTCATCGTGTGTTGAAATTGCGAGAAAATATGGCAGTAACAATGTGTTATCTTCTCTTGATTAGAGAGTTGAATGTAGGGTATGGTTGTGACCATGCAAATATTGTCGGTGAATTTGTTAATCTCCTGACATTGATTAACCATGTGGTCATTTTTAGCACATAAGGCACATGATATATTTGACTTGATTCTTACCTTGCTAGGGTGAGGGGTTGTCTTCATGGTTTTCGGTGACTACTGAAAATGGGAGGTAGGCCTCGTTGTCCTCGATTGCCTATGTTGTGGTAACTCGAAATCAACTATGTCTGAATTATTGGTGACAAACGTGTGCATGATTTCTAGCCTAAGTCGAAATTGGGGGACATAGGGGCAATGTTGAGCTGTTCATTATCTTGACATATTAGACAAGACTGGGGCTCTCTTTTTTTCCAACCCTTTTGGACTTCAAGGGTGATTGGGTATCGTTTTCGGATTGATACTAAATATGGGCACCGAGTGATTAAATTGTCACATTCGTCACACAATATGTAGGCTACATTCGGCGTTTTGGGGGTTTCGGGGTGGTCAGCCATCATTTTGGTGGATGCTTCTCTTCATATACACAGAGAATAGACCTAGACATTTCATTCCCCTAGGTTGTGGAACTTTCTATGGACTCATAACCCGATTTGTCTAAGTCGGCAAGGTTGGTAATGGCCAAGCGTAGCGACTCTAAATCTAAACATTATCAGGGAATGTAGGGAAAATGGTGAATATGGTGGTTATCCTGGAATATCTATCAAGAATATTAATTGGTTCATAGACCTATGGAGTACACCGAGTTAACCGAGTACCATATTTGAAACAACTCTAGAGTTGTGCATTATGCAATCAAATGATCACGTTCGTCGCATAATGCACAAAGTTGGTCTTAAGGCTGAGGATGATTATGGGGAAGAGGTGGTTTCTATGGTGACGATCTCTCCTCCAATATATATAATATTATCCTTATCGCTTAAGTCCATTGAGTTGTAGTTTTATCTGTGGATTCTGTGTCCGAGTTTGTTAAATCGGGATTTTCAGCGATTAAACATCGCATTAAATCGAACATTGATCGGAGACTATGGAGGTTTTGAAAATGGAACATGTGATGGTTGCTCCGAAAGATGTGACAGGTGTGTCTTCTCTGTCGCAATAAGTTGTTTTGGGCAACATGTAGTATTGGGTACCAACGGTTGAAAGCCCTTAATTCGGGGCACTGTATGATCAAGTGATCAGGTTCATCGCACAATGCTCAAACTAGGACATGTGGTGTGGCCTATGTTTGCCTTATTTGAGATGGTTGGTTGGATGATTACGAGAATGATACAAGTTCTTCTCATACATAAAATATTATTTTGGACTCGTTCGTTTCCATTTGTATGGATTCGAGGGAGGGGTCGTCAAGATTAGATTGTTCTAAGGCTTGAAATGCATCCCAATATCGAGACATCTTCAGGAAATGATGGGTGTAATGCCCATAATGGTTGCATATGGTGCACACATGATTGGTGTGTAACGTTTTCCCTTGGTTTTTCGTGACATGTTCCTTTTTTTGGGTATCTGAGGTCGTGACATTTCATTCGGTATGTAGAATATGTTTTAATTCTTCTAATTCTAGGAAAATATTAGTAGGATGACCTACGATATCATATAATGCACATGGTTGTAATACCATAGGTAACTTGGGGGTTTCTACTTTTTTCCCTTTTTTGTTTTTCCTCTCAGTAGTGCCACTTGGCGTCACTACAAGTTTTTATTTAACTGTTATGACCTCTTGTGGGGAAATAGGGGTCATTCCTGTAGAGGTAATTCCTAGGATTTCTAGCATGGCTGGAGGGACCAAATACCAAACAGGTATTGCGAAAGCCATATTTTGAAATGTCATAGTTTCCATGACCTATTTCGATACAAAACTAGGTGGGGAATATAAAAATGGGTTCTGTGAAATGGCATATGGTAAGAATTCTGTACCCATGGCTTCAGCCTCTGTACTATTGGTTTATGCTTCAGGGTTGTGTTGAGATTCGACAATATGATGAGCTTAGTTAAAATCAATCACCTTCACTAAGTGGGCCCGCAGGCTATTTTTAGGTGTAAGTCTATTTTTAGACATGGTGATCATATTTCAGAAGTTGCAGGATGCTATTTGTGGATGGTTGGTCAAGTTGGAAAAATAGATGAAATTCTATTTTTAGAATATTGGGTGAAGTCTATTTATAAATCATCGATCTAAAAATAGAAGTGTTGATTATTATTAGCTCTTAATAATAATCTGATAATAAACATCAACTTATTCTCTTGGAGCACTTAATTTCAGTATACAGATTTGTCAAATCAGTGGACTGGAGGAATTACGCAATTCCTAGGGTTACTGGTGATTCATGCATGGAGGACTCAATTAGAACTGAAGTGGCAAAGGTATGATAGAGTTGGAAGAGTAGTTCATGGAGGTGTTATTCAATTTAACTCAGTTAACGGAGTTAAAGTCAGTTGAGCTAGTTGTATCTAGTCTAACTGAATGATACACTAGTGAGAGTGGAGTGAATTAATTAGTTAATTAATTCACAAATAATAACTCAATAATCAACTGAACAAATACAGCAGTTAACTATAGTGCATGTCAGTTCCAGTGAAGACCCGGTGGAGAGATAGGTGAAAGGGAAAGATGGACTATCTGTTGTGACTATAGTGATGCATTGACTGCACCACACACACATTGGAGTTGCCAAAGAGGATTGTGCAGTGCAAGCAAGGTAGATTCGAATTCATTCAGGGGTCTTCTTCAACATGGATTGTGCAGTGGAGGCAGGCTATCAGGTGACAAGAAATCAGTGCATGGATTTGCAGATTTCTTTTGATTAGTATGTGATGATTGATTGTATTGAGAGATTGATGTACTAAGCTTTGTATGAGATTGTTACATGATCTCCATGATACATAATAATTTATATTTGGGGTTTTCAACTTCAGGATTTCTCGTTAAACAACTGTGTTATGTGCGATTTTTTTTATTGCTTCATGTGTTTGCAATTGAGTTTTTAAATTTCCGCAAAATATTAACAGTGAAAGGATTTTGTATTTAGTAAGAATATAAAATATTGTTATATCAGGAGAATCTGGATATATACATGCATCTTGTATATAATTTCTACATGGTATCATAGCAGTGTTAATTCTTGAAAATTGCAATTGTGAAGAATTGTTGAGTTTGTGTTGGTGGACAATTCGAATTTGCTTCAAAAAATTCTTGGTGCGACAGTTGAGTATACATTGAAATGTCTTTCAAAGGGTTGTGATTGGAGTATTCCCTTGATGGTAGCTCGAATTACATAGCCTATAAGGATAGGATGGAGGCGGTGCTGGAAGATAATGGACTGAAGGAGTTCCTCGATAGCGATGTTCCTAAACCGGGATCTAATGATGTTGTATTACTTGACGCATGGAAAAAGAAGGTATAAAAGACAAGAAGAATTCTGTTGGAAGGTGTGAAGGACCATATTGTGTCCACCCTTCATGGGAAATACACTCCATTTGCAATGTGGAAGGCTTTGACAGATTTGTTCCAAAGCAGCAGCGACCAGAGGAAGTTGGTGCTGAAAGATAAGCTCAGAAAAATAAAAATGGAGAAGGGCGACAGTATTCCAAAATATCTCACGAAGTTTGTCCACTATGGGGATGAACTGGGAAGTGTGGGGATTACTATTGATGATGAAGACTTGGTGATATTTTCTCTCCTTGGGCTTCCGAAGAGTTGGCATAGCTACGAAGACTCTGTCAATGGACGAGAGAAACTGCCAGGATGGGAGCGACTTTGGTCGGATCTTGTGCAGGAGGAGATAAGGCGAAGTACCAGGGATGGCTCTTCATTGAAGAATGAAGATGAATAAAATTTTTCTTTGGCTACCAAAGCAAGGAAAGGGAAGGGGAAGAAATTTCCTTCAAAATCCGAAGCTAAAAGCAAGAAGCAGGATTTTTCCAAGGTGAAGTGTTTTCACTGTCAGGAACATGAGCATTTCGCCACTAACTACCCACAGAAGAAGAAGAACAAGAAGGTTGTTGGAGCTGCAGTTGGAGAGGCCTTAGCTTTGCAATTTGAACTTGATTTCTCTTTGATCGCATGCTTGGTTTCAAGCACAATGGGATCTATGTGGTATCTTGATAGTGGTGTGTCTTTCCATATGACAGGAGACAAGGCATTGTTTAGTGACTTGGAGGAGAAGGACCTTCAAATGCATATAGAGATGGGTGACGATGGTCGATACAGTGCGACCAGACCATTACCTTTGAGAGGGAGTCAAGTAATCCATTTCTATTGAAAGATGTTATGCATGTTCCAGGTCTGAAGAAGAACTTGGTCTCGGTCGCAATGTTGTAAGACAGAGGTTATGATGTTGTTTTCAGCGAGGGAAAAGCTTTCCTGTGACATAAAAAAATGGTTCAAACCAAGAGGATGGGGATTCGAGTTAAGAATCTCTACAAGTTGGAGGTAGATGGTTTTTTTGCAATGATGGGCAAATCAGAAGAAGTGGTGAGCCAAGATGAGGGTGAATTATGGCACAGGAGATTGGGCCATCTTCACCATGGTGCTTTCAAGATTTTGCAGCAGATTTCTACTGGACTTCCCAAGGGTACTCTTGCACAATCATATTAGTGCAAGGGATGTAATATGGGTAATTTTGTGAAGACCACATTTCATGAGAAGGGGAACTATGCTTCGGTGATCCTTGAGAGAATTCACACAGACGTGTGTGGAAATTTCTCAATTTATTCAATATTAAAACACAAGTATTGTGTTATATTTGTTGATGACTATTCTCGTAGATGTTGGATCTTCTTCATGCAGAAGAAGAGCGAAACAGTCTCAAAGTTCTGTGAGTTTAAATCATTAGTGGAGAAGGATTCAGGGAAGCAAGTGAAAGCTCTATGGAGCGATAATGGTGGTGAATACATATTGGGTGAATTCAAAGACTTCTTTTGCAAAGAAGGAATTCAAAGAGAACTCATCGTGCCTCATAACCCACAGAAGAATGGGGTCACAGACAGGAAGAACAGAATGATCGTGGGTGCTGCACAAGCTAGGCTATATGACCAGGGCCTACCGATTCACTTGTGGGCAGAAGCATGCAACACTGCAGTTTATGTGAAAAATTGTTGTCCTCATAGAGTACTTGGCATGAGTACACCTGAAGAAGCTTTTAGTGGTAAGAAGCCTGATATTTCTCATTTGAAGATTTTTGGCTCATCTGTTTACATTCATGTGACAAAGGATGCCAGGAAGAAGCTGGAGCCGACTATAGAAGTTGGGATATTTGTGGGTACACAAAAACACCCCATAATTATTGTGTGTATTTTCTAGAGAGTCGGATGATGGTGGTGCGACGAGATATAAAATTCAATTAGATGAAAGCCATGAAGTTGTCGCTTGAGAGGGAGCTACACTTGTATGCAGAGGAGGAACTTCTTGTTCCTAAAGATGAGCCTCTAGATGTGGATCAGCCACGGGGGGGGATTCATGGAGTGGAGGAGTCCACTCATGCAAAACCAAACATCAGACAAGGCAGAAAGCGTACCACAGAAGTTGAGAGACTGAAGCTTGATGCGGCATAGAACGTAGGAGTCCCTACATCACAGCATAGACAGAGACAGTCTCCTGACCAATATACTGGATACATGGCTTTTATGAGCAAGTGTGTCATGACAGAGCCATCTTCTTTTGAAGAAGCAGTGAAGGATCCCACATGGGTAGATGCCATGGTGGAGGAGTATGACTCCATTGTCAGAAATAGTGCTTGGGAGATTGTTCCAAGGTAGGTGAGAAAATCAGTTGTAGGATCAAGATGGATCTACAAGGTAAAGCAAGTTGCTGATGGGAGCATCGAGAAATATAAGGCAAGATTTGTTGTGCGGGGCTTCTCACAGATCGAGGGGATTGATTATGAATAAATCTTTGCACCTGTCGCACGGTATTCTTCCATAAGGACCATCCTTGCTCTCTCGGTGCAGATGGGTTGGCACATTCATCGGATGGATGTGAAGATTGTGTTCCTTAATGGGATCATTGAGGAAGAAGTGTACATTGAGAAGCCTGAAGGATTTGAGATCTTCAGCAGCAAGTCATATGTGTGCAGACTTAAAAGAGTGTTGTCTGGGTTGAAGCAAGCACCACGTGCTTGGTACACACGGATCAACAGCTATTTCACTGGACTTGGCTTCACCAAGAGTGAGGCGGATGCAAACCTGTACCAAATTGTGGTGGAGGGTAATATTTTAATCATTGTTCTTTATGTTGATTATTTAATACTAACGGGTGATGAGCAGTTGATACACTCATGCAAGGCAGATCTTGCAAAGGAGTTTGAGATGAAGGATTTGGGCCTCCTTCATTATTTCCTTGGATTGGAAATATGGTAGCGGGAAGGTGAAATGTTTATGTCTCAAGGCAAGTACGCTCAGGAGATACTTGAGAAGTTTCACATGCAAGGCTATGAGCCTATCGACACTCCTCTTCTAGGAAATTGGAGGAAAGTGGATGCTACATCGGCAAAGGTAGTGGATGCCATTGTTTATCGACAGTTGGTGGGTTCGCTCATGTATTTAGTTAATACAAGACCACACGTATGCTATGTAGTGAACCAGCTTTTACAAGTGATGGTTAAGCCTACCAAGCTCTTTTGGAAGGCAGGAAAGCATGTCCTGAGATATCTCAAGGGCACATCTGAGTATGGCTTATGGTACAGACATACGGATGAGGTGAAGTTGCATGGCTTCACGGATGCAGATTAGGCAGGCAACCCAACAGACATAAAGAGCACATCAGGAGGGATTTTCAGTATCGGATCGATAGAAGTTTCTTGGTACAGCAGAAAACAAATATCTGTGGCACTCAGTTCAGCAGAAGTAGAATACATGGCAGCAAGTCAAGCTACATGTGAGGCTATCTGGATGAGGAAGATCCTGGTCGTTTTGTTCGGTTCACATTTAGATCCTACAATGATACATTGTGATAATCAGAGTTACATTAAACTCTCGATTAATCATGTGTTTCATGATGGATCTAAAAATATTGATATCTGGTATCATCATATCAGAGATTGTGTGCAGCAGAAGTTCATGTTGCTTCAGTACATTCCTACGGAAGATCAGGATGCAGATATTCTGACGAAGGCGCTCACCAGGAGAAACTTCGAATACCATAGAGGCAGGATCAGGGTGAAGGATAATCCCCATCTTGTTGAGAGGGAGCATTGAGATTCAACAAGATGATGAGCTTAGTGAAAATCTGACACCTTCACTAAGTGGGCCCGCAGGCTATTTTTAGGTGTGAGTCTATTTTTAGACATGGTGATCATATTTCAGAAGTTGTAGGATGTTATTGTGGATGGTTGGTTAAGTTGGAAAAATATATGAAATTCTATTTTTAGAATATTTGGCGAAGTCTATTTATAGATTGTCGATCTAAAAATAAAAGTGTCGATTATTATTAGCTCTTAATAATAATCCGACAATAAACATCAACTTATTCTCTTGGAGCACTTAATTTCAGTATACAGATTTTTCAAATCAGTGGGCTGAAGGAATTACGCAATTCCTAGGGTTTATTGGTGGTTCATGCATAGAGGACTCAGTTAGAACTGAAGTGGAAAAGTTATGACAAAGTTGGAAGAGTAGTTTGTGGAGTTGTTATTCAGTTTAACTCAGCTAATGGAGTTAAATTCAGTTGAGCTAGTTGTATCTAGTCTAACTGAATGACACACTAGTGAGAGTGGAGTTAATTAATTATTTAATTAATTCAAAAATAATAACTCATTAATCAACTAAAAAAATACAGCAGTTAACTACATTGCATGTCAATTCCAATGGAGACCCAGTGGAGATATAGGTGAAAGGGCAAGATGGACTATCCGTTGTGACTATAGTGATGCATTGATTGCACGACACACACATTGGAGTTGCCAATGAGGATTACGCAATAAAAGCAAGGTAGATTCAAATTCATTCAAGGGTATTCTTCAGCAGGGATTGCACAGTGGAGGCAGGCTATCAGGTGACAAGAAATCAGTGCATGGATTTGCAGATTTCTTATGATTAGTGTGTGACGATTGATTGCACTGAGAGCTTGATGTACTAAGCTTTGTATGAGATTGTCACATTATCTCCATGATACATAATATATGATAGTTTGGGTTTTCAGCTTTATGATTTCCCGTTAAAAAAATGTGTTATGTGCGATTTTTTTTATTGCTTCATGTGTTTTCAATTGAGTTTTTAAATTTCCGAAAAATATTAACAGTGGAAGGATTATGTATTTAGCAAGAAGATAAAATATTGTTAGATGAGGAGAATCTGGATATATACATGCATCTTGTATATAATTTCTACAGGTTGGTTTCGGTGTTTTATGATCTCATCATGCACACCAATGTCTGCGTGCTCTCGGGGGCTTCCCTGGTACAATAGGGGGATCTCCTAGGAATGAGCCTACGATAAATGATGTTTTGAATTTTCCTGGCCAAACGATATATACTTTGTGAGTGATTTTTTGGTTTTATCTACATATGGTAGTGTGATATCTAGATTGTTCATGGGTTTCTTTTCGTATTATGTGAGCTAGTCGATGGTGATGATCTGATCATCATGAGGGAACATCATCACCCTAAAGAAAAAGGATGTGATCGTGGTCATGGCATACATGTGACTCTGCCTGAGGATTATATTGCAGTCTAGTTGTGCGTCTAAGACCTGAATGTCTATAAGAATTTTTTTTCCAGCCAGGTTCATTGGGAAATTTTGATAAAGACCAACAAGGGCTGATGGGCGCCTGTCGTATGCTTTGAGCATGATGTTAGATGGTTTCAATTCCAGTGATCCTAAATTTTTCCAAACTGATTTGTACATGATACATGTGGATGCTCCTTCATCCATAATGCATCAGTGTATGGTGATATTATGAAGTGAAACTGGTATTTGGAAAGCGATTAGAGAAGGAAGCCTAGGGCTTTCCTTCTCTAGGTCAAAAACCATTATGTGGGAATCAGAGGAGTCTATCATGCCTAAGGCAAAAAGTAAGGCCTTCTGTTTTTTTGGGCATGATTATAGGACTTCCAATGTTGACATGGTTGCAGCTAGAGATTCAGCCAAGTCATCCACTATACTATAGCTATGAGCATCTTTGGAATGATGTCATGTGCGCATGTTTGTTCCTTTGACCATTCTTGGAATAGGCTCAATAAGTACTTTGGAGATAGTTAATGGTGTGGTAGTTGCACTTGTACTTGTACCTGACAGGTTGGTATCTAAGGGAGTTTCATAGTTCCCATTTCATGTTTGGAAGAATAATTCTTCTCCAGCCATGTATATTTCGTGCTTTTTCCCTCTGGTCTCATTTTTGGGTAGTTGTTGTTGCTAGGTATTTACCACTCCTTGGTGGGGGAAAGGTTCCTACATTATCGGGCGTTGCTGGGTAGGTCCCCCTTGTCCTCGGTTACCCTGAAGTTTTTTTAATTCGGGGAGTTCGGGACAATGGTGCGTGTAATGCCCATACTCACCACATATGGCGCAAGAGTTATTTTTCCTTAGACTAGGTCTCTTTTTTTTCCCTTGGGAGTTATTACTTGGTTCCTGGTTTTGATTTCGGTTTGGGTTGCCCCTAGCCTGAGACCGCATGGGGTGTTATTGATTACTTCCCCCTGTCCAGGATCTCCCTTTTGCTTATTCTTTGGCTTTTTATTTGCAACGTTTGGAGGATTATTTCTATTCTCTTGATCATAATATTTTCGTTGCTTACACTGGGATGGTTGCACAAGATTTATTGGTGCATTTTTTTGTGTCAGTGGTGGATTGTGGGGGGGGAAGGGGAGCATTGTTTCCCTTGTCCTTGGTTGGTGTATGGTTTTTGGTGTGGCTCTCTTGTATCAGCATTCCTAGCTGAGTATTGGTTCCTTTGCATGGGGGATATGAACCTCCCTAATGTTGATGATATGGCATCACCCTGTTTGTCACGTTCTACAAAGGTGCAGGGTGACTTTGGCGGTACCCAGGTTGTGATACGTTCTGAGTAGAATAGTAAGAGTATATTGGGTACTAAGAATTGCTTCTTGGTTGAACTTGGGCCAAGGACCCTATCAAACCATCAACGATATTGGATGCACCTGGTAATTCTCTATACGTTTGCACGTGCGAGGCGTTTGGCAGGAAATTGTAAATATATATTGATTGGGTGTAAATGAGTTCAAGTTGTTGGGCTTTGATAATGGCGTCTTCCTCTGAGGTAGGTTTTTGTGTGGCCACGTCTTTTTAAATCTCTGCAGTGAGAGTTTTCAAAAATAATTCTAACATAAATCTATCATCGAGGTTGGCTTTGCACAAAATACGATGTCTCTTCCATTCATGGAGATGGTCTGATATATGAACGGTTGTTGTTTGTCTGAAATGTATCAGAAACTCCATTCCTGATTCATGATGAATGGGGAGTTGGAAATATTTGAGGAATGCAGTAGCGATGGTGCTAAAGGTTCCATGTGATGCAGGTTGTTGTTCAACATACCATTTCGTCGTGGGCCCTATGAGGGTGTGTTGAAATAGTCTTAGTCGAATGGTACCATCAATGATACTATTCAACAACACCACAGGTAGAAAATAATTATATGATTTTTGGGGTCTCCTGCATGCTTCCCTTCAAAATTATGTATATCATAAGGGATCTTCGTGGGCATGGGAGGCCAATTAAGGCCATGTGCAATGGGTTCATTAATTAACTTCGTTAGATCTGGAATATTTATTGATGCTAAGAAGGGTAACTATGAATTGACCGCCATTGTACTCTATTGAGAAAAAGATATTTGAATGTGTTGGTTCAAGGTAGGTGCTTGGGGAATGTTACCCTATGGCATACCCTGATGAAAATCTTGCTCACTCCTCGAAGGGGTAGCTACCTTTTGACCTCGAGGGGTCATTGGAGGAGTTGAGTGTGGTGACCCTGTTGGGGTTTCCACTGGTGTTCTAGTTGGTGACCATTGGGGGTTTACAATCAAAGATGTCCCTATAAGGATGTTTTAATAACGGTAGAAGTGTGATTTCCTTTGTGCCTGAATGGTAGGAGGGATGACACTCCTCCCTTTAATGGGGGGAAGTTTAAGAATCCCTAGATCAACAGGGTTCTGTTGGTTCCCCTATGATGTCAATTAATGTGACCTTTTTGTGATTTGGGAGGTAGGATGGTTCCTATCAAAGGAAAAATATAATCAGATGCATAAAACAAAGAAAAAAAATAAAAGGTGATCTTTTTCTTTAACTTTATACTATGTGATCAATCAAGAAAAAAAATGAGGTTTTGTTTGTTTTGTGTATGATACCAAAAGCCTATATAGACCTAATATTCCTTACACTCTCAATGGAACTGGGCCTTGCGAAGATATCTTCTAATGGGTACTGGGCCCAACGTCCCGAAAGAATTGGAGACGCCTTCTGGCAGTTGAAGAATTGACCAAGGTAATGGTATGAGGATCGAGTGTTTCCTGCACCATCACCTATAGGGAAGGATTCTCTAGTTTTGGCCACTAAAGTACCATTGTCCCACGTGAGCATTCGAGTCTTGAGATTATTGGTAATCGGTTACCAGTACCGAGCACTAACTGGATCAAGTAGCCCCAAATAGTACCACATGCATTGGTCCTAATCTTAACTCGCCCCAAAATGGGTCTTTGTAATGCTTGAGTATTCATTCTGTGGGCGAATAGACAGGTTTGAAGCTCCCTAAAATGTCAACATCTATGTTTCAAAATGTATTATGACCACGATGGCTTATTGGATACCTACCCCTGATGGTCCTAACCTGAACTATAATTTATTTTGTGGTCCCTATGGGGAGAATTTAGAGAGTTTAGTTAATGATTATTTTTAAAGAGTCTCAATTTTTCTTAGGGTGTGATTTGGTGAAGTAACTATAAGAAGGGAAAAAAGGTCCCAAAACACTAGGTGCCTTATGGTCCAATGTTTATCGATGCTTCATGTGTGCTTTGGAGTGAACAATCACAAGTGTTATGAGATGTGGATATGTGATGATCCTTTACAATCCTTTTCTAATTACCCTATGTGTGATTGTTCCTCGCAAAAATTGAAATGATGGGCGGATGATGAGCCGCTTACACCTTGCCTAATTAGACTATGTTTTCCCTATATGGAGATGGAAAATTATCTTAGGAAAGGATTCATATGCGTACCCAGGCTCACCGAGAGGTGAAAGGGTGGCATAGATTACTTACTTTATTTGTTGACAGTTTGATCCTAGTCCCAAATGTTAATGCATAAGTGAACTAATCTAATGCAAAAATTTGACAAACTTGAACTAGAAAATGATATGTGGATATATGGGCCACTTACTCTTTACTAATTAAGCTACATGTTTTGTATCTTTTATCAGCAAATAATTTGTTCGGAAAACATATGTGGATTTAAAGCCCCTTACTTGTTCCCTATTTAAACTATGCGTAATTTTTGAAATAAAATACTAAAATTAAAACTACCTAGTTGCTAATATAATTCCAAGTTAAAAATAGCACCTAAGTGTCCTAATAGTAGTTAAATACAAAGAAAAAGTGATGGAAATTTATTAGGAGTTGCCAATCAACTTAAAAATCGGAAAAAGTAGCCAATTTTTTGCTTGATGGCATGTCGCGTGGGTTATGTTCCCACAGGTGTGAAGCGTGCGTCTGTCAAAGCACAAAGCGAGCTGTTGAGAAGAAAGGAGAAAAATTACCCTCTCTATTTTGAAAACATTTCACTAAGTGTGATTGGAGATGCAGAGAGAATGTAGGGGTTTTTTGTAGCAAACTGAGCAGGAAGAAGGACCTGCAACAACAACCATTAACTCACAAAGAAAGAATCCAGTGGAGTCACCATTCATGTGGTAGTGTATTTGGTGCAAGGGTGTACAAAATACACTTCTTTAGAAATTTGGCTGCTACCTACACAAGGTCATGGAAAAAATTATTTTCTACTGTTAGTGGAACATATTTGACATAATGTAAACTAATTTTGAGGGACAACTAAGCATACAACACTAAAAACAAAACAAAACACAAGATGCAAAATACAAATTATCGATGGATCAAATAGCCTAGTAACACAAGTGGAGAATTCTGCCTTTATTAGGTGCTGGTGGCAAAAAATATACAATGTTAAACACTTGAAGAGGGTCCTTTGAGCTATGGAGCTCAAATACCCAAAAAAATGAGGTATCCTTCCCTCGAGTTCCTGCAAGCGTCTCTTCCCTCTCTCAAAGGATGGTAGATCAAGATCAAATGGTGGACCTCTATCTCTTGGACTGAGATGTTGGTTGGCCAAGATATGAGTCCTCCCAATCCCTCTATCACTGGATTATGCAAGCTAGTTTGCTATGAAGAAATTTTTCTAGCATAACAATGTATCTCTAATTATTCTTCCAAAGGCTGGTTTATATAGACATTTTTTATATTCATCCCCCTTCTCTTGGCCCAAGATGGATAGTGACAAAAGAGTGGAGAAGGTATTCCTTTGTGTGCTACATTTAAGCCTCAAGGTGGCTCCATGTCGACTACCCTTGGCAGTACTAAGTAGAGAATCTTCCTAACCAAGTGTGCCAAGTGGTCTCGAACGGTGACATTTCGCCATCATCAAGACTGCTCAGCTATCGAAGGAATAGCCGCGTTGTCGCGCAAAACCCCTTTGTTTCCAGTGTGTTGTCCATTAAATTGTCCCTTAACCTTAGGAAAAAATAAATTATGATCTGCTCTAATGTATTCCTTCTCTGAAAATCTTCATCTGTACCCTCTTCTTGACATTTTTAATGTCTTTTTCCTATATGATTTTCTAGTGTTAACATCATTGATGAGATGTTTTGGTCAATAAAACTCATGCACCAAAACTTAGTGCCCATTATGTAGCAATAATTGTTGATAGGAACAAAGAGAAAACTAGTTGTTTTCTTTGTTATCTATGAAGAGGCAATTATTCTATGTGTTTTCCAAGTAACCAAGTGAAATATCATATTTGAGTCATTTTCATGGTAAGTAACATTGTTCTTACAGAAAATCTTGTTCAATATTGCTATTTTGGATTGACTCTACTTTCATATATTGATCCAGTTTATAAATGGTGCCAAAAAGAGCCATGATGTGGAATTCCCTCACAAATAACCCACAACCCAAGGCTAAGGAAGTAGATCGATATTCACAAGTCATAGTAACACCTAAGGGAGACAGCTAAAAGGAATGAATCCATTATCCTACTATCATTGAATGACCCAAATCTTCAAAATCCTTCCTTTAGGGATAAAGAGGCATTGTTAGTTCTTCCCTAGAAATTCCCTCTTAGAATGACATATATAATTGTTTCAAGAACTAGGAAAAAAAATTACAATACACAACAACCAGAACTTAGGGAAAGTGGATGATTGTGATTTTAGTTTTATAAAATGGTCAGTGTTACATTTAGTTGCAGCAAGGTCCCCAATCTTCCTAGGAAGAGAAGTCTTGGAATGGTTGATAGTATACACCAAAATAAAATTATACATGGTGAGAAATGAGATAGGAGAATACATTGGGAATTTCCTACCCTAAGAAGTTTCCAAATATTACAAGTTATCAAACCCCAATGAGCCCCTGAATTGTGATTTTGTGTTGACTTTATATGAGACGTATAATCGAGGTAAAACAAATCTAACTAGTGGAAGAAGGATAATAAATACTTTACCAAATCCAGAGGCCAATATCCTACCACTTTCCCGCTTGAGCCTTACACATGTCTTATGTTCATATTTTGTGGGAAATACAGAGAGAAATATTGTTCATGGTTTCTAGATTCTTGGATACTTTTGGATTAAACCATAGCCATGCAAAGCAAGCGGTCAAATTGGTGGGGGGGGGGGGGGGGGGGGGGGGTGGTGGGGGGCAATATATTTAGGCAAATAACTATCAAAATTGAACAAGTGTAGAAACTTGAAGTTGGAATCCAAATTTTAGACATGCAAGCCTATCATTATATGTTGTATGCACTAGAATTGCATTTATCGAGTTATTGGTAGGTTGGAAACCACAACACTCACTAGTAAAGATGAAATTCAACATGTTATGGTAAAACATATACAAGAAATAATATGCATTAATTTGTTGATGATTTTATTTCTTGTTTACATGGGGGCTTCACTCGGGGAGAAATACCATACCACATGTGTTCATATTGGGGGGTATATATTAAGGAAAAAATGATATAATATATTGAGCATATAATAGGGGGTAAAGGGTTTTTATACCTTCTGTATAAAAAATTGAGCTCAAATTTAATAAAAAAATATAAAGGGTTATACAAAATGTTAATGAAAAAATGGGTACCTACAATATCTAGTGAAAGTAGGGGTTTTTTAAATTTGGAAGGTGTATTGGGTTCGTATTGGCAGGGGGTTAAGTAAAGTGATTTTCAGAGGTATTTTCCAATATGTAGTCAGATTAGGCTATTGCTTAGTATGCCACGAACACACGTACTATGTCATATGTTCATTGAGTGAATCCCATGTGCTTGTTTATATCATATTATTTTTGGACAATAATCTCCTATGTTGTCTAAGCAAGAACAGAATGTTTTTACATATATCATACATTGGTTTTCTATGTAGACCACTACTATATATGCATTTTTTGTGCAACTATCCCTCCACACCTTCTTCTTATCAATTTTCTAGGTAGGATGATGGCAAAGGGAATTTTTTACCAAAAAATCATGCCATTCTAAAAAAGGATAAGAAAAGAATATGTATCCCCTGTATCTTTCAAATAAGTTATTATGCAATAAGAGATACCAAAAATGTTAAGTATAAGGGGTGGACACAATTAGAATACCAGTTCTAGAACATTGGAGTCCAAAGACATGATCTCAAAGGCTTGGTTTTGAAACATGTAGAACATGTTTCCCATAACATGGTCATATGCTCATGAGTTTGGAAAGAGGATATCTTCACACAAAATTCCTAATATTGGTAAGAAGTAAAAAGAATAAGTGCCAATTCAAATTCCATGATCTTTTCCATACTATTCCTAGAATAATAATTGTACATTATCAATCAAGGTGCCACATAAATGAAGGAAGAGGAAGCAACGCAATCATAAATAGCTTGCCTCAAAGAAGAATCTAAAATAATAGCTATTTAGGAGGCACAGGAGAAACAAAGGCTAGCATATGAGTAATTAAAATGAAATAAGAAGATGAAGAATGTCAAAAACACCTTACTCAAGAAAGAACCAAATACGAGGAAGATAAAAGAAAAAAATACATAAAAAGGAAACAAACAATGGAGAAGGAAGAAAGGCCTCTACGAGAGCAAATGGAACTTATGGTGAGGGAAGTTGAAGCATTCAAGAAGCAACAAAAAGAAGAGGAACAAAGTATAATATAACAAGAGGAGAAGGTTATGAGGGAGGAGTATAAAAATAAAGGGGTAGAGTTTAGAGCCACTACATTTATGCCAAAATCTTTTGTTCCTAAGAAAATCATTTATTTAACAGAAGAAGAGAAAGAAATAAGATTTAGAAAACTACTAATAGATGAGGCCCTGATAGGCACTAAATCTCTTGACATGAATAAACATGAAAGGACAATGGCCAAGGAGGAGTTTCTACCCAAAATGAATAAACAACCACTTTGGAAGGGAAAGAAAAATTATCCACACTAGAATCTCATAACACTAAAGGATTCAAAGAATCCCAAGGAACCTAGAATTTCATGATAATTGGGAAAGACAATGACACACATGAACAAGAATCAATAAAAATAGAATCATTGATGAAACGTGTCTACACACTAGGGAAATTAGAAGTATTCTTTCATGGGGATACAGATCCTTTCCACAACCAGTGGATGATGTGGCAGACCTTGAGACACTTTCCTTTGAAAGGAAGAGGAGCTTTGTGGTCAAAAGTACACAAGGAAATGAAAAATGTTAGTTGGTTCTAGCATCATTTTTACTTCTAAAGAAGTAATCTTAGATACCAAAATTTCCCGAACAACTAATTTAGTGGCATTGGGTCTAACTTTTTCCCATGCTTTGTTTGATCAAGCGAGGGAAGAATGGAAAGAGATGGATCAATTGCACAAGGAAGTTACGTATTTTCAAAGTAGAGTACTACAAAGAAACAACATGAATGACAAACTTAGTAGCTTACTTCATGGTAGAACACTTGCAGAGGGAAATATAGGATACCATTTTACACAAATTGCTTGAGTCTAAGGAAGAAACTTTGGAGATTTTTTTGGCTCGCAATAGGTTTTTCAATGGAAAGAACGAGGATCTAGAACCCTTATTGAAACAGAGTACATCCAAGAGATACAAAGAGAAAAGGGTGACAAGGAACATGGGATTGCTCTATTGACCAAGCATGGTCTCAATAAGATGATTGTTCCCTAACAATATTGGGTGGAATTAGTGGTAGAACCGTATGAACGCATGGAAAGGAGTGGTCAACATGTAAAATAACATGAGACAAAGTGAACAAAACTACCACTGAACTCTATTTACGAAGTTTCAGCACACTTGATGACTTTCGCCATTTTGCAAAGTGGCAGTTAAGTGACATAAGAAGATCATCAATTAACATCAGTAAAGAATCAAAAATATTCTTCTTATATCATTAGAAAAATCAAATAACTAATACAATTTGTATATAAATTGTATTACATATAGAGTGTCGTACATTATTTTATTTTTTATGAAAAATAATGTTAGGTCCCCATAATACTAGTTTAGCCCCTTATTGTTGTTAGTGTAGCCCCCTTCAATTATTATTATTTTTCACATGTAGTCCCCATATTATTATTATTATTATGCCCCATAGAAGCCCACTATTGTTATTTTTGTGTCGTTACATTATTATTTTTATGCCGGCTAGGATTATATTATGACCCCTTGGACTCCTATATATAGAAAGGAGGTTTTGTCATTTGAATCATCCAAAAATTGTTCATTTTTGTAATGTAAAGGAGGTTTCCCCCTTGAAGAGGCTAATTTCTAAGTTGTTGATCTATATTTTCTTATATTTTGTGAGTTGGGTTCATAACATTTGGTAGCAGAGCTTTGGATTCTATGGTTTCACTGTTGCAAATAAGTCATCGTGGAATTTTAACTATAACTTTTTTTCTACGAAGCTTCAGAAGCTTAAACAAAAACCCAATTGAGCCGAAATCCTAATGAACCTAGTGCCCTAATTTTAGACCTTTATATGCAATATTTTCGGATATATGATCTGTGGAAGTTAGGGTTTTTGCAGGCTCCAAAATTTCATCTCAAACAGGTGACCGAGGGAAAAACGTCATAAATTTCGTTTCAGGAATCTGATTCAAATTCTGTAAAAAATGGGCGAAAATTCATGAACTGTAGTTTCGTGTGTGTTTCAAAGCCAAAGGAAAAAACAGTGGCATGTGGCACTCCATACAACTTTTCTCTATTGAACCAGTCCATAATTAGGTCATTGTGAGAGATTGGGCATAACTTTTCCTTGAAGAATCCAAATTAGGTCTGACCTGTGGCATTGGAAAGAATACTCAGAGGGATACTAAAGGACCTAAGTTTAGATCTTCAATATCTGAAATTACATAGTTACAACCATTTCAAGATCGATCTCCTACCACCATGACGACAATCTCTCCTTCATACTTGGGTAAACCTGTGATAAAATCCATTGAAGCCTCCTTCCAACGTTAACTTGGAATGGATAAAGGTTGTAACAGACCTGGGGTATTAATTGTCTCAAATTTATTTTGTTTTCAAACCAAACATTCTCCCACAAACTTTTTAATACCAGATTTAAGGTCATCCCAAAAAAATTCCTTCTTGACCCTGTGGTAAGTTTTAAAAAATCCTAAATGCCCTTCTAAGGGATAGGTGTGCAATTTCAAAAGAATATTTTGTTTGAGTTAGGAATTATTACAAATATATAAGCGATATTTGTACCATAATGATTAATTTTTCCAACTAAATATTTCAAATGTATTTGGATCTTGCTGCAAATTTTGAATGATTGTCCACACCTCTTCATCATTCTTCCATTCATCCTGTGATTCAGTTATCCACCTAGGTTGGAAAATAGAAATGGCACAAAACAATGCTTCTGCATCCTCATCCTTTCTTGAGAGTGCATCTGCAACAACATTTTTCTTCCCATTTTTGTAGATTATTTCAAAGTCATAATCCAACATCTTTGTGACCCATTTCTGCTACTCTTCTGAAGATAATATCTGTTCCAAAAAGTATTTAAGACTATCATGATCTGTTTTTACCTTGAAGTGTATTACCATTAGGTAAGGTCGCCATTGCTTTAGTGAATGTAGTATTTCCAACATTTCCTTCTCATAAATAGGTTTCTTTAAATACTTTCCTTTGATTGGACGACTTTCAAAAGCAATGGGTCTTCCTTCTTACATTAAAACTGCACCAATTCCATTTCCTGAGGTATCACACTCCACAATAAAAAAAAATTGTGAAGTATAGAGTAGCTAATACCGGTGCTTGGCACATTGCCTCTTTAATATGTTCAAATGCCTTAGTTTCTTCTGGAGTCCAAGAAAATGCATCTTTCTTCGGTAATGATGTTAGAGGTACCGATATTCTCCCATAATTCTTAACAAACTTGCGACAATGCCCTGTTAACCCCAAAAATCCTTGAAGATGTTGATTTCTAAGTCGTTGATCTATCTTTTCTTCTATTTTATGATCTGGGTCCATAAAAAATAAGATTTAAACCTAGATTCATACATTAAATACAAATATAGATATTCCTCTAATATTAAATGTGATCCATAATATCTAAATTATCTAAACTTTTAAAAATAATTATATATTAAATATTAATTATCTTCAAAATTAGAATTAAGTTTCATGTTATTGATATATCTTAAATAAAGTAGAGGGGTGGCAAGAGGGGGGGAGATTTTCTTCAATATCGAGGGAAACCAAGAAGTTAAGTATTCCTAGGGACTTGGCAAGAGGACAAACAATATGGCTGAAATGTATGGGCTCCTACTTGGGCTTCTCTTAGATAAAGAAAGAAATATCTCTAATATAGTAATATTGGGAGATTCCCTTCTCATCATTTAACATTTACAAAGAGGCTCTCTTCCTAAGAATAATCACCTCGACCTTCTTCTCCAAGAAATTCAAAGTATCTTTGATTATTTTCATCACAAGTCCTATCACATCTAGAGAAGTAAAAATATAGAAGAAAATGCATAGGAAAATCAGGCTTGTCTTTTAGAATCGGGACAGACCATCATTAATAATATGTCAGGATGGAAATCTATTCCATGAATTTCTTCCAAATACCTTCTTGTTTTATAAATGTTAGAGATTATGGGTATGTTACAAAGGGAAAGGAAAACCATAACGGCATGAACGTAAACATCCTTAAATCCCCCTCTTCCCCTTACATTGGAAATTATAAGGTTTATGAAGTGTTATGTGGGCCTATCTATATGGATGTGGTGGCAGATGGAAGGAAAGTTTTTCATGCATATTTCTTCCCATTTCAGCCCTTGCATGTGGAAAGCTCATTCTCTGGATAGTTTTGCAACTTTTTTTTCACCATTGTACCTATTTTATTGATGGCCTCAGGGTGGTGGATGTTAATGGACTTCAATAGTGAAGAGATCCCTATAGTGTGTGAGCTCTTAGGTCTTGCATAAAATTTTAGGACTGTGTTTGGGAGATTCGTTTCTAGGTTACAGGAATTATGTGCTTTCATGGGGGTTGTGATAAAACTTATTTATATTGGGTGGTAATTCTAGTTTTGGAAGTTTCCATTGCATGTTATGGTAATTTCCAAGGGGTCGCACTAGTTGATAGAAAGAGGTGTCAATTTTGTGTAGTGACTAGCAGCTTGAAATACAAGGATATAATAGGGGATTTTTGGATGCTCCTTCCTCCTGGATAGGAGATGTGATTTCTCCTCCTCTGGTCTGTCTTTGGTCTCTCAAGAGGTTCAAGTTGGAAATTTTGGGCTCCTTCTTAGTGGAATAATTGACCTAGCTGGAGAGTGTTGGACCCCTCTACAAGCTTGAGAGATTTTAGTATTCCATACTCTAATAAGTGGTGGTTCTAGGATTCACAGAAATATTTAGGTTAATTTTGGCTTTCCAGTATTTTAAAGTTACCTCTCCTTATGTTTTCTTGTCAATTCATATGTATATTTTTGCATAGACAAGTTTTGATATTTGCTTCTTTCTCAATTTTTTTGGTTGTCCGCTCCCTTTTTTCCTTCCTATTCGTTAAATTTCATATACCTTGAGCTCCCTATTCCTCCCCCCTCTTCACCATTCAACTCTCTGGGTATCCCTTCACTTGGTGGTTTCTCATCTCCTTCTTGCTCCCCTGTTTTAAGCTTCGAGCCCATCTAGCTCTTGGACTTCCACGTTCTTTGGCTCATCTGCTCTAGACAGTCTCATATGGCACTTAGCTTGAACCCTACAATCGCTTTAGGTGGCATTCGTGCCTACAATTAGTGTTTGCACCTCTCTATCGATAATCACATTAAGTACTTAGACCTCCAATGGAAATTTCATTAACAGTCCAATTCAATCTTCTTTGTTGTTGAGGAACTATAAATGCTCAAAGCCTAAGTGAATTGACAGGAAGATGAAATTGACACCTTTCATTGCCAATTGGCACAGCTACAATTACAGAGGATTTCTATTGAACACACAACACAACAAATGGTTCTTTTAGATGTCGGAATGAAAACAATTCAGTTGATCTTAACATGCCTCTGGTTGATGATCCCCCCTGAACTATGATATCATATTGTAAAATTGTCTTTTTTTATCGTCAATTTTGTAGAGCATATAGTTTTCATTTGGTAGGTAGAATGTTTGTTAGTAGTAGTTTCATGGATCAGAATTTTGGAACTTCCCTCCTATTCTTTTTTAAGAACCTAAAGTTTGGAAATCAATGTAAACATTCCTCGGGTATTTTGTTGTATCCATATACAGAATTAATATCAAAACTACTCATTCGTGTCAAAATAAAAAACAAGTTTAATTGTGATGTCAAATTAATTATGTTGATACTTTATATTTTTTTCCACGGAAAAAAATCGGTAACCTTTTATTTATAAAAAATGAAAAGTTACACATAGCATATGCATTGAAGCATTTTACGAAATTGCCCATTGGGCTCATGTGCTTTTGCACACAATGCGGCTGTAGCGAGACTCTGTGCATTCAAAAAGAATGAAAAAAAAAGAAAAAAAGAGAATGGAAGGGAGAAATGGACGGTAGAAAGCTGGTTCCGGAGAGTGAGTAAAAGACTCACACCTCATGTTTTTCCTCCCCTTCTTCTTCTCGACCTTGCGCCACTCTCCCTGGGAGGGCTCAATTGTTGCTAGGACTAGCTGTTGTTCCCGCTTTACGGGAGCCTATATCCTTATACGAGTACGAAGTATACGAGGGGTGATGTCGTTTGATCCCTCCGGTACTCAAGTCCTCGCTATACTTCTCTGCTTGATTTGAATGGAAATGTGAAGCCTTGTTGTGCGATATGTTTTCCTTTTGGGTCTCTTTTCCTTGGGAAGGCTCGATCTTCTCTATGGGAGTAACTTCCTCCTCTCGCTTCGATTCATCTTCCTCACGAGTCGGGGAGGGGGGTATTGCCACCCTTTTCTCTTGCTTCCCCTTTACTGTTTCTTTTTATTGTTTGCTTTTTTGGCTTACGGACATGTACTTTGCAAGTGTCTCGTCGGCCTACGGATTACACATACGAAGGCGGTGTTTTCGTAGTCTAATCCTTGCGACCAATTACGTTGCTTGTATACCAACTTTATATTTTCCGGTAGTCCTTTACTTAGGTCTACTTCCACGCGAGATGCGTGCAAAGGTGTAGATCCTCTCTTCAATCCTCTCCGAGATCTGTTTTGATGTATTTCCCTATGTTGTTCCCAATTCCTTCCAATACTTGTTCACTCCAAAAGTGAAGAGGAAGGTTATATAGGCGGACCCGAGGCCGAGCATTACGAGGCTGTCATTGTGTTTGGGTCAAAATACGGAAACCATGGGGTCATAAAAAAGACCCGTTGTTCCCCAAAACCAAAGGCCACTGCCCGCGATGAGCGGTATCTCGGCTTAAGTAGATGCAAACTTTACAATGAAAAACCCCTTGGAGCACGAGATGTATATCACATTCCATGGTCCAATGGGTGTAGATCCGAGTGAAATAGATCCATAGGGCTTTGGCCAAAAAGCAGTTAAAACGACGATTAGAGCTGTGTTTCATATGAGTTAACGTAATCATCTAATCCTGTAGAGTCAATATTGAGAGTGGGGTTTGCCCAAGCTGATCTACTATATATGGCCTTGGTGTATGCAGCCTTGGTACGGAGAGGACCACTGCATCTCTATTACTACGTCAAAGATGTTTTTATAAGAGAGGCCTCCTTTTGGTTATTCTTTGAGATGTTGTCCTTTTCCCTTTATCTCCTCCTGTGGAGCTTGGATGTCCCCAGGGCACAACACCTCCTCTCGGCCTAAGATTTAGAGCAATGGTTGTTTACGGGCTGATATCATAGTTCTTCGAGGGGTTGTTGTCTCGAAGAGAGCATCTCCCAGCCGACCAAGTGTTGGATGCGAACAGGGGTATCCCATACATGCCCGGGATTTGTTGTTTCAAGCTGCAAGATGGTGCTATACGCATGTACCCACACTAGACTAGATTTCCCCACGGGGGGTTTAATAAAAATCTGAAGAGTGGTTGATGTTACACTGTTGCACTGTGTGATTTGATTGTCGGTTCTTTCGAGGAATGGACGAGGCGACGTCCCAAAGCCCGGATACGATCGTCGCAAACGAGATCCGTCGCGACGACTCCCATGTTCATAGGCCCTTGTTTTTTTCTTGTAATTTCGATGAGCTTGCTTCTCCAAAGCTGCTTGGATCTCCTTGCCTTCATTGTAAAGACCACAGGATCCAATCCTTCTCAGACTTCTTTGCCGCCATGGAGAGACGGATCGGATTGATTCATCGCCATGCAAGTCCGGTTCTTGCGCGCCTCATTGATGGGCTGCAGAGATTGTCCCAGGAGCTTCGACACGGGTTATAGTTGGCAAGGGGACAAGCATCCAAATGTTGGATAAGGCGAGGGAGCTAGATCATCGTCGTCGGTGCGAGAGGCAGGGGAATCACCTAGCTGCCCAGGTATGAAGCGATAAGTGAAGAGTTCGTTCGAAGCGGAGCGAGTGTCGCCACATCGCATCTGCGGCGAGACTCCAACGCTTCAAAGAATCGGACTGTAGTGCGAAAACGTGGATATTCCCCACCAATCCCGGTGAAATTCGCTCTCCGGCGATGCGCCGATCCGATGCACTGCGATACGTGACTTTCTAGAGGAGTCGCCTGCGTTATGAGGCGAGGGAGTGAAAATAACGCTGGTGCTCCTGCCATAGTTGGTACCAACAAGCGGAAAAGCCGGACGGAGAGAGGTCGAATGATGGTAAGGACGTCGCATCAATATTTCAAATGATGTTGGTTCATGTTGATACTTTATATTATTCACTTAATAAGATATTTTAGATTTTAGTGAATAGGATTATTATTCATTTAAAATAAAAATTATTATTTAATTATTAATATAATTTTGATTATGTGTCTACTTTTTTAAGTAATATTAATTTTTAAAAATAATATCAACTTCTATTACTTCAAAATTAATGTATATTTATATATAACATAATAAAAAAATAAACAATAAATACAAATATAGATATTCCTCCAACGTTAAATGTGATTTATAATTTCATGTCATCCATGGGGTCTTAGATAGACGATGATTGGTGCATTGTTTACACTCCTAGATGTTAAGTCACCAGTTCAATTCCTCTCCCTATTCAGGTGTTATTCTTGGACATGACTATGATGTAGCCTCATTGATGCTGAAATTAAAAAATAAATAAATAATAAAATAAAATAAAATCCATAATGTCTAAATTCTCTACTCTTAAAATTCAAAATCAAAATCAAAATTATACCTCATGTTATAGATATACTTTAAATCACATTTTAAAAAAAAGTGATCCATAATGTCTAAATTCCCTACACTCTTAAAAATAATTATATATTAAATATAAGTTATCTTCAAAATCAAAATTATATCTCATGTTATTGATATATTTTAAATCACATTTAATTTTTATATTAATTAATTATGTGTGATACTTTATTTGTATTTTTAAATTAGTTTTATATCTAAATAAATATTTTTTAATATTTATTTAAGTGAATTTTATTATATAATTAATAATATAAATGTAAATGTTTATGAGGTTTTGAATAGACTATGTTAACATTTCTAGATGTTGAATTTCTTATTCTATTCTCTTTTTTATTCATATATATATATATATGTTAGGTTATTAATTCAATTAAATAATATAAATTTAATTGTCTATAAAATTTTGAATAGATGATGTTAAAGAATTTCTAAATGTTAAATTACTAATTTAATTTTCTTCTTTATTTGAATATTATTTTTAAACAAAATTATAACCTCACTCATACTAATTTTTTAATATATATATATATATATATATATATATATAATGTTAATTATATGACTAAATTTTTTCTTAAGTAATATTAATTATCAACTTGTATTACTTGAAAACGAATGTACATTTATATACAGCATAATAATAATAAAATTCCTCGCATAATTTCTTATAATAATATAAGTTCGATAATAGAATAATGATTGTTGTTAGTTATGATACCAATATCGGTTGACATTATCCACGGAGCATTCAACAGCCCCACTGATTTATAATCCTTGTGCGTTGTACTTCCCACCGAGTCATTTTCAAGTTCTGTGTAGCCCCGAGATTCATTCCCTTTAACTTCAAGACACTGTTCTCGACATAGTGAGGAAGTACGCATACTGAGGAAGTCTTCACGGGTTCACCTTCCGCTATGATTAATTTATGCCTTTGCTCATTTCTTTACAAAATGCAATCAAGTTTTCAATGTCATGCAGTGGCAAAGGACTTATTTTTATTTTCATGCTGATTATAAATGCAGCATGCAGATAATTATTTTATCTTTAAATTAAAATATTATGTTATTAGTTTGTTTCTAAAGATATATATTAATATAAAATAGACAATTACATGATTAAAAAAATCAAATATATATTTATATAAAATAAATAAATACGATACATTATATATAAAAAAATGGATAGAAGTTTGTAAAATTTTCTCATATGAAATTAATAAAAACATAAACATAGAGAATTGCACATAGAAGACAACACGATGAAGAAGAAGGATAGACAAGATTCGTTGTTGCATTTTGTAGGGTTCAACAGCCATCATCTACACATTAGGTCCTTTCTTCTCCTACCACTTGGCAATCAATTGGGGGAAGATCTCAGTGGGGTGGTCCAATGCTCGACAATAAGAACAAGTACATTAAGGATTAGTGCAATCTCATGCAAGATGTCTTTGTTGTTGAAGTTCAACAAGAAATTTCAGCACCTATACTAGTGTGGGCCAGGAGGTCCAAGCAGCACCTACGCTAGTGTGGGACCACAAGTCTTGGTGTGGACTAAATTTGGTGCATGTTTATTTTAGTTATCCCTTAATTAAGATGGACAATAAAATGTAATCTAATCTCAAAATAACTTGTAATAGTTAACTGAGTGTGATAAACTCAGTTAACTCATGAATTTCGAGTTGAGGGTAACTGGTGAAGCATGCAGAGTAATTCTAGTTGTAACAGAATTCGAAGTGCAGAGGTGCATTATTTAATGCAAGTTGTAATCAGTTTAACTCAGTTAAGTGAGTTAAAATCAGTTGTGCTAGTTGTAACTGTTTGATACACTAGTGAGAGATCAAGTGAATTAAATATTATTTAATTCACAATCGATGATCTCACATGCAACGAGGATTTTCAGTATTAGTTGCATGCATGTATCGGGTTCCGGTGGAGACCTAGTTGAGATCTAGGTGAAAGAGTTGACTATAGGTTAATGGGATTGTTAGGTACTAGGTTGCACCCATGCAACCAAACACCCATTGGATTTCCCATGATCCTTGCACAGTCAAGGAAGGCCAAAATTCCTAAAGAATAGGGATTGCACTCCACATGAATTGCGCAAGCAAGGCAGGCTGTTTAGCGGCTGAGAATTGGCTAAGAGTTGGGCAGTTTTGTCCAGGATAGTGTGAGACAAATAGCTGAGTACAGGAGGGTTGTTGTGAGAAGATTTGTATGTAATTGTTTCATGTGTCCATGTTAAATATACAATAGAAGATAGTGGGGTTATGAGCAGCAAGCTTTCCCTGGGAAATTATCTATGTTGTGGCTTGATTGATTCTTCTTTGTTTCATGTGATTGGTGGTTGTGTTTTTAATTCCACAAACGATTTGTAGAAGTGATTCATTATATAGCTTTAGAACATTGTTAGATTGGATTGAACCCATGATATACATGTTTGTTATATAATTTCTACACAAGTTGTCCATAATTATAGTAGACTACAGTACCCAAACCTCACCAAATCCCCCTCTTCCTCAGATCGGTCCTTCAAATCCTTTGGATGCCATTGCTTGTCCTCAACCTTGTTGATTATATTGTCCAGCTTAGTTGTACCCTAGTTGGTTGAAACTGGTTGGTTTTGCTTCATTCCCTTTGGGTCCCTACACCCGAAAAGAATCAAAATTGTGCTCACACATTAACTCCAATGTGTGACAGTGTTGGATATCATGTCCCACTGATTTGCAGAAATCAAAAAATAGAGTGTGGGTCGTAGCTTTTTACTTTTGCATCATTGGAAAACTTTGAGGAGTATGGCCCCAAACTCGACAAATTTCACACCACATCCCTCTGCCCTGCGCAAGCTATTCACTGTGCCAATTGTCATATAATTTGTCAGAAATTTACATTCGTTCATTTGGTGATCCTCTGTCTGACAGATGGTACACCATACCTCTTCTCGATTTTCTTTTCAAGTCTTGGAGTTACAAGCTCAGCGCAGCCAACTGTGACTGCACCTAGGCCATTTCATTGCTTTCTTTGCCTCCTAGAGGCAAAGCCTCCAACTTTAACATGAGCTCTAAGGCCTCTGACTACGTAGCTATTCATTGTTGTGTCAGTGGTATCCTGGTATGGGGTAGTAGTCCGGCAATAAACCACTCTTTATGTTGCACGTCTGGAGTTTCGAACATCGGCCTGTCCTTCAGAATCTCAAAATTGTGGATCAAATTCCCACACCAGCTCGCTTGACCTTTGCTTGATCTCCTTCAATTCTATAATGCACTGGGATCCAGATTTTGGCTTCTAAAATTCCCTTATTAAGGCCCATTTTATCTCATTCAAATTTTGGTTTTGTCTAGTTGGAGTCGCGCTTTTGAACTTCATGTACCACATCAATGCGTGGTCCCTGAAATTTTCTTCCAGATGTGAGAGCCTTGTAGCCTTATACTGGACCTGCTTGGTTGTTTAGATAGCCACACACACAAATAAATGTTTTTTTGGGTCTCCATTCCCACTGCCATGAAACATTGACATTCTTAAGTATACACTTGCCATTGCACCTTGTGCAGTATATCCAAATGAAGTACTCCCACCTATGCATGTTGAACTACTAGAAAATTGTGTGCTCGTCTAAGCACCAAACTGAACTTGAGCAACATGTGTTGATCCCCCTACATTTTAACCAATCCCGCTACTATTAGTATTTTCCCCTCCTTGATTATAATTACCTTCTACACTAGTCATGTCAGTGAGTTGAGTGCTTACCTCCTAATATATAGAAGTGTGTAGGATTGTGGGTTCAACACCAGGCACGGTCTGATTTTGTTGTCTAGGATCCAAAGACTCCCTGTTTCGTGGACTCAATTTCTCCCATTCCTCCTCTTTTGTGCACAGAGTACCAAACTATGTTCCTTCATAACTCTGGTCACATGCACTACTTCTCATACTTCAGTGGCCCCTCCTATCCCCTCTCTCTAGGCTTCTCCTCTCGACATGCATCGACATTGATTAACCTCCTCCTGCATCACCCTGTTGAAATATCCTTCCACTCCTCAAAGTGCCACCCTCAAAACTCTCTCTCCATATTTTCTCTTCACTTACACTTTCGCAGTCTCGCACCTGCTATCAACTTCCACCGCAATCTCTCTACTTTTTCTCCTTTCCCTATTCTTAGACCATCTCTAGGTTCTACCCCACTCCCCTTGGCATGTGAATGGTCTATATTCTCATGTTTTTTTATTCTAGAGGTAGAAATTTGTGATCATATAGCATCATCTTGATGGCTAATGGAAATGACCGTATAAATCTGCCCCACGGTCCCTTCAAAAATTTCCTCTACACAGCAGTATTCAATATTGTCGATTCCATGCAAACTCGACAATGTACCCCTCCCACACACTTTCAAACCAAAAGTCTACAATGCCTAAAGTTTTATTACTTACTACTTGTAGCTAGCGCACCTCCTCTGGAGTCCACCTCTTCGATACATCGTGACAATACCTCGGATTGTTGTCCTTCAGCTACTGAACCCATTTTTTCAAGAGATTTAGGAACTATCCAAAGAAGTGTTCATGGAAATTAGTGAACACTTGCTTCTATAACCATTTCTCGAGGCTCTGTCTCTTATCCGGATCTCTTTCACTACATACTCATGTTGATTCTTCTTAAACCACTAAGAAATCTTCTCCTTGTTTTGATTCCATGGCTTCCGCATTCCTACAAGAGAATCCCATCACACAACCATCCCATTCTCGGCCACAGAACCCTTTGTTGGAACACAGGATTCTGAAAAACCTAGGATTTATTGCGCATTGGCCAACAAAAACCCGCTCAACATAGGCCCTTTCAGCAACACGCATGGAGTGGGTGAAGTTTCACCTTAGATGTTAATTGGTGATTGTTGGAACCATATTTACATAGTCTGACAAGATTGTAAACAACTTTAGACACTAGACTCCCACCTACAGCATAAGACTCAGACACCCACCAAACAAACACTTAGCCATTATCCTGGAAATACGCATTGCACAAGACCTCCAGAATCTTATGTTCACTAGTTAACTCATAAGTCACAAGGGACAGTGTGCTAGAGGTTGAAATAACTTACACCTATCAACATGTGGAACTATATTAACATCAACAAACCGTATTCTTTATAGAAACGTGATAAAGCATTAATACTTTACCAGACCTTCATTAGTGTAATCATTCAGACATTCAAAGGTACTTACAGTTGTTTCGGGACATTAGGTGCATGTTAAACCAGCGTACCATAACCAGAGAGATGCATTCATTCATAAAACAATATATTAAGGACAAATGAACCATCCATTGTATTATAGATAAGTAAAGGCGTCAGGAACTACAATGCAGATGTTATATAGTCCATCTCACCAGCCTTTACTCTCGGCATAGAGTGCAAGAAGGAAAACGCACATAGTACAGAACCATCCATCCTTCCCTCCTTCCCTATATGTGATGGAATTTACATTAGAGGCTACCAATCAACTACAAACTCATACGCTATTGCTATAAGACTACTTACACAACCGAAAAGAAAAATACAAGCATAATGACACCCTAGTCTTCAGCAGCTAAATTTTTGCATACAACGGTATGTCGTCCAGTTGTCTCTTCTATTAATCAACCTTCTAACCTTTTATATGTCTTGAGAATCCCCTTTTTTCTATTCTTGGTAACTCCTCAAACCTTCTCATCCTCTTCCTCCATCTCTCCAGTTTTCCTCTCCATTAGAAAGCCCTTATGTAAAAATTAATGTGTAGATTTTAAACTACTCATGAAATTTACTAAACCACAAGACTAGAAGCTACTCTACTGACCTATGGAAGTAAATTCATGATCGAGAACACATAACATTAACATGCATCTAGATTAAACACACATACATAGATATTTATCTAGGGGAAAGAAATTTCTCAAAACCCCTTACTATCGTTATTGCATTAATAAAAGAACCTAGATGAATACAATATGTTTTCTCAAGCTTGAGCACAACCTGCACCTGTATCTTTTATCCTCTGCCTGACTGACTGAACCTGGCCAATACTTAGACAATTTTTCAATCCTCCAAGATCCTAATTCCTTGTATTGTTCCTCTGGGAATTAGGACCCTGATAATTAGGAAATTCTCTCATATGGATTACGTAATTATATTAGGTCATTCCTCTCACTACATGCACCATCTATACACATTGGAATATGCTACAACTAATTGTACACTGCCTTCGAATCTCCATCTCAACTAGGTAACTCGAATTCTCTACATGCATGAGCTAATTTAGGTTCATTAATTAGTTATATGGGTGATCACTGAGTGTGAGTGAAGTTACACTATACAACTTGACCTTCCACAAGTTTCTCCAACATTTGGAACTAGTCAAACTAACCATAACTCAATTTAATTGAATTAAATTGCTACTGCTGAAATTAACTCAACCTAGACTCCTAAAATTTAGGAATCATTGTAAACAACTAAATTTAACCCTCCAACTCAAATTAACTAATCTAATTGAGTAATAATAAATCATTTAACTCATTCAAGTTGTCTGTTGATGTGGTATTTCGATTTTCTCCTAATTTAATCAAGGGAAAATTAAATTAGGAATTTCTTGTTGCATTTTCAACACTCCCTCTCAGCAGGAAAGGGATTATCAACAACCCCTATCCTGCACCTATGGAATGTACTGCATGTAACACCTCTTACTATTTTTTCTGCTACTGCAACACCTGCAACTGAGAAGCATAAAAAAAAAACATTGAATCAATTGTGTCTGCAACTGTCTCCTGGGAAAATTGTACTGTTGTTGACTCTGCTACTGAGCCTCCTGCTCTAGTATCAACACTGCTCTACACTCCTCAATATCTGACTGACACTAAACCTCCTACTATTGAATAATATGGGCCTCTGTAGCAAGGTAATCATCCATGAGGAGAACACCTCAATCGACCCTACCCAAATTTCTGGAATTTTGAGACTAGGGCTTCACATTGCCCCACCTCACACATGGAGCTATGGTTGCATGTATGGAAAAATATGATCTACACATACTGTTTCTACTGCTTTTTTTTCCTCTTTCGAACTGTTGTTGCAGCTAATGTAATGATGAGTTTTATCTCCCCAGATCCCGAAGTACTATCTTCCATAGGGTTGCTCCCTCTGAAACTAGACTCCCTATGAGTCTCAACTCCTTGTGGGAAATCTCGTTGCTCCTCAATATTCCAATGTCAATGATCACAACTCCTTTCGTGTCACTAAAAATTGGCTCATTGATTTTCCCACTAGCAGCCTTCTAGCTCCATTAAGTAGTTTTCACATACAGTCTTTTGGATTTTCCCTGAACTCGGGCTCCATAACTCTACCTCCTAATAGCTCATTAGTTCTTCAATGATCATTGTACATGAGGACTTCAAGGACTATTTCTAATGCCAAAATATTTATTTGATACCATGTATAAATTAATGTGTAGATTCTAAATTTCTCATTAAATTTACTAAATCATAAGACTAGAAGCTACTCTACTGATTTACGGAAGTAAATTCACGATCGAGAACACATAACATTAACATGCATCAAAATTCAACACACATACACAAAGATTTATCTAGGGGAAAGCAACTGCTCAAAACCCCTTACTCTATGTATTTCATTAATCAAAGAATTTGGATGAATACAATATGCTTGCTCAAGCTTGAGCACAACTTGCACCTGTATCTTCTATTCTCTACCTGACTGACTGAACCTGGCCAACGCTTAGCCAATTTTTCAAGCCTCCAAGATCCTAATTCCTTTCATTGTTCCTCTGGGAATTAGGACCCTAATAATTAGGAAAATACCTCATCTGGATTGTGCAATTCCTTTAGGCCATTCCTCTTACTACATGCACCATTTATACACATTGGAATATGTTACAACTAATAGTACACCACCTTGGAATCTCTATATCAACTGGGTAACTCGAATTCTCTGCATGCATGAGAAAATTTAGGTTTATTTATTAGTTATATGGATGATCACTGATTTTGATTGATGTTACACTACACAACTTGACCTTCCATTAGTTTCTCCAACAGTTGGAACTAGTTTAACTGACATAACTCAATTTAACTAAATTAAATTGCTACAACTGAAATTAACTCAACCTAGGCTCCAAAAATTTTGGAATCGTTGTACACAACTCAAATTCACCCTCCAACTTGAATTAACTAATCTAATTCAGTGATAATAACTCATTTAACTCATTCAAGTTGTCTCTTGATGTGGAATTTCAATTTTCTCCTAATTTAATCAAGGGAAAATTAAATTGGGAATTTCTTGTTGCATTTTCAACAGGATATTTTTTGGCATCTCCCTTAGTTGTCCCATGCTTGTTGAAAATGTCTCCCACTTGTTTCCTCCACTTTTTTTACCTTCCTCTGCATGCGAAATATATATAACTCCCCCATCCACAACATCCCTTCTCCACCTTCATCATAGTTGCAAAATCCTAACTACCTCATTTTACTCGCATGCGTCCCCACTCTCTAGATGCTGACATATCCTTCCTTTCACACCTCTTCCTCTTGCACCAGCTCCCGCTATTTTGCACCATTTTCTCCTTTTGCGCTCCTCTATCCTCTTGCATGGTCCTACACTTAACAAAATTTTACAAAAAAAAATCTAGGCTCCAACAATGCCCATAATTTGTATGTAAAACAATAGCCTGAAAATGTCTTCATACTTGGGAGAAAATGGATTTCTAAAATCTTTCTTGGGTGCCCTCTGATAAATTCGAATTGACTCTCCAACATTTATCTTCCCTTGTTGTGTGGGATTCATACCGTTGATCGAATTTCCCTTCTTATTTTATTGTTAAAGATTTGTATTTTGCTGAAAATTGGGTTGTATGCTTCCTTTTTCACTCAATTGCTGCATTGAATCTCCTTTTTTGTTGCGTTGTCTCCAATTTTGGCTACATGCACAAAGTTAATTGATTTCTTCCCTTTAAATGAGTTGTTGAGCTTGTCTCGTCCTCGAATCCAAGACCTTTTTTTTAAGTGTCTCTTTGCGCATCAAGGAGCCCATTCAAACTTTCAGTCCCCTTTCTAAACTTCTGATTGAAGCTCAACTAAGTTTTATCTTTTTCAAGTTTTGTTCTCAGAGAAAAAAAATTTCCTTCAAGCATTTCACTTTCTTGATTTTTCTCACCAAGTTGTTGAGTTAGAGTTTCTTGAATTTGTGTTCCTTCTTTGATTTACAAGAGGAGGGGTTCAATAGCTTTAGCTTTGTCTTTAATAAACAATTCTTTCCAAGATTTATTTTTCTTTCTCAACCTTTGTATCTCATCAAGAGCACTAACCATCTCTCCTTCTAGATCAACTTCAACCTATTCTTCATCAGAATTAATAACTTTTACTTCTATATTTTTTATAGCCATGAGCATAAATTCATTTGGAATTTCATTATCTATGTCCTCATATGAAGAATGGTTGCCTTCACTTTTAGAGAAGTTGGCCTCTTGGTTGCAGAAGCTTTTATTTTTAGTTTTCTTTCTATTCTTTTTCACTTTTCTAAACTTCTCTCTAGGATCATATTCCTTCTTATTTTTAGGACACTTGGAAGCATAGCGACCAACTTTACCACAGTTAAAGCACTTAAAAGGTATATTACATGTGTACTTGCCTAAGACTCTCTTGGGCTTCATCACGAACTTAGCTACCTCCTCATCTGATTCACAACATGAATCATCATGCTCTTCCTTGGGCTTCTTATCTGCTTTGAAGGTTGACTCTCAGTTTTTGTAGGTTTTCCATTATATATTCTCATTTCATAAGCAATAAGAGTGCCTAGTAGTTGGTCCAAAGTGAGATTCTTCAGCTCTGTTGTCTCATCAATGGCTGATACCTTGGGATTAAGGCTTCCAGGGAGAGATCTCAAAACCTTTTGAACTTCTACAGGCTCTTATAATTTTTCATCAAGTCCTCTCATAGTGTTTGCAACCTCATCAACTCTTAGAAAGTATTTAGCAATATATTCATCATCATGCATCTTCAAAGATTAAAATTGCACTATAAAACCATGGAGTTTGGCTTGTTTTACCTTGATATCATCTTCATAGTAGTTTATCATCTTGTCCTAAATAGCTTTTGCAGTAGAGCAATCTATGAATTTAACTAGTTCTGATTTAGGTAGGCCAACAAGGAGGGCATTCATAGCTTTAGCAATATATGGAAATTCCATCTTTTGATCTCTATTAATCAAGGCTGGAGGCTTTTGATAGTATTCTTCCACTGCACACCATATATTAGCTCCAAGTAATTGAATATAGGTCTTCACTCTAACCTTCTAAAACAAATAGTTTTTTCCATTGAACATTGATGCCCTATTGGTTAATTCTCCTTCCTGGTTTGTTAGGGTCCTTGATCTTTCTTCCAACTGTTAAATTGATCTGAAGTAACCTGGTTTTGATATGATACCAATTTCTAGTAACCATAACCATACTAACAGGGGGGGAATTAGGGGAATTTTTAGGTCTCAAATGGGCTTCTTAAGGAAATTATAAAATAATATTATATTACATCATCAAATTTTAGAGGGAAAAAGGAAAAAACTATTTTTTCAACTCGTATTTTCAATTTATCTCCCTATGGTTTTACTCAAATTTCGAGCAGGAACACTCATTGGATGCATAATTTTAGTCATAATCAAAGGAGTACCCATGTTGCATATTTTCAATGGACCCTGCTATACAAAAAATGAGAAATGCATGGAAAAACATTATTGCAATCACATTTTTTCATATATTTCTCATTTTTCGTGTAGTAGAGTCCATCGAAAGTATGCAACATGGGTACTCCTTGGATGAGGAATTAATTTTTTCATCCAATGAGTACTCCCGCATGAAATTTGAGTAAAACCTTAGGGAGATAAGTTGAAAATACAAGTTGAAAAAATAGTTTTATTATTTTATTATTTTTTAATCTTTTTATTTTTTTATCCCAAAAAATGTGAATCATCCCCCATGGTTGACATCATCATCTTGAATTCTATTGGTTCTTATAAAGTTTATTTTGGTTGTACATTTTTCTTAGGAGGCCCATTTTTTACCGCAAAATTTCTCTAATGTGAATCAATATTGTAGGAATTTTAATTTTTTCTTCCACTAGTAAAGATTACGAGAACAACAATAAATTTTTTAGTAATAATTCATATCAGCATCACATAATATCACATGTAGATTCTTCAATTTTTTCTTCAATTTATTTCACAAAAGGAAGCTTCTACTTGTTGTTACAAAGTTCTATGGATACAAACAGAAGGAAGCTAATACTCCTTAATTTATAATATACAACTTAAAGGAGATACATCCCCTAATTTGTTTATCAGCTACAACTGAAAGGAGCTATAACCCCTAACTATTTATGAGCCATTATTGGAAGGAGCTACAAATCCTAAACCATAAGCTACCACTTGTTTGACCTTGAGGATTCATCTTTCATTCCATTTTCAAATTCAAACCATGAAGGCCACTTACACAGACAAATAAATTTATCACTTCAAATACTCACCATAAACACCATAAATTCACCTTCAGTGATCTATGATCACTGATCAATCCACCATACACATCCATTTTCTCACATATTTACCCTTACCTTACATCTTAACACCCTTCTTGCAAATTCGGTTATGCTTATAAAGAATTTTGAGTTGATAATTTTAGCTATTAGACTTTTAGTTAAGTTCAAGTCAATATCATGCATATACTCGTATTTTTGCTCATATACCACTTATGTCAAGTCTTCTAAATGTGGTCTTAAAGTATTCAATCTTTGATCTGTTGTCTCTCTAAGAAAACCTAAGTTCAACTGTTGTTTTCCTCCATTCTGGAATTTTACATGTTTTAGTAGTATTTCTTCTAAATTTCTTTGACTTCAAATTTAGAAAATTTGTTAAACCTGCCTCAAAACTATCTATTCTTCCATGTGAGCTACCAACTTGTTCATGCCTTTGTTTTCAAAATTTAGTGCTTCAATGATTTGGTTCCAAACCCCCAAATATGGTATAACCTCCAAATTCTTTGATGTTAACTCATTCATGGAGTTAGGCCCTTAGTTTAGGCTCGAGGCACTTAACCAAAAACCATGCATACAACCATCTCTTGGGCCCACTGTTCTAAGCCCCAAGATTTTATCCACCATTCATAGAAACTTATGCACATGTAGTCATAATGTCGGCATAGAACCTCGTCCTGGTCCCGAATTGCAACACTTTGCGCTTATTTTCTTGACAAAAACTTAATGGAGCATCCTTGCATTATCCCTGAGGTCGTGTTCCTGTGGGTCCACTTGCCTGACGCTGCGACCAAACAAATAACCACCGAGATGACTTGTTCACACGGGCCAATCACAAAATTATCAGGATGATCTGTTTGCCACGCCATATGCCATACTGTCCCGGAGTTATTTCTTAGACTCCAATGCCTATGCACCCTTTAATAACCTCGAAGGTCATTTATTTCTAAGAGGTTTTTCCCGAGATTACGTCCTCCTACCACCGTGTGTTTCACCTGTCTGACACGCAGTCACTGAGATTAGTTGTCTTGCCACATGTGATCCAGCATGTCCAACTTGGAGTTTCTTACAGGGTCAGCCTTGGACAAGGAGGACATGCCATTGACAGTTTTCTTCCACCTCTGTAAGGGTGCCATGTATCACCCACTGACTGGTGGGTGAAAGCATGAAGATGGGTTACACTTTTGGGCCAAATGTGGCAATGAAATATCAAGTTTTTCCTCTTTTATCGAATTTCACCTCTCAAAATTCATATAATAATTATGATTTTTTTTTAAAAGTAAAAATACAATATGTGGAGAATTACGTTGTTGTCCTAATGATAGTTTTTGAAAAAATATTTATTGTTGTATAATATCTCAATTTTCCATTAAATGCAATACATGTCATTGCAAATTTTTGTAAAACTTAAGAGGTATATGTATGTTCACGTAGCATAAGTTAGTCTAAAATGTGTAATTTTAAAAGATATATATATATGAGCATGATCTACACACAGAGAACTAAGTTTTTCATATTAAAAAATTAATTTTTTATGCAAAATTATATTTTTTATTATTTTTCGAAGCTGGAAAATTAATATTTCAATTGCATTTTGGAGACAAGTGTTCACGTAATAATTTTTTTAACTCTTTAAATAAATTTAAAAATAAAGAGTACCCTTTTGAAGAGAACTCGTAAATGAATATAGTGTTATTTTTTTAAGTGTTTTCATTGTGTATATTTATGTTATTGATTTTTTATTCACCCCGTATGAAACTATCCAAAATATTTCAAGTGTTATCTTTAAAACAAATTAGATGAAAAATATCATATGAATTCGAAATTGTCAAATTCATATGCCATTGTATAGAGTGTTCTTTCACGAATCCAACATGATCTACTCTGCCACTTAAGAACAAATTCTTCCCTAAATCTGATAGGGTAAAAAATGGGGTTGCAACGAAATCTACAGAAGAGTGTTGGAGGCGTATTTTAGGACTTCAAACTCGATCGAGCGCTTAAATTCAAAATTCAAATTGTAGATCAGTGCATATTGTGGTTAACCATTGACTCGATCGAGCCATTTTAAAAAATGCTCACATGCGCCCCTTACCAACTTTTAATAATGGTATTAAGTGAAACATAAGGTTCAAGGGCTCATTTGAGCAATAACTCTCAATCGAACCGTTAACTCGGGTTAGAAAACAACTCAACCGAGATTTTTTTTAAATGCTTGATCGAGTTATTTTTAAGTTACTCAATGGATCGATCGAATGCTTAAAAATCGGCATTCGTTTTTCAGCAAAACACACCCTCATTTCACCAAAAGGTGTAACTCAACTGCATGCTTTGACCCTGGTGCCACATGTCACTCATTTTCAGCGCACTTGGCCACCCAAAAATGTTCAATCTTAGCATGCCACATGTCACGCTCTGATTGGGCCACACCATATTGATTTCATACTGCCACTGTTTTTCCACCTCTGTGAGCCAATGAAAAATTATCGTTTTTCAACTTCTAGTTGGTCCATGCTATCAACTCGTACGTCAGAAGAGGGGTACCGATCTTTGGTTTTTCATTGATTTTTTTAATAAAAATAAAATGTCGAAGACAGGAATTACATGGTCAAGGGTCAGAGAGGCTGGTGAATATTAACTTTTGTGCACCTGCTCCTGCTCCTTATCTTCAAATCACCTGGAAGCCCGACTAGATCCCACAAGGTCAAGGGTTGGGAGTCAGAGCGGTTTCCTTGTTGCACGCCTGCACTCACTGTGACTTCCAACTAGGTTGAAGGCCTGACTAGGTCAGGGGTCGGGGCGTATCCAGGCCTGACTCAAAACCTTGCTAACTCGGAACCTTGGCTTGTTTAACTCTTTTCACCTCTTTAAGTCTTGTAAATTTTGACCCGGTAGGATATTTTCAAACTTTTATATATTGTTGGAAAGATCTTTCCGAGTTCTATCCATCTAAGTGGGTACCAAGTATACTTGATCTGATATGTTGAACTAAAAATGGCTTCAAAGTATCAACACCTTTGTCTTTTTCATACTTGAGTTGATCTTGTCCTTTGATCATTCTTCTTGAAACCATATTTTCCTTTGCCATCGTCTTCTTTGTTTTTTCCATCAACGACAACATATTTCTAATAACGATTTGACACCTACACATTTTTTTTTTTATCAATTTTTCCAAAATCTAGTAGGGATTCCTAGATATGTTGGAATTGTAGGCTTGGATTGTGTGGTTTGCATAATTTCAGTACCTCGAGGGTTTTTTAAGGTGTTGAATCCATTTATTCAATGTAAATAACCAAAATTTTCAATCTTGCAAAGAATATTATAGCCAAATTCCAATACAAAAAAAAAAAAACCATAACACATAGACCATTAAAATTCTCCTTGGTCGTTGTGTTTGGTGATTATACGGTCATATAGCATGGCATATATGATCTCTCTTAAAGAAAATTCTTTAGTCAAGTATCAAATTGAGCCCTAGTTTCAGTTGATTCAAAACGTGTTGTCATAACAAGTAAATCAAACACATAAAGGAAACCAATATTACTTGCCCAAGTTCTCTATATTGTATTGATTAAATGGTTACATTCTAGTTGAATCAATCCATTTTATGAATGTGAGATATCCTTAAATACACATAAAATTTATATAAAACATAAAAGCATAATATGGAAATCATAATGATTATTGTTTCAAATCTAATATCTAATTGACCATTATCACTCTTAACATTTAATTCAAGACCAGCAATCCCAACATGCAGGAAGGATTAATTTCTTTGAGATGTGACAAAAAATTAATTGGAGGATAACATGCTCTACATGATGCATTCACACAAATGTAAGACAAAATTCCCCTTGATTTTAGTGGCATAAGATGGTCAAGCAAATGATGTCGATATACTAGAAACAAAAGCATCTAAATAATGTAAAAGGAGAAAAATACATATCACTCAACTATGTTGCACATGTACCATTTTGTTGAGCTAAGAGGCATTCCACCAAAAAGATCCATACAACATGAGATTGAACTCATGAACTCATAACCAACACCAAATATTGAACCTCTCTGGTCAAAAGAAGGAAATAAAGAGATCACAATAGCTTCATGAACAAGTGATTCAAGCCAACATCCATTCAAGTAAAGGCACACTCAACAATAAGCCAACAAGAACTTTAAAGAAACTCATGTCTAATATTAGTCAAATTAGGAAATTAGATGTTGAAAAATCAAGAAAACTTGTATAAGTGAAAGATGCACATAAACAGTTTTTGTGCATGAGACATAACGTGGGAATTTGTTGACCCCACAAGGATCATGTTGCAAACCACACTAGCATCATGGAATGGACTTATAAAAATCCAAAAAAACACAACTTCAATAATGCATATTGAAAGCCAAAAGGCCCACAAGGGATTAGAATGCAATGTAGAGAATTTTGCAGCTTGGAAGTATGTTGTGGAGCAAGGGAAACTTTCAACATCCTTGTGTTCGAATCCAAGATATAAATAGAAAAGAGATTGCAAAACCAACCCTGAAAGCCAAACAATCGTTATGGTTGAGTTATTTGGCATTCTAACTTTTCTATCCATTGAGATTTTGATACAAGAGAAAAAAAATTACCTAGTTGGATTCCAAGAGTGAAGCTTTAGGGGGGTTTACCTATTTCCCTAAAATAAAAGTGTAAAATTATTGGACTCATTTTTTTACAAACGATAAATATAAAGATAAGCTTGACCTAATAACTTAGGGAAATCTATATCAATAATATTCAATATGATCAATATCCACAACTGACAAATCCTGCATATAAGATAAACATGCCACCAAGATTTGAACCCAAGTCAATGTCCCAACATCCATTCCATGTTGTTGTTGAACCACAGCATTACAAATAGAGCAAGTGTAAATGTTATATTGTTTTGCAATACAAGCTCTTTTCTATTTGAATTTAATGTTTTTTTAATTATATTTGAATTTAATGTGTCCCATGTCAACTAGAAATAACAGATCAGTTATGCAAGAAAAAAATGTAGTTCCAAAAGCACATTGCAAAACACCTATAGCCACAAGATAGGGTATTTATAATAGTACATTCACAAGACATGAAAAAATATTACGTGTGTATCAAATCTGTTGGTATTTTGAGTCTGTTAACATTTAAATAAGAAAGAAATGCACAAGAAATAGAAACTAAATCGCACAACAAGAAAAATAATTTACGTGGTAAAACCCTGATAGTGTGTGAAAGAAACCTCCATGGGGAAAGGGATTGGAATTATTATTACACCAAAGTCAAGAATGACTCTCCAACATTACATCAAGCCTCTCAGGAAATCATCAATTTTATATGAAAAAACTTTGTTACATAACTTCCTATGGTTACACAACCATCTGAACGGTAAACCCAGATTAACTAAGATAATCACATTTAACAATTATTGTCATTCCTAACAATCTCCATCTTGAAAACAATTTTCCTAATCCCTTGCACATGCCCATTCATCATCCTTTCTGCAAGCCAAGAGAAGCCAAACACCACCACAACTTCTCTACCAATACTGGTTTCGTGAACATGTCTGCACGATTATCCTATGTATGGACCTTCTTGAGAGCTACTTTGTCGCCATTGATCACATTTCTTACAAAATGGTACCTTATGTTATCATTTATAACAACTAGGTTTGTCTAGGTTGGTCTTAGGTAAGTTAGGTTAGGTCATTAGGGTGAAATAAGGTCATGAAGTTCATTAATTTTAAAAAAATGTACATATGTGGGGGCCTTAAAGGTCATAATTAAGGTGACAGATGTCAATGTCAAATAAAAATCCCAAAAATATCTTGTGTGTAAGTGAAATTGGCCATTTCATGTAAATTTGGCACTTATACACAAGTTTGTAGCGAAATCAGTGTAAAACAGTCCGAATTCGCTATGAAATTGCCTAAAAACTATGTTTTTATAACGAGCTGAATTTTTGGTATTTTTGAAGAATTTAATGTATTTCATAGAGTACATGAGTCATCAAACGAGTTGAAGAGTGTCATTAGGACACCTGTTGATGAAGATCACTTAGCAAAAGGATGACATGGCTACTAGCACACCATTTTTGCCACCTCACCAATACATAGCTCATCTTCAAATTTAGAATATAAGGACCTGAAATCTAGCATGAAAGTTTGCCACATGATCATAGTTGTTAACACCTCAGCATGTCAGTTTGTTTCAATGGAAATGGTGCAAGCAGAATTGAAGAAAAAAGGGTTTGAATATGATTGTAGTGGATGACCCTGCTGCCCCTTGAAAGATGGTAAGACACACTTTTTGACCAATTTTGTCTTAGGATACTATATCAAATCAGTTACAGAGCTATAAGCATGTTTTTTGGAGATAAAGAGTAAAAATTGCAAAATCTGAAAAAGTGAGGCAAGTTCGCAGTGAGCTCTAGGCTTGAAGCTGAGTTTTCAATACGAACTCGTTGTAGAATGTTTTGAGGTAAAAATTCCAAAAAAATATCATGACAGGGGTGAATGAAGGAATTTTTTTAACTTATTTTACCTAAGGAAGACCCTCCAATGGTCAGAAATGTCAAAGGTTATGCAAAAGTTAGATTTTGGAGTTCGCTACTAAATGAGCACTACGAAATTTCTTGTACATGACTGTTTTAGTAGTCAACTTCAAGTTCAATTTATGACTAAATGAAAAATAATTTTGGAAATATGAAGGAGGTTTTTCTTTAGCACAAGCCCATATAAAAAAACCTCTCTTAGTGTTTTCAAAACAATCATGGTTTGGAAATTATGCACTCATATTTGAGGCCTATTTTTCATAATTTTCACTAACCAAATTTGTGTAAAAATTGTAAAATTCGACTTGGAAGAGGTCCATCTCAGCATCCACGTGGCATAATGACACATCATCAGTCCAGTACACTCAGCCAATTAGTTGGTTGCATTTGATAATGGTTATTAAAGGGATTTGTTGAACTATTTAATGAAAGAAGAGTCATTTTTGTATTCAAACTCTGCCAAACAGAAAATATCCCTAAGAAGTCTCCAAGTGATGTAATCCTATTTAAAATAGTTCTTTGAGGTAGGAATTCGAAGCTGGCAAGGTGGAAAACCATTTGTATGAGTCCTCACTCTATAAATGAGAGAGTTTTAGAGTTATAGAGGGAGTTGATGTATGAATGACCAAAAGCTACTATTGTAATCTTTTCTACTCAGTTAATATACAAATGCGGAAAAATTTTGTTCAGACCTGAGATTTTGTTTGAGTTCTTATGTATTTGTGTCCTTTATATTTTTAATGTTATCTCAGCTTTCTCTTACATAATTACTTGGAATTCATAGATTATTATGCTCCAACTTCCTTTATGTATCTAGTTCATTGTCAGATTTTTTTTTTGTAAGACATTAGGGGAATTTTGAGGTCTAAAATGGGCCTCCAAAGGAAATAATAAAATAATAGCTAAACCAATAAAATAATATTTATGAATTTGAAATTCACTTTTTTCACCAAAATCCATGTAACCATGGTTAAATTCAATTCAAAAGTAGTACAAAAATAAAATTAATAAAAAAATTGTATTGATGTGATTGTAAATAAGAATGAACTTTTCAAGAAAAATTCATTTTCGTTGCAAAACTAATGCATTTGTCCTTTGTACTTAAATAACTTAAAATAAAATTTAAATATAAATTCTTAATGAGATGAATATATAATTTAAAAATAAATATATGAAAATATAGAAATATAATATTTATTGAAAAATGTCTAAATACATGAAGATTGTGTAGGATATGCATATTTTCTTTCAAAAAATATTTTATTCAAAAAGTGTGAAATGACATTTATTATGAGTACTTTACGTTATGACTTTAAAAGTACTTAGAGCACTACCATAGTTAACCATGAGTTTTATCCACCATTGAAAATGTGATAAATAAGTACCTTTAACTCAAGCAATGTCACCTCAACCATTAGGGATGATGTCATCCCCTAAAACGTGATTGGTTCTCATAAAGTGAATTTTGATTGTACATTTTCCTTAGGAGACCCATTTTAGACCTCAAATTTCCCCTAATGGCTCATGTGCCTCAAATTCCATGAATGATGCTTGTTTGTAATTGAGTTTTCATGCTAACTCCATGTCCAATGGTAACCCTCACTCATCTTCCACCTACAAAAAATCATCTAAAAAACATCTAGGAGTTAGCCATATTCATTTTAAAGCTTATTTATTGAATATCATATCTTTTCTTGAGAAAGACCTCTCTTGTTAGAAGGGTTAACTTCCAACCCTAAGTGGTTTGAAATAGTTACACTAAATTCACTGTTGATCAGCCCAATTAGTCTCAGTTTGGTGATAACACCTTACATCAATGTGCTTATTCTTGATGTGATAAGTTTAATTTGTAGTCAAATGAATAGCACTCTGACTATCACAAAATACATTCACTTTCTCCTGTGTCCTTCCAAGCTCATCAAGTAGACCTTTCAACTAGATTGCCTCTTTACAGGCATTTGAAGCAGCTATATACTCTGCTTCAGTAATGGAAAAATCAATTGTTACTTGAAACTTTGACATCCAGCTAATTGATCCACCTGCAAAAGTAAAGACATCTTGTAGGAGATCTCCTCTTGTCCAAATCACCTGCATAATCAGCATCCACATATCCGCAGACTGAATCTCCATAACCATTAAATATGATACAATGGTCACTTGTGCCTCTCAAATACCGAAGCACCCATTTCACTGTTCGTCAATGTTCTTCCCCTGCTTTTTCCATGAACCTGCTGACAACTCCAACTGCATGTGAAATGTTAGGTCTATAGATACCATTGCATACATTAAATTGCCTACTGCATTTGCATATGGTACACAAGACATATATTTCTTTTCTTCGTCGTTTCTAGGACTCAAATCCGAAGAAAGCTTAAAATGGGAAGTTAAGGGAAAATTAATAGGTTTCACATTGTTCATACCAAACTTTGCAAGTATTTTCTCCACATACTTTTGTTGTGATAACCAGAGCTTTCCATTTTTCTGTCTCTATGTATCTCAATGCTTAAGATTTGTTTTGCTGCTCCAAGATCCTTCATATCAAACATCCTAGAAAGTTAAGCCTTTAACCTGTTGATCTATACCATGATTTTTCTTGCAATAAACATATCGCCAACAAACAAAACCAGGATATGAATATGCCATTGAATAATTTAAAGTAAACACAATCATCATACTCACTTCTAGTGTAGTTTTGGCTCACCATGAAGGAATCAAGCTTCTTGCACTATTGTTTGGGTGTCTGCCTCGAGCCATACAATGATTTCCTGAGCTTTCAAACTAATATTTTGTTGTGACCTTGTACACAACCTTCTAGTTGTTCCATATAAATATCTTCATCCAAATCTCCAAGAAGAAATGTTTTTTTAACGTCTAATTGTTCTAGCTCAAGGTCAAGTAATGCAGTTATTTCTAACACAGTACAAATAGAAACAATTTTTACAACTCGTGAAAAGATCCCATGAAAGTCAATACCTTCAACTTGAGAATACCCTTTTTCTACTAGCCTCGCCTTATATATTTCAATACTTCCATCAACATTTCGCTTCAATTTCAAGACCCATTTTCATTCGACAACACTTCTCCCTTTAGGAAGTTCTACAAGATCCTAGGTTTTTTTCTTGGCTAAAGAATCCATTCCTTCATTCATAGCCTTCTTCCATTTTTCATTATCTGCATCATCCATTGCTTCTTGATAACAAGAAGGTTCCCCGTCTTCAATAATCAATGCAATAGATGAAGCAAAATCTTCATACATTTTGGGTGTTCTTCTTTCCCTTGTAGACCTCCTTAGAATGATTGTTTGTTGAACTGGTCCCTGAACTTCTATAATTTCTTTTGCATCTCCTTCACCTTTTTCTTCATAAGTTTCTTCTTCCTTCCAAATTTCTGAAAAAGGTTGAGTCTCCAACTGAATTTGTTGATTCAGTGATACTAATGACTATCTTACGCGAAGAAGGATCCCACAACCTATATCCTTTCACTGCATCGTCATACCCAACAAAGACATAACATTTTTCTTTTGAGTCTAACTTGGAACACTAATTCTTTGGAATAAGAGCATAGGCATCACAACCAAAAATTATTAAATATGAATAATCACAAGATTGACCCGACCAAACTTCTTCAGGAATTTTACAATTAATGGCAACTGAAGGTGATTTGTTTACCAAATAACAAGCAGTAGATATTGCTTCTTCCCAGAAATCCTTATGTAGGTTAGCATTGCTAATCATACCTCTGGCTCTCTCCATAAGAGTTTGATTCATATGTTCAGCAACACCATTTTGCTGAGGAGTATAGACAGCAGTTTTATGTTTAACAATCCCTTCATTCATGCAATATTGTTCAAATTCTAAGGAAGTAAATTCACCGCCATTGTCAATTCTTAAACATTTAATTGATTTTCCTGTTTTATTTTCAACCATAGCTTTAAATTGTTTAAAGACATTAAATACATCAACTTTTCTTTTTAACATATAGACCCAGACTTTCCTGGAGTAATCATCAATAAATGTTACGAAATAAGATGCGCCTCCATGAGATATTGTAGGAGATGGTCCCCAAAGATCAAAATGAATATAGTCAAAAATTCCTTTCCTATTATGACTTCCAGTTTTAAACTTTTGTTTACATTGTTTTCCATATACACAATGTTTGCAAAATTCCAAACTCAATGACTTCAAATGAGGAAGTAATTTGTGATTCAGTGGTACCTGAAGGCCCTTCTCACTCATGTGACCCAGTCGCTGATGTCATAGGCGAGTATCTTCTTTTGCCTTATCAGATACAGTTGTTGCCTCATTGACCTGAGTACTTCCTTTGAATTTGTAAAGGTTTCTGATCTTATCTACCTTCATAACAACCAATGCACCTTTTGAAACTTTTAGCACTCCATTTTGACCTGTAAACTTGTAACCTTCCGAGTCCAATGCTCCTAAAGAAATCAACTTCTTTCTCAACTCAGGTACATGTCTAACATCAATCAATATTCTAAATGTATCATCATACATTTTAATTCTGAAATTTCTCATCCCAATAGTTTGAAAAGATACATTATTACCCATAAACACATTACTACCATTCACAACTTGATATGAAGTGAACCAATTTCTGTGTCGATTCATGTGATAAGAAGCACCATAATCTAACAACCAATTTTCATAATGTTGAGAAACATTGCAAACAGGCATACCTTCATCTACCATGCCTAATTCAGCAAATAAGCCTTCATCAATCATACCAGAATCAACTTTATTTTCTTCCTTCTTTGGGTTTTCAACGAACTCCTTTCTTTTCCAACAGCCTTTCTTGAGATGCCCTGTTTTGTTGCAATACCAGCATTTGAGTTTACACTTCTTGCCTTTTGATTTTGATCTGGATGAACTTGCTTTTTGCCATGGCTTCTGGTGCGGAAGTTTCAATGCTAGAATTCCTCCTTACTTCTTCAGATAACAGAGCTCCCACAACATAATCAAATTCTAAGAGTCAGTTGTGCTCAAACTGATAGAAGTCACAAAGTGATCCCAAGACTCTGGCAAGGAACACAACAAGGTAATAACTTTATCTTCTTCAAATTTAACATCCATAACTAACTATTGGGTGTGGAACCTGATTATCTTCTTTATTTAGATGTATCGCCGCATTGGACCCCTATTCTTACTAATCGTCGTCAGGGGGGTCTAGGAGGGGGTGGCGACGACCTTTTGGAGACCCCCCTGGTGGGATGTTTCGAAGCGCCCCTGAAGCTAAAAACAGATATAAAATTTGCCTGGTAAAATATTGTGATTTCGTAGTCAATTTGGGCCATTCATTAGGGAGATGATATGACGGTATAAGTTATGTTTAATTTAGGGTTTTTTTCCCCTAGAAATAAACCCCTCTTTTGTATGAGGGTATTGTATTGCGACTATGTATCATGTGTATATTTTGAGTGAGAAATATAAAGGGGGACTGTGTTAGAGAGTAGATGATATTACAATGGATCTGTTGTAGGTTGTGTATCTTCATTTTGCTAGAAAATAAAAAGAAAGGAATGGTTGTTTCCATGGACATATCCCAAGTTGGGTGAATCACATATATTTGTGTCTCTCTTGTTTTATACGTTAGTTTTTTGTTTGTGTTTCTGCATATTTTATGTGTTCCATTTCTCTGTAATATATAATTTTCTAACACTGACAACTGAAAAATAAGTGCATTAAATACATTTAAGTGCTATGCAACTTTAGTACCCTCCTTCATCTAAAGCCTATACAACTGCTTCTTCAAATAGATTTTGTTGGTTAAATATTTTTTTATATACAATCAATGTTCCACGGGGACGCGTCCCCCAGGATGGGGAACACGCTTCCCTGCTTCCCCATGCTCCGTGTAAGGAAAATCCTAGGAAACTTTCCCCCGTCCCACTTTTGGAAAACTTGGGGAAAATCCACGAGGCGTTTTAAGTGACAAAATGTGTCTCTCTTGTGGGGGAGACGAGGGGGGAAAGGATGCAAAGAGAGGATGCAAAAGTAGTCCGTCTCTTGTAGAAAAATGCTCAAAAATGAAGTTGCTCAGAATTAGTCCAAACTAGATCGACTAGAAATAGCTCGGAAAAAAGATCCTTTAGCCGCAAACGGCACTCAAATCCGTTACCGTATGGAGGAGATATTGCATTTTTAAAATCGCCCAATAACTTTCAATTTTGAAAGAAATTTTTTTAATATATTGTGATGGGATAATTTTATTTTTTATCAAGGTTTAATTAATTAATTAAATTATATATTTATTAATATTTATATGATTTTTATTAATCATATATTATATTATTAATTATATGTTTTAATTAATTAAAAAAAATAATTAAACCTTATTAAAATTTAATTATTAAACCATACTATATATTAAACCAAATTCGAAATTTTAAAAAGGGTTAAAAACCCACATGTCAAAAGTTTTCATGGCAAATGTTTTAAAACCCAAAAGGCATAACGTATGGTTCAAGTTTTAATATGTGGCAACGTATGTTATGTGGGTTTAAAGCACGTGGTCAAAGGTTTGGGCGGAAACACCGTGGATCTTGGTCACACGGTTCCGACGGAAGGTGCGGAGCTCATTAATATCATATAGTTCAAACTTTATAATATGTCGTTGATAACTTAAAGTTCTTCAAACAAACTCCGACGGTAAGGGTCACGTGGCCCGATTCTTTAGCCCCCCATGACTGGCGGTCAATATGGCGGTTTCCCTAATTTTAGCGCCCGCCTCCTATTTTGTCGGCGCTATCTGGCAGTCCTCCACATTTAGTGGAGTTTTTCTAGGTGACACTGGGCAAACTTCAGTTAGCCATAACTTTGGCTAGGGAAGTCCATTTGGGACGATTTTTTTTATTATTTTGGGGTATTGAAGCATTATGGAGCTGTTGGGATAGGTTGCAGAGCCATCAGGGCGCTCTATCAGTGATTTTACCAGCGATTTTGGTTGTGGAGCCACTAGGGCCTAATGAAAGATCAGTTGTGTTGGACTATACTTATCCATTGGAGGTGAATGAATAGTCGATTTATACTGATTTCAGTCCTCTGTTTCTGAATTTGCAGCTTATTTTACCTTTTGAGGCTTTCTACACAGTGTAATTCATATTTTGAGCATTAATGAAAAAGGGAAAAGCCTAATTAGAGGCTTTTGGACCCAGCAGAGGTAGCCCAAGAGAGGGGTGAACTGCTTAAACAAATGCTTACTGTTATGTTGTGCATTTTTGCTGTTATATTTCAGATTCTGCTACATTAAACAGTAAATTTTCATAAGTACACTTTTCCCAAGCAGACTTATACAGTGAACAAAACTCATTAGTTCAACTTCAAACCACATTACTTGATTTGCAGAATACTTGAACTTACTTATTCACACATAAAATTTTGATTAATGAATACTTTGCACATAAACAAATACTTTCATTGATAGGATCTATTTCAGTGTTTACATTTTATTTCTTTAGGCAGAGCCAGTTTGTGGGCCAGAAGCTTTTGGTTTCATCCTTTCTAGTAAAGGTGAAATAACCAGTAAAAGCCCACTACTGTCAATCTATGTATGAGAAATACTTTGTTCTCACAATTTCAGATCAGATTGGTATCAGAGCTCTAGGTTTTTCTTATGAGTTTGTGAAATTTTTTCAAGAAGATTGTGTTATTCTGCAAAATTTGATGCTTACTAGGCTGAAATTGAAAAGAGGGGAAAGTCAATTGGTTGGAGAACAAGTTAATCCTCAACCAAGGAGGGCTAGAGTGCCATTATATCCACCTTCCATTTCATCCTCATTAGCCTTAGAATCAGCCACAAACATGTCTTCCAGAGAAGGAGAAGTACATGAGGAAATGGATCCCAAGGAAGAAGAAAGAGTCTTTAGAAAAGCTTTCTTGGACATGATTGAGATGGTTAGGATCCTATACCAGGAAAGAAATGATAGGATTGCTGGAGAAGGGTCTAGAAACCAAAGAGAAGAAGGAGATTCTTCAGGAGGGAAGAAAGACAAGGATGAGTCTAAGAAAGGGAATGGAGGAAATGGTGATCCTTCATCTCCATCGTCATCCTCTTCCTCCACATCATCCTCCTCAACTTCTGTTAATCAGTCACACACAAAAAAAACATCTCTTAGAAATCCTTTGTTAAAGCTTGATGTAAAGTTTGAGTTGTCGATGTTTAATGGTGATGTGAATGTAGAAAAATTGGATAACTGGATTAGACAGCTGGAAGTCTATCTAAGGATTCAGAATTTTCATGATGATGACACAAAAATCCAATTAGCCTCTTTGAGAATGGATGGAGCAGCTTTGGTTTGGTGGGAAGCCAAGACCAGAGAGGAAATTAAAAAGCATGGTAAGATAACTCTAACTTGGAATGAGTTTATTACTGCTATTAAGAAACAATTTTATCCTCTTGCTCATATTCAGAAAGAAATCATGAATTGGCAAAATTTTAGGCAACTTAAGGGTCAAAATGTGCAATATTATACCCAAGAGTTTAGAAGGAGAGCACTTCTACTTGGGGTAGACTTACAAAGTCAAGACACCTTGTTGAAATACATAGGAGGTTTGCACAATTACCTACAACATACTATTCTAATGTTCAATCCTACCAGCTTAGATGAAGTCTGTGTGCAGGCTACACATTTAGAAGCTAGAGGAAAGAATACTTTTGATGAGGATAGTAATTTCAAAAACAAAGGAAAGAAGAGAGTTGCAAATTCAAGAAAAGAAAAAGGAAAGTTCTTTTGCAAGAATTGTTCGAAGACAAGTCATGATGAAGATCATTGTTGGAAGCTTCATCCTGAACTGAAACCAGAAAAATACAAGAACAAAAACAAGACCAAAGAAAAGGAGAAAATTGTAGCAACAGTTGAGCAAGACTTAGGGTCAGACTCAGGAGATGAGACAAAAAGCATAGGCATGGTTTTAAAGAACATTAAGGGAAAGAAGTGGTGCAGGACACAATTCCTAGTTCTAGCTCTTTGAATTGTCACAAAGATACTCATGATGAAAAGAGGAGGATAGAGCTTTTCCATGTGAGGGTAATTTCAAAACATACAAAAATTGACACACTGTTTGATAGTGGGTCACAAGCTAATCTTATTTCTGAAGACTTGGTCAAGCAGCTTAAACTTGAGACCATTCCACATCCGAAGCCTTATCCACTTGAATGGATATGCAAGGATGCCAATTTGCAAGTTTCAAGGAAGTGCATATTGCGCTTTGCAATAACTGCACATTTTATTGACACAGTGGAACTTGATGTGGTGCCGCTTGATATCTCAGGTATTGTTTTGGGAAGTCCTTATTTATTTGACAGGAAGGCTATCTTTCATCGCCATGAAAACAAGTATCACTTGTTCAAATATGGTAAAGAGTACATTGTGAGAGCTCACAAGAAGAATCTGGAATCTTCTTTACTCCATGCAAGTCAATTGAAAAGACTGGTTAATGCAAGTCAAAGTCTAACTTTGTTGATGTTGAAACGACCAGATTTTGAGCATTCGTCTTTTTATGATGTTGCTAATGATTTGTATTAGTTTAATAAAAGTTTGTCTTTGAAAGAAGATGATGTTATGTTGCACAAATTACCTTTTGGGTCAGCCAATGCAGTGAATGAAGTGTCAAAGAAAAGCAGTGCAAGCAAGAAGGACACACAATTCAGCATGGGAAAAAGTTGGTTTCAGAATGGTAGAATTCGCCATGGGAACAGTTTGCAAGGTGAAGGTTATTTTAAGTCTTTCTGGAAGTTTGATCAGTGTAGAAAAAGTTTGTTTTCTGCAAATTACAATTGTTGTTCTGCAAATTTTAATCATTTGCATCATGACTCCGTCAATCTTAGCAATGGTCGATCAGTTGATTCCAGAGACAGATTATCATTTTCTCAAAAGCTTCATTTGATGAAATTGGGTAGATTTCAGTTATTCAAGGGTGGAAGAGTGAAGAATTAGTCTCCACATCATCAGTTTCAGTTATCAGAGAGCTTTTGGGGTCCAAAAGCTTCCCATTTGGGAGGTGTGATCAAGAGATCAAGTCTCTTGTAGAAAAATGCGCAAAAATTAAGTTGCTCAGAATTGGTCCAAACTAGATCGACTGGAAAGAGCTCGGAAAAATGATCCAATAACCGCGAACGGCACTCAAATCCGTTACCGTATGGAGGAGATATTGCATTTTGAAATCGCCCAATAACTTTCAATTTTGAAAGAAAATTTTTTAATATATTGTGATGAGGTAATTTTATTTTTTATTAAGATTTAATTAATTAATTAAATTATATATTTGTTAATATTTATATGATTTTTATTAATCATATATTATATTATTAATTATATGTTTTAATTAAAAAAAAAAATTAAACCTTATTAAAATTTAATTATTAAACCATACTATATATTAAACCAAATTCAAAATTTTAAAAAAGGGTTAAAAACCCACATGTCAAAAGTTTTCATGGCAAATGTTTTAAAATCCAAAAGGCATAACCGATGGTTCAAGTTTTAATACGTGGCAACGTATGTTATGTGGGTTTAAAGCACGTGGTCAAAGGTTTGGGCGGATAACACCGTGGGTCTTGGTCACACGGTTCCGGCAGAAGGTGCGGAGCTCATTAATATCATATAGTTCAAACTTTATAATATGACGTTGATAACTTAAAGTTCTTCAAACAAACTCCGACGGTTAGAGTCACGTGGCCCGATTCTTTAGCCCCCCACGACTGGCGGTCAGTATGCAGTTCCCCTAATTTTAGCGCCTGCCTCCTATTTTGTCGGCACTATCTGGCAGTTCTCCACATTTAGTGGAGCTTTTCAAGGGGTAACTGGACAAAACTTCAGTTAGCCATAACTTTGACTAGGAAAGTCCATTTGGGACGATTTTTTTTTTGATTTGGGGGTATTGAAGCATTCTGGAGCTGTTGGGACAGGTTGCAGAGCCATCAGGGCACTCTATCAGTGATTTTACCAGTGATTTTGGTTGTGGAGCCACCAGAGCCTAATGAAATATCAGCTGTGTTGGTCTATACTCATCCAATGGAGGTGAATGAATAGTCGATTTATACTGATTTCAGTGTTATGCTTCTGAATATGCAACTAATTTTTCCTTTTGAGGCTTTCTACACAGTGTAATTCTTAATTTGAGCATTAATGAAAGAGGGAAAAGCCTAATTAGAGGCTTTTGGACCCAGCAGAGGTAGCCCAAGAGAGGGGTGAACTGCTTAAACAAAATGCTTACCATTATGCTGCATTTTTATTACATTTTCATATTTTGCTTCATTAAATAAGAATTTTCTTTTCATATACATTTTTTCCCAACCAGACTTATACAGTGAATTGCTAAATTTCATTAGCTTCACTTCCAAACCATTACTTAATCACATAATACTTGAACTTGCTTATTCATACATAAAATTTTGATTAATGAATACTTTGCACATAAACAAATACTTTCATTGATCGGATTCATTTCAAATGTTTACATTATATTTCTTTAGGCAATAGCCATCAGGTTTAAGTCGTTTCATCTTCTAGTAGAAGAATAACTAAAGAAAGTTTCATCAATAATCTTTGTATGAGAAATACTTTGTTCTCACAATTTCAGATCAAAGAGAGACGTGTCCCCCGAATTTTTCACTAATAACAATTAAAAAAAACAATTTTTGTATTTCACTACTTTCTATGTTTAGTTTTAGTTCAGTTTTCTATAGTTGTTTTAGACTTCAAATGTCATTGCCATATGATGAATTTGAATTTTTATGTGCATTGCGTAGTTTCAATTGTCAAATAATGAATTTAATTTAAATGTACCTTGCATAATATTGATGCCCATTGCCAAATGATGAATTTAGATGTAACATTGCATAATGTCAAATGATAGATTCAATTTAGTAATTTATTTTTAGATTTACATTGATGATTGTAGAAATGTTAAATGATAATTTTACTTCACAATAGTCTAATAAGAAATGATGATCATATTTGGATGTGCATTTCATAATTAATAAGATTTACTAATTTAGTTATTAACATATTGTTGGGATTTTATTTTTCTATTTTTATATATTAAATTTTTAATAATTTTATAATTTTTATGGCTCTGACGTCCCCCGTTTCCCCGAAATTTCCTTAAATTTTGGAGTTGCTTATATACATCCCCCTTGTGTGTATCCCCACTCCCCCATTTCCCGATCCCAAAAACTCAATAGAACATTGTATGCAATGTTTCCAACTTTCCCCACAAACCTGTTGCTGAGGTTTCTTCAACAATGTTGAAAAGAACTTCATCCGCCAGACACAACTTAATGGTATGAGAGTTCGGATATCCAAGTCCTCCCAATCCAAATTTGTCATGCCAACAAGTTTCTTTCTAACTCCATCTAATGCTTTGTGCAACCCTCGCTGCACCAACAAATCTTATACTTCACTTTCCACAATGCAAAATTATTTTTACCGGAGAATTTCTCCACGTCAAACTAATCATTTTAGCCATTTTCTTCCTACATTGACTTTTTCAAATAATTTTATTAATGATAAAATTGTGTTGAATCCTCCAACTAGGATTTTCAGTTTTTAATTTTGCCTTCAACAATGATTTTTATGAACTTCTTTCCTAAGTTTCTTTCACTAAGGCTTCTCTTTTTTATGAACTTATTTCGTAAGTTTCTTTCACCAAGGCTTCTCTTTTTAATAGCAGATTCCACGTTTAAAAAAAAACAAAAAAAAAACTTCAAACCCCCAAATCCAACTCCAAAAAATTTCAAACCCCCAAATCCAACTCCAATATTCTTTGAAGAAAAAAAAAACCAATAATTTTCTTAGACAACAATGTTTAACTCTTCAAAATTTTATTTACTTTCAAAAAAGAATTCTTCAACCAACAAATTTTTCTGCTGCCAAAAAACAAAAATTACCCGACCCGGTCATGCAATTTTTTCTGCTGCCAAAAAACAAAAATTACCCGACCCGGTCATGCAATTACTGCAGGTCACTCCTTCACAACAGATTCACCAATTCAAGATGTCTTCCTCCTCAACTTAGGCCGCTACGAGCTTTAATGGCGGCTTACAAAGCAGACGTCTCTCAGTAAACAATACGGCTCCTTCCAGTCAGTAAACAACGACTTTCCTTGGCAGCTTAATCCTCATGCGTGGTTGTCAAAAAGACTCTCCCTGAAGACTGTAGTTAACAAAAATGCTTCGGTCGGCTTTGCTTATTCGTTATGCGGGCTCCAGACAGGGTCTGTGGCTTTGTTTACTCGTTATGCAGGCTCCAAACAGGGTCTGTTGCTCCTCCAGGAATGTGGCCTCAAAGAACGCGTGTTTCATTCGGTTATGCGAGCTATTCTTTTGTTGTCGGCCCTTGAGAAACAACCAACGGTTTCAGTTTGTAGTCGGCCCTCGAAAACAAACAACAGTTGCTTGTTTCAGTCAGCGGGTTTGCTTGACTTTTCTTTCTCAGTGCTATTTCATGGCTCAGTGGGCCCGACTTGGCCTTTCTACACATTGGACTCTTCTGCAAGCATTTTCGACTCTCTGGGTTTTCAGCAGGCTTAAACTTTCCTCATTGGTATTTTGAGCCCGTTAACATTTAAATAAGAAAGAAATGCACAAAAAATAGAAATTGGATCAGTCAACAAGAAACACAGAATTTACGTGGAAAAACCTTAACAATTTCGCATTCTCTTGAAAGAAATGCAAAAAAAAAATAGAAATTGAATCACACAACAAGAAACACAGAATTTTCATAGAAAAACCTTAACAGTGTGTCAAGAAAACATTCACATTCCCAAACAAGGGACTGGAACTCTTATTACACCAAAGTCAACAGTTTCGCATTCTCTTGAAAGAAATGCACAAGAAATAGAAATTGAATCACACAAGAAGAAACACAGAATTTTCGTGGAAAAACCTTAACAGTGTCAAGAAAACATTCACATTCCCAAACAAGGGACTGGAACTCTTATTACACCAAAGTCAAGAATGAGTCTCCAACATTACATCAAGTCTCTAAGGCAATAGTCAATTTAATATGAAAAAACTTATTACGCAATTCTGTGAACGGTAAACCCAGATTTACTAAAATAACCACATTTAACAATTGTTGTCATTCCTAACAAAATCTGCTTAGAAAAAGTGCAAGATAATGCTGCTTTTCAAGAAAATGATATCGTCTTACAGACACAAGACATGGAATATCGAAAAAGTAGTGTAACAAAGCCATGGCACACAATTGAAGACACTATAGAATGCAAAATATCAAGGTTGCAATGGAAAAGCAACATGACATACATTATACAATAGATTAGTTTGGTGTTTGGACTGTGGCAAACCCACAAGACTAGACACGTAAGGTCATAGAACCAGAATCAAGTGATCAACTGGAATGTGAGGCCACATCCAAATGGGATTAGTTGAGAACATGGGTAACACTAATTGAAAATTTAGCAAAGGTTCTTTCACTAGGCATTTAAGATCTTAGAACCAGAATCAAGTGATCAACTGTGCTTTGGAAGGCTACATGCAAATGGGAAAAATTGCTAGGCAACCCCTGGGAAAATATAAACAAAACAGAACAAAAATTAGGGACATGTCTCATTAAACATGAGACTTCACATGCTTTTCAATAATAAACTCCCAGGAGCAAGGTGATTCGGAGTGATTCAATATAATGCTGACCCATAAAATAGCATGGCAAGGCAAATCATAGGCTTAATTAAAAACAAGGGTGTGCCAACTATGAAGCATGCGGACTTTGTAACGATACTTCTAAGATTTTTCAGCTCTCATTGGGTCTTTCGTAACCATCTTTAGTTCAAAGCTTTGGATTTAATATATTTTTTTATTTTGAGAAAAAAAGAAAAAATACTTGGTGTTTAAAGCAAATTATATTTGGTGTGAATTGCATTATATGCTCGCAGAAGGTCATGTACATTTTTGCGTGCAAGAGGTAACTTTTTACTTTGTTAATTTCCATCTTGATATAACAGAACTTTCAATGGGAAAAGATGCAGTGACCCAATGTGGCAGACAGCACATTAACCACACAGTGACTAAGAGTGCTCATTACCAAACTTTTTTCAGTAGCCCTCTTGAGAAATGGGCATTCTTTTCATAAACGCATGCATAATAATTCAGAATGGAGCAATCATTGTATATTTGACCAATATGCAGACCTATAATCTTATGTTATTGAAAACTAATACTATAGCTTTTACAATGACAAAAGGCCTTTGTATTCCAAAGTATTCTGTACTAAATGTGTTTGTTCAAGCATATTGCAAAAATAGAAGCATAATAATGTTAGATATTTCCTGAGTAAGGGCCACTCTGCATTAGTAAAAAAAACAAGACAATAATGAAAATATATTCCACTAATTTGGCCTTCACGTAGCACTATGTTGCAGACTTATGTTTAGGGATTCAAAAAGGCAATTATTAAATTGAACAAGATCAGCAGCCCTTCATGGATAAGAAGACATTTTAAGAAAATTGTCAGGATTTACTTTATTTTGAAATCATATAATACTCTTAATTTGCTTGAATGTATTTGAATACGAAATTGCCAACGTCTGTGTATGTGTATCTATATCTGTATCTGTATCTGTATCTAAAAAGCCATGTTTATGTGTATATTTCTGAATGGCACTACATTGGCAAAATGGCCAAACGTACATGATAACTTTGACTTAAATGAAGCTATAAAGTAGGAAATATTTACATTTGATAGCAAAAGGAACTACAATTGAAATAACACATCATTCTTACTAACTTGAAGTTATTACGTAACAATTTTTTAACGTTTATCAAATAAAGGAATTACAATTGACATAACGCAGTAACAAGGACCCATTATCTGAACAATGTCTATCAATAACAAAACTTCTAGAATCAACCAAAGAATCCTGACTGCCATATGCCTCCAAAAATGAAAAGTAAAAGTCTACTGCCTTCAGCTTATGAAATTGAAATAAATATCATATACACCAATAGCATAGCACCATAAAACCAAGTCGTTAATATGAATTGATGAGAATCAAAAGAATCACTACAAAAAAGGTGGGAAGTAAATGCCAATCCTTCTCACATCCACTTCAATACAACAAAAGGTAGGATGTAAACATCAATCCTTCTTCCCACACCCACTTGTATACTGCAACAGAAAGTAGGAAGTAAATCTTAATCCTTCTTCTCACGTCTACTTGAATGGGGTTTTCTTTTTATCCTGCTGAAAGGCCCAACAGTCCGATCCATAATATACATATAAATTACTTGTGACCATGATTTATAATAACTAAATCCTTCATAAAACTCAGGTGCTATCTTTTTCACTATATGAAGCTTGCTACCAGGAATCCTTGGAAAGTCATGATGTTCATTGTGGTATCCAACACTCCATGTTAGCATGTTCAAAGGCCCGTAGTATGAGTAAGTCTCTTGTCCTTTTTGGAAGACATAATGCTCTGAAATGAAATGCCCAGCCATAGGATGCATTCCCCCACCCAGAAATGTTGCCAAAATAAGGTATGCAAAGGACTTCCAACCACAGAAGTATATAAGAGTTGCATCAAAGGTTAGTTGCACTAAAAAATTGCTTGCCTCCCAAAGGCCAGGAGGCTTGGGATTCAAAACCAATGGCCTAAATGCATAGAAAAAAAGCTGAAGTAAAACCCACAACATTTTGCAAAATGTATTTGAAACCACATGCCCCTCTGTGTAACTGGGAATGTCCATGTCAATCCCATCAACTCCTTGGTACCTGTGGTGCTCTAGATGATACTTTTGAAAAGTAACAGACATAGGAACACCAATTGGAAGGTTAGCAAAAATACCTAACAGACGATTGTAGATAGGTGTTGAAAAAGCTAAATTGTGGCTCAGCTCATGTATTGCTAGAAACAGATTATGATTCAAAAACGACCCAAAGAAATATGCCACAACAGTAATCTTTAACAAGCTTGCATCATTCAGCAATGTAGCAGCCCATATTTGAATGCTAACAGCTGCGACAATCTGCCAATAGTACAGTACAAGTCAGCTTCGATTTACATGCCAAAAAAGAAATATTCTTTTGAAAGCCAATCTTATAGATGAAAAAACAACTCTTAACAGTTTCTGCTTTGTGAATTGGATAAATTGTCATTTTGATTTTACATGCATAAATCATCATACAGAATCATCTGCCCTCGGTGAGCACCAGATAAAACCATTTCAATTAGAAATTTGAGTTCATAGAGCAACTCAACATCCATAAATCTCAGGCCAATGGAAATGAGATAGAATTTAGATTTCAAAGGACAGAATGCCATATTAACTAAATATAACATAAGACAAATAAGACTAGTATTTTTGTGTAAAAGGTATGTTCAACTCAAATACTAGAACTATGCACTTCCAGATCTTACTCAATGGTCACAATTTAATTCCCATGGCTAGAATCGTTATGATGCCATAAAGTATATCTATGACAATCAATGTGCACAGGAATGAGCACGAGGCATCTGCAAGATGTTGTATCCCAAGTTAAGTTGGAGCTATATCTTATAGAAAAGTGAAATATACACACACTTCTAATATAACAGCAAACCAAGCTCATTTATCTAGGGTTCATGCTTTTGCAGTTGCCTAGAGATCTCTGTCACTTTCCAATTTGGATTAAATTAGAGGGTTTTTGTGAACTGGTAAAACAAGTTTGGAGGCAATGGGCTACAGGAAGCTCAATTTACATTTGGGAGCAAAAAGTTAAAAATCTTAAAGAGGCCATAAAGATTTGGGCAAGGGGACAAAAGGAAGTTGGCCAAGCTTCAATCATCCAACTTCAAAATAAATTGGAAGCTACTCAAAGAAATTTAGAGCAAGAACTTGTCACCCAAGAAATTTTAATGGCAGAAAAGAAGGAATTTGAAGCCTAACATTCTGCTTTAAATGAAGAAGAAGAATTATGGAGACTCAATTCTTGCAACCTCTGGCTCCAAGCAGGGGATAGAAATTCTAAATACTTTCAGAAACCAAGCCCAGAATCGAACTTGGAGTTATAATATCAGAGAGATCACTGTTAGAGGGACTAAAAATTATTTTGGGTTGATCCAACCCGAAAAATTTCAGCACTTCTGCGAGCTCTGTAGCAAGGTGGACCCCGCATGTACAAACCTAGAGGAGATTATGTTAGAGCATGTACCAGAACTAGTTTCCTAGGAAGACAATAATTCCTTATTGATGGAGATCACAGAGGAAGAGATAAAGAAAATAATATTTCATTCATCCCAGAGAAAGCTCCGGGTCCAGATGGCTCTCAACCCATTTTTACTAGTATTTCTAGAATGTGATCAAGTTTGATTTCTGCAAAATGGTGGATTACTCCTTTAAGCACAAGTATAAGAGAAGGCATAAACTCACCAATTTTGGCATTAGTTCCCAAAGAGGCTAATCTGTCGTCATTTGCTCAGTTCATGCCAATTTCACTCTACAATGTTTCTTATAAATTCATTTCTAAGATTTAGACAAGGCTTAAGCTTCTACTTCCAAAAATTATTTCATAAAACGAAGGACGATTTGTCTCTCAAAGGCAAATCTTTGACAACATTATTTTGTTTCAAGAAGCTATAGATTTCAGCCAGACAAGGGGCGATAAAGCATGGTTATCAAGTTGGATATGGCAAATTCCTTTGACAGAGTGTGCCATCGATTTCTTTTCAAGGTAATGTCCAAATTTGGTTTTGATAGTAAATTTATCCATTGGATTTCTCTGTGTATTTCATCCTCTTGGATCTCACCTCTGGTTAATGGAAGATCTCCTGGCTTCTTCAAAGTGTCAAGGAGCCTCCATGAAGGGTGCCCTCTCTCCCCCTTTCTTTATATTTGAATGGTAGATACTATTTGTAGGAAATTGGACTTGAGAGAAGAAACGAAAATCTCTGAGGATCCAATTTGCAAGGGGAATCAAGAGCATAAACCACTCACAATTCATAGATGATACCTTATGTATGGGTGGAGCTTCTAAAATCATGGCCAAAAGGTTCAAATTAGTCCTTGACCATTGTCTGGAAGCCTCTGGTGGCATGAAAAACTTCGGCAAATCTCAAATATATTCTTAGAATATTAGTGCCAGAAAACAAATGCAGATTGCAAGGATCCTAGGATTTCCATTTGTGGAAACATTGAAAGAATTTAAATATATTGGCATCCCCATATGCCTGAAAACTCATCCAGCACAGGCCTGGGCAAGTATTTTTTCAAAGTTCAAATCGAATTCTCACAGTGGGGAGCTTGTTGGCTTAACCTTGTCGAGCATATTATCTTGATCAAAGACGTTCTTACAGCATTGCCACTCTATCAATTTTCAGCATACTGACCCCTCAAAACACTCCCTCCCTAATCGCTAAGGAAATTTGGAAGTTTTTATGGGAAGGAGGTAAGACCGGTACAAAAACGTTTCATCTGGTAAAACAGGCCACTATTTGGCATCCCAAAGCACATTAGGGGCTTGGTATCAAAGAACCAGTGCTCATGAACAAAGCAATTAGAGCAAAGCTAGTCTAGCATTTTCTCTCCCCATAAATGACTGGTGGAAGTTGGTTTTATGTTCAAAATACTTCCTTGTTGGGTGTGATCCTTGTCTACTCGTGCTCCCTCCACCTAGAGGAGGATCCTCAGTGTGTAAGTTGTTTGTGAACTCTATCTCTCTCATCAAATCAGAGATTTTTTGGAAGCTCAGTAACGGAGCAAAAATCAATATTTTGCCTGACAGGAATATGAACAATCCCCCTTTGGAAAAGGATCGAGGACGATTGCCACTTCACATAGAAAGTATCCCTTGCCGATATCTCCAACTGGGATGGTTCAGGGAGCTGGAGTGGCTGGAACTTAGAATTCATCCCCTCCAATCTACTCCATCTTGCCCAAAATTTTAGAATTCTCTCATGGGATGTGCCCCATGGAGCCACAATGTGCCAGACGAATGAGTATGGAAAAATTTGGGGTACACAGTTCAGGAAGGATATGCTTCTCTCTTATTTCCACAAGGATCTCCTCCAAAATCTCATTGTTGGGAAAAAAGTTGGTTTCCAAATAGCCTTCCCAAGATCAATTCCTTCTATTGGCTTTTAGTGTATAAGAAGATTTTCACTGTAGAAAATCTGGAGAAGCGAGGCATCCAAGGTCCCTCACGATGCCAATTATGCAAAAACAACAAAGAAACTATACAACATATTCTTTTGGAATGCCCTTATATTAAACAAGTACGGATTGCAACACTTACCCATTGACAGATAAACTGACATGCCCATGTTCGCTCCAAGACCTCTTTTCTTCTTGGACAATGCAATATTCAGGTAGATTAAATCAAAAACCTTTTTTTTAAACAAGTTTGGTAAGCCTTGCCAAAGTTCGCTTGCTAGGAATGAAAGCATTTTCAATAATACTCAAGTGCTTCCCCAATCAACAACAAAGATATCTTTGCGCTTGTGCACTGAATTATGAGCCCATTGTCAGTGTAAAATAGACTCTCCCCAAATTTTGGACACCCAGGAGTCTGCTTGGATCTTAAATCTTTCTCATCCAATCTGGGATCAAGGCTGGTGCAAAAAGCCTCGAAGGAAAAATGGAAACTTCATCTCTCTTGGGAAGCCTTCAAAGAATGGAGGACTAATCTCTCAAGCTTTGTCCTCATCTTTGATGGTGACTCAAAAAGGAATCCAGGGGTGGTGGGATGGGGAGGGGTACTCAATGACCTCGATGGAACTAAAGTAATGAAGTACTTTTAGGAAAGATGAAAAATAATCAGGCAGAAGCTTACGGTCTTTTACACGGCCCTCTTCTAGCTAAGTAAATTAATTTTCTCTCTCTTGCTGTGATGGGGGATTCTCTTCTAAAAATCTAGCACATGGTTAAAGGATCTTCCCTGAGAGTAGTCCAATTTTCGGAATTTCAATGCTCCATTGGGTTCAGGTTGGTGAATCTTTTCTTTCCTTTGTTTGTTAACAAGATTTCGGCAAAGGTGATAATTTTGTACAGTCCAACAACTCTGGGTTCAGGTTTTAATGAGTTATGTGATAAGTATTTTGTCTTTCCATGGGAAGTGGACACTGTCTTAACTTCCTGGGGTTAATCCATCTCTTGGAATGTTCTGAATGGAAAGATCGAAGATCAGTCAGCTCTAACTATTCTGTTGGGGCCTTTTACAGTGTTAACCCCCCCTTTCGGAAAGGGATTCCGTTGTTATTTTCATTTTTAAAATGGAGTGCACTACCCCCCATAGCAACACACAGTATTGTGGGTGTATATGCATGTTTGGTCCCTTTGGTTATAAGGTCATCTTGTGTTGGTATTTGGGTCAGTCATTCTCTATATTGTCCTTGCTCGACAATGGTTGGGTTTTTTAATTCTACCATCATCCAACTCAACAATAAGCTGGATGACATACAAATTGAAATTATGAAATCGAAACTTCAGCATAAAGCACGTTTCATCTCTGCTTCCAATGCGATGGAACTATGGTCGGGAATTAGAGGCAGCCTGGACAAGCATGAAGATGAAATGTCACTTACTTCAATAGGTTGAGGAGTTGCGATCTCTGGTTAACAGTTCAAGTTGAGGAAGGAATTTGCTAGTTCAAGTGGTTCAACAACAAACGAATGCCCAAATCAGAATGAACCTGTCGATCTGAGTAAGTATGTTGTAATGAAGGATCTTATCTTTAAATAGGGCAAATGTATTGCAGATTTTACTTAATTTTGGTGATCTTTTGGAAGGTTTTCACCTCCAAAGACCTGTACTATATTAGTCAGGCTAGTATTCCTCATCAGAGGATAGTTTTGAATCATGTTATGCTAGATGTTCCTGAAAAAAATGGTAAAATTGAAATGTAACCCCTGATGTACAGCAATGAACCTGGCACAGATTTTGAAATCAATACAAATATTCTCATTATGATAGAAAAGAAGTTCAAAACCCTTCTGATAATATTGGGAATGGTGAACCACCTGTACATAAAAGCAGACATCAAACAAGAGAGGGATCACTTCCCCTCTAAATACAACTCAATTATTGCAATAATCCAATCAAAAGGAAGTCAAATATTTTACTGTCAAACATAAGAAAGTAAAAATTATGAGGAAATAAAAAAATTGTGAACCAGCTATACATAAAAGAAGCCATCAAATAAGGATAGGATCACTTCCCCTCTAAATACAACTCAAGTATTGCAAGTTCCAATAAAAAAGAAGTTAAATTTTACAATCAAACATAAGCAAAAAAGAGAAGTGAATACAAACAAACAATTGTATCAAGTAGTGAATTATACAAGATTCCTATAATAGGCGAGAAGAACAATGTAAATCACTACCCTTGGACAACAAAAAAAAATTGACAAAAGCTCAACAAGCAGAAAATACCAGAATTATTGACAGCTAATCTTTGCAAACATGATGAGTATATGAAACTTGCATAAACTCACAAAAAGACATTAACATGCATGGCCAAAGAGAGTACTAAGCCATTGGAGATAAATCATAAAACTATACAAAAGTGGTTCATGGCATTATTTTATGTTTTTTTGACACATTCTCCCTTGGATCTATCTCTTGGCAATTATTTTGAGGAGTTGGTTACACATGGGAGAGGGGCAGAACTTCTTGGAGTCCACGTGCCACATGAAGGGATTCTTCATGCATATTTTATCATTTGATGGAGTCTCTTACCTTGGAGACCACACATGCCATTCATTCTCACTTGCTGTTACTATTTTAGAGGAGTCTTGGAGGAGTATGAAGGGACAGCCCTAATATTTTATTATTTTTCCATACATGTTGAGGTTAGTGTGGATAGAACCCTAGTCATTTTTCCTATTTTGGGCATGATTACTCACTCACCCAGTGGAGCACTCCTTGGGAGTATTTTATTCATTGTTCAATTGCTTTCTCACTTAGTTTGAGGCATCCTCTCATAGCCCTATCTTGCTTGAAGGTTTTACATGTGTATTTAGTCCACCATCTTTTACCATTTGTTTGACTTCTCTCAAATTAGGGATAATGCTAGTTTATCTCAGACTGCAGGCTTCTGTGATTCATGATTTATACCAAATATTTTCCGGACAAAATCACATATAGATTTTAATGTCCTGATGATGAACCACAGTAAGTGGTTCGAAATGCGTCGACGTTAAAATCTATATGTGATTTCATCCAGAAAATATTTGGTATAAATGCTAGTTTATGTTTTCCTACAATATATATAGGGTTTGATGGAGATATATTATTTATTGTGGAGTTTCTTGAGCCTATATCTATTTGAGGCCCTCCACTTGTATTGGTCGTTGAAAGTGCTTGTATTCTTGGAAATTTTAGCTCTTGTTAAAGCTTGTGGATAAAATGGTGTGATCTTGCTAACATGAGGCTAGGTTTTGGAGCACGATTCTTGAAGATTGATGTGGATGCTTGCATGATAAAGCTTGTCTTTGAGGCTAAAGGAGGAGCATATTTGCAACAATGGAATAGCTATGTGTAAATGTTCCCTTTCTCTCTAGTTCCTATGTGTTTTATTCATGGATAAAATCTGAATACATCTTTCAAATATAAGTTGTTCTTTGGGCTTTCTTCATTAGTGAAATCGTCCTCAAAGTCAATGACTTGAAGGTATACTTCCTTGAGAGAGTCCTTCCTTACTAAATTTCAGCATTAGTTTTCAGCCATGTTATGACTGTTGCAATATGTTTTTGCAGCCGTAATTGTACTAAGAATATTGTTATATCAGACCTTTAAGAGGCCCATTTGACCCCATAGCCCAATCTGGAAATAAAGGCACTAGTCCTCCTCTTTCAACCAACCAAAAAACTCATAAAAATCAATATTTTGTTCTGTTCTGCAATCTGAAAAGTAACAGCAGAAAATACTTCATTAAAGATTGTTCATTGAGTCTAATAAACCCTCAATTTGCTATCTTGAATTAGACTTTTTTTTTAATGCAAATCTGTGATTTCCAGCACCATATTTGACCCTGGATTTGCTAATTACTCTAAGAAACCATTGTTGTTTTGTACTGCTTAAGTGGGCTAAATTTCATAAACACAAATCTGGAATTTCACTTGCTACAACCAAACCCTAAACCCAGATTTTCCCTAAGTCATTTGGTCACTCCTTTCACTTATACCTTGTAGGACTTAGATTGCCTCAAGGATTCCCCCCTTGAGCTAGAGGGAAGCTAGCCTAAAGAGAGAGATAAGGCTACCAAGAGGATAGTGGGTAGCTCATCTAAGTCACCCTTAGGGTCTCACACACATCCTTGGGATTTTACATTAAGTGAGAACCTAGGAGGTAACAGGGAGGAAGTTTCTAGGACATTCATATATATCCTTGATCTACTTATGGCCAAGATACTAGTGAGTCCCACCTTGGGTGGATTTTCTATTTCAGTAGCATGCAGTTGACTTCAATTAACACTGTTCAAATGAGTTGAATTCCAATTCATGTTTACTTTTGGGTATTGATTGTCTGTGAAGCATGGCTATTCTTAAGGACTAAGACACACTGCTTGAAGAAGATTCTATTAACCATTTTTGTCTAGGCAAGCATACCCTACTTTACCCTCATGCATTCATTCATTACTAGGACAAGGGCCAGTCATTTACTTATTTTAATCACTCTTTAAAGGCAAATTAATTGAATATATTTCATCCCCACAACTCGTGTTGACTTGATTTCCAGTATTTTCCTAGCTGGTTATTTTCTCAGAAATAGGAGGAATCAATAACAAATTTTTCATAGATTTAAATATCGTTTTTATACCTAGTTGAAAAGTTGCATGTTTAGAGTGTTTTCCTTCAATTTAGGGGTGTAATTGCTTGCTTGAGGATAGCAGCATCAGTTGATTTGAGGTTACCGTTATACTAACCCCCTAGGAACCATAATTGCATACCTTAGATCATTGAGGGAAGCCCCCCTGTTGTTGTCAAAGCACAAACCAAAACAAAGAAAGGATCTAAGTGAGGTGACATTGTCTCTACTTGTAAATTTTTGTAGATGTTCTATGCTTGAAGCAACTTTACTTTTCTTACAGCAATCACACAAATAGTTAAGTAAAATGCTGATAGAACATATAAGTGGATCTTATAGAAGACAAACCAGAAACAGAAAAATGTGATGGTGCGTTACGGCGGTCTACAGGATGCTTCAACCAGCAAAGTCTCCTTGATCAGCCAACCCAGAATGTGTCACAACAATCCTCAAATCAGCTACCGAGTCAACCCAAGTCAACTCCAGAAAAGTCAACACTGTCCAAAAAAGTCAACGCAGGGCAGCAAGCTAAAAGTCAACGCAGCAACAGTTCGGTCAACCCTTTGACCTCGATTTCTGTGCCAATGTGTACGGCCTCCCAAAATCGAACTCTCCAACAATTTTCAGCCCTTTCAGACCATGCGTTGACCAAAGTCAACGCTGGTCAAACTTCGTTGGAAACCCTAGCTGCAGAATTTTCGTCCTTCTTCTTGGCCGTACAGATTCGTCCTTCTTCTTCACACGTGTGGGCTGAACTTGTCCTCCAAGGAGCTCGTACTAAATCAAATGAGAGAAGAAGATGTGAGTTGAGTTGTTGTGAAATGCTCTCCAACTTTGCCTGTATTTATATCCATCATTTGGGGTGTGTGACACATCTGCTGGGGGTGTAAAACCTTAAGGCCGACCTGCACATATAATTTATTATAAATAATAAATTCAAAATAAATGTTCTGTTCATCGGATTAAGATATATTTTATATGGATTTTACACCTCTCCGAAAGAGGAATCCAACAAAAATATTAGCCTCTTAATCTGAGCATCACAACATGGAGTTTGGACCTAGTTGTCCAAATTTAACACTACTCCTAGGGGTTATCCGGACTCTTTCTAGTTTTACAGAAAAGATCTTTCAGGTAATAACATACAATTTCTCAAGTGATGACTTCTCATTACATAACCCAATATTTGGCATTCATATCTTTCTCAAGTAGATGCCACAATTTTTCTTTTACCAAAAACCTTAACACAATCAAGAACACAAGTTTTTTTTTGTGAATCTAAAGCTTCCATTATATCAAAAGATTACATCGGTTAATACATCTTTCCAAAATCCTACCAGCCTCGCTCTTACCAGGTTTATTGGCCTGTAGATAATTACCAAAACATATAGCAAGCTACTAAAAAAGCTTTGCTAACCAAAACCAGAAAGACACATAGTACCAGAAGACCTTCAAGATCAAGATGCAGCCAACAACCATTATGGATCAGAGGAATTGAACAAGGCAAGATGCTCCGATCTAGAGCCTGGTGATGGAGGAGGCCTGAAATCACAATGAACGTGCTTCTCCATATGGGTCAGTCTCCCTTCTAGACAATAGAGTTTCTCCTATAAGTGCCATTTTCCCCTCTGCATGTTAGCCAAATGGTCAAGCATATGCCACTGATTACTCTAAAGATCATTCATAAAACTAATAAATGCATTTTTGTCATCATGTCGTTCTCTGTTGAGCTACTCCACAAGTTGAGTGGTTTTTAACTGACTTCCAAGGTCGTCTTGGGAGGGGGGCGTCTCCTCCATGCCAAGTGTTTGGGCTAGGTTGGGGTCCACGACCTCACCAAGGCCTAAGTCGCCCAATAGATGCCTACCCCATTGACCCCTCTCTCCAATTCCCCTTCTAATTTTGTCTCACTGACAAGGCATTGCAATTTGAGTTGCACAACAATACACCCTGCAAGCATAACGACTACAGCGGCACCACCGGAGTTCAATACAACCATACAAGCTACCTACAGGACCCAACCATAAGAACCTCTAACTCAAACAAGGACCCAGGTTAAATTCCAACAAACTGAGAGGCTGGGACAAGTTATTCCATTAGTTTGTTGCAGTTTAATCCCAAAACAATCACAAGACATATACTAAAGTTCCAATCAATTATTTGTGCCCTTTGGCCTTATCCATTGGCAAACCAAGATGCTTCTCTGGCACTCTGGGACTCCTTCTCGGATCTGGAACTGAAAACGTCTCCCCCTCTCAGCAAATCAATTTTGCCTCTAGAGGCTATTGCACTGCCCAAGCGTCAGTCTCTCTGCAAATGCACATGTTGGATCTAGAATGCCTCCTCCAGCCTCACTGTCTCTGCCCCTCTCTCACTACTTTGATCTCTGACTCTCTCTCTGGCAACTGATTGTTGCTACTCTAGAAATCAATCTGCCAAAAAATCAAACTTCAAGTGCTCTTAAGTGTTTTCTCCAAGTGCCCATCGACTTCCTCTTATAATCCACTGTTGGAGCACCAACAGCCAAGATTAAAACTTAATCGATGGCTAGGATCACCTTGGAATCGATCCGTGTGAGTTTCCAGATGATTCGCACCTTGACTTGATTAATATTGATTAATTAACCAATTTTCCTAATTTTAGACTTAGGAAACATTAAAAAAAAATGGTTAATAATCTAATTTAGTCACTTCTAGGTGGAATTTCCATAAACGATTTATGGGTTCTGGAGATCTCATGTATTCTAGCCTCTCCACAAAGTCTCATGGCTAGAATACATCCGATGCTACAAAAACTAACATTCCTAACTTTAATTCCTAAAGAGAACAATGCCTTATCCTTTGATAGCTTTAGGACTATTTCCTTGTGCAATTGTGTATACAAAACCATTACTAAGATCATTGCGTCCAGATTAAAACCTTTGTTGTAGGACATCATGTTTGTAGAACAAGGGGGTTTCATCTCAGGGCATCAAATCTCAATCTGTCTAGTCATTGTTCAGAAAGTTATTCACTCTCTCAAATCCAGGAAACAGGACGGGATGCTGCTCAAGCTTGACCATAACAAGGCCTACGACAAAGTACAAAGGCATTTCCTCCAAGAGGTTCTCACCAAATTCGGTTGATCTGAGTGGTGAATCAAATGGGTAACCATTGGTTTCTCTACAGTATCCTTTGCAGTTCTTATTAATGTGGCACCTTCTTCTTTCTTTAAAGCTTTGAGAGGTCTTAGACAAGGATGCCCACCCTTTCCCTTCCTCTTTATCATCCTCATGGAATCACTAGGAGATCTGTTGCAAAGGCTAGATCAAAGGGCTCAATCAAAGCAATAATAAAATGCATCGAGGATCCCTTCACTATTCCACACTCAGTTTGTGGATGAGACCTTGTTGATGGTTCAAGCTGAAATTAAGGAAGCAAGAGCCTTCAAGAGAACTTTGGGGATATTTGACACAGCTTTAGGACAGGTGATCAATCCTGAGAAATCTATTGTCTTATTCATTAAACCAAATGCCAGAATCCACAGGAGGATCATAAATGTTTTAGTCTTCATCAAAATATTTAGGGTGACCCATAACAGCTTTGGGTTATGGGAGAATCTGTTGGAGAAACACTACAGTTAAGATAAAAGGTAAGAGGAATCATGGGTCAATAGATACCTTCAATGAAATTGAAGAAAACCTGAGGAAATTCCGATGCACTGGAGCAACAAATAAACAGGAAATGGCACTTAATGACATGGCAAGATGCAGCTATTCCTAAATGGGCAAGAGGCTTAAGCCTACAACATATATCGGACTCGTGAGTTTGGCTCTAGCTGCCAAGATGGTGTGGAGAGTACTAATGTAGCCTAAATCTCTTTGTAGAAAGATTCTCAGGCACAAATGTCTAGCTGGAGCAGAAGCAGAATCTATATTGGATCACTCTTTGCTACCCAAAGGCTCGATTATTTGAAACAGCATGATTAAGTGTGTTCCACTCATCTGCTCACCATTTCTAGTGAGTCCAACGTGTTAACTGATTGTTTCGAAGGGTAAGCCAGGCCCAAGCAGTGGGATCTGTTATCCTTGATTCCAGCAGCCCTATCCTTGGCAAAAATATTTGAGATAATCAGATTTACCCACGTAAAAAGCAGAGCAAACTGGTGCATGACTGAGCTGCCAATGAAGCTATTCAATCTGAGTCGAGTAAGGTGTTAGAACTAGATAGATTAGACATTTCTGAGGACATGGATTGGAAGACTGTGATTCGTACTGAACTGGATGTGCCCCAACGAACACCTGAGTTACGCCACCAGACCAATGAGAGCAGGAATGTATCAACATCAATTCATATCCAGATCAACATGGTCAGTAACTAAGAGAAGAATTAGTCTTACCCAAATCAGCTTGCTTCTCCATGGTCTTAACAGATCCTAGCCCAATCTCCTCTTCATCAATTCAACTGCGATTAGATTTCGGGACACGCTATCAGATTCTCTCCATGTCATGGGACTCTGGCAAAGGACCTGGAAAACTCTGAGAAGAAGAGCTGCCATGGTCAGTCGTTTTCTCAAGGACATGAAGTGGAAGATGGAACTAGCAATGAGGGATACGCTGAAGCTTGACGAACCGAGAGCTAGTCTTCCCTTCATCCACAGTGGGAGATGATAGAGCAGCATGTAGAGGATACTGCCGACTATTGCAGGCAGCAGATCATGATGTTCCGATCGACTATTCCAGGCAGAAGATTACGCAGAAGCAGGAAGAGATCGATCAGAAGATTTCCCAGCTAGACCGACCAGTGATCGGTTCTGGTACTCCAGTGGTCGAACTTCTGAAAGAAGCCGGATCCAAAGACCTCAGATGCATTTGAGGAGGCTAATCTCTAAGTTGTCATGGTTCATCCTGCATGTTTTGTTATATACCCAGTTCCCTGGGTTGTTGTTCAGGATGTGGTTTAGTCGTGTTTCATGTTATGGCTTCATGTATACACCTCTGCGTATAGTACTGGTATAGTTTTCCTTTTATTCGGTGGCAAAAGCTAGTGGGCATCTAGCAAAAGCTTGATTGGTTTGACCATATTTTCAAAAGCGCAGTGCCAATGAGAGGTAGCTCGATCTATTTCATTCCCATTGAGACTTTTGGGGCTACCAGTCGCTCATGCATCTGACCATTAATACCGCCCTCTATCTGAGATTGATTCCAGGGAAAGAGGGGCTTCAGAGCACACATTGTAAGTACTTTTTGTGCTTATTCCCCAAGGAAATTTATTTTGGGGATCAAATAAACCTGAAACAGCCCTTCCTCGTACTCTGTTTAATGTATCTATTCAAAAAACAGTGAGATACAATTTGAACTGAGTAGAGAACAGCTCCCTTGCTGTCATGCCATAAGACTACCAACCTATGAAGATCAAAATGTCAATTTACAATTTCCAACTCAGAACAGAACACAGACCTAAGAACAAACACAAAAACAGAGCCAGCAAGCCATGGGCTGAGGAACTCAAAGCACCCACACAACCAGCCACACATTTCACATCATGAAATATAAAATCCATCAATAAAATGGACAAAATGCATCGATATGGATAAATGTATAGTAATGTACCTTGGGAAAAGCCCATGAATCAGGTCCAAACAGCTCCTTGATCTCAGGATGGACGGCTAGTATTTCCCTCCTGCGACTAGCGTGGGGTTCATCAGTTTCTACCCAAAAAAAATCATTCCCCATTGCAGCCATTGTCGTACTATTCAGATATCACGAATGAGATGTGAATATCAATGCCAAACATGCACGAAGATTTCTAACGAGACTGCTCGCTGCATGTTGCAAGTTTCATCCTCGTTAGTCCAAGGTGGCTTACTTTGGTGGCACTTGGCATTCGAAAAGCGAACCAGCCCTCCGAACCTTATAATACCAATGTGCTGGCTCTGCTCTGCAACCGTATTGGGCAGTGTCAAGGAATTAAAATATACATCAAGGCAAAATTCTTCGATTATACCCGATGATCTTGAAATCAATGCAAAATTCTTCGATTATACCCCGTGATCTTGAATGTAATAGTACTTAAACGAATTCAAATAAAAATGATAGAGACTGGCATGTGAGAATACTTGTCTGGAATATCTATTCCATGGCACATGCAGGGCGGGGGCAGCTGTCCTTGAAACCCAAAAGGAATGCTGCTGTGTTTGTCTCCACCAGCTCAGGCTCCGTTGGATGTTATTAATGTGTAAACAATGGCCTGGAGAGACCATAAAACTAAATTACTCCCTAATTGATGGCTAATTAAAGGAGCTAATGTTCCTTTTAGGAATGGGGTTGGTCCACATAAACATGTGCATGGCCTTTATTAAAGGGAGATTGAATTTTGCGTGTCATCATGTTCGGTATTGATGATAATGATGTGTGGAGCCCTGTACACCTTTGACTTTCTGATAGCTATGGATTGTTAAAAAACAGGTTGGTCCCCAAAACACAAGTCCATTTCAATTATAAACGCAAGCTCAGATTTTGGGTTTAATAGGTCGTTATGTGATGGTGATATGGGGAGCCATTAGCAAATCTATGGAATTAAATAATGGGATTGTAAATAAATATGCAAAGCCATGTAATTAAATAGGGCTATATAGTATAGTAGCTATTGTTTGCAGCTTATAGGTTAGTTTAATTAATTAATAATTTATTAATTTGTAATAATTCAGAGTTAATGGCAATAATTTAATTTAGTTAATCAATATATTAATTGTTTTACTGTGTAATTAATTGTTTTCAATATATTAATTATAATTGTTTTACAGTATAATTAATTGTTTTCAAGTCTTTCTGCTGTAGTGAAACAGGTTGGTAATGGGAATTATTAATGTGATAAGATTAAATTATACGGGTTAAGGGATACAACAATTCATATCAGGAAAGGTGTGAGATTAAATTAAATGAAATGCATTGTCTCTGCAACATAGAGAGAGAATCATGTCAATCTTGTTCACATACTAAGTCTGGAAGAAGCAAGATTCAAACAAGTTAACCAGGCATCATAAAATGTTGTGATTACTTGAAAATCTATGTATTTATTGCAACATAAAAATCATACCACTAGTTAAAAGGTATGGCTAGATAACATGTTCAAATTCAAGGCCAATAGTATTAGAGATAAATACAAATAAAAAATACAAATTAATTTGTAAAATTTCACTTTGTAAAATTAAAAACTATTTAACTCTTTGACCAAATTATTAGCAGGCATAATAAGAAATTAACCACAATAATTATAAAATATTTATTTAATAGACCCTTAAAATTATTTATGTAATAGACCCTTAAAATTATTATTTTATTATGTAATAGACTCTTCATGAATAATTTTAACTTAGTTATAACAAAAATTATTAAAACTATTATTTTAATATATTCATTTTTTATTTGTAAGCTTGGCATGACTACATGTTTATCATGTCCAATAAAATTATTAAAATTATTATTTTAATATCTTCATTTTTTATTTGTAAGTTTGGCATGACTATATCTTTATCATGCCCAATATATATCAATTAACCACAATAATTACAAAATATATATGTAATAGACCCTTCATGAGTAATGTTAACTCAGTTATAACAAAAATTATTAAAATTATTATTTTAATATATTCATTTTTTATTTGTAAGCTTGGCATGACTATATCTTTATCATGCCCAATATATCAATTAACCACAATAATTACAAAATATATATGTAATAGACCTTTCATGAGTAATGTTAACTCAGTTATAACAAAAATTATTAAAATTATTATTTTAATAAATTCATTTTTTATTTGTAAGCTTGGCATGACTACATCTTTATCATGTCCAATATATCACCCTAATCGAGGCAGAGAATTGAACCAATGACTTTACATCAAGAAGTACCTTAACAGATCACTCGATCACCATCTGTCCAAGACTCGTGGACATTTTAATAAATTCATTATAATTATTCTTAAATTGCATTAAAGGGTAAAGTTGAACATATAAACATAATTATCATGAAGTGAGAAAATTTGATTAAATTTACTTAATTATTCAAATATCTTAGATAAATTTTAACTTTGTTACAAAGAATTCCAATTGACCATAAACATGATGTCATATATACTTTAATTTGAAAGCTTTCGATTACTAATTGGTGGAGCAAAATATCATAGTTCGGAGAGTCTCCAAGCGAATTAAATCAAGTGCAGTAATTTAAATGTACAATGGTACAAGATGTTGGAGTTTGTAGTTAACAAGCACAAATACAATGGTAGCAGAGGTGTAGTATCACAGTCGTCAAGTACAAAACTTTTAATATTTGAGTAGTCTGAACATTAAATTGGATTATCACGAGCTATGAGGCATTGTTCAATAAGAAATTCAAAATTATACCCAATAACATTACAGATAAATGCTAATTAAAAAAATTGTAATAAATAAAAATAATAATTGATAAAGTTCAACATTGTAAAATTGAAAATTATTTAATATAGTTGACCAAAATAATACATGGTCGACATGAAACCTAATGCGTAATACCTGCTACGAAAGACATGATAATGTGATTGCAAATAAATATGCATGAATGTAATTAATAGTGAGATTTTATATGTATTTTATTAGGAAGTTTGTGTGAAGCTTAGTTTTTATTATATTTCAAATTTGTGGGATCCACTTATGGGAGAAATAAATTATCTTGAGGTGTATTTAGGCTCGGCTAAGTCTCACACAATCCTAGTGACAACATCTCATTTGTTGGTAGATCTTTCTTCCATTATGGTTTAGTAACTCATAATATATTAATTTCTCTTTTCACTCTAACTCTTAATCACACCACAAATTCTCCTTGGATTTTGATGTAATGATCATTTCAATATTATGTTTAATCTGCAATATGATTTCTTTCTTTCATCCTCAGTGGTTTAGCCTATAGTAGACATTATTATGTCATCCTGTTTGAGCTAAGGGTGGTTTTCGCTAGAGCTTGAAGAAATTTTAGGAATCCTTTTGTCTTCTATGTTGTTTAACTTGTTCTTGTATAATAGGCACATCATCATAGCCATGCTCTCAATGGGGTAAAGGATCGCTTATATGAGGAGGACAAGATAGAGTGTATTTTCTTTAATTTTGAGATTGTATGTTATCAAATGATTTTTGGGTCTACTTCATCTTTCTCCATGACTCTATAAAGATAGTGCATCTTTAAACCTCGCATCCATATAAAATAATAAGGGTATAAGAGTCTCAAAGATAAAAACAAAAAATGTAATCTTATATCTAAAGATGCATTAATTTACAATTGTTTTCAAACCCATTATAAGATTTCCACCCTCCATTTATCTTGTTCTTAATGTTATAAATTTTATAATTTAGCTTGTGATTAATATCAATATTAAGATATAATTCATATGAAGGCACTTCCTCCAAGTTCTTGTTGTCATATACAAAAGTATCTTAAATGATATTTTAGATTTAACTAACATGACTTTTGTTCTCTTAATATTAACCATCATCCCCGCATAAATATTGGAGGATTCTTAGTTGTTTACCAAGATCATAGGGACTCCTCACCATAAGAACGACAACATTATCATACAGAAGAGGAGTGATGATGATACCATTGAAATGTCTATCCAAATCTATGTTGGGATTGGTAGATGTTGCAATGCCCTTGGTATTTTTGTCATCTATCCCTTATTTCTTTGGCAAGAATCATACGATTTATAGAATTAAAATGTATAGAATTAACAAATATATTTGGTATTAGAGCAATTTTGAACTCATGGGGATGCTTTTGTGGCTAAGGGTTTTGGTCTGGGCCTGTGGTAGATCATGTTACATTGGGAAATTTGTGAAATTGATTCTTGTAGTGAAAGAAAATGGCAAGTGGTTCAAAGATAGAGATTGAGAAATTCAATGAGAATAGTTTTGAGTTGTGGAAGCTCAAAATGGAAGATGTATTGGTGAACAAAGATTAGTAGATCATTGTGGATCCAAAGACTTGTGACAGCCCCAGTCATTTCCCATTGTGAAATGCACTGTAAATATTTTACGTAAATAATTTACAAAAAAAAAAATGGGTTGAATCATGGCACACGGATTCCAGGGGTTAGGGAGGTTTCTTTCCCAAGACGGGTTATGTTCCTTGTTGAAATAAATATAGATTTCTTATGACAACCATTAAAGGTTGGTTGGTGCATTTTAATGGCATGGTATTTTCAAAATTGATAGAAGTGCAACAATAGGACAAGAGCCATCCTACTTTGGAACATTAGACAAGGCAATGAGGATAATAAAATTAAAGAGAAAATGGCAGGCTGCCAGCTCGTGTGGTGTATTGGCCACCACCCATTGCAGCAAGCTAACTAACAAAAAATACTGGGGAACATTTGGACAAGTGGCACTCTTCTTATTGGCTAGCAAGAATGTGGCAGGTAGATGTTACTGTCAGAAGGAGGGAGGAAAAAATCAACAAACTTGAAAAGTGGAACATAGGAAGAAAAGGGGAATTTGAACTATTAGATAGGGCATTTTTTCAAACCATGAGGAAAAACATGGAGGAAAAGGAATAGAAATGAAAGAGACAACACAAGGTAGAGAAAAAAACTGGAGTTGTTAGGGAAATGCAGAGGATAAGGCTCGAGCTGTTGGAACAGTACAACAGAGAAAACAAATCGTGTAAGAGCGAGATGATCAAAGTTTCTAGGACAACATGATAGACAAGGAAAGATTGAACTGTTGGGAAGAGAGCATTCAAATAGAGATGGGGAAAAAAATATGTAGGAAGCCATAAAAGGAATGATGTTTCAGTTGGAAAGGGAGTAGGAAGAAATCACTTCCATGTGAGGAACTAATTTCCTCTCAAGTCCCCAATTGGGAAGAGGGTGCAGATGTTGTTTCTCAGAAAATCCATAAGGGTTGGGTGGAGGAATTATTCTTGGAGGATTTCTGGATGCTCCTTGTTGTATGTTTGATTTTTTTGTGGTTCTAGAATCCCCGAGTTGGGTGGAACCATAGTGTTGAATTTTGAAGCATGGAGACTACTGGTCTCAAGGATCCCTAAGTACTTTATGGACTGCAACTTAGTTGGTGGGTGGAGGTGGAAGATGTTATCACTCCACAAATTTTCAAAATATGATGCTTGAAAATCATCCATAATACTCCTTCAAATTTCTTAGTTTGCAAATATCATAAAATGATGAATTTTATGGTGTATTTAAATTTTTTTAACTTAGGTTAAGGTCTTAGAAATGAGTCCAAGTCACATCAGAGGAGTATGTTTTGAGCTGACACTTGGAAATGACCACAAGTCTGAAATTTTTACATATGTTACCAAACTGTCTAAGTCTGCAACGAATATAGCAAGAAATTAACAAGATTTGCTACGGAAACACCTAATAGTTTCGTAGCAAATCTGACACTTGTCAAATGAAATGTGCTACGAAATCTCTGCTAATCTTTAGTCGGTTTGAAGAATAATGATGAATGATTTAGTGTTGCAAGGACCTGCTGCCAAATTTAAACCATCATTTTAAAATCTCTCCATGTCAGCCATCATTTGTTTATACATCCTCTCATTCCACTCTCAGACTTCATGTTTTATCTTTCCGCACTCATCATTCGTTGCTAAAGCATCTCTCTGTTAGGAAGCTACCCTGTAAAAACCCTTTTCAATTGTATCAGTCTCATCCCATTTTAATTGGTCTCTGTTATCAAGAGTTCTATCCCAAACATGTGTAAAGAGGTAAGGTAAGCCACCGTTTCATCACACTGGGAATGGCTACAGCTACACCCAAGAAAGCTTACAAAGGAGGTATACCATTCCGCTATGAACCTACAGCTCCAGACTTGGTTTTAGAAAATGAATATTTCATAGAGTTGTTTACAAAGGCAAGATGCATCGAATTCATTCAAAAATTGCAAGGGCATCATCCACAGGTGTCACGAGATTTTGTGGCCAATTTCATAGGAACATTTACAAAGGTAGGCTGTCTCCATGTCCCAATTTCACCAGGTAGTATCTCTAAAGTAACAGGGATTCCCAGGGTTGGAGAGGAGTGGTTTAAAGCCACCAAATTTGACTTGAAAATTTGTGATGAATATTTGAAACCAGAACATGCAAGAATCAAAATGACTGAAGGAATTCCTAGGAGCTGTCTTAAAGATGAATTTTCTAAGCTGCTAACAGTGATACAAAAGTATTTTACATGTGAAGGGCGTTTTCAAACCATATATATGTATCATTTCAAATTATTGATTCATTTTACAGGGAAGAAACTCATAGATATCCCATTCTATCTCTTTAGAAGTCTCAGGAAGATGGCAGATAAGGTACAAGGAAAGCCTGAAAGGAATGAAACTTCTATTTTTCATCATGGATTGATGAAATTTCTAGTCTTGGAGGAACTAAACAAACTAAACAGAGAATGGGCTTCATTTCTGTTCATGAATGGATATGAACTTGATGTCCTATCACCAAGGAAAGCTTCCAAATCTAAAATCTCTCCTTCCAAGCAAGAAATGGGTGTCAATGCTATTGAAGCAACTCAGCATCAAGGTTTAAAGTTTTCAGAACAGAATTTGGTAGAGAAAAATGACTTAGTTCAGGACATATCATCATCTATAGAAACTAGATCTAAGAGGAGGACTACCAAACATATTACAAGTAGCAAGACTGAATCTGAAGCTAAGAGATCCAAAGGAAATGTTAAAGAAGATGTTAAAGGCAAAGGTAAACTTGAAGACATCCTACAAGCCATTGACATTGCAGAATCTCCGGTAGTAAAAGAAGCTAAAGAGAAGACATCTAAACTTAAAGGTAAGGGACTCATTATTAAAAAATTAGATTTCTCCTTAGATGATTCAGCTTTTATCTTCAAACCTCGAAAACCTCATACCAGGTCACAAATGTCAGAAATTGTTACTATTGGTGATAGTAATAAGAGAGATGATAAAGGTATGGGAGAAATAGCAAAAGAAGTTATTTTCATATCACCTATTGAGACAAAATCTATCAAGGATAAGAAGACAAATAAATCTACAGATATGACTCAAGAAAAACTTAAGATATGTTCTTCTAAAGGAAAGGACAAGGTTATGAAGAAGACTGAAAAAGAGGTTTTGATGGAACAATTGAAAACTGTCAAAGATGAATTGGGTGAAACTAAGAAATATTTGGAGAGATATAAGAAAGACAGAGAGATGATAGATGAAGTAGAAAAGAAAGTGACTGAACAAGTTGTTCATTTTGAGACTTCTATTGCAAAAGCCAAGAATCTGTTGAAAATGACACAGCCTTTGCGCAACATAGTGTCACATACAAGAAAGAGGAATTGGTGCCTACAAGCACAGAAGAGAAACCTACAAAGACAACTGAAATAATTAAAAGAGGAAATGGAACCGATGAGAACAGAGTTGGAGAAAAGAGACTTGGAAAGAGGAGATGTAAACAAAGCTGCTTGAAAACACTGACATACAATAAGGTAACAATTAGATCAGCATATTTTTGCCTTATATTTTCAAAAAACTATCTACAGTCATGTTCATATACTTTTTTAAGCTCAAATGCAAGTTTTATTGAATTCCCTAAGTATTAGGCAATTCCGCAGCAAGTGGCAGGCTTGAAGGCCATTTTTTGCTACGAAATTTCTGAAAGTATCCTTTTGGTTTTGAGAAGCAAAAAATTGATGGAAGTATGCAGTTTTAAAGGTCATGCTTATTTTTTTTTGGTTATATAACATCTTCCAGGGGTTAAAATCAGCAGCAGAATATTATATATCAACTTTTGGGATGCACTACGAAAACAAGTTGTTTTCGTAGCTCAAAAATAGATTTTTAGCAGAGAAGACAGTTTTATGACAAATAATGATAAGGCATGAAAAGGATAAAGCACGTGTAAGGTTACTCATCATCAGGTGTCAAGGAGTATCAGTTTTTGCCAAGTGGAGACTTTAGTCAAAAGAAGAGTTTGAAGACAATAGTCCAACATGTGTCATGTCATCAAACTAACTTTTCCAAAATGATGGGCAAAGTTATTCCACGAAGGCTGTCATGATATAAATGTTTTGTTAATGGGAAGCATGGTATAAAGTTAGGATTCCTCTCGAGGATGACTTGGATTAGTTTTTTTTTATTGTAATAATTAAGAGTTCTAGTCCTAGTAGGACTCTTACTCTTGTTTCGAATAGATGTCAGTTTTAGTCTCTAGAAGTTAGTCAACAGTTAGTGTTAAGTGTCAGTTAAAGTAAAATGGTTTGGCCACTTGGAAATGTAGTTGTAAAGGCTAATAGGCCTATAAATAATGTATATTTCGAGGTACCAAGGGTTGGGAAAAGGTAATTAGAACAGCTACTTTTGTAACTGCTTTGAGCAGATTGATATATACAGAAACAGGGTGACTTTTTCTGAAGCTGAGATTCTTATTATACTTCAGTGAGCTTTATTTCTTCTCTCATATGTTTTACTTCCATATTTTTTATTCTTAATACTCAGAATTCATGGGAACATGCTCTGACTTCCTTTAAGTGTCGATTTATGGTGAATTGAGCTCTTTGGTCTTATCTTTGGATGTTTTTATTCAATGTTTAAAGACTTATTACTCAGAATTCATGTTATTCATGCTATGATTTCCTTTAGGTGTTAAGATTTGATGAATCTCTTCTAAATAATTTCTTTTCAGTACCTTGAGGTATCATTACTCAGAATTCATGCACACATGCTCTGACTTCCTTTGAACCTTAAGTTATTGAGATCTTTCTGAATGTACTACCTTTTTCATTGAAGTATATACAAGCCTCAGTTTTATAAGAAGAGCTGTTTTGTTATCTTATCCCTATCACTGACTCCATAGCCCAATGGTAACTTGTCTTCATCTTTCAACCTGCAAACATACAAAACCACAAACCATAGAGTTAGCCATCTATCTTTATACAAAATCAATAACCCTTGAGAGAGACCTCTCAGGCTGAGGAGGCTAAGCCTCAGCTAAAAGATTGGTTTGAAATAGTTACACTGAGGTAGTCTGATCAACAACTTATCAGGGTCCTATTTTGGTGAAAACATTTTGGTGCGTCTGCCGGGAGTCTGAACATACATCTCTCCTGAAAAATCATGAAGTTGAACTCTTGAAGGTAGCAAGAGCTCAAACGTATGTTCAAGGCTGCAAAACTACCTTGGCGACTCCACACATCAAATAAAAAATTGGAAGGCGACTCCACTACTGAGGAGATTAGTTGCCTAGATGATGTTTCAGGATGATTTCCAATGCAAGAAAAAATGCCAGGTATGCTCCTATGTATTGGTCTCATATTCCTGGTTCTCCAAATCCTATGCCAAAAATTGATTGGTTAGATGATCTTCCAATATTCGAAGATGAAAAGAAAGACAATGTTGCTCTTCATTTGGTTAGGTTTCATCTACATGTACATAGTCTTAAGGTTCAGATTCCTGAAGACTGTCTTATGAAGATGTTTATGAATACTCTAGAAGGAAAATCATGGTCTTGGTATAAAGGTTTAGCAGATGGTTTATTGTATTCTCTTGCTAATTTTCATAATGAATTCTATGAGATGTATAAAGAGTGTCATCCCTCCTTATTACTGCAAAAAGACTGTTGTAAAAATTCTGTCAATCTCATTCAGTATTTGGAGGATTGTTATGAGGATGATGAATTTATGGATGAAGAAATTTTTTAGGCTCTTCATGACAATACATTCCAACATATAGAAGAAAGAATAATATCCCCTAGAATCCATCATGAAAATTGGCAAGAGAATACCTTTGAAAATCATATTACATCTTCTGATATTGATAAAGAGATGCTTTAGAATTATCAGTCTTTAGATTATAATGAATATGAGAACCATTGCATAAAACAAGAAGAAATACTGGAAGATTGTTTTAATAACTATCAAGCAAAGGAATGGATTGATGATTTCTGCATTTCATTACAATATATTAATTCAAAGAGTGATCATAATAGTGACGAAGATTTCATTATCTATGGAATTCAATCAAAAAAGCAGTTGGATCACTTATCAAATGAATGTTGTGTGACTAAAGATCAGTTTTTAGAAGTAATAGAATGTTATGAGGACCATCAAGCTAATAATGTATTCTGGGATCCTATAGATTTATACATGGAAGAGTTTTACTCTCCAGTATTTCAGTTTTGTTTTTACCATGAAGATCAGAGGCAATTTCAGTGGCAGTGGTCATCACAATTCTATAGTTACTTTGAAGTCCAATACAGTCAAATATCAGATAAAGCATATGATTGGCTTTATTGGAAATTTCACATTGATTGAGCTAAAGGAAGTTTGCATTTGATAGGGTAGGTTGGTAGGTATGTGCAAATAAGCTCAATGTTGACTGAGCATTTTCAGTAAGGACAGTTTGAACGAGAAGTTTGGGCAGAAATTCAGAGTTTTTATTTATAAAAGGATGATTGCAGCACTGAAGCTACGAGTTCTTAGCATACCATAGGGGTATGCTATCCCTAATGGAGCCACTGTTATCACTCCACAAATTTTCAAAATCTGATGCTTGAAAATAAACCATAATACTCCTTCAAATTTCTTAGTTTGCAAAATATCATAAAATGATGAATTTTATGGTGTATTTAAATTTTTTAAACTTAGGTTAAGGTCTTAGAAATGAGTCCAAGTCACATCAGAGGAGTATGTTTTGAGCTGACACTTGGAAATGACCACAAGTCCGAAATTTTGCCATCTGTTACCAAACTGTCTAAGTCCGCAGCGAATATAGCAAGAAATTAACAGGATTTGCTACGGAAACACCAAACAGTTTCGTAGCAAATCTAACACTTGTCAAATGAAACGTGCTACGAAATCTCTACCAATATTTAAACGGTTTGAAGAATAACGATGAATGATTTAGTGTTGCAAGGACCTGCTGCTAGATTTAAACCATCATTTTAAAAGCTCTCCATGTCAGTCATCATTTGTTTATACATCCTCTCATTCCACTCTCATACTTTATGTTTTATCTTTCCACACTCATCATTCGCTGCTAAAGCATCTCTCTGTCAGGAAGCTACCCTGTAAAAACCCTTGTCAATTGTATCAGTCTCATCCCATTTTATTTTCTCTCTGTTATCAAGCGTTCTATCCCGAACAGGTGTAAAGAGGTAAGGTAAGCCACTGTTTCATCACACTGGGAATGGCTACAGCTACACCCAAGAAATCTTACAAAGGAGGTATACCATTCCGCTATGAACCTACAGCTCCAGACTTGGTTTTAGAAAATGAATATTTCATAGAGTTGTTTACAAAGGCAGGATGCATCGAATTCATTCAGAAATTGCAAGGGCATCATCCACAGGTGTCACGAGATTTTGTGGCCAATTTCAGAGGAACATTTACAAAGGTAGGTTGTCTCCATGTCCCAATTTCACCGGATAGTATCTCTAAAGTTAGAGGGATTCCCAGGGTTGGAGAGGAGTGGTTTAAAGCCACCAAATTTGACTTGAAAATTTGCGATGAATATTTGAAACAAGAACATGCAGGAATCAAAATGATTGAAGGAATTCCTAGGAGTTGTCTTAAAGATGAATTTTCTAAGCTGCTAACAGTCTTACAAAAGTATTTTACATGTGAAGGGCATTTTCAAACCATATATATATATCATTTCAAATTATTGATTCACTTTACAGGGAAGAAACTCATAGATATCCCATTCTATCTCTTTATAAGTCTCGGGAAGATGGCAGATAAGGTACAAGGAAAGCCTGAAAGGAATGAAACTTCTATTTTTCATCATGGATTGATGAAATTTCTAGTCTTGGAGGAACTAAACAAACTACACATAGAATGGGATTCATTTTTGTTCATGAATGGATATGAACTTGATGTCCTATCACCAAGGAAAGCTTCCAAATCTAAAATCTCTCCTTCCAAGCAAGAAATGGGTGTCAATGCTATTGAAGCAACTCAGCATCAAGGTTTAAAGTTTTTAGAACAGAATTTGGTAGAGAAAAATGATTTAGTTCAAGACATATCATCATCTATAGCAACTAGAAGTAAGAGGAGGACTACCAAACATATTACAGGCAGCAAGACTGAATCTGAAGCTAAGATATCCAAAGGAAATGTTAAAGAAGATGTTAAAGGCAAAGGTAAACTTGAAGACATCCTACAGGCCATTGACATTACAGAATATCCTGTAGTAAAAGCAGCTAAAGAGAAGACATCTCAAGTTAAAGGTAAGGGATTCATTATTAAAAAAATTAGATTTCTCCTCAGATGATTCAGCTTTTATCTTCAAACCTCAAAAACCTCATACCAGGTCACAAATGTTAGAAATTATTACTATTGGTGATAGTAATAAGAGAGATGATAAAGGTATGGGAGAAATAGAAAAAGAAGTTATTGTCATATCACCTATTGAGACAAAATCTATCAAGGATAAGAAGACAGATAAATCTACAGATATGACTCAAAAAAAACTTAAGATAGGTTCTTCTAAAGGAAAGGACAAGGTTATAAAGAAGACTAAAAAAGAGGTTTTGATGGAACAATTGAAAATTGTCAAAGATGAATTGGTTGAAACTAAGAAAGAGTTCGAGAGATATAAGAAATACAAAGAGATGATAGATGAAGCAGAAAAGAAAGTGACTGAACAAGTTGTTCATTTTGAGACTTCTATTGCAAAAGCTAAGAATCTATTGAAAAGGACACAGCCTTTGTGCAACATAATATCACATACAAGAAAGAGGAATTGGTGCCTACAAGCAGAGAAGAGAAACCTACAAAGACAAGTGAAAGAATTAAAAGAGGAAATGGAACTGATGAGAACAGAATTGGAGAAAAGAGACTTGGAAAGAGGAGATGTAAACAAAGTTGCTTGAAAACACTGACATACAATAAGGTAACAATTAGATCAGCATCTTTTTGTCTTATATTGTCAAAAAAATACCTATAGTCATGTTCATATACTTTTTGAAGCTCAGATGCAAGTTTTATTGAATTACCTAGGTATTAGGCAATTCTGCAGCAATTGGCAGGCTTGAAGGCCAGTTTTTGCTGCGGAATTTCTGAAAGTATCTTTTTGGTTTTGAGAAGCAAAAAATTGATGGAAGTAAGCAGTTTTAAAGGTCATGCTTATTTTTTTTTGGTCATATAACATCTTCCAAGGGTTAAAATCAACAGAAGAATATTATATATCAACTTTTGGGATGCGCTATGAAAACAGGTTATTTTCGTAGCTCAAAAATAGAGTTTTAGCAGAGAAGATAGTTTTATGACAAATAATGATAAGGCATGAAAAGGATCAAGCACGTGTAAGGTTACTCATCATCAGGTGTCAAAGAGTATCAGATGTCAAAGAGTATCAGTTTTTTCCAAGTGGAGACTTTAGTCAAAAGAAGAGTTTGAAGACAATAGTCCAACATGCGCCATGTCATAAAACTAACTTTTCCAAAATGATGGGAAAAGTTATTCCACAAAGGCTGTCATGATATAAATGTTTTGTTAATGGGCAGAATGGTATAAAGTTAGGATTCCTCTCGAGGATGACTTGGATTAGTTTGTTTTGATTGTAATAATTAAGAGTTCTAGTCCTAGTAGGACTCTTACTCTTGTTTCGAATAGATGTCAGTCTTAGTCTCTAGAAGTTAGTCAACAATTAGTTTTAAGTGTCAGTTAAAGTAAAATGGTTTGGCCACTTGGAAAGGTAGTTGTAAAGGCTAAAAGGCCTATAAATAATGTATATTTCGAGGTACCAAGGGTTGGGAAAAGGTAATCAGAACAACTACTTTTGTAAATGCTTTGAGCAGATTGATATATACAGAAACAGAGTGACTTTTTTTGAAGCTGAGATTCTTATTATACTTCAGTGAACTTTATTTCTTCTCTCATATGTTTAACTTCCACAGTTTTGATGCTTAATACTCAGAATTCATGGGAACATGCTCTGACTTCCTTTAAGTGTTGATTTATGGTGAATTGAGCTCTTTGGTATTATCTTTGGATATTTTTCTTCAATGTTTAAAGACTTATTACTCAGAATTCATGTTATTCATGCTCTGACTTCATTTAGGTGTTAAGCTTTGATGAATCTCTTCTAAATACTTTCTTTTCAGTACCTTGAGGTATCATTACTCAGACTTCATGCACACATGCTCTGACTTCCTTTGAACCTTAAGTTATTGAGATATTTCTGAATGTACTACCTTTTTCATTGAAGTATATACAAGCCTTAGTTTTATAAGAAGAGCTATTTTGTTATCTTATCCCTATCACTAACTCCATAGCCCAATGGTAACTTGTCTTCATCTTTCAACCTGCAAACATAAAAAACCACAAACCATAGAGTTAGCCATCTATCTTTATACAAAATCAATAACCCTTGAGAGAGCCCTCTCAGGCTAAGGAGGCTAAGCCTCAGCCAAAATATGGGTTTGAAATAGTTACACTGAGGTAGTCTGATCAACAACCTATTAGGGTCCTATTTTGGTAATAACAGAAGAAATGTCTAAAGTCCCTAGTTCAACTAGTGGTTGTGTTTAATCCCTGAGTAAAATATCCCTCAGCCTCTAGAATTCAGCTTGAGGGTGACTGATCCAGACTTACGTAGGAGTGCAACAGAATACAGATGTAAACATAAACACGGAGATGTAGCATAAATAAATCTTCATTTCATTAATATCAAAAAACTGAGAAATGCTTACAAGTAGAATGGAAATAAACTAGCTCGGGTGATGGTAGCTTATCTCTGAGAAGAGGTGTGGCAACTACATGCCTATGAACTATGTTACAATGAGGCTTAAGTGCCTTTTTATTATTGAACAACAAAGGGAATGTTAATTTTGGACAACTAGGTCCAAACTCCATGTTGTGATGCTCAGATGAAGATACCAATATTTTTATTGGGTTCCTCTTTCAGAGAGGTGGAAGATCGATCTAGAGATCGTCTTGATCCGATCAGCAAAACATTTATTTTGAATTTATTCAAGATATGTGCAGGTCGACCTTAAGGTTTTGTGCCCCAACAGTTGTGTCACACACCCTCACTGATGGATATATATTGGTCAATGTTGGAGGACATTTTCACTCATCTCATCCTCACACATTTCTCTCTCCTCATCTGATTGGTTCGATGTCCTTGGTGGCTCTTCTCTCCAAACATGGGAAATTCCGGCAGCAACACATTTCTGATTTCGGTCTAGGGTTTCTGCAGCAAACTTTGACCAGTGTTGACTTTGGTCAACGCAAGGTCAAATCGACCTGAAACTCTCCCAAAAGTTTGATTTTTCTAATCCGCATTTTCTGGCACTATTCCCAAGGAAAAACGTTGAATTTGACTTTTCAGCGTTGACCTATCTACTGTTGTTGTTTGTGTTGACCATTGACTTTTTGGGTTGTCTTTTGAGTTGATCGTTTGGCTGTCTTAGAGGGTTGTGTGAAATTGTTGTTTGGTTGACCATATTGAGACTTTGATGGTTGAAGCATCCTGTTGACCGCCGTAACACACCAACACACTTATATATTTCTAGCTTGTCTTATGTCGATCTACTGGTATGTTCTATCAACATTTTACTTTATTGTTTATGTGATTGTTGTCTAATATTGAAGAGAAATTAAATTTGCATCAAGCATATAACATCTACATAAATTTACAGGAAAACCCCAACCCCAAGAGATGAAACGCCAAGAGTTTGTGGGCCCTATTGGGGTTAGTTGCGCAACGAAATTCCTGAGGTAGAACTTGGTCATATGATATTCGTTTGGCGCATACGATACCTCATTGGAAATATGTCTCTAAGTGCTACAGGATTTCCTGCAAGCCCTTGTCTATGGTTATGGTATTATTGTGGACCTCAAAAAAATGTCGTTTACGGGGTTAAAACAACTCCGAAAATTCAGGACTCGAAAAACTGTTAAAAATAGTAAATGCTACTATAATCAAGGAAACAGATGAAACTAACTGGAGGTCTAGGTGGAATAGGTATGTGGCCACCAATATCCACCTAGATCTATCCTCCCCCCTTAGGAAGTAATGGTCCCTTTTCCATGTAGAAACTCCATGATTTGAGGAAATTTATGTTGAACCTAGTCCCTGGTGAAGGAGTTGGCCTACTTTGACAACTCGATATAGCTGGATCATGTTGAAGATTGTAACTAGGTTTAGTCTTCATAGTTTATTTTTATTATACTCATCAAAACAATTAAATAAAATTAATTTATATTATCATTTTGACATTTAGTTTTATTATTAAAGCATGTTTTTCATGCTTGGGTCATATTTAGTATAAGGTCCCAATTTTGTACTTCTAGGTTAGTCATTACATATTTATATTGACCCTCCTTGGGCTTTTTAATCATGTAATTAGGTTTGTTTTTTAGTCAAAAGTGGTCTAGTATCCCTCCACATCAAGTCGACCTTAAGGATATCAAGTCGACCTTAAGGAGATCAAGTTAGCCTCAAAGGGAGGAATTTGAACCCATCAAAAGGAAATAAATGCAAGGATGTCGAATTCATTTGCTCACTCATTCAATGCAATTTACTACAACAAGGGAAAAAGTGCGAAATTGAAGAAGGAATAAAAAGAAGTGTGAGTTGAGTCTAGGATAAATAGAAAGAGAAAAATGAAATTTTGGTGAAGGAATATATTTGTTTCATGGTCTCTCTTGGGAGATCAAATTCTCTGAAGTTTAGATTTTGTTGCTACTGCAAATCTGTGAAACTGCTGGAAGATTGGAAGTTGTTGCTGTTAGGTCAAATATCTAGAAGGTTGACTTGGTCTGGAGGGAAATTTTGGCTCATGTATAGGGTGAAGGGTCTTAAAAAATATTATTGAAAGGAAGAATTATCTTCACTGGGTTTTCCCCTTGAGGGGGGTTTTGCCCTGACATAGTGCCTATATCTTGTGTCTCTTGTTTTTATCTTCATACACACATAATATGGTAATTTATTGATGAAATATAATATAATAAAGAAGTAAAAGAAGCCAAAATAATCACAAGTAATCATCAAGATCGAAGAATCAAACCCTAATATATATCTGCATTGATTCTTCAACATGGAATTATAGCAAAGGTAAGGAAGGATTGAAGATCACATTGTTGTCATGGAATCTCCCTCATTAATGGACTACATAAGGATGGGTATCAACTCTACTAAGAGATGGATCAAGAATATATTTCATTATATATTCACTAAAGAAAAAGGTCAAGGACTTTTGGCTGCCCTTACAGGATCTCTCCATGATGACAATGCATAGATCATTGATAGTGGATAATCAAGACACATGACTGGAGAAAGAAAACAACTACATACACTATCAAGAGAACCATCCTCGCATGCAATGGAATTGGGTGACAACAAAAGCTATGCTATGAAAGGACTAGGATCAACCTCGTGGGAATTAGAAATTGGATCGAAATTGCACCTCAATAACATTCTATATGTTCCAGGTTTGAAGAAGAATTTAATTTCTATTTCTTGTTTAGAAGATAAAGGTGAAATAATTGCTTTTGTTGATGGAAAATTATTGGTATGGGGAAAATATTATAGCATTAACAAATCTAGAGTCATTGGATTTCATGAAGGAAGTTTGTATAGGGTTACTACACCATCTCCTCAAGCCTTGATTCATATGGAAATTAGTCCTATTGAACTATGGCATAGAAGATATGGAAATCTATACTACATGCTCATTCCCTCTCTTAGTCAACTAGTTAATGGCATCCCCAATATAAAGAAATAACTTCAATGTGTGTGCAAGGGATGCTCTCTAGGAAAACATACAAGAAAACCAATTCCAAATAGCGAATCTAGGGCCAAGGAAATATTGGACCTCATTCACTCTGATGTGTGTGGGCCCATGTCTGATAAATCTCTTCGGGGTCATCTCTATTATGTGACTTTCATATAGGACCATTCTAGAAAGACATGGATCTATATTCTAAAAAAGAAAGATGAAGTATTTGATAAATTCAAGGAATTTCTAGCTGAAGTGGAAAATCTCACTGAAAGAAAGATAAAGACTCTAAGATCCGACAATGGTGGGGAATACACTTCCAAGGAACTGATTGAATATTGCAAGGACGCAAGAATTAAGAGGGAGATAATTATTACCTACTATCCCAAAAAAAATGGAATTGTTGAAAGAAATAATAGGTCTATTGAGGAAGGTTTTAATACAATGCTCCTTGATCAAGACCTACCAAAATTCTTATGGGGAGAAGCAACCATGATAGTCATGTACATACAAAATAGAAGTCCTCATAGAATTCTCAAGAACATAACTCCTGAAGAAGTGTTTACAGGAAATAAACTGAGTGTGGATCACCTTCGAATCTTTGGAAGCCCTACATACATCCATGTTCCAAAGGATAAGTGAAATAATTTGGATTCTACAAGTATCAAAGGAATATTAGCTGGATATAGTCTCTCCTCAAAGGAATACCGAATTTACATCAAAGAAATAATGAAAATCAAATTACGCAGAGATGTCATAGTTGATGAGAGCCAAGCCTACAAGAAGTCCAAGGATATTCCCATTGACTTTGATGACGAAGAGTCTCCCATGTTCGAAGAAGAAGATCTACATCATGAAGATCCCACTATAAATCAAGAAGAAGAAGGACCAAGTGAGCCTATTCAACCTATGGTCATCCCGACCACAAGGAAAAGGCCAATTTGGTTAAAATATACTCTACAAGAAGTTGAAGGACATGAACCTCCCATAGGAATCTTCAAAGAAATTAATAGAACAAAGAGATATTATGGCTATGCTGCATACGTGAAAAAGCTCATCCAAGATGAACCATCTACATTTGAAGAAGCTACTTGCCAAGATTTCTGGAAGAAGGCGATGCAAGAAGAATACCAATCCATTATGAAGAATGGGGTTTGGGAGATCGTTCCTAGACCTAGTGACAAATCAGTTGTCACATCCAAATGGATCTACAAAATTAAGCATGATGTTGATGGAAGCATAGACAAGTACAAAGCAAGGTTCATTGCAATGGGCTTCTCTCAAAAGGAAGGAATAGACTATGAAGAAACCTTTGCACCTACAACAAGGTATACTACCATTAGATCTTTGGTTTCATTGGCTGCTAAAATGGGTTGGAATATCCATAAAATGGATGTGAAGACTGCATTTCTGAATGGGACCATTGATGAGGAAGTATACATCGAACAACCCAAAGGTTTCGAAGTGAATAGCAGGGAATCTCACGTCTGCAAACTTAACAAAGCCTTATATGGTTTGAAGCAAGCTCGTATAGCATGGTATGCAAGGATGGATGCATATATCTTAAGAAATGGGGTTGTGATAGGTCTTACTGATCCAAATATCTACATCAAGGTCATGAATAATGAACCCGTCATTATTCTACTATATGTGGATGATCTATTCATCACAGGCGTGGAGCACAAAATAGAAAAATGTTATAAGATGTTGGCAGCCGAATTTGAAATGAAGGATCTAGGACTTATGCATTACTCCCTGGGTCTTAAAGTATGGCAGAACCCTAGGGAACTATCTCAAGATATTGCATAAATTTGAGACGATGGAATCCAAGCCCAGGACTACTCCTATGATCACAAACTTCAAGAAGTTACAAGGTTCTGACTCAAGTCTCGTGGATCCAACCTCCTATCGATAGTTGGTGGGATCCCTAATGTATCTAGTAAACAATAGGCCAATATATATGCTTTGTTGTGAACATCCTTAGTCAATTTCAGTTGGAACCTCGTCATGAACATTGGATAGCTTCCAAACACATATTAAGATATCTATGTGGTACTATACATCACTACCTAAAATACAGGAGTGAAAGAGTTAATCTACTTGGCTTCTCCAATTCTGACTGGGGTTGCAGTGAGTCTGATGGAAGAAGTACTAATGGTGGATTCTTCAGCCTAGGGTCTATTATGGTATCATGGATGAGTATAAAGCAAGGACCCATTGTTGTAAGTAGCGTTGAAGCTGAATATGTAGCCACATGTGAAGTAGGAAAGGAGGTTGTACGGTTAAGGAAGCTTTTGACAGACTTGTTCGAAAGTCCTATAAACCCTACTATAATCAAGTGTGATAATCAAAGCTGCATTAATATGTCTGGATATCCCGTGTTTCATTCTAGGACAAAGCACATCAACAATAAATACCATTTCATCATAAATTTGGTACAAGATGGGATCGTGAAGTTGGAGTATGTCCTGAAAGATAAACAGGTGGTTGACATACTGAAAAAGGTTCTTCCTAACAAGAAGTTTGAATATTTAAGAGACAAGCTTGATCTAGTAAACATTTCTAATTGTGTTAATATTAATGATCTGGAAGAGATATGTTAAGGATTTGTGAGTGAAGCATTTCCTGGAAAGACACTAGGGTCGAGACCTTATGTTGATGTCTGGTAGGAAGGGTGGCATCATGTGGATGTGCACCTAGTTCCCTAGGTTGGTGGTTAGTAAGTAAGCTTGATGGTACCTACATAGGTTGAAAGATTTAGTCCACCTTAGTCCCAAATGGATAGGTTTCCTTGTTCATGAATCTAGTCCATGGCATTACGGTGCCTAAAGAGATGAGTGACCAAATGGATAGTTCACTGGTTAGGAATCTAGTCCATGGCATTGCAGTGCCTAAAGTTCTTCATAGTTTCATATAGTTTGAGATCTTCCCATTGTATATTATGAATACCTCCCTAGTTAAGAGGGAGTCTTGAATATTGTAACTAGGTTCGGTCTTCATAATTTATATTTATTGTACTCATCAAAATAATTAAAGAAAAAGAATTTATATTATCATTTTGACATTTATTTACATCATTAAATGAATTATTAAAGCATGGGTTTCATGCTTGGGTCATATTTAGTATAAGGTCCCAATTGTGGACTTCTAGGTTAGTCATTACATATTTATATTAACCCTCCTTAGGCCTTTGAATCATGTAATTATGTTTGTTTTTTAGTCAAAAGTGGTCTAGTATCTGTCCACATCAAGTCGGCCTTAAGGAGATCAAGTCGAACTCAAAGGGAGGAATTTGAACCCATTAGAAGGCTATAAATGCAAGGAGGTCGAATTAATTTTCTCACTCATTCACTGCAACAAGGGTAAAAGTGCGAAATTAAAGAAGGAATCGAAAGAAGTGTGAGTTGGGTCTAGGAGAAAAAGAAAGATAAAATTGAATTTTTGGTGAAAGAATCTCTCTATTTCATGGTATCTCTTGGGAGATTGAAGTCTTTGAAGTTTTGATGTTGTTGTTTCTACAAATCTACGAAGCTACTGGAAGACTGAAATTTGTTGTTGCTAGGTCAAAGATCTCGAAGGTTGACTTGGTGTGGATGGATATTTTGGCTCATGTCTAGGGTGAAGAGTCTCAAAGAATACTATTGAAAGGAAGAATTATCTTGAATAGGTTTTCCCCTCGAGGGGGGCGTTGCCGTGGAATAGTGCCTATATCTTGTGTCTCTTGTTTTTTATCTTCATATAGATATAATATGGTAACTGCTTGATGAAAGATAAGATAATAAATAAGTAAAATAAGCCAACATAATCACAAGTAATTATCAAGATCGAAGAATCAAACCCTAATATATATCTGCATTGATTCTTCAACATATCCTTTGCTAGCGAGTGTTCTTGATTTGTATGTCCATGATCCTATCAGTTGTGGCCTATTCATTGCAGCTTCGATTGAGCTATGTTGGTGTCAGCTACTCAACAATATTGGATGTGTCCAAAAATGGGGTGGCAAATATGGTTGCAATTGGTCCACATTAAATACTGGGTGCAGGCCAAGGAACAGTGGAATGTTGAGCTCGAAGGAATTTTCCCCTACAACCTTGGTGATGGTGTACGACCAATATCAGGCAGGAAAAGCTTACGGTGGGGCCCAACGAGGCACTCCTTCTACAAATGTAGCCAAAATTTGTCTCCCACCTGGAGCTTGTGTGGCACCTGATGTTTAACATGACATTGCTTCTAATTAGCATTAGTGATATCCAATATTTCATGGACCTGCTGGAAGATCTGTTGAATGCCATCAATGAAGTTGTTAGCCCTGTCAACTTCGGACTGGACATGAATCGAATCTACCTGAGTAGCTACAAATGCTATGGCCACATCAATGGAACATAATGGATGGAATCACAACCCCACCTGAAAGGGACTATGGTCAGTTTTGTTGGTGCTCAAATTTTCCCCACATATTAATGACTTGAATCTGCATTCATTGAGGACAATTAAGTCCTCCCACTCTAGGTGCTACGACTGACCTCTAATGCACCACAAGGGGTAACCCTGATATTTAATTATATGATTTTCAATAAGTGAATAAAGCAAGGTCATATACAAATAGTTATTCGTTGTAATAAGTCATGGTATTAATAGAAGAGAGTGATAAACCTCAATTTAATAACAATCCCTAAAATGCAGTCTAAACGATACAAAGAGGATAACAATGAGATTTTGGAGAGAGTAGCATGTGAGTAAAAAAAAAGGAAAAGAAATTTGAAACAAAACACCAAAAACTTAAATATAACTATCATTCCAGGATCAAATAAATATATATGCAACAAGTAAAAACTCTCTTTATGTTTTTCTTGAAACATTAACAGTCTGACACATTCAATAATAAATATTGAAGATATAATCCATAAAGACACAACAAACATTTATAATTTTCGAAACCATAGTATTATCTGAATTAAACAAATTGTAACACGACACATAGCAAACACTAATATAGATCATAAATCATTGCAAAGCAAAAGACAGACTTTCAGTTAAAAATGATAGATCATAAATCATCTAGTCCTACGTTAAATAATACATATATCAGAACATCGAAACCGAATGGATTAATTCCTACACGAGGACAAGCTTATGATCTATTTATGAAGTTGTCAAACGAAAACAAACAAGGTTTCTTCAAATAGTGAGGATATATTTCAAAGATAAGAAATAAAATTGTGTAACATGTATAAACAGTTTACAAAAACTAGAAAATTCTCACATATGTCAACAACCCCCCCATAATGGGAAACAAGGTTTTAAATAATAGTTTTAAATGGTAACTGTCTGAAACGTAACCAATTTAACTTTAAATTAAAAATAAAATAGATTTAAATGGACAATCTATTGATGGTGGTGCCTTCGAGATTTTGAGGGTTTGAATTTCTTCGACGAGCCTGCGGGGGAGACTAAGTGGGCTCTATGCATCCTAACAGTTGGTTCTTGTGTATCAATCAAAGGGATTTCACCCCAATCCTCTGGTTTCTCTATCATCAACTGCATGGGACGAACTGGCTCAACAAATTTTGATGTGGCATAGAGTTATTCCACCACCAGGTTTCATTTAAAATGATTCTTCATCTTGAACAAATTTTCCCAATTGGGGGTGGATAGCTAGGGAAATTTTTTATATTTGGTGATTACTAGCACCAAATGAGATCTGATCTGATACTGAGTAGTGGGGAGACTCTATATAATATTATTTATCCCTGTTAGAATGGTGAAATCCTGTTGTGGTTCCAGCGATTTGGCAGATTTGGCAATACCAAATGACAAGACAACATCAAACCACTTTGGGATCTCAGGATCTATCCCTCCTGGATCCAGAGAGGGATCTCTCTATAAAGGCAAAGAACTGTATATCTTTGAAGTTCAATTTAGGATTTTAGGCTAGTTATAGAGCACAAGGGTTTTTGTTTTGTTTGTTTTTTTGGTTGGGAAACATGAAAGAAGGGTTCAATGTAAGGTAAAGAAATAAGTAGTGAAGGATTTTTGGCAATGGGGAGATGATTCAAAGAGAACACAAGTCCATTGGGCAATGGGGTCATAAAAGGGTTTACTTGCAATTCAAATATCCAAGGCTTTCAAAGGGCTAGTCAGCTATATCAGAGGATCTTTAAAGATGATAGGATGGGATGAAACAATAAGGAAATGAATGGGAATGACAAGGAAAACCTTCCAAGGTGACCACTTCAGAGCAAATCTAGGGACAGGGCATGCCTTAATCTCTATGATCTAAACTCCTAATGAGGCTAACTCCGAAATACAACAATCCAATAGTCCTCCTGACTACTTTCAGACAATAGAAAACATTTACGTTTAACACACAGTGAAGTCTAAGATCAGAGAAAGACTTTTAACCTTCTCTGCTTTTGACCTTCAACTCAAGGGGATCTTAGAAAGGCTAACTATTGGAAAAGGAACCTAGGGGACAGGGCTAACTCTAAATCTCCCAGTTTCCTAATTCTTTCAGTTGAAACCAAACAAGAACATCCAAGAAACAAACTCTAAATTTATACATCAGTAAGCATGGACAAACCAAATTCTATACTGGTTAAATTATATTGAATTAGTTTCTTAGATACACAAGTAGCAGAAAACATTAAAGATAAGAAAGTGCAGGAAGCATTAGGGTACTTGCAGCAATATATCTTAAGCTAAAATTACTGATTCTTATCAGAGAAAATGAAACATGATGTATAAAAGAGGGAAAACAATAACAAAGATAGAACACATCACCACTGATTTAGATCAGGATCCGATGAACATGCTTGTCATATTAGAAGAGCAAAACCTGTCACATACATCCTTGTCCAATAGCTTGATATCACTTAGAAATAATCTCCCAGCCTATTTACAACTACTACTCACAGAACTCTAACTCAATAAACAACTTACAATCAATGTTTTTACAATATCCAACCAACCAACCAACCAACCAACGTTTAAAATGTATTTCTCATGAGTTCTTATAGGTGAAGAGTGACAATAGTGGTAGATAGGATTTAAATGATTCTTTAAAACAGGGGGGAGAAGTGCTTTCGAAGCCCATTCTGTCTTAATATCTTTACATTGACTTTTAGTACTCTTTAGATGGATTAAGGGTCCTTGACAAATTGATAATAACTCCAAGGGTATGTTCTTGAAGTAATTTCTAGCTGCAGTACTCTGTTTTATCCTCTGTGACAAGTAAAGAAAATAGATGGCTTTCAGGTCTTCCATACTTTGTAACTAATGCAATGACATTTCTTTAGGACTTCTTGTCAAAGTAGTAACTACTTTGGAACTCGATGCATAATAGAGAATGGGTAGTAGTGATTTTGGTCCTTTCTTCAGTAAAAGGAATGTCCTGCTGATATGTCCTCTTCGTTGCTGTGATCAATGATTGTATTTAATCTGTGAAAACCATGGATTATGCTTCTTAATATTCAAGATTATGCTTTTAACCCTTTAATATCTTTTATTTCTTCTTCAATGTTCTTCGGCTCTGCAATGGTATTTCACCATGGCTGTGATAGTGAAAACTGTGTGAATTCACCACTTGTAGACCCTGCAAATCACGATAAAAATGTTATAAAACTAGCAGGAGTGGGGAGGGATTGCTTCAGAGGCTCGTGGGGATGGAGGAGAAATGAGGAAAAAATTGAGCGCGACAAAAAAATGGGGAAAAAACACTGGCAGAGCAGCTAACCAGGTGAGTTGGAAGTTTGGGTGCGAGGATAAATTGGGACCGTTAGATCAGGATGATCTATGGTGGAGATTGTCTGATGAAGTCATTTGAAAGGTTAGATGAATGGAGAAAGGATGGGGGCGAGATTAAATGAGAGCCGTTATATTAGAATAATCAACGGCGGGGATCGCCCGATGGAATCATTTGGAAGAAAAGTTAAAAGCAAGTGAACGGGTTCATGATATAATAAGAGTCGTCCGATCTCAGAGATCAATGGCTGGGATTAAAACTAAAGTTGCGTTGTGGAGGGTGGTAAGGAAGAAACAGGAATGGTTTTCGTGCAATGAAAAGGGGGAAAGCGGAGATGCCCAAAAAAACGCGATTCCACTCAGCGCCTGACACGTAGAAATCTAAAACCGCCCATTTCACGTTTTTTTGAAATGTTAACTCTTGGGCGTAGAAAAAACGCGAAACGTGGTTTGAGCCGTCGAATTTCTTGGTTTTGATTGGACGGTGCAGATTTCATGTGATGGGAGGCAAGATGCACGGGCAGAAAGGTAGGTGGGGTCGATGGCAGTTTAAATGTTAACCGTTGGATCAGGGGAACAAACGGTCGAGATCTATCGATGGGGGAGAATGAGAAAGGTGGGGTTTGAAGAGTGGAAGTAATGTGGACCGTCCGATCAAACTTGATCAGTGGTGGAGATTTAATCGGAGGTCGGGATGGTGAAGGGTTATGGGCAGAGCGCGATGAGATCTTGGCCATTGGTTCTTGTGGATTCTGTTAGGTAAACTTGACTCGGGATAGAGTCAATGTTGACTAGGATAAATAGTAGTGGTTTTGGGGCACATGGTATTGTGCACCCATGGTTTTTCAACCCATGGTATTGCATGTAATGGAGCCTATAAAAGGCTGGGAATACTTCATTGTAATGTAGGCCTAGAGGTGAGTGGTGAAGGCTCACTTCTGGAGGTGAGCGGTGAAGGCTCACTTGGACGGATTGGCTAGGGTTTTGGCCAATGGTTAATGAAATTTCATTGGTTGGGTTTTTCCCCGGAGTTTAGGGTTTTCCCGGATAAACATCTGTGTTTATGTTAATGATTTGTTGCTAGTTATTTTCATGATTATTATTCCTCTCGTAAATATTTTATTTCTGCAGTAAATTTCTAACAAATGGTATCGGAGCCAGGTTGCAGGATTGTGGATTGTTTTATTAACCAAGATCGTTCATTCAATGTGGAATGAGAGTGATTTGATTGGATATGTCAGATCTGATGTTTGAAGATCTAGATCTGCATGTGAAGAAGGCAGATTTGGTGTGTATCTACCATTGATAAAGAGTCAAACATAGTGCATCCATGCAAATGCGCAGAAGATGAAGAAGAGTGGGGATGTGATTGCGATCGATAAAGCTTCTGGGAAGATTACAAAGTTGGGGCGGTCTTTTGCAAGGTCTAGGGATTATGATGCAGTAGAGCCGCAAACGAAGTTCGTGTAGTGTCCGGATGGAGAGCTGCAGAAACGCAAAGAGGTGGTGCATTGCGTTACGCTACGAGAGATCGATGAATAATTTGCTTGTAGGTAAGATCTGGGCTCGTGAGGTTGATGAAAAAAAAAAATATGAGCACTATGGAGAAAGCGGTGGCTGGACCTGATGACATCAGAGGAATTGTTCTTGGAAGAGGAGATTTGTTATGGTAGTGAAGAAATTGCGAAATTGGGAACGGTGATCGGTATCTCGTTATTTCTGGTGATTTGTTTCTCACGCCAGACAACAAGTCGGTCGACCTTGAAGAACAAATCGAGCAGGCAGAACGAGCAGGATCTCGTGGAATAAGTCGATGGTCAGATGATTAGAAAGGGCGTTCGATGGGTCTTGGCATGGGGAAGAGCGGTTATGATGAGATGCTCATGGCCTTAGGTGTGGGTTGGAGTCTATCAAATGAGCAGAGCCAAAGCGCCTTATAAAGAGTGATACGTGGATAGGAAGAGAAGCATAATCTATAAGCGGAAATTTTTTGATTGAAAGAAATCCACGCACTTTCATTCCTTCATCGAGAAAATGCGTGGGGAAATTTCTAGATCTGTTGGAAATGGTGGATCAGAGTGCCTTGACGAAGCCAGAGTCGCTGGCGGAGGTGAGCAGAAAGATCCCCAAGAAATGGACATATTTCTGCGTCAAAAACATGCTACTACTGTACGGGGTGTTGGAATTTAAGCTTGTTTCGCACCCTGTATCTTTGTTCCTCCCAGTTTCTCTGTTGGGTGGCTATATCTTCATTTATCTTCTCAGGACGGAGCCCTTGGTGCTACACAAAACTGACAACAAATATGGGTATCGTTATTATACTTGTTTTATGTTGTGTCGATGGGGAATTTTTCAACATGCACCTTGGTTAATGATATTATAAGCCTGCATATGATCTGCTAGATGCTACCTATGCATAGTTTTTTTTTTGTATGTATTATTTATTTGATGGGTTGGTGAGTCAATTTTGACTACTTTGATGTTCTAGGTATCCATTGAAGAGGTTGATATACAAAACTCTTTTTTGCATGAAATACAAGTAAAATAATGGAAAAAGACTCCCACAAGTTCGCATTGAAAATACAGTTCAACAAACAAGCAAGTGAAATGGTTATGAATGATAGTGGTGTTGTGAATGGAGCACAAAAATTAAATGTGCAACAATAGTGAGTTTCGAGGAAAATCAAAGCAGGGTTTTGGTAGATTGAAGAGAGCATCAGAATGAAAACGATCAAAATCAGAGAGGATATGTGTACATGGATTAATTAATTGATGAACCATGTATCTAAAGAGAACTCCTAGAGGACTGGCGGTTACAGAGGTTGGTGACCCATGTAATCCGGTAGATGGGTTCTTTTTATATGGACATTGATTTCAACAATGAAACAATATATATATATATATATATATATATATATATATATATATATATAATGGAGTTAATTTTATTACATGTAAATGGGCATACTGTATGGCATGTGTACCCCTGGGCAATCACTGGTAAAGTCTAGGTTAGACCTAGGTGATAGGGGGGATGTCAAGTTAACAATTACCCTGGGTAAAAATTTGAGGGGGGAAGAGCTAGAGTGAGCGGGGTTGTCTCATTTAGCAGGTTTGGTTGGATTTAGTCAATAATCCCCAAGTCAAGTTTAAGGGAGGAATTGTTAGGTAAACTTGACTCGGGATAGAGTCAATGTTGACTAGGATAAATAGTAGTGGTTTTGGGGCACATGGTATTGTGCACCCATGGTTTTTCGACCCATGGTATTGCATGTAATGGAGCCTATAAAAGGCTAGGAATACTTCATTGTAATGTAGGCGTGGAGGTGAGCGGTGAAGGCTCACTTGGCCGAATTGGCCAGGGTTTTGGCCAATGGTTAATGAAATTTCATTGGTTGGGTTTTTCCCCGGAGTTTGGGGTTTTCTCGGATAAACATTTGTGTTATTTTTAATGATTTGTTGCTGGTTCTTTTCATGATTATTATTCCTCTCGGTAAATATTTTATTTCTGCAGTAAATTTCTAACAAAACACATAAAATATGCAGAAAATACAAGCACAAAAAACACATAAAACCAGAGAGACACAGATATACGTGGTTCACCCAGTTTGGGCTACGTCCGCCCCAAACAGCCAGTCCTTCCTTTCTATTATCCAGCAAAATGAAGAGGCAAAACCTACAACAAATCTGCTGTAATATCCTCTATTCTCTCTCACAGTCTCCCTATCTATTTCTCGCTCTGAGAATACACATGTAATACACAGCCGCAATACAATACCCTCATACCAAGAGAGGGGTTGCCTTCTAGGGAAAAAAACCCTAAACTAAACATAACTTCTACTGTTAGATCATCCGCCTAATGAACGGCCCAGATTGACTAGAAATTACTATACTTTTACAAGGCAATTTTACATCTGTTTTTAGCTTCGGGGGCGCTGCCCCCGAAACCCTCGCCAGGCGACCATTGGCGCTCGGACCCCCCAACCGAGGGTCAGCCCCCCTAGATCCTGCGGGGGGGACTTGTCCCCCCCGCACCCCCTCCCCGCTGCAAGGGTGTATAGTTTTCCTGGGGTATACATCCAGCTAAAACAAGGATCTCTGAATCAGGATGAAAATCAGGCTCCACACCCAACAGATTCAACTGTCCAGATCAAATCGGCGGATGCAATGACGGGGGGCTATGAATAAGCGTGATCGAATCCTGGCCGTTGGTTCTTGTGGATTCAATGACTGAGATTAAATCGGAGGATTGGCATCATAGGAGGAAAAGCGAACAGAACTTTGGATTTGCGATGTGTGATTAAGCATTGGCCGTTGGATCGGGGAAGATCAACGGTCAGGATTGAATCGGCGGGTGCGGGTGATGGGCTCATGAGCGGAGCGCGATTGAATCTCAGCCATCGGTTCTTGTGGATTCGACGGTCGAGATTAGATCGGAAGATTGGAGGAGAGGGCTCATCGCATCGGGAAATAAAAGGGAAGACTGTGTTTGCAATGTGCAATGCAGCACGGGCCGTTGGATCGGGAGAGATCAACGGTCAGGATTAAGTCGGATGGGGAAATGACGAAGGTCTATGTATGGAGCGCGATGAGTTCCTGGCCGTTGGTTCTTGTGGATTCAACGGTCCAGATCAAATTGGCGATCGAAGGAAAAAGGCTCATCGCATCGAGAATTTTTGGAAAAAGAACAAAGGGAATGAGTTTTTGCGATTGTGATTAGGCCTTAGTGCTTGGTCGTAGCGCGGGTTATATGGATAACAAGAGCTAGGGCTAAGGCTGAAAGGGGCTTAAGGCCTTAATGTAAAAAATGGGGTTTTAGGCCAAAAACGGGGATTTTTAAGCCAAATGAGGGGTTCCGATAGGTAAAAGAAGGGATTTTTAAACCAAATAAAGGGACATATATGGTTTAAAAAGGGGTTTGGGAAGGTTTAGAGGTTAAATGAGGATGTTTCCTGAGGGATCCTTTGAAGGAAACAAATATGAAAATGGGGATTTTGTGGGAGTGAGAAGGAGAAAATGGAGGCCTTTTGAAAGCAGTTTCTTTCACAAATCAGCAGGATTTTTTAATGGAAACAACAGTGAAGATATTTTTGAAGGGTAAGGACATCACAAGGTTTCAAGGATGATAAATTTTCAAAGAAAATTTTTACTTGAAAGCTTGAACACCAATTTAGCCACCTGTTTGCTTTGACAAAATATTATAGGTGGCTAACAATCCCTATAGAGGCCGTTTAGAACTGTGGAAGGGGAGACTGCTTCCTCACCCTGCATGGCTAGGCATCCCAGATCCTGCTCCGTATTTTTCAACATATTGCAAAACCTTTCCTAGGATATTAACCAATTATCATTGCCCCAAAATTATGGCGCACCAAAACTACCGAGATAGTTGCAGTCCGTACTAAAATCAATTATCTCTTCAATGAATTTGTCAAATTCCTCCCACATTTCTTGTAAAACAGCCTGATTCTCCTTTAACATGTAGAGGGAGAAGACACACTGATATCTAGGAGGTAATTCTAACCCTGTCAAAACATCATCTTCTAAATTGTTGATGAGATCGATAAGGGAGTCGATATCTTTTAGCCTTTTGTCAAGGGCAGTAGTCGTGGCCTTATCTTCTAACCTCATACTTTGTATCATGCCCTTTTCGCAATGTGATAGGATATCCACATGAGCTTTGACGATGGAGATCTTCTACCAGATCTCCCTCCATATCTCTCCCTTGGCTTGCACTAGTACTTTTTTCCCTGTCACAGTGACTCGTAGGACCTCCTTCAAAGATTTATTTTCATTATGATTGTCTTTCAGGGAAACCTGAATATGTTCGATCTCTACATTTTTTAGACTTACCAAGACTTCTGTTTTATGTTCATCCCTTGTCATCTTTGCTTGGGCCGATTATAGTTCCTGCTCTAGTTGGATTATATTGACATGTAATAATGTTGAATTTTCTATGTTAGATACCTGGGCAGAACTAATAGCCCAATCGATCGAATTTTTGTACTCTACTAAGAGTTTCAGATGGCATTCTTCTTTTTCACGAGATTCCACCTTTAGTAATTCTAGTTTTTTTAGAGTGTTCCATCATTCTTCCTCCTTAAGCCATAAGGCTATTTCTATGTCTTGGAGTCAAGCTTGGACCTCTTCTTTCCTTTCAAAAGGCTAGTTTAGGACATGGGGATCATGATCGGGGATCTTAAGGATTGATTGAAGATATTTGATTTCTTTTTCTTTTTGCTCCAACAATTTCTTAATAGGCCCAAGTCTTTGGGATGGCCAAATTTTCAAACGACTATATCCTCTAACTCCTTTATCTAATTAGTATTTTTTTCAAAGCCATATGTGCGGCATTTAATTGTCCAGACAATTTCTCAAACATTTCTTGCATATTTTGGTTTCCCGCAGTGGAATCGAGTAATATTCATGCAAAATATCCCTTGTATATCGATGTAGGTTAATGACATCCATATTTGTCACCCTTTCTAGTTTAATGGCCAGCGAAGAGGTCCTAGAGCCAAGCATCTGATAGTTTTCCCCAATCTATAGCTGGATGATCGTAAGATTTAAGACGTTTTCCTCATAATATGTAGTAGAGATGAATCAGGGTCCACCTGTGGGGATCACCTCCTTTAGAGTTGAGGTGTCTATTGATTGAGACTGCTCTGAAAATATTTCCAACTTTGCACTGGTCGCCACAATTTTCTTCAGCTTAGTAACAACATGCTTAATGTCGAGGGATTTCATCCTTGAATCCTTGGGCTTTAGGTCCTCCAAGGTCTATCGAATCTCCTGATTCAACTTTTTGAATTGTTTTCCAAACATGTCAGCATCCACGTCATTTTCCTTTGGTTTCACTCGTCGAGACACATCAGATGGAGTTAAGCTATCCGATTTTCTCTTGGATGCAGGAGTAGTGGAAACTAAAACCATGGGTTCTACATCCCACTCTTGTACCTGCACTTCATAGTTACTTGAGAGAATTTGGGCCGCTTCCTCTATCATTCTTATAGATGTTGCTGACATTGCAATTTCATCGACAAGAACCGCAAAATTTTCTAACCTTCTTATTTCCGGTCTCTTCTAATGAGTATAGGATGATAATACAACATTCTTTTTAAATCCTGAGAGGATTCTGAGGGGATCATGATTCCAGAAATCATCCTGTAGAAAACCAAAATACAACATATCATTTTCCAAAGCATCAACTGCACTTTTATTCTTTGCAATTAAAGGAGGGATAGCAAATGGAAAAATAAACAATGCTCCTTTTTTCCTAGAAACAAAATGGAATTAATTTACTATCATTTTCTTCCTAATTAATTCATAAGTAAATAGTAATGGCGACACATACTTGGGAAACTGAAAAGGTCGTTTATCGAATCCATATAAATGGATTACAGTATAATCAAGAAACAAGAACCAACTCCCAATACTCTGCTCCTCGGTCAATCTTAGTGTTTTAGCCTGCTCTTTCGAAACCCTGCCTACTTCCATCTCATTTATTTTAACTCTCAGAGGGTGTGAAAAACAGTCTATGTAATAAGAATAGGAAAAAGGAACACGTTGGGGATAAATAGCATCAAAATAACAAAAAATATCTTTCTCCTAACTGTCAGCACCGGTAGTACTCAGGAGGAGTTGGGAAGATAAAAAATAAGATGGGTAATTAAAAAGAACTAAGTGAACAATATATGAGAAACGACGAAAAGAGCTTAAATGAATAGCAGTAGACAAATATATTGTGAGGGCGAGGGTCAAGTACTTGGGAAAATTAATGGTTTGCTGCTCGGGCCAAAGAGTGACAAACCGTATAGCCAAGAAGACCGATTCATCTAGTTTAGCGTCGTTGACGAGACCAAATATGATGGAGAGGAGGTATGTTAGATTTTGGTAGAAAGGCTTCAAGGACTGAGTATCTATAGGGAAGGACAACTTCAATTCTAGGTCAAGGTTTTAGAATAAGGTTCTCAAGAATCCAAGCTTATCGGTTTCGGCCCAGGTGATAAACTCACAGTCAAGTCCCTTATCTATTATGTCAATTCATTGTACCGGAATACGTAACATATTAGCTACTATCTCTTCGTCCAGTTTTAGAAAGATCCTGCAACTAGACTTAAATTAGAATGCTTGTTGGTCGTGCTCATATCCGATTTTTTAATAAACACAAGTCCTCGTCAGTCATGGATTTAGAAAGGGTGAGGGTCCGCTTGAGGGTGAGGATATTAGTGAGGCACACTTTTATATCCTGTACCCCAACTAGTTCATTAACTAGGGGCTATTTCTCGACGGCTCGGGCATTATCACTTTTTGTGGCTGAATTATTTACCCAATAGGAAGGATGAGAGTTGGGAGGACTTACCGGGCAAGGGGAGCGAGTCTTTTCAACCTGATAGTTGCTTCACACCTTCTCGCAGCCATGGGTAGGCTTCTCAAGCAGACATTCCGAACTTAAGTGGAATGAGAGAATGATGAAAGGTTTGTAGCATTAAAGCTTAATGGGAAATTACTAGGATGATTAAATGTCATAGAAATGTCTTAATCAGCCATAGGAAAAATCGCCTACCAAAGAAGAGGGACCCTCTCATTGCATGATGGCTCAAGGTTATACCCTACGCAAGTTTCAGTGTGATCATCGTAGATCTAAAAACGATTAATGGATGAGATGACATCAAGTCGGTGGAGATGGTGTTATGGCCACACAAGTTGGAATGCAATGAGATCCAGTGGTCGTCTGATTGATTTGATTCCAATGGCTAGGATCTCTCCGGTGGTAGGCCCACATTTTAAAACTCGCATTGCTTCTGGGGGAAAATGCGACTTAGTCGTCAGATCAAGCATTTGACGGATGGATCTTGACAAGCAAATCAAAAGATAAACATCATTAGGGGGTCTGACTACGCATTAGAGGCGTAACCAAAATAAGTCCGATGAGTGTGTTTACACCATTGATCTCCCTGCTAGGCGAGATCCACTGTTCGTTCCCACACAAAAATTTAACTCTCACCCGCTCCTTATAGGGTTTAATTCTATATTAGAATCCATATGTGTAAGGGGTATTTTAGTGGCTAACATGGGCTCCTTCTAGGGATGGTCCTCTCTGGAATAGAACCAAGAATGCATATGAAGTGCCTTTCAGTTGGGTCATGGAGTCAAAATTAATTAGCCACAAATATTTCCTAATAAGACAGACTCGTACAGATATGAAACGAAGGAGAATTTTGTGATGCAATGGATTAAAGGGGAGAATTTATGAGGAAACGATGTGAACTAATTAAAGAAATATAATGCAACCATCGTACTAAACGTGATTATTACCCAACTGCTGTGACAGGGAAAGCTGGTTGCAATGGCGAAAGGTGTGAGCAGCGACAGGGGAAGACGATAGATCCTTCATGAGAAGATGGACAGGGTGGTGCGCTTACTAGCGGAAATCGAAGAGAGAATGGCTTGCATTGAGGACAATCTGGAACTTTTTTCGATAATTTACCAAGGAATTCAGGGATTGTGAGCATGGGAAACTGTCGAAAGTGATCACCTCATGGGCTCATCCAACTATGCAAAAGATATCATCCAGGTGCCAGATGGTTAAATAATCTTGGAAACTCATCTTAAATTTTGAATGGAAAATTAATGTAATTTTTTATGAACAACATATATTATAGAGTCTTACCACTCAGTTTAAAGCATTTTTAATGGACACTATGTTGGATATTTTAGCTTTTTTATGCATATATAATTGAGAACTTAGATGATATAAACATGACTAATTTACTACAAGAAATTTTGGTTTATTAAGATATGAAAAATGTGAGCGCTTCTTTTTCTTGAGAAAGAATGTCTTGATTTATTTCAGATTGTTATTCTATTCTTACTCATGTATGTTTTCTATTTTTATGTATGCGGTATGATTACAAATTTGCGGGTGGTTACCATAAGATAATTATTAACTGGACCGTATATGAGTTTAGCGACAGACAACAAAACTCTTAATAGGGGGGTAAGTGGAAGGATGTTAGCATCGACTAAAGGCTTATATAAGTCTATGTAGCTAGATTTCATGTGAGGATACTAGTGCATCACAATGAACAAATGTCTAAGCTGAAAACATAAAAACACAGTTTTTTAGGACACCCCTCCACAGTAATAACCATAAAATGTCGCTCTGCTGCCAATGAGCGTCCATAGCCTCGACACATTCATTCGCTGTCCTATGAACAAGATTTTCCTTTCCTTCTGATTTATCCAAGTCGTTAAGGTTCATCGTGTAATCAAATTATTTCTTATTTATTTTTCTTTTGAACACGGCGAGAAGATGCCACACTAGGAATTCCCAATTCCATTAATGTTGTTTCGTTGCCAACGAGCGTCCATAGCCTCGGAGGAGTCATTAGCATACCCCTTAAAACCATAACATGAGGGGATGGGTAGATTACGCGCTGAATATTTTAGTACCACTGACCTTGATCTGCTGCCAGCGAGCGTCCACAGCTCCGGTGGAGGTTGTCAGCATACCCCATCCTACAGAGGAAGGTTAAGGATAAGTGAGGAAAAAACAAGTGATGGCACTTCTCCGTGCAGGAGAAAAACAATTTTCTTTTTAGCTCCAAGCTTAGATATGATTGCAACACAGGGAGTCCCTCGCAGGACTTTTAAAGAATGTGTAGATGTATTGATGGTCTTCAGGGACATGGGGTGATAGGATTAGATGGGTTAAGCATTGTCTTTCATGCAAATCGCATAACCATAAGGTTGTTGTACTTAATATCCACACATGGTATATCATAAAGTTGTTATAAAAATTTATGCTTTGTTTAAATTTAAATGGTGAGAAAAAATAAATTTTAACTGATATTTTTTAATTTTAATTGTATGCATATCCTTTCATAGCTTCGAATTATATGAATTATATGTATATGTTTCAATTTATTTTTAAATATAAATACACCCTTATCATTTTTTCTAGCGCACATTTAATTCTAGTTATTCCATTCATACATATATATATAGAAAGAAAATAGCCAGTAGGTAATATAATGTTTAAGAAATTGGTCGTTAACGGCACAACCAACTTATTCGACTTCAAAATTATTAAGGGAAAAAGGAATTTTCTCCCTCAACTTTATCAATCACAAATGGTCCCAACCATAGGCTGTCAAACTTACTGTGTTTTCCTGGTTCCTCATTTCTCTTGTCCCATTTGAGGACCCAGTCTCCAAGAATGAAAATTATATATTTAGCATGCCTGTCAAAGATCCGTTTGACCTTTGCCTGGTGCTCATTAATCCTTTCGTACACCAATTCCATTTCTTACCTTAATCGAATCGTCTGGTTGATTCTCATCTGCAAGTCATTAGGCTCCTTGTTTTCTACTTGCAAAATTTTCACAACTTTGGTACCTAAATACAACAGGAAAATAAAATCTAAGCCATAGATCAGCTGAAAAGGAGAAGTACCAATTGATTTTTTGGTATTGGTCCTATCAGCCCAAAATGCATACTTTAACCCGACATGCCAGTTGCACTTCTTTGAATGTAAATATGTTTTCAAAATTTTAACGATGTTCTTATTAGTGGACTCAAAAAGCCAATTTCCCTTAGGGTAATAAGCCATTGAGTGCCATAACTTAACCTCATAATTATCGCAAAATTTTTGAGAAGAAGTTGAGCAAAAGGGCTTGGAATTATCGGCCATTATATTTTGAGGGCAACCGAAATGAGAAAAAAAAATTATGTTAGAAAATCCATCATGGCCTTGTCGTTGATTTTCCTCAACGGGGCGACTTCTGCCAATTTTGTAAAATAATCAGTTGCAGTGATAATCCAACGGTGTTGACCACTGTAAGGGGGGTGGATATCTTCAATGAAGTCTAAGACCCATTGCTGGAAGGGCACTTCAGTAGTGATAGGATTGAGGGGTAATCCGCAAGATTTTTCTTTCAAAAAAAAATACGACATTGGTGGCAAGCCCTCACTTTTATGCTCACATCTCGAAAGGGAGTAGGCCAATAAAGGCCACTCCTCAGAATTTTATGGGCAGTGGCCCACCATGCATAATGGCTACCACACACCCCAACATGATGTTGAGAAATTAGGTAGTCGACTTCGGATGGTGACGCAATTCAAAAGGATGCCTAATAGATATTTCCAACACAATTTACCATTAATAGTACAATAGCTTATAGATTTTAACTTGAGTGAATGTTTTGCAACTTTGCTCAAGGAACAAGGAAGCTGCATAGTCTGAAGGTAATTTATGATATCCCTGTACCACTCATAAGATAAAAATTAGGGTGAATAGTACCAAGGTTTGAAATAGGTAGCAACAACTGTGACTACTTATCCTGCTGACCTTCACTTACTGTTGTCCAGCTTTCTAGAGCAATTAGGTTGTTGCCTAGTGCATCAAAATTTGCCTCAGTTAATAATGTAGCTAGCCCTTACCCCTTAATTATTTTGATGGGATTTATCTCTAGATCATATTCCTGAGTTTTAGCGATCCATTTCCCTCTTCGTCCCTCAATATTATGTTGCAAGAGTATATCTCTTATCGCAGGGTGCAAAAGATATACTATAGATTTGGATAGTAGAATGTATTCCCTAAAAGCCTTCCAACATTTGAACAAATGTGGAATTCATGTAGTCAAGAAGAAGCCAAAATATCGATGGTAAAAAAAAAAAAAAGGATGGTGAAGAATAAAACACCTCAAATGGCTATTTTTCTCATCATAAGAATAAGCGAAGCTTCAAGAATTTCAAAGGACCAAATATTAAAATGGACCTATCCAAGGTTGAATGTTACAATTGCCACAAGATGGGACATTGCAAGAGTCATTGTCCGGAGAGTCCAAGAAATACGAAGAGAAATAAGGATCAAGAAAATGTCACTAATGAAGCTCCATCTAAGAAAAACAAGACTGAAGAAGAATAGGAAGACAAGGACTTATACTACTAAGTCCTTTTCACATATCCTCCCTTGGTCTTCTCTTCAAAGTTCTGAATTTCCTTTATGTTTTGATTTCTGAAATTTGTAGGTCTAATATGTTGTGTTAAGACATTTTTAAAATTATTTTAATAGGTTTTAGGCATCCCTCAAATATTGGATTAATAGGAATCCTCCATCATTTACCAAAAGATAAGTATTGGATTCCTTGTCTCCGCTTTTTTGTTTGGTTCCTCTTGTTGAGAATTTGTTAGGGCGGTGATTAATTCAAATTCTCTTCTTGATAATTACTTGTGAGCTTACTTGAGTTACTTATGTCTTCTCTTCTTAAATTTATTTAGTCTTTTCATAAATTTAATTATCAAAATTATGCTCCTAGAGCCAGGGAAAAACCTCTCCCTCTTGGAGAGGAAAACCCGTAAGGATTTCTTGTTATAGAATTTCAGTTGACAAGTACCATGACCATGACAAAACCTTAACTCTTGTATGCCTCCAAGACCTTGTGATTGCTCCATTAGGTTTCATCTGTTGATCTTCATTTATGCACTCCGTTGTATTGACCCTAGGAAAGCTCAGTTCCTACTAAACTCCTTTTCCTCTATCCTCGGCCTCCTATACTCTTGATCTCAAGACCCAAATCACTTGTTCGATCTATGATTTTCCTTGTTCTCTTCTCTTTCTTCTACGTACTTGTCCACACAATGGATTTTAGTCTTGTTGTTTCAATCTTCCTGAAGTTACTACAGATATGAAAAGTAGATGTATACTTCACAACAAAGAGAGCTTATCACTGTGTTATCTCATGATCCTTCCTTGTTGTATTGCCTCCTTTTTATGCACCCAGAAACACACTCTTCTTTGCATTGTAATCTTGGAACATGACATGGCATATTTAACCCAAAATAGAGGTAACTTATACCATCTTCCCTTCATTGTCTAGTCTCCTCTTCAATGTGCCAATTGTACCTTTAATTTAACTTTAACTTTAGAACTTATCTGAGATTATCTTCCTATGATCAAGCCCGAAAAACTCAAAGGTATTCGAACAGTTCTAATCTGCAATTGCAGTCTGAAAAACTCAGAGATGTGCGGATTTTTTCGTGTGATTTCTGCAAAGTCTTCTGGGGTATTTATAGTTGTTACACCCTATAAAAAGCCGACCTGGTCATGAATGGTTGTGACTATTCATGAGCTGATTTTTCAACAGTATTTTCTAGCCGACTTGAGAGGCTTATCTTCTAGTGTTAATGAGGTTATTTGAGGACTGCTTTGAGCATCCTTATGGAGCCATTTTCTTCACAGTTTCATGACAAGGTATTGAGGCATATTCTGTTGACTAGACTCTTCATATACATGACTCTTAATTATATTTATAACTAGAAGATAGTTCCTAATAGACGTCAAGAAGAAGTCTATTGACCTAAAATAAATCCTTGCAATTGAAATCCATGAGGCAAGCATACCAAGAAAATATTTTATTGTCTTTGTCTTCTTTTACATTAATACATAATTACATAGTCAATATGAAGACAGATCCTAGTTACACTTTTCAACACCCCCTCTTAACTAGGGAGGTATTCATACTCCTACATGGTCACTTTCAAACTGAAGAATCGGATTGGTAATCACATCTGTATAGAATCATATCAACCATAATTGTCCTAGTGCAAGGCCTTGACTAATAGCCCCATCTCTCAATGATACAATTGGGCTATAATGTTGGCCAGACACATGACTTATGGAAACCATAGTCATTGTCTCTCCAAGGTACATAATCCACCTGAGTGTTCACAAAGTAAGACCTTCATGGACTATCATTCTCTTGGGTAGCTAGACCTCAAATAATATCGGTACATGACTACTCTTATATTTAATGCCCTATCACATTCTCAAATAGTATCGAATGCTAGATGATTACCCAATCCTTCATTCTATCTTCCCAAGTGAAGACCATAATGATGTGTCTATCTCTCCCTCTCAACCAGGGAGGATCATTCCAAAAGGGAATGTACTCATTCCTGTTTAAGGAATGTACCTAAGCTAATTCTTAGGAATTATCCAGTTTCTTCCAAGTAAGAAACTTATCACCAAGCTCCCTCTCAATCAGGGACCTATAGCATCAATGGTGAGACACCCAACTACTCATGAAGAATTCCTGCTCTCGATGTCATGGATTTCGATATTGAGGAATCTTCAACTTTAGCTCCATAGGGCACATATCATCCATCACTTTCATTCATGAACCATTTCATCTACGAGAAAGTGATTCATTATGCTTTCTCATATGGTCCACATTTATTCCAAGTTTCTTTACTTTCGAATCATCTCCAAGGATCTTACATCCTTTCACATGATTAGCAGCCATGCACAAATTCATCAAGATAAACATACACATATGAATTTTTAATTCAAAAGTTACCTTATTGATGATCTTTCACCATGACATCTTCCAATAGGCATCGACATCCTCTATTCAGATTGACACATCTCCTAATGATATGTCTTTTCAAGGGTCTTCTTCTTTACCATACTTCTATCAGAGTCTACATATCCTCCCAGGAGATATTCTAGTCACATCTTCTTGGCTTCCAGATGATAACTACGTCTTGATATGGTTCCACTTCATGATCTCTTCCTTTCTACACATATTCATTTCCAGGAACTTCCAATTTCTAGTTCCTTATTCATATACAACCACCTCATATTCCATATGAGGATATATTATGTTGATTTCATATGTCTGTGCACCGTGAGAGATCATACTTCTAAATTTTATTTCCTGCAACCATATGACATGAATACATAGCATCCAGTGTCAGTATGTATATACATATATATATACACACACCTCATAAATTTTTCCTTTGAGTCATCCTGTAGCAATTTTATTAGAATGAAGAACTTCATTCCATTGTCTTGCTTCATCAATATGTCATCACATCCTAATCCCAGAATTTTGTAGCATTGAATTATTTGATGAAAACTTTCTTATTCCTTTCTAACTATTGAATTCATAGAGAATTCCATTATAAACTATCAGCACATGTTTCCATGATGACCCTTGATCTGGATGACTTTCTTCCATCAATATTGAGTTTTTCCTGAAGCTGTTTCACCAAGAGCTCCTACCATGCTTCTTTCATGATGATATTAGCATACATTTATTTCTATCATACTAACCAACAGAAATCACTTAAATAAAAATATGATCTCAATCATAATAGAGATGCCTTGCTTCTTCTTTCTTAGATTGATTGTTATCATGTTCTTCCCTCATATCTGTGACATGGGATTCTTCCTTTTTCCTCTTGTCCTTTCTAGATATACGATAGTCTCTTTTATAATTCCCAAGTTCATTACATCCAAAGCATCATAATTTGTCCATATTTCTTCTTTTATTCTGAGGACCAAATTTTTGGAATCTTCCTTTCTTCCTGGATATGGCTGCAAAGGTTTGATTCCCTTCACTTGATCCTATATCAGCTTTGGCTTTCAATATTGTTTCCTCTATTTTACATAGAGACCATAAGTCATGGAATGGTGTTTCTTATTTCTTCCCGTATAAACTTGAAGTGAAGTTTCCCCATTCTTCTGGTAGAGAATTCATCACCACTATAGTCATCTCAGTGTCAGACATTTATTCTCCCAGTTCCTGCAGTTGATCTCTTATTTCTGAAATCCTCATAAATTATGAAGTGATTCCTTCTTCTCTTGACAATTTAATTTTCTATAGTTCTTGTCTTAGAGAGATTGTGTCTCCTACAGTACTCACAGAGAATAGCTCCACCAATTTCTCATATATTTATTTTGTAGACTTTAGTTTTGATACATAGGGAATGAGTGAGTCCTTAATGGATTCTATGAGAATCCTCTGGGCTCTGATTTCTCCCTTCATGTACTTGGAATGAGCTAGAGCATATTATTTTGGTCATTTAATTATAGATCCTTCAATGTGTTCCATAACTTCATCTTTAATTAAATTCAAATCTGTCCTCTTCTTCCATGCACTAAAGTTTGATGACCCCAACCAGCTTGTTGCTTTCTTTACAATAAGTCATCTTGCAGATTTAAGTAAGGTCATAGATACTTACTAGAGTAGATTGGCTTGCAAGTTCCTTGATAATGATGAAGATGAAGTCAGGAGATTCTTCTAAGATTGAAATATCCAATGTAGGTATTATTGGATCCTTGATGATAAAGATATCTTCAAAAGATGATGTCCTCTTCTAACAATGTCTTGAATGTTAATCTTTGATGGAAAAGATTATTTTCTTGAATGATTTGATCCTTTGAATGAGATAGAAGATCTTTCTTGAAATAGCTTGAGAGTCTTCCTTGACAATTGATTTGAATTTTCAACCCAAAATTTGATCTTCGCTTCCTGGAGTGTCCTCTTTGTCAAGTAGCCCTTGTGTTCAACACCTTATCTCTAATACCATGTTGAGAATTTAATAGGGTGGTGATTAATTAAAATTCTATTCTTGATAATTACTTGTGAGTTTACTTGAATTACTTATGTCTTATCTTATTTAGTTTATTTATTCTTTTCATCAAGTCAATTATCAAAATACAGGAGACACAAAATTAGGCTCCTAGAGCCAGGGAAAAACCTCTCCCTCTTGGAGATGAAAACCCTTAAGGAATTCTTGTTATAAAATTTTAGTTAAAAAGTACCATGACCATGACAAAACCTTGACTCTTGTATGCATCCAAGACCTTGTCATTGGTCCATTATTCTTCGCATGATGATCTTCATTTATGCACTCCTTTGTATTGACCCTAGAAAAGTTTGGTTCCTAGTGAACTCATTTTCCTCTAGCCTCAGCCTCCTATACTCTTGATCTCAAGACCCAAATCACTTGTCTGATCTGTGATTGTCCTTGTTGGCTTCTCTTTCTTCTACGTACTTGTCCACAGACTGGATTATAACCTTGTTATTTCAACCTTCCTGAAGTTACTACAGATATGTGAAGTAGATGTATACGTAAAAACAAAGAGAGCCTATCACTATGTTATCTCGTGATCCTTATTTTTTGTATTTCCTCCATTTTATGCACCTAGAAACACACTCTTATTTGCACTGTAATATTGGAACATGACAGGGCAGATTTAACCCAAAACAGTGGTATCTTATACCATATTCCCTTTGATGTTTGCCTCTTCTTCAACGTGCCAACTGTACCTTTAATTCACCTATAACTTCAGAAATTATCCGAACTTATCTCTTGTGATCAAGCCCGAAAAACTCAAAGGTATCTAAACTGTTCTAATCTGCAATTGGAGTCCTAAAAACTCAGAGATGTATGGATTTTTTCTTGTGATTTTTGCACAGTATTCTAGGGTATTTATAGTTGTTGGATCTTGTAATAAGCTGACCTGACCACGAATGGTTGTGACTGTTCACGAGCTGACTTTTCAGTAGTATTTTCCAGCTGATTTGACTCCTTATCTTCCAGAATTAATGAGGCTATTTGAGGACTTATTTGAGCATCCTTTTGGAGCCATTTTCTTCACAGTTTCATGACAAGGTCTTGAGGCATATTCTTTTGAATAGACTCTTCATATACATGACTCTTAATTATATTTATAACTAGAAGAAAAATCCTAATAGACATCAAGAAGAAGTCTATTGACCTAAAATAAAACCTTTTTCATGAAACCCATGAGGCAAGCATACCAAGAACATATTTTATTATCTTTGTCTTCTTTTACATTAATACATAATTACATATTCAATATGAATACTGATCCTAGTTACACTTTTATCATATCAAAGTATGTTTGTATTGTATGCGAATAACATTTCTCTTTATATTTTCTTAGTTAGAAAAGCTTGTTTTTTTCTCAATAGTTATGAAGGAGACTTCAAAGGATAAACTTGAAGCATTAAAGAAGTTCTATTGAATCTCATAAATATTTTATGTCCTACAAGTTTTTTTACGGAACAATTCAAAGGTATGCCTTAAACTATAAACTTTGTTATAAATTTCTCTTCATAAAAGGTATGTTCATTCTATTTTAAATTTTCTTTACATTACTAACATTGTTATGTATAGGATTTTGAATCACAAATATTATGGTTAGGGTGATTAATCATTATATTGAATCTACCGTCATTATATTATCATTCTTGTGGAACCCTAAAAAAGTTGATCATAAAACCCTAACTTAAGGATATGTCGATGCTAATATTGAAACCCTAATCTACTTAGGGTTGTTGATGAAATATATAATTCATGGCCCTTTTATGTTTTGGAATTGTTATAGAAACTCTAGCCATTTAGGGTTTGCTGTTAATATTTAAGCCATGAATTGAAACCCTAGATCTTTAGGGTGATGGTCATTTATGGATTATGAACTAAACATGTGTAATATCTATAGCAAAGTCCTTTGAATGAATCCCTAGGTATATTTTCATCTGTCTGGTCAAAACCCTATCCTCATCAAAATTTTTATATGTCTAACTATGATGTATTGATGTTTATGTAGATATTGGTGTGTATTGCTAGTACATGAAATCCTAGATATATATTTTCAAGTATGCTGACCTAATTATTGATGCTCATATATTGTGAATTATAGGGTTTGTAACAAAGCCCTAGTAATTGATATTATAGGATATGATAATATTGTTTTCCAATATGGTTTATTTTTTATGATAAAATCTATGGTTTACAAACAAACCCTAGTAGTGTCTAACATTGTTGAAACCTTAGATACATGTTAGGATTGTTATTAAATATTGATATTTGAGGCTTTGTGTCTCAAAGTTGGAATCTAGGGTTTGAAGTAAATGATAGTAGAATTTCTCATGTCTCTGAAAGTAATATTGAGGCCCTAGACAAAATGAGATTGATTTCTTGATTGATTTGCTTTATATTGTAGTCAAAGAGTTTATGACAATAACCCTAGCAAGAAGCATGTGTCTTCAAATAAGTGTTTGATATCTAAATTCTAATGCTTCCATTATCGTATTAACATGATTCTGATATAGTTAAAATCATGCTCTTGTATTTGGTTGTAATTGTTGCTTAAGTTATGCAGGTATATAACCTTCAAGATTTTGGAGATATTTGTAAGTAAAGTTGACCTGATAATATTGGTAAACATGATGAAGAATGAAGATGATCAATATTACCTTGATGTTGTAAAGAAGAATGAAGCCATGATATGTTCTTTGATGTTCATCTCACCAAATTAAGAGGAAGGGTATATTATCATAAGGCATGATGGATACCTTAAAGAAGAAATTGGAGAATGAATGAAAGTACTACAGTGTATTTAGGATGTCTTGGTGTTGCTTAATAAATAAAAGAAGAAAAACTTCTGACTAGTTGCATATGCATAAGTTGATATAAGTGGCATTAGGATTATTGAAGACATCGAAGGTGTGTGTTTACTTGTATGTATAATTGAAAAATTATTATTGGTTGGGGTTGTGATTGTACAAGTAAATCTATCCACAAGAAGGTTGAAACACTTTGGAAGCATGCTTGGAGAAACAAATATATCTAATTTATCAGAGAGATTTGAACATCTAATGGTGGATTCTTGGGAGGAAATTTGGTTGGCCTATGTCTTGATTTATAGATCCCGAAGAGGGAGAGTGGCGTTGTTATTGAAGCTCTGACCTTGGATATGCATCTAGATCCTTGGGTTAATGGTTAGTTAGTAAGTCTGATGATACCTAGACTGGCTGAAATCTTTAGTCCATCTTAGTCCCACCTGGATAGATAACCTTAGTCAGATATCTAGTTTGTGGCACTAAGTGTGCCTGAAATATTCGTAGTTCATTTTGGATATCTTCCATGTACCTATATATAGTTGTCATTATGAATACCTCCCTAGTTAAGATGGAGTGTTGAAGAATGTAAATAGGTTCAGTCTTCATAAATGTATTTAAGTCACAATATAATGTATTTGGAAAAAGAAAGAAAACGAAATTTTACTATTATTAAAATTGACTTATTAAAGCATGGATTTCATTCTTGGTTCAATTGTTTTTAGGTCAAATCCTCCATTGCAGGCTTCTAGGGTTTGTGTCAATTTCCTTGTCCATGTCATATTGTAAGAAAACATTCTTGGGAATTTTTTTTCAAGAAATAAATTTATTTTATATTAAAATAAGTCTTTTGGGCCGCCTCCACCAAGTCAGACTCAAAACTGGACAAGTAGGCCTAAAACTGGGCAGCAGAATCACCATATAAAGGTAGCAACTCAATCTCATTTGATAGACACTCAACAAGTTTGATATGCAGTTTATGGGCTTAGAAAAAGTACACATTTCAAGAAATAAGGAGAAGAAGGATATAAATGAAGAAGAAGGTCTCTCTCAACCATAAAAGTTGAAATTTTCTCTCTTTCCCACATGTGTGAAGTTGTGCAGCTGCTGGAAGGGGGAAAAATTCTGCAGTAACTAGGAGGTCGAAATTCTACTGTTGAGGGTGGAAATTATGCAACTGGGAAGTCAAATTACGGGATTTTTGTTGGGTTGGAGTTGTTGGATAATAAGAGAGTAATATATCATCTCAGAAAGATAACTTGGTGGAGGAGGAGAATTTGTCGTTATAGGTACTTGGTCCATCTCAATTTGAATTACTGAAGGAAGAGTCCCTGATTGGGTTTTCCCCTATATAGGGGTGTTAGCCCTGGCTATCTGCCCACATTTGGTGTCCATAATATTTATATCTTGTTTATGGTAATTGATTGATGAAATTATATAAAAATAGGAACACAAGAAAGATAATAATAAATTAAGGAAATCAGAAGTAATTATCAACTGGAGAAAATATTTATGCCTTTCTAATTTTATAACAGGAGTGAGGGTGGGGAGAGAGAAGGATTATGGGAGAGAAGGATTATGAGAGAGAAGGAGAGAGGGAGAGAGATAGAGATAGAGCTAGAAGGGGAAGAGAGAGAGAGAGAGAGAGAGAGAGAGAGAGAGAGAGAGAGAGAGATGGGGAAGAGAAAGAGTGATGGATAAAGGGACAAAGATATACATGGAGCTAGGAAGAGATAAATAGAGAGATGGAGAGATCGAAGAAGAGAGATGTATAGATAGAAAGAGATAGAACATATATGGGGGGAGGAGAGAGAAGGAGAGAGAGGGAGAGGAGGTGGGTTGAGGAAGAGAGAGATAAGGGGAGAAAGACAAAGACAAAGTTGAAAGGGGTCATTATGAAGAAGGGATTGAGGGAGAGAGAGATGGATATAGGAAAAGAGGAAGTAGGACAGAGAGGGGGGTGGTAGATAGGGAGGGAGAGAGATAAGGAGAGACAAACATAAAATTGGAGAGAGAGAGAGGGAGTGATAAAGGGGAGAAGTAAGAAAGAGAGTAGGGGTTGGAAGAGGTAAGGAGAGAAAGATAGATAGACATGGAGAGAGAGAGAGAGGGAGAAGGGGATAAGGAGAGAGTGACGAAGATAGATGTAGATAGATGGGGGAGAGAGAGGGAGAGAGAGGGGATAAGTGATCTAGATTGTATCATTATATTATTTTTCATCCATATTGTTTCTTTTAGAGTGAAAAAATTGGAGGAATTAACTCATAGGACCAATTTTCCTAGTAGGTCCCAGTTTGGGGAATTAAGGTTTTAAACCTTCCAGAAGAAGTTTGAAGAACTTCTTGATTTTTTTATTTTTTTTATTTCAAAATATATCACATGTTCCAAATCCCTTAGAGATCTATACACTTAAATACTGTAATATTCCCAAAATTTAGATTTTTATCTAAATTGAATATTATATTTGATTTTATCCTATATAGGTAAATAAAGGAGTAAGAAGGAAGAATAACACTCCTCATGTGAAAGGAGGAAGAATAAAGCAACTGATTTGAGCACCACATGGTGTGAATAGGATTGGATCATGTTTGATCTAGTCATTTTGACCAAGTCCACATGCACTATCTAGATACAATGTATCTCCTTGATGGACTACACAGTTTTAGATAAGGATCACTTTCATGAGTTGGGAGGCACATGTGGATGGGACCCATGGTGGAGAGGAGAAATTGCTATATATGAAGAGGAGGAGAGCCATTGTCATTCATGCTTGTATTATTCATCTCATTGTCTATTCAGACAATTGTGCATTCTTTGTTGTTTAGCAAGAATTGCCGGAGCAATTCCTGTTTAGGATTCCTTCTCCTTATTGAGAGGCCTCTTGAGGGATTGCAATAATTTTCCTCACATCTAAGCTTGAGGCCAAGCATCCTCCATCAAGATAGTGTTATTTCTGCAGCAGAATAATACTGTGTTGCTGGGTGTTGCAGTGAGGGTTCACTACACCACCTCCATCAATTATTTTTCAGAGGAGGAGTCTCTTTTCCCCTTGGGAGATCAGATTGGAGGCATTCCGGAGCTTATTATAGACTTTGGCATCAAGGCCAACTCATTCCCTAGCCCTACAACATAGTTCCATCCAGTGACTGCGTTATTTTGAGTAGAGCATTTGCAATGGGGCTCTTGCAGATTGTTGGAGGGAAAGATCTTTGGTGAGAGGCTCAACCTTTCACTCTAAAGATCCATTGGAGGAGGCATATTCAGTTTGGGTATCATCTACAGCCTCTCCATCCAGTTCTATTTCTGAGTTGCTACAGCTACCTAGCAACTCTGACATTTTGCAGATTTTGTATACTATAGCCAATCCTTCTTGGATTGACTTGAGGTAGTCTTTGGGAGATGATATATTCACTCCCAATGTTGTATTGGGCCATGTATTGATATATCTATGTATTTGACATATGTAGCATGCAGATGCTTTATAAAAATGTGCTTTCATATCTTGAGCATACTTGTGTAGCAGTGGTTTTGTTAGGGTTTATGTACTTGTCTCTTGGGGTTGAGTATTGCTTATCTTGAGTAGCATTTTCCTCAAAATCTTGTATCTATTTGTTGCTACTATTATTTAATGAGATGGATATGGATTTCTCTCACATTTTTATGATTTGAGTATTTCTGCTGCTCCATTATTGTGTTTGCATATTGCTGGGTCTCCAACTTTAGAATATCTTGAGATATTCTCATTGTTGTAGCATTTTCCTGATTTGGAATATTACAATGGTATCAAAGAATAAATCTTGGCTCAGCCTGTGCATCCAAGATAATATTCCATTAGAAGGAGAAGCTCCTCACATAGAAGAGGATTTGTACAAAGGAAACAAGAAAAGAGGAATGACGGAAGAGGAGATCTCCCTGCTTATTTTCAAACTATGGAAGCTATCATAGAATATCTCAAGGAGATAGAAAGGGAGAATTGCAGAAAGTTTCTGAGAGGGTTTGAAGATGAAGCAAGCCCTAGCTATTATCATGATGGGTGTGGGAATTCAGCCACACATGCAGATCGACAACGCAGTTCATTGCCCACTTGCACTACAGGGAGAATGGAGGAAGAAGATGAGGCCATTGGAGGAGCAGCGCTGCAACTCAAAGGTATGGCTCATGGTTGGTGGTTTGAAAATTATGTTTCATATTATCATGCAAATGTAAAATCATATGATGAATTCACTAACGGATTGGTGAGGGAATTTGATAAAAATCACTGTGAAACATCATATATCAAAACCTCAAACACTTTGCATGCATTGGAGGGAACCATGAAACAAACTCCATTCCATATTTCTGAAGGGGATGAAAACATGTATGATGGCTTGCTAATGGCAAGATCCCCATTGTGTGAAGGGCCCTCTTCCATTTGTGAAGAAATGGAGGTACTTCCTTCAAGAGATGATCAAGATCTAGGGTCTCTCCTTGATGATAAGGTATTCTCAATTATTGATGGGGAGGATGAGCATAGGAGATCTAACAACGCTGTCCCATTGGGAGGAGATCCATCACCACATGGAGGTGAAAAGGGAGCCATTGCTTCCATTAGAGGAGCCCTTGTATCTTTACAAGGAGTTCCAAATGATTCAACATGTGGGAACCAAGGCACAATTCCAGAGCCATATGCAACAATTTTTGGGGATTGTGAGATGGAGGAGGAAGAGAAGGATCAACATCAAGTGATAGTACACCCTTATCTATTCCAGAATTTTTTTGCACAAGAGAAGGAGACTATATTGCGCAGTGAAGAGAGGGACAAATCATTCCACTCATATATATAGTCTGCTTCTGAACTAGATGTCTCACTATATTGAGGCATTCCACCTGGGAGGCCCCCTGATCTAGAGTTGATGAGGGACATCTTGTCATGTAGTTCACCACTATTGGATTCCGGAGAGGTGAAGACTTTGGAGGAGTCCAGCATAGCACAAAGAGTTTGGGATAGACTCAAGGAGGAGGGAGACACTCTCTTATTTTCAACATCACCCACTCTCATTACCCATACTGCACTGACAGAGATTGCTGCAGGGATGGAGGATAGCATCTTCATGATGCAGGATGACTGCTCCACATATTTGGAGAGACAGAGGATAATTCCTTTGAGGAAGGACTCTTTCATACATGGGAGTGGATGGAGGCCACTCATGCCTACTTTGGTCCAGCTTGGGAGATCCCTTTTGGATGACAGCCTCTCATGGGAGGCCAACTTCCAAAGGTCACCATTACTATTGGAGCATGAGTAGCTGCATGATGGGCATGAAATAATTTTGGAGGATAAATTTGGCATGGGGGATGTCAAAGTAGTAGGCAGCAGTGTGAGGGGAGCTTCACATGCTAGATCACCAACGCTGTCTCTGAGGAGGATTGATCCGTATTGGAGATCTCAGCTCTTGGTAGAGTACTCCAAGGATCTTGGTGCATGCATGATTCTTGATGACCTGAATGGAGAGGATAGATACATGGTAGATGATATGGTCATCTATTGCTATGGAAAAATCTTCTTGACTAGGGCTTCTAGTCTCAAGGAGAAACTACTACATGCAGCACATGAGGACTTCCTAGCTATGCACCTTGATGCATATCTTGTTGTGTTAGAGGAGTTCACTTGGGAGGGCATACAGTAGGACATATATCAGCATATGGAGAGATGCATAGCCCAGATGGTGATTTAGAGGATAGCACAACCACCTTCCTACTCATTGGGAGTGAGGGAGCTTTTTTAGTTGAGCCATTTTAGCTCAAGGCCTTCAGTACATAGTAGAGAAGGTATAGTTTCACATTGTGCTTTGTACTTATTTACTTTATATGAGTAGCATATTGTACCAAGGAGGAACATCCCTTATTGCATATTGTATGATGTACTTGCAGCTACTTATAGCATTGATTTTGGCTACTTTAATGCTGGTTTGTGGGGGAAGCCACATGACTCTTGGTGTGCACCATTGACACCACATTGTACATTCATGTTCACATCTTATGGGATGACTGTGGCAGCAAAAAAGTGGCTGGTAAAGCACTTGTTATTACTTATTTTGATGCAGGCAAGGAGTGCACTGCACTGGTTCCATTGGTGGAACTATGATTCACTCTCCGGTTGTCATTTGGTAGCTTGTTTTCATTCTATTTTGCTTCCATATATTGCTGATATGTTTATGCTCATGGGAAGATTTTCTTGGAGAGTGGGATTGGAGTTTTGGATGCCCATTGGGAGTATGATTCTCCCCTTTTCACATGTTTTATGTTTCAAGAGAAACAATGGGCACACCATGATTGCCACATCACTCCTTTTCCCTTCATGTAGGAGGAGCCATGGGGAGAAGATGCGTTGTTGGAGGAGGCACTTCATGGTTGATTAATTTTGTGGGGAGGCTTGGGCCAATCTTGGAGGCCATGAAATTTCAGCCCAATATCAGCAACCCCCTCACATGTATCATAAATGGAGGGAGAAACCACTTGGATGGAAAAATATAAACTCTTCATTCGGCCCCAACACATTGCATAGATCCGGGGTTGAGGATTTCTTGGATGAGCTACCTAGGATGGCTCATTTCATTTGGATGATTGCATGGGTGAAGTAGTCACTCATTGGGAATAATAATTCCCATGTTTCTCATCACTCCTACCTTGAGGAGGCCATTGAAAAAAAAGAAGATTCCTACTTACAACACTCTTTGCCTCATGATGCACACTTCTATTTGATACACTTGGAGGGATTCATGGAGGACAAATTTATTGCATTTTATGATGAACCATGGTGGAGTCTATTGATGAGGAGACCACAAGAAGAAAGGGGGGAGAATTTTTCTCTACCTTGCAGTTGCTTGAGGACAAGCAACATTTTGAAGGGGGAGGATTATAATATTCCCCAAATTTAGATTTTTATCTAAATTGAATATTATAGCTGATTTTATCCTAGATAGGTAAATAAAGGGGTAAGAAGGAAGAATAACACTCCTCATGTGAAAGGAGGAAGAATTAAGCAGCTGATTTGAGCACCACATGGTGTGAACAGGATTGGATCATGTTTGATCTAGTCATTTTGACCAAGTCCACATGCATTGCCTAGATACAATGTATCTCCTTGATGGACTACGCAGTTTTAGATAAGGATCACTTTCATGAGTTGGGAGGCACATGTGGATGGGACCCATGGTGGAGAGGAGCACTTTCTATATATGAAGAGGAGGAGAGCCATTGTCATTCATGCTTGTATTATTCATCTCATTGTCTATTCAGACAATTGTGCATTCTCTGTTGTTTAGCAAGAATTTCTGGAGCAATTCCTGTTTAGGATTCCTTCTCCTTCTTGAGAGGCCTCTTGAGGGATTTCACTGATTTTCCTCACACCCAGGCTTGAGGCCAAGCATCCTCCATCAAGATAGCATTATTTCTGCAGCAAAATAATACTGTGTTGCTGGGTGTTGCACTGAGGGTTCACTACACCACCTCCATCAGTTATTTTCCAGAGGAGGAGTCTCTCTTCCCTTTGGGAGATCAGATTGGAGGCATTCCGGAGCTTGTTTCAGACTTTGGCATCAAGGCCAACTCATTCCCTAGCCCTACAACATAGTTCCATCCAGTGAATGCGTTATTTTGAGTAGAGCATTTGCAGTGGGGCTCTTGCAGATTTTTGGAGGGAAAGATCTTTGGTGAGAGGATCAACCTTTCACTCTAAAGATCCATTGGAGGAGGCATATTCAATTTTGGCATCATCTACAACATCTCCATCCAGTTCTATTTCTGAGTTGCTACAGCTACCCACCAACTACGACATTTTGCAGATTTTGTATATTATAGCCAATCCTTCCTGGATTGACTTGAGGTAGTCTTTGGGAGATGAGATATTCAATCCCAATGTTGTATTGGGCCATGTATTGATATATATTTGTATTTTACATATGTAGCATGCAGTTGCTTTATAAAACTGCGCTTTCATAGCTTGAGCATACTTGTGTAGCAGTGGTTTTGTCAGGGTTTATGTACTTGTCTCTTGGGGTTGAGTATTGCTTATCTTGAGTAGCATTTTCCTCAAGATCTTGTATCTATTTGTTGCTACTATTATTTAATGAGATGGATATGGATTTCTCTCACATTTTTATGAGTTGAGAATTGTTGCTACTCCATTATTGTGTTTGCCTATTGTTGGGTCTCCAACTTTAGAATATCCTGAGATATTCTCATTTTTGTAGCATTTTCCTGATTTGGAATATTACAGTGGTATCAAAGAATAAATCTTGGCTCAGCCTGTGCATCCAAGATAATATGCCATTAGAAGGAGAAGCTCCTCACATAGAAGAGGAGTTGTACAAAGGAAACAAGAAAAGAGGAATGACGGAAGCGGAGATCTCCCTGCTTCTTTTCCAAACTATGGAAGCTATCATAGAAGATCTCAAGGAGGTAGAAAGGGAGAATTGCAGAAAGTTTCTGAGAGGGTTTGAAGATGAAGAAAGCCCTAGCTATTATCATGATGGGTGTGGGAATTAAGCCACACATGCTGATCCACAACGCAGTTCATTTCCCACTTGCACTGCAGGAAGAATGGATGAAGAAGATGAGGTCATTGGAGGAGAAGCACTGCAACTCAAAGGTATGGCTCATGGTTGGTGGTTTGAAAATTACGTTTCATATTATCATGCAAATGTAAAATCATATGATGAATTCACTAAGGGATTGGTGAGGGAATTTGATAAAAATCACTGTGAAACATCATATATCAAAACCTCAAACACTTTGCATGCATTTGAGGGAACCATGAAACAAACTCCATTCCATATTTCTGAAGGGGATGAAAACATGTATGATGGCTTGCTAAGGGCAAGATCCCCATTGTGTGAAGGGCCCTCTTCCATTTGTGAAGACATGGAGGTACTTCCTTCAAGAGATGATCAAGATCTAGGGTCTCTCCTTGATGATGAGGTATTCTCAATTATTGATGGGGAGGATGAGCATAGGAGATCTAACAGCACTATCCCACTGGGAGGAGATCCATCACCACATGGAGGTGAAAAGGGAGCCATTTCTTCCATTAGAGGAGTCCTTGTATCTTTACAAGGAGTTCCAAATGATTCAACATGTGGGAACCAAGGCACAATTCCGGAGCCATATGCAGCAGTTTTTAGGGATTGTGAGATGGAGGAGGAAGAGAAGGATCAACATCAAGGGATGGTACACCCTTATCTATTCCGGAAAGTTCTTGCACAAGAGAAGGAGACTTTAATGCGCAGTGAAGGGAGGGAAAAATCAGTCCACTCATATATACAGTCTGCTTCTGAACTAGGTGTCTCACTATATGGAGGCTTTCCACCTGGGAGGCCCCCTGATCTAGAGTTGATGAGGGACATCTTGTCATGTAGTTCACCACTTTTGGATTCCGGAGATTGGGTTGAACCAAAATATTTCTTTTAGTCAATCACCCCCGTGCCATATTCCAAGAATGAATGTGGGACTCACGACAAAATAAGTCTTCCTCAGGCTTTATTTTGTATCTCGCCAAGGGATTCCTAGGTCCGAACAAGAAACATACACTACAGGCTTTATCGAAATCCTACCATATACTGGTCAAGGGATCACTAGGACCTAAACAAGCATGGGTGCCTTTGAATATCTCCACCTAAACCATGAGTGATTTGTCTATCTCCACCCCCTATGCTTTGTGTATCCCACCATTACTAGTCAAGGGATTCCTAGGCCCAACAAGGGTATTCACCTCTAGGCTTTACTATGTATCCCGCCATTACCGGTCAAGGGATTCCTAGGCCCAACGAGGGTATTCACCTATAGGCTTTAATGTGTATCCTGCCATTACCGGTCAAGGGATTCCTAGGCCTAATGAGGGAATTCATAACCAGGATTTACCGTGTATCTCACCATCACCTGTCAAGGGATTCCTAGGCCTTATGGTTTTTCCTTAGACCACCAGACTCAGTTTCGAAACTATCCGGCAATCCAACTCAACCAAGGAAAAGAACCCATCACACCATGGCTATCCAGAAATGGCAAGGCAAGGATGGAAACCACTGTCATGCCTGGAAAAACCCATGCCAATGACAACAAGAGAACTAAACACACATGCATGTACCATGCTGCCAAAACTAGCAAGGAAATCATACATGCAACGCAATACCTATAAGTAATCCCATTGTAGCAACTTTATCTCACTCTTAATTGTTTGATATTTTCTTCCCTTTAATTTTGTGTCCTTCCTTTTCCTTCCTTCCTCCAATGCTAGAGTGCTCCAATAATTCTCTGTGTGTGAGAGAGAGAATGGAGAGAGAGTTCCACCCAAAAACTATCAAAAGATCCTGAACTGATCCTTAGAAGAATTTTTATCAATAATGCCTCTATTTTCTTCATTTTCCATTTTTTTTCCTTCATTTTCCTCTTCACATGCAACCTCTTACCTTTCACCTTCCTTTTCTCATAATTTCCATCATTTTCATAAATAAAATGTCAAATAATTCCTCTTGTCTTTTCAAAGCCTTTGTCATTTCCTTTGACAAATTCCTTTAGCCATACAAAACCGAAATGAAAACCCACTAGGATGTTTTTCCCAACATTCAACTTGGAATATGTGTCCCAATACCTTGGTCTTATTTTTCCTTTATTGACTTTATTACATGGATTTTTAACCTGGGGTTGTTACAAACAAAGTGGTTGAGCATGGATAGAGAGAGAAAAAATAGAGAGGTTTTTTGTTCTGTAGTAAGCCATGGTCCATAATTCCCACACATTTTTACTTTCATCTATTTTCATTTAGAGAGAGAGAGAGAGAGTAGAGTGGCCTCAACTCTAGCTAGGCTTTCTTGCAAAAGGGTTTCCTAGGTCATATCTTGTGTTATTTTTGTTTTGTGTGGTATTTTTCTATTTTTTCTCTATTGTTTGCATATGTATATGTTGCATGCATATGCAATAAACAAGAACTTAATACTTCCATAAATATAAAGAAAAATTAACCCTCATTGTATAAAATTTGGAGTTTACTAAATTTATTTGTTAGATTTATTGTGATGAAACTCCTAGTGGAATATCCACAACATTTTTTGGGTCAAGAAGAGGGATAGGGGGTAGCAGAAAAGTTGGGTGAGGGAAGGAGCGAGAGAGACAAGGAGAGAAGTGGGTGAGGGGTAAAGCTGGGGCAGAGATAGAGTGTGGAAGGAAGAGGGAGAGAGATTGAGAGAAGTATATATAGAGAGAGAGAAAGAGACGGAAGAAAAGAGATACAATGAGAGAGAGTAAGAGATAAATATGTGTGTGTGTGTGTGTGCGTGTGTGGAAATATAGATAGAAATATTTTAGGGGATAAATAGAGAGAGGGGGGGGGGAGATGAAGCTAGGGGAGAGAGAGAGAGGGAAATAGAGATAGATATTTGGAGATAGAGAGTGAGAGATAAGGATAGAGGGATGGGTGGAAAGAGAGGATGGGGAAGAGAGAGGAATACTAAGGGGGTAAGAGAGAGGAGGAAGGGATTGAGGAGAGAGAGAGAGAGAGAGAGAGAGAGAGAGAAGTAAGGTGAGAAAGAAGGGAAGAGAGATAGGGAATTAAGGTGAGCAAGAAGGGGAGAGAGAGAGAGAGAGAGAGAGAGAGGAGGGGAGTGATATTAAGAGAGGAGAGAAGGAGGGAGATATAGACAGAGTTGAAGGGAAGAGAGAGATAGGGGAGAATATATGTGTGTTTGTGTATGCATAAATATAAGGAGGGACTCTTGGGGTGAAAGAGAGAGAGGGGGATGGAGGGGGATAGAGGCAAAGCTAGAGGGGGGAGATAGAGGGGGAGAGAGTGGGAAGAAGATAGATATAGAAAATGAATAATAGAGAGAGAGAGAGGAGGGGGGAGAGAGAGGAAGATTGAAATGGGAAAAGAGAAGAAAAATGAAATGGGAAGAGAGGAAGATTGGGAGAGAGAGAGAGAGAGAGAAGTGGGGTGTGTTGGGGTTTAGAGAAGAAACGCAAAACCCAGAATCATAATCAGAAACACAGACCTAGGAGAAACTAATATAAACACACAGACTGGAGAATAAAACAAAACATATTTCTATTACAGGAGGCCTAGCCTTGCTTGGCTTGACATGCTCAAGCAGAGGCAGGAAATACAAATTTATAGTTGCAGAAGAGGGCTAATTCAACATGTGAAAAAAAAATGATTACATAGTCAATCACGGTGGCTGGACAACATGTTAGGTTCGGTGTTGTTGTTTTTCAGAGAGTCAGTGATGGCATTGGTCGGTTGGCTTAGGTTCGGTGCTGACAGCTGAATACAGCTTCACATTTAACATCCTCCCACTTGAAGTTGAATGAAGAATCTTGTATCAAGTCACACCGATGCCTATAATGCCTCTACATAACTCATGCTTACTTCTTGGTAGAATATTAGTGAGAATATTAGCAAGGTTATTATCTGTATGGATATTTTCCAAAGTTAAATTCCTTCCTCCAACACATGTCGGATCCAATGGTACCTTAAGTCAATGTGCTTGGTTTTTGAGTGAAATGTTAGATTTTTCGCCAAGTGAATGGCACTCTGACTACCACAATACAACACGTACTTGTCTTGCTTGATTCCTATCTCTCCTAGGAATCGTTGCATCCACAACATTTCTTTGCAAGCCTCTGTTGTAGCTATGTACTTTTCTTCTGTTGTAGAGAGAGCTATTATTCTTTGTAGCCTTGACACCCAAGATACAACTGCATGTGCAAATGTGTACAAATAATATGTAGTGGAATTTCTAGTGTCGATATCTCCAGCCATATCTGCATTTGTAAAACCTTCAAGCACAGTATCATTATGACCAAAACATAAGAAATAATGACTAGTACCCTTAAGATTCCTGAAAATCTAATTTACTTCTTTCCAATGTTGTTTTCCTGGATTGGCAATGAATCTGCTCACAACTCCCACTGAATATGCAATGTCTAGTCGTGTGCATACCATGGCATACATCAAGCTACCAATTGTTGAAGAATAAGGAATCTTGTTCATTTCTTCCTTCTCCTTGTCATCATTGGGACATAACTTAGCACTCAACTTGAAGTGGGTTGCAAGGGGTGTACCAACTGGCTTGGCATCCTTCATATTAAAATTGTCAAGCACCTTCTTGATATATTTTTCTTGTGACAGCCACAACCTTTTGTTTTCCCTGTCATGCATGATCCTCATGCCCAATATCTATTGTGATAGACCCAAATCTCTCATTGAAAACTTGCTGCCCAAATCCTTCTTCAACCTATTGATCATATTCTTATCATGCCCAACAATCAACATGTCATCCACATATAACAATAATATGAGATACTTTCCTTGATCATACCTCTTGATATAGACACAATGGTCAGCTTCCAACCTGTGAAAACCATGTTCCAACATGAATGAATCAAATTTCTTGTACCATTGTCAAGGTGCCTGTTTCAACCCATAAAGAATCTTCTTCAACCTGAAAAGAAGCTCATCTTTGCCTTTTTCTATGAAGCCTTCTGGCTGCTTCATATAAATTTATTCCTCTAATTATCCATGAAGGAAAACAATTTTTACATCTAACTGTTCACATTCTAAGTCTAAAGCAGCAACAAGACCAAGAATGACTCTAATGGATGACATTTTGACAACAGGTGATAAAATTTCAGTGAAGTCAATACCTTCCTTTTGGGTGAATCCTTTCACCACCAACCTTGCTTTATACCTCTCTTCTTTTTGTCACCTTCATGCTTAATTCTATACACCCATTTGTTTTGCAAAGCCTTTCTATATTTTGTGAGATTTATCAACTCGCAAATTTTATTTTCCAGCAAAGATTTCATTTCTTCCTCCATTGCTTTATTACATTCTTTCTTGTGCTCAAATTTACAGGCCTCTTGAAAACAACTAGCTCACCTTCATTAGTCAATAGGATATATTTTGAAGGAGGATACCTTTGTGAAGGCTTATGAGGCCTAGAAGATCTGTGAACCAACTTTGGTGGTTCATTATCAGGTTGAATCTCCTGTAAAGGTTCCTGCAATATTCCTTCTTCTTGGTGTTCATCAGTTTCCTCTTGCTGTCCTTCCTACTCTTGAATTTGTTGCCCACTTTCCTGCATTGGTGGGATGGCTTCATGATGTTCTTCAAACCTATCAATAAATTTCTTGACTTCCACCTCACCTACATTGCTCTTAAACATTTTTGACTCATTAAATATAACATCCCTGCGTCTAATAATTTTATGTTTGACTAGATCCCATAGACGATAACCAAATTCTTCATCCGCATATCCCAGAAAAATGCATTTCATAGATTTATCGTCTAGCTTAGTTGTATTTTCTTTGAGAATATGTACAAATGCTTCACATCCAAATATTTTCAAATGAGAATAATTCAACTTCTTACCAATCCAAAATTCTTTAGGGATGCCTCCATCCAAGGTTGTAGATGGAGATCTATTTATGAGGTAGCAAGTTGTTCTCACAGCCTCTGCCCAAAAATTCTTGTCCAAACCAGAATTGGACAACATGCTCCTTACTTTTTCCATAATGGTGTGATTCATTCATTCTGCAACACCATTTTGTTGAGGTGTACCAGGCACAATCTTTTCATGCTTTATGCCAAACCTGTTACAATATTCTTTGAATGCATTTGAGCAATATTCTCCACCATTATCTGTTCTTAGGCACTTGAGCAATTGGTTAGTATCTCTTTCAACAACAAAATGGAATTTTTGAAATATTTCAAACACTTCACTTTTAGTTTTCATGGGATAGGCCCAAACCTTCCTAGATGCATCATCTATAAATGTTACAAAGTATGATGCTCCTCCTAATGACTTGATGTTAACTAGTCCAAACACATATGAGTGTATCAATTCTAACACATTTTTCTTTCTGTCATGGCCACCTCTAAGAAATGAAACCCTTCTTTGTCTACCATAGTATACAATGCTCACAAAGATCAAGATTATAGGATCTCAAACCTGGTAGTAAATTTTTACCAACAAGGATTTTTAAACCCTTCTTGCTCATGTGAGCCAAACGCTTATGCCATAGATCTACTGAATTTCCTTCTCTTGTGACAATAACCAAATTTGATTTTCCTATCATTGCCTTCAATGAATATAGTGTTCTTGTCTTGGGTCCTTTGGCCATAACTAATGCTCCTTCGCTAATTTTCCAGCCTCCTTTTCCAAAGCTTGTGGAATAGCCTTCATCATCCAGTCTTCCCATAGAGATCAAACTCATGCGCATTTCTGGTACATGTATGACATGTTTCAACAATATATCTTGTCCATTCTTCATCTTGATCTGGACATCTACCACTCCAGCAATACTGCAAAAATTATTATTCCCCGAACGAAATCAACCATAATCACCAAGATTATATGCAACAAAACTATCTTTGCATGGGGTTACATGGTGAGATGCCCCAGAGTCAAGGATCTAATCAAACCTACCGCTAAATGTATATAAACATGCATCCTCTACTGAAATAGTAAAAAACACATCACCATTTGTGACTACAACAGTAGTCTCACCTTCATTTCTGCTGGATGACTTATAATTTGTATTGGTCGGTCTTTGATCCTTTTGTCCTTTCTTCAAGGCTCGGCATTCTTTCTTCATGTGCCGGGGTTTGCCACAATGAAAGAAGATGATCCTGCCCCTCCTTGTTTTTGATCGGCCTCTCTATATTGATCACCCTTGTCGGCCTCGATCAATCCTCCTACCATGATCAGCTAGAGCTAGAGCTTCTCCTCCTTGGTTTTCCACAATTGACTTGCGTCGCAGCTCCTCATTCATTAAACTGTTTTTGACATCACAAAAATTCAAGGTCCCTGTAGATGCTGAAGTGCTCATAGCCACAATTAAATTTTCCTAGCTCTCTGGCATAGAACAAATTAACAAAATAGCTCTAATTTCATCATCTATAGTTATTTTAACAGAGGCAAGCTGACTAGTTATAATATTGAATTCATTCAAGTGCTCAACAATTGAAGCACCCTCCTTCATCTTGAGATTGTAAAGCTTCTTCATCAAGAACACTTTTTTTGATGTCGTGTTCTTCTCATATAGATCATAGAGCTTCTTCCATAATCCTTTTGTCGTCTTTTCTCCAGACACATTGAAATACACATTCTTTGCTAGATATTGGTGGATTGTTGCAATCACCTTTCTATCTAGTTTATCCCATTCTCCATCTGTCATCGATGAGGGTTTCTTTGTTACACCCTCAATCGGAAAATATTGATCTTTTAAAATCATTATATCCTCCATCTGTGATTTCCATAGGGAAAAATTAGCCCCTCTCAACTTCTCCATATCATTAACTGATACCTCCATTCTTCATAAAATTCACACCCACAAAAATCAAATTACCACTTACAAGGTAAAACTTTAATTATTACAACTTTACCAAATTTTAAGTTGAAAATTCAAAAAACAATCTCCTTAAAAAATCATCTAAAAAAACATGACCTTTCCCTTTTGCAATAAAAACATGACCTTTCCCTTTTGTATTAAAAAACATGACATTTTCTCCTTTTTACCTTTTTAACAAAATTAACAATTATTATAAAACATATATAATAATATATGTTTATAATAATTATGAAACACTCTCTCAATTTCCAATGAAATTGTATCCACTTGCTTTTTAAAAAATGAGAAAAGACTTTATCACAAAGTCAAAGGCATGAATCAGATTTCCACCATCGTTGCATAATTTTGGCAGGGGAAAATCTGCTGCGGTGGGCTGCCTCTAACAATTATGGCAATTGCAAATCTCCTGCATAACTTCCTCGACCTCTTTGGTCGCTTCTGCGTGAAGAGTTTCATAACCTTCAACAACCTTTTTTGACGCCAAGTTCAATTAACAATGGAGGAACCCATATTTCCATTGGGAGCCCACTTTCCTAGCAGCGTTCATACTATTTCACTGCAGCATTCATACTGCAAATCTACGCCTCACTATCTCTCAGTTGCGCTCATATGCGCTTCATGGTCTCTCTCCACACAGCGTCAGACACACTCATAAGTTTACACCAACGGGCAAGTAGCAATCAGGCCAGACACTGTCTTGTCTCCTCTACCAAGAGCTTTACACTCACAACTCTTAGCTCTGATACCAGTTGTTGGGGTTTAGAGAAGAAACACAGAACCTGGAATCTGAATCTGAAACAGAGACCTAGGAGAAACTAATATAAACACACAGACTGGAGAATAAAACAACACAAATTTCTATTACAGGAGGCTTGGCCTTGCTTCGCTTGACATGCTCAGGCAGAGGCAGGAAATAAAAATTTATAGTTGCAGAAGAGGGTTAATTCAACATCTAAAAAACAAATGTTTACATAGTCAATCACGGTCGCTGGACGGCGTGTTAGGTTCGACGTCATTGTTTGTCAGAAAGTTGGTGACGACGCTGGTCGGCTTGGCTAGGTTCGGCGCCGATAGCTGAATACGGCTTCACATTTAACAGGGTGAGGGTGGATAGAGAGAGGAAGAGGGAGGGGAGATAATAGAGAGAGGAAGAGAGAGGGAGAAAGGGAAAGGTAGATATGGAGAAAAAGAGATAGATTGAGTGGGTGGGTGAGACAAAGAGATGGAGCGATAGAGAGAGTTAGGTGGAGAGAGAGAAAGAGAGGAGGGAGATAGAGATGGAGCTGAAGGGGGGAGAGAGAGTGAGGGAAGAATATATATATATATATATATAAAACACTGTGAAGAAGAGAAACATAAAGAGAGAGAATAAGAAAAAGAGAAAAACATAAAAACATAGTTGAAAAATGAAAAAACAAAGAAATAATATGAGAAAGAGAACGAACAAAGAAGAGTGGTGGGAGAGAAGGGTGACCAGTAATGTCACAAAAATATGCATACATTACTTAACACACTTTTAAGAACAGCTTCAATCGGAAAATGCAAGATTCGATAATGTGGCTTAAATGTTTCGGTTTGGATTAGTTGACTTGATTGGTGTGGCTTAAATGTTTCGGTTTGGATCAGCTGACTTGATTCTTGAATTTAATTAAGGCTTTGATATTCTAGAGGATAAAAGTAAACACGCTCTAAGTACCGAGAACATGATAAGACAAAACATGATGCCATCACTCGTCGGGACCTCTCTGCTGTTTTGTTAGGTCTTGAAAATATTATGTTGTTTTTACATTATGCGTGTTGTGGAAAATATTATTTGTCAATTCTCATCGTTCCAGTGATTCGTTCTCCTATATTTAAGAACAATAAACATAAACATATTATATCCTCTATATATATAAACAATAAACCAGGGATTTTATATCAATTTGGTGTTTCACTTCCTATTATTAATAAACAATAAATGAGGAATGCTACATCAATTCGGTGTTTCTCTTCTTATTATTGACAAATGTTAAGCTAAATTGAATGAAGATATTTTTAGATTTTTTTTAAGAACTCTCTATAATATCCAAATTTATAGGAATGAGTTTTATATAAAATATATAGGAATAATTTTTATATAATTTTTTATAGGAATGAGTTTTATATAAAATATATAGGAATAATTTTTATATAATTTTTTTTTAAATATAAAAAAAAGTTATCTTTATCATTATGATGATTATTAATTTTTATTAGAATAGTTTTATTTAAAATGTTTTTTTTTTTAAATTTTAAAAAGAAATAAATTATCTATATTAATAATAATTTTTATTGAAATAATTTTTAATATATATATATATATATAATTGATCAAGTGGTGATCTTTTGTAATTTGACAAAATCATGTGTAGGTTATTCTAAAATAATTTGTAGTTTAATGCCAGTAGGTCATTATGATAAAAATGTATTGTTGAAATATTTTTTATATAATATATTTGTTTTAAATATTAGAAATAAATTTGGTAGATGACGGTTTTTAATAAATAAAGGAGTTTATTTTTATTGACCTAATTTGATTTAAAATAAGAATAAAGAATAAATATTTTGTTTTTTTAAATGGCATTTCAAATTCTTTTTAAATCAGTAATAAAAAAATTAATATATAAATTAGTATTTTTTTTTGTTAATCAAGATTTTTATTTCTTCAAAATATTATTATATAAAATTAGAGATCATTGTTTAAAGTGAGATTTGTTACAATTTGTCATAAGGGAAAATAGAGTTACTAACAACTTTCAAATAAATTATTAGATATATTAAATTTTAAATATCAACTACTATTATATACAAAAAATTTCAAAGAATCTATTCTACTAAAAGTAAAAAACATAAGCTGAGAGGTTGGATGATGCATCAAGTATCCGATGAGGTGACTAGGGATGGATCTTGGGCGCTTATTCTTGATGGAGTTGGAGTCTTGAGACTGCATTATAGATGGCTCTCTACGGGGGCCAAACGAGCATCCAAGATGACAAGAAAAGAATGTTGGTGGCATTGGAGCCATTGAATTTCATTAAGACAAGAGATAATGTCATTATGATCATCGCGCTTTTCTTTCATGACCCCGCCCAGGAGTGTTTTCATTTCCAGTGGAGGTTAACAAAATTAAGATATTGGGTTTTTCGTCCCCTTTTATGCCCAGGTTCGAGAATGTACTTCATCTTGGATTTCAAAATCAAAGTATGGTGGGATTTATTTTGTAATCAATGCTTCAAGTTGGCAAATTTTCTCTTGGGTTTTTGGAGGGGTGGAGGAATGGAATATGGTTGCAACATTCTTAGCTTGGGATTGTTCTGAAGGCTAGCCCTTAGGGCCTCTGCCTCCATACCCCTGGTGACATCACAACCACTAGTGGGACATGGTACTCAAAGATAAGAGAGGCCATATTAAAGACATCCCCCATTAGCAGGGAGAACTAATGAAGCAATTTGATAGGATCCAAGACTATATTAGCTGAAATTTAGCATTCAAGTGCTAGAAAGGTCTAGAACTTAGTTTAGCAAGTTTTGATAGAGGATGAACAAACAAAGAGAAGCTTCGGGCAGTGTCCAACATCCATAGAATCTCAGTCACATCAATGATAGTACACGAAATGAGACACCCTCTAAACCATGAACCAATGCCCACCATGAAAAGACAATAAAAAATCTGCAAAGATTGGTCATAAAACAAATTACCCCACAATTATCTGCCCACTTGACTTGGAAATGCACTAGACAAAGGTTGACTCCTTGTTAGCCACTTCCCACTCTTGTTCTGTCTTATTTTTCTGCCACTTTCGATGTACCAAAAGTTTCCTCCTCGGTTGTTATCGCCCTGCTCCACACACAAAGGATCAACACCAGGGGCACGTATTGATGGTCAACTTCCTAGTAACCACGATTGTTGTACAATGGAGATCTCATAAAATATGTGCCATTGGAGATATATCCCATTAGTAGCAGAAGCGTGTCATAGGGATTGCAAAGGAACACAGAGCCATGACATATAGACAAGGCTTCCACAAAGCCAATTTCATGGGGGAAATATCCCACCTACAGTAGGGGAATGTCATAGAGGCTACAAAAGAAAATGGAGCCACAAATAATAGGTCGAGAGCTCATAGATGTAATAAATATTGACATCTTAATGCGAAAGGAATATATGGCGGTTAACATGTGTGGTTACATGGGGATGATAGAAACACCATCCACCCTCTTAAATTCAGTGGGAGGTGACAGGGTGGAAAGCTCCCCTCCCCCTCCTCTATTAGCACATATTCAAACACCCTGATCGGGGATAGAAATTAGTATTTTAAAATAAAATTATTTTAAATTTTGAATTGTTTAATATTAAAAAAATTTTTTTGTTAAAATAAAGTTAACTTGATTTTTTGACAATCTATATTTATTTATAATGGGGAAAATAACTAGAAGCATTGTATCACGAGACATAAAACTTTGAATCATAATAGAAATTTATTTATGATCATTTGCTGAAAGAGGATCTATCTGTTAAAAAATTAGTTTTTCTTAGTTTAGTACATGAATATCTATCTATTGAAGACATTATCAAATAAAGTGTTTTTTAGACTTTATTTGTTTTTATAGTATAACTTACATAATATTTTCTTTTAGGGTACTTACAAGTTGTCTATTGCTAATTAACACTATAATTGAAAATTTTCACTATAATTGTCAATCTAAAATAAGACTTGAAAAAAAAATTAATGACTCTAATAGTCAACATTGAAGAAGACTCAAAAACATCAAAAAGTATATCTACACAAGTAAAGCTCAAGGTTACATGGTTAATGACGAGGTTAGAGGAAGTAGTTGATAATGTGAAGGGCGTCCCAACACAAGCCTTTGAATACCAAATAATGAATATTCGTACCTCATAGTTTTGTTAACAAGAAGGAAGGGGTTCTTTGGTAATAAAGAAAAAAATTACGATTGCACTTGCAAACGCATTAAAACGATTACAGAAGTGTATAGCATAATATAATTAATTAATTGAAATGTATTTGTCTTAGAATTTTAGTTGTATACGGATTCTTTAATACTACAACTGCATCCTATAATTTTAGGTTAATCGTTGGAATGATAATTAAGTATATTTTAGAGATTCTAATGATTAATTAAATATATTTCATTTTGAAGGCATGGAATGGACATACTTGTCTTGGATTGTGTAGACTACAGCTACGAATCTTTGGATTTTGAGCAAAATTGACTAAAATATACCTAAAAATAGATCAAAATGTGAATAAAAAGGCAACTTGAAATGTTTTAACCATAGATTGAAATTGAAACATTTTATGTTGCGAAGGCTTCCTCTTCTTGTGTAGGTGTGTGACCTCCTCGCAGCTAGACTAAATATGAGTATTGAAATATTTCCACGGTAAGTTACGCGTCAAAGACAGCAAGAAAGCAAGAGGAGTTGCGGGTGCATATAAAGAAAGAAACGCAATAAGCTCTTGCGAGAGAATGAGCCTCTCCTCTTCACGGAACGGAGCGAAGATGTGACCTCTCCCAATTGATCTAACCACCCAAGGGAAGGTTGATAGAGACCCCGAGAAAATCATGGCTACGAGTTACTCCGGTGTCGACGAGAGCTCCTACATGCGTCAAAGGTGATTTCCGGGACGCGTCAAGCCGACGCTCGACGCAAGTTGTGAGATGCAACCTGAGACCCAAACCCGACACGCAATTAAAAGTGATATTTAACACGTTTTGCGCGTCATCATACCAAGGATCAGAATGAGAAATGAAAATCCACAGTCGAGTTTTTGCCCATCACAGTTTTTTTTCGTATCCCATCTCAATCCCAATTTTTCAGGGAAGTAGATCTCAATATTACTTAACTATGTATATTGAAATATTTTATTTATAACAATATTGAATTTATTATTATTATTATTATTATTAAATGAGACATATTAATTTTGTATTAAGAATTGAATGAATTACACATCTCCGTTTTATTATTCTCATTACCAAATAATTGGATTTTTCTAAATTCAATATATATATGTGTGTGTGTGTTTCTATAAACACATATATGAATTTGATTTTGAAATAAATTAGTTAATAGAGATATTTAAAAAAATTATTTAAGTTTTGTATTGAAATATTTTAAGAAGTATAAGAACTATGGATTTTCCTCATACTAAAAAGTGAAAATATAAGAATTTTTTAGCTAATTTATTTCTCTCTAAAATTAATGTAAATTAAGTTAATTCACTTATTATTGAAATATTTTACTTGTGGTAGAGAGTTAGAATGGAATATTTTTACATCTCATTCATATCAAATTGTAATATCAATAATTAAAGGAGAGTGAAATATTTTTACCACATATCTTGCATATTGTATTACAATACTTTTAATTAAAATTAATTCTTACCACATGTCCTTCATATTGTATTACAAGTTTTTAATTAAAATATATATTCATTTTTTATATTTATTATAGTAGATTTTGTTTTTTGTTTAGAATTTTTTTTTGTATTATCCACTCATGGTCATTTTACATTTACCCTGCATACATAGTAAAAAAAATAAATTACAAACACATTAATAATTCTCGCAACTAGAATAGTAACATTTCATTGAAGTAAATCTACTATGTGTTTCAACACCTACTAAACAATAAGGGAACACCTTGACATGTAATAAATGATTAATTTACTGTCTCTACTATATACTTGACAAGTATTAGACTTAGCTTAAAAATCATGTCTTAATAATTTTATGCATTTGCACATAGTTCAAACACAATTTGGTAACCATTTCGGAGGATAATGGTGGTTTTGTATTGTTACATTCGCAATGATATAAGGTTATAAGGTTATGCTTATATCCATACAATGTTTTGGTTTAACCTCCTATTATGGACTCCGGTACCAAAGTCAATACTCACCAGTTGTCCCGCACCATTCCTGTCTCTTCTCAAATTTTCCAGTGTTCAGCCAACTGGGATTATATCCACCGTATATCTTGTGGAGTTTGATCTAATGACCTCAATCGTTCCTCTGAAGATAAGACCTTCTCTCAACCTCCATTCTCGGAGTTTGACACCTTCTTCGATTGGTCTGCTCCTTGCCGAACCATGTAGGTAGACTATTTTCCTAACCTCGCCTTTGATTTCGCCGGGTATACCAGTATGCAACCTCTGACATCCCTTCACTTTGTGTTAGGTGAGAGTATTCACAAGGAGCTAGTTTTTCACTATATTTTCGCTCCATACATGGGATGGTTCTTCTGCAAATTCATTTTTCTAGAGTATTGATTAAGTCTCAGGTTATTGTCATTTTCCTTTTGGCTCCATCATCTATTAATCCATAGTTCTAAGGTTTTCTTGGCGCAACTCCTTAATGGTCGCTTCCAACACAAGCGAGGATTTCAAGTTCTCCAATAATTCTAGGTAATTTTCTTTCTACAAAGGTTTATTTTCTTGCCCGCACTAAGTTGTCGTTACCACGGTTTAATTTATTTGGAATTTTTTTTCTTCTTGGCAAGGTTTTCCTAGGTGGAAACTATAGCAAGGGATACTTCCTACCCAACATCTTCTTAAAATAAGGGTTTGGGGTTCCCTCTCGGCCCCAACATGCTCACCCTATCAGGTACTTATCATTCTTATTGATATGAGAACGAGGGTTTCCAACCTCCGTCGTTTACTTTGGAGTTTGGATTAATTCATGTAATTTGGATATTTCCCAGCCTCGAGGGGTAGAACTTCCACTTGCTATGCATCCATCCCTTTTGTTATATGATGGGTTTAACTTGTAATGTAAAAATACTGTATAGACTTTCCGACCTTAGCTTCTAAATATATTTTCATGTCGTTAAACTTTAAGCAATTTTTGTTGTTGTGTAATCTCTATTTTGCGACCTTGGTTAATTTATTTACCATTAAGGGTTTTAAAGTGGAAATTTTGTATATTTGTGCAGGGTTATGCATTTCTCTTAGTATGAATACATGATTTGTTTCTTTGTGATGCTTCGTTTAGTATATTAGTCTATTAATTATGAAAAATATCCCAACTGGGACTGCTCACTGACCGACCAGTTTCTCGATTCGGCATGGTACTAACCTGGTTGGCTCTTGTATTTTTAAACCCAAGCCATAGCGAAGGGAATGAAACCATTCCCAATTTCAGACCCTTCTTGGTTCCTACGTCTTGTTTCAAATTTGTTACCGATGCTTTCTACAATTTCTAGTTTTGCAATGTCAATTAACGTGAGTATAATGTTCTTGCCTATTTTTCATGCGGTCGGTATTGTATGTATTTGGTATTTCACATAAAATAGTAAATGGACTAGTCCTATGGTTTATTCTTAGAGGTAACATAATATTTTATCCTTCTAAGTTATCTTAGCTTCAGCCTGTCGATTGTCTTTGTACGCAAGGAATAGATTACATTTTTCTTTCTTTTGGAATAGTGTTAATTCAAGAAAGTTTGGTCATTCTGAAATGTACAAGAACAATTTTCTCTTTTCCATGTTACTGCACATTACTTTCATGTTCTATATATCAGTGGGCTCTATTACTGTTTCATTATAACTATACTATGTTGATTCTTTCCCAGATATCGTAGACATACAATTGTTACTATACAAATATATGAATTTACTCATTTAATATTAATATTGTTACAACAGTTTTTCTATGGCTTCATAAAGACATAATAACTTCAATGCTCATGCAAATCTACAAAAATCACATTTTCATTATGTTTTGATATCTTTCTAGGAAATGTACTTACAAGAAGCTTATCTGAAGTCAGTCTCAAGGAACCCATAGGAAAACCAAGCCTCCCAACCGTGAGATGAGGCAATCACATCCTCTTTATCCCCCTATCACTTTTACTAGAACAGTTAATTTAATAATGTTAGGTCCCTATATTACTAGTTTATTACATTATTATTATTAGTTTAGCCCCCTTATTGTTATTGTTTTACCCCTGTAACCCCAATATTGATATTATTGTGCCCTTAAATTATTATTGTTAGGTCGGCTAGGATTACATTGTGGCCCCATGGACTCCTATATATAGAAAGGAGGTTTTGTAATTTGTATCATTCAAGAATTATTCATTTATGTAATGTATTGGAGGTTTCCCCCTCTAAGTGGTTGATTTCTAAGGCGTTGATCTCTCTTTTCTTCTATTTTTGGAGCGGGTTTCATAACATTTGGTATCAGAGCTTTGGATTCTAGGGTTTTTCTGCTCCAAACAGGTCATCGTGGAATTTTTGATATAACTTTTTTTCTACGAAGGTTCAGAAGTTGAAATTTTTACAACGCAAAGCAGAAATCCTAAGGAACGTCGTGGAAAAATTTTAGATCTTGTTTCACAACATTTTTGGAGATATTACCTGTACAAGTTAGGGATTTTTGCAGACTCCTGAATTTAACCTAAACAGGTCATCGTGGAATTTTCGCTATAACTAGTTTTTCTATGAGGTTTTAGAAGCTGAAATTTTACAGAGAGAAGCCTCAATCCTGAGGAATTTCGTGCAAAAATTTCAGAGCTTGATTCACAATATTTTTGGAGATAGGGTTTGTGGAAATTAGGGATTTTTTAGGCTCTCGAATTTCATCTCAAAGAGGTGATCGTGGGAAAATAGCCATAACTCTCTCTCTGAGCATTGGACTGTAGTTTCCTGTGTATCAATTTTAGAGCCAAAGGAGGAAAGGATGACATGTGGAATGCCGTACAAGATCGCTCAACTAAACGAGTCCATAATTAGGTCATTGTGGGAGATTTGACATAACTTTGCCTTGAAGAATCTAAATCAGGTTAGACCTATAGAATTTGAAAGAATATTGATTGGGCCACTGCTGTGGCCCAATTTCGCATATTGAAGATTCGTAATCACAACGTAGATAATTCCGTTTCAATATCGAGTTCTCAAAAGCAAGAAAAATGTGTATTTTTTTTTGAATTACATAAGTATTGTTTGAAGAAATTAGTTTGAATTTATTCCAAGGGCATCTTGAAGAATATACCGCATTGAAATTTAAAATTTCCCCAAAAGAATTCAACACCAATTAAGCCTTCAGAAGGCTCTACTATGACTCATGAAGACGAAGAAACACAACATGAGATATCAAAATTACAAGAGCAAGTGCACCAAATTTCGCTATCGCAAAGAGCAACAAAAATGAAATGGAAGTTTTGAAGAAAGGCGTGGAAACTAAGATGGATGGTTTGAAGAAAGGCGTGGAAGCTAAGATGAATGGTTTGGAAGCTAAGATGGATGGCATGGAAGTGGGCATGGAAGCTAAGATGGATGACATGGAAGCTAAGATCGATGAAAAATGAAAGACAACATGGAAAACATGAAGAAGGATCTAAAAGTAGACATCAAAGGTTTGGAAAAGTTGATACAAGAAATGTTTCCTAATGGTGAAAAGATAGTAGAGGAAACTCACGATGAGAAAAAAATAAATGTTAATCATGATTTCATAAACTCTACTGTTGGAGGGAAGAACCACCATATTCCAAAAATGGATATGAGGAAGTTTGATGGAAAGGATCCTGTAACATGGATACTACAGATGGAGCAATATTTTGATCTCCATAATGTGCAAAACACACAAAAGGTACGCATTGCAACTTTACATTTAGAACAAAATATATTTGTATGGTATCGATGGCTTTGCTCCCATAAAAAAATTGTCACTTGGTCAATTTTTATGAAGGAAATGATAGCACATTATGAGGATACAAAAAGCAATACCTTATTTAGCCAATTGATAAATCTCAAACAAAAGGGTTCAGTGGTGGAGCACATTGAGGACTTCCAAAAGTTGAATATAAGGGTAATTGATATTCCAGAGGAACACATGATTGATGTCTTCATAGGGACTTTAAAGGATAACATCCAACATGAAGTTCGCGTTTCGAAACTTGATTCATTGGAAAAGGCATTCAAGTTGGCAAAAAAAATTGAATGTAAAATTATGGCGACAAGGAAGCCTACCACTCACATATATAAAGATGGAAGTGTTGCTACTCCTAGACTTCCACAACCTACAAGGTTGACACCACAACAATTGGAAGAAAAAAGAGAAAAAGGGCTTTGCTATAGTTGTGATAGAAAATACACTAAAGGTCATAAGTGTGCTGAGAATAAATTATTTTACATATATTGTGAAGAGGAAGAAGAAAATGAAAAATAATCTTCAAAAGAAGAGGATATACAACAAGAACCAACCCTAGAAGAGGAAGAAATGATTTCGACCATATCGTGTAATGCATTGGCAGGAATTACGACTCCTCAAACTCTTAAGATAGAATGACATATCAAGAAGAAAAAGGTAATAGTGTTGATTGATTCGGGTAGTACCCATAATTTTATTCATTGTAAGGTAGCCAAGGAATTGTATTGTTTCCTATACCCAGCACCAGAATGTCAAGTGATGGTTTCAAATGGAGGAACTATAAATTTCTCTGGAAAATGCCATAAGATCAAGCTAACCATGGGGGAATATGTATTGAATAGTCCAATGCTTTCCATTCCAATGGGAGGTGTTGATGTTGTACTAGGAGTACAATATTTACCATCTTTGGGGACGGTATCTTTTAATTTTCAAGAACTTCTTTTGAATTTTTTTTCAGAAGGAAAGGAAGTTGAATTACCGGGTATCGCAAGGAAGCTGAGAAAGATAATAAGCTCTAATTTCATGACAGAGCTTCTGAAGAAAGAACAACAAGGCGTAGTTTCACAATTATGCTCACTAGAAGTTCCAACATCAAAATCATCTATTTCTGTAGATCTCCAAAAAGTCTTTGACAATCATTCCAAGGTGTTTGAAACTCCCAAAGGACTCCCACCTATTCGTGATCATGATCATGCTATTCATTTGATTCCAGGAAGTGTTCCTCCAAACATCAGGCCTTATAGATATCCTTACTTCCAAAAGAGCGAAATTGAACGTATGATTGCAGAAATGTTAGAGGCCGGTATAATTCAACCTAGTCAAAGTTCTTTCTCTGCTCCTGTAGTATTGGTACACAAGAAGGATGGATCATGGCGAATGTGTCTGGATTATATGGAGCTCAATAAGCTCACCATTAAAGACAAATTTCCCATTCCTGTGATTGATGAATTATTGGATGAATTACATGGAGCAATTTATTTTACCAAGTTGGATCTTCGTTCAGGATATCATCAAATTAGAATGAAGACCGAAGATATTCCAAAAACAGCAATTCGAACTCATGAGGGTCATTATGAATTTTTGGTCATGCCTTTTGGCCTTACCAATGCACCTTCTACATTTCAAGGGTTGATGAATTCCATTTTCAAACCCTTCCTTAGAAAATTTGTGCTAGTATTTTTTGATGATATACTAATCTACAAGAGGTCTTGGAAGGATCATGTTGAACATGTTGACAGGGTGCTCAAACTATTGCAGGAGAAACAATTATATGCAAAAAAATCCAAATGTTTCTTTCGAGTACAAGAGGTGGAATATCTGGGTCATATTGTATCTCATGAGGGTGTTAAAGTAGACCCTAACAAAATTAAAGCCATTAAGGAATGGAAAGTCCCCACAACCATAAAGCAGTTGCGAGGATTTCTCGGGTTAACAGGGTATTATCTCAAGTTTGTTAAGAATTATGGGAGAATAGCAGCACCTCTAACAACATTATTGAAGAAAGATGCATTTTCATGGACTCCTGAAGCAACTAAGGCCTTTGAACGTCTTAAAGAGGCAATGTGCCTAGCACCGATCTTAGCTATGCCAGACTTCACAAAAACCTTTATTGTGGAATGTGATGCCTCAAGAAATGGAATTGGTGTTGTTTTAATGCAATAAGGAAGACCCATTTCTTTTGAAATTTGTCCAATCAAAGGAAAGTATTCACAGAAAGCTATTTATGAGAAGGAAATGTTAGCAATACTACATGCACTAAAGAAATGGCGACCTTACCTAATGGGAACACACTTCAAGGTAAAAAAATATCATGATAGTCTTAAACACTTTTTGGAACAAAGACTATCTTCAGAAGAGCAACAAAAATGGGTCACAAAGATGTTGGGTTATGACTTTGAAATAATATACAAAAAAGGGAAGCTAAATGTTGTTGCAGATGCACTCTCAAGAAAGAATGAAGAGGTGGAAGCATTTCTTTGTGCCATTTTTATTATCCAACCAGATTGGATAACCGAAGCAAGGGATGAATGGAAGAAGGACGAAGAATTGTGGACACTCATTCAAAATTTGCAGCAAGATCCTAGTAAATATGATACATTTAGTTGGAAAAATGATTCCTTATGGTACAAATATCGCTTATATCTTTGTAAGAATTCCCCACTAAAACAAAAGATTCTTTTGGAATTGCACAATTCTCCTTTAGGAGGACACTCAAGATTTTTAAAAACTTACCACAGGGTGAAGAAAGAATTTTTTTGGGATGGCTTTAAATCTAAGATTCAAAATTTTGTGGGATAATTTTTGGTTTTCCAGCAAAATAAAGTTGAAACAATTAAGACCCCGGGTCTTCTACAACCTTTATCCATTCCAAGTCAACGTTGGGAGGAGATTTCAATGGATTTTATCACAAGTTTACCTAAGTCCAAATGAAAGAGTGTCATCATGGTGGTAGTTGATAGACTTACCAAGTATGCACACTTTTGTGCATTATCTCATCCATTTAAAGCAAGTACAGTTGATACTACATTTATGGATGCAATTCAAAAGCTACATGGAAATCCAAATAGTATTGTGACCGACAAAGATCCCATTTTTACTGGAAATTTTTGGACGGAGTTATTTTCTTGTTTGGGTAATCAATTAGCTCATAGCTCATCTTATCATCCTGAATCTGATGGTCAAACTGAGATAGTGAATAAATGTTTGGAAGGATATCTTTGTTGTTTTGTATTTGATAAACAAACACGATGGGTCAAGTGGGTACCGCTCGTTGAATGGTGGTATAACACTTACTTCCATACTGCAGCAAAAATGACCCCATTTATGGAACTTAATGGATATTATCCATCGTCCATCACATCATCTTTAAGAGAAAATTTTAAGGTTCAAGTAGTGGAAGTTCACATCGAGAATCAAGAAGAAGTTCTCCAACTCTTAAAGGATAAACTAAATTTGGCACAAAATCAAATGAAACAACAGGCAGATCAACATCGCAACGATAGAAGTTTTGATGTAGGAGACTGGGTATTTTTACTGCTGCAACCATACAAACAAATGTCCCTCAAGCAAGCTAAGAAGGATAATAAATTATCGCCAAAGTATTATGGTCCTTACAAGGTGCTGCAAAAGATTGGTACTATGGCATACAAATTGGAACTTCCTGCTTCTTCGCGAGTGCATCCAGTTTTCCATGTTTCATGCTTAAAGAATGTTATAGGTGAAAATCTTCCAGTTCAAACAATATTTCCATAACTTGATGAGGAAGGAAAAATCATATTGGAACCTGAAGCGGTCACAGAAATAAGAACTCGACAACTACGAAATTGATCAATTTCAGAGTATAACAGTATATCATCAAGTGGAAGAACTTACCCACTGAAGATTCCACATGGGAGGATGAGAATTTTATATAGAAGCACCCAAAGCTACTCAAGCATTGAGGACAACACTTTTTTGAAGGAGAGGGGCATGTTAGGCCCCTATATTAGTAGTTTAGTCCCTTATTGTTATTAGTGTAGCCCCCTTATTATTATTGTTGTACCTCTGTAACCCCAATATTGTTATTATTGTGCCCTTACATTATTATTTTTAGGTCGGCTAGGATTATATTGTGGCCCCATGGACTCTTGTATATAGAAGGAGGTTTTGGTCATTTGTATCATCCAAGAATTGTTCATTTATGTAATGTATTAGAGGTTGCCCCCTTGAAGTGGCTGATTTCTAAGGCATTGATCTCTCTTTTATTCTATTTTTGGAGCTGGTTTCATAACCAATAATCTCCAAACTAGGTTTTCCTCACAGGCACCAGAACCTCTCCAAAGGTTCAACCTGGAACAAAGGGTTTAGTAGATTTCTCCACTAGTTCAAGGTCCAGCTTTGGATCACCTTACGAAGTGTCCCTCCATATTTATGGTCCTCCTTTCTTGTGAACTGACCACAAAGCATCAATATTGAGCCAATATAGATCCCCCAATTCACAATATGCTCAAGGGTGTGAATACATAGTTAAAACAAGAACCCCATAATAGAAAATCCCCATAAGAAGCGTTTTATGAAACTGAAATATGACGTTTACCACAAAAACATTATTAGAATGAAAATGGGAGAAGGATTTTAGTGTTACCCACTATGTGTGAGTATTCCAGTGGCGGGGGCGAACCTCAGAAACACCAGTCGGTGGACCCATGAGCTATATTCTCCCAACATCACGACGAGCCTTGAATCCTTGGCTTTCATGGTCATATGGTCATCCAAAAGCTAGGGGATGGATTTTGGAGGTAGATTCTACCCTCATGGTGCTGCTGTGAGAGTCATTATTCCATGCATTAGGGTTACATAGAGGCACACTTTTTGGCAAGGAAGGACAAGTCAACTTGGAGGAACTCTTCTACAAGATCAACTCCTATATTTGGTTGTAAATATCTTCATTTCTGTTAATATAAAGAGTTCATTATTTTCCTACATGTGATGTTATGATTTCATGTATTTCAATGCCATGTTTATTCATTGAATAAAGTGATTAGATGATGCTACATAGATGTCGTAGATTGTTGGCTTATGTTGTTTTATTGTGAAATTTTTAATTATAGCGATCTGAGTTAGGATTGGAGCATACAAGCCAATAGAGGAGAGAAGCATAGGATGAATTCCAGATAAGTTTCATCCCATTGTCTATTTAGTTTAAGGAAAACATTATCTTCTTTTCTTTCTGCTATTCTAGACTAGGCCATCAAGTCTAGGGAAGATACTTATGTCTGTAGTCATATATTCAACATAAAAAATTGGTGACATCACTCGAGAAGACGATGTAGGGACTGAACATCCGATATATTATTTGAGTCGAAACCTTAATGATACCAAAATCAAATACACCCATGTAGAAAAGTTAGCTTTAGCGGTCGTTCAAGTTGCCCAAATATTCCACCATTATATACTGCTCCGGAAAACTACGATTGTTTCAGATTGCAACCCTATGAAATATATTTTGTCACATCAATTTTGGGGGGGAAATACTCCAAATGGATCGTTAGCCCGTAGGAGTTTGATTTGGAATTCATGAAATCCAAGTCCAAGAAATCCTTAGTTTTTGTTGATCTAATATGTGACATTCCCGTTGTTGATTCTGAATCTACGTCTGAAAATTTCATTCCAGACAATTCATTGTTTTTTATCTCATCATTTGACCCATGGTATGGAGACATTCTTATATATCTCCATGCCAGACTTTCCAATTAGATACCTCTCTCTCTGAACAACGATGTATTCTATACCAAGCCAAGAATTACATCATCATCGGCAACATCCTTTATCGTCGTGGTATCAATACGGGTTTTCGAAGGTGTCTCACACATGAGGAGGTCGAGAAAGTCTTTAATGAATGCCACTCAAGGGCATGTGGTGGTCATTTTTCTGGTTATTCCACCGCATAGAAAATCCTATGTTTTGGTTACATTCGACACAACATATTTTGCGATTGCATTCACATTATCCACAACTGTCATGCATGCCATATTTATGATCTTAACACTTGTGCTCAGCCCACTCCTTTGCATCATGTTATCACCATAAGTCATTTTGCGAAGTGGGTTATCGATTTCATGACATGTAACCCTCACTCTTCTGGGGGGCATGGATATATCATCGTAGCGGTAGATTATTTTACTAAATGGTTGAGGAGATGCCTACATATAAAAATATTGGTGAAAAAACTGCATATTTTTCCTTTAATCATGTCATCGTACTATTCGGTGTTTTTCAAGACATTGTTACGGACCATGGGAAACACTTTCACAATCACATGATGTCTAAACTAACTGCCAATATTGGGCTTTCCCATGAAATTTCGACTCCCTACTATCCTATGGCTAATGGGAAAGTTGAGGCTATTAATAAAGTTCTCAAAATGATGCTTCAACATATGATAGGGGTCCATCGATCGGATTGGCATTTGATTTTTTATGTTGCTTTGTGAGCATACTGAACCTCTGTTAGGACTGCTACCAAATTTACACCTTTCCAATTGGTTTATGTTCTGAAAGAAATCTTTCCAATTGAATTTGATATTTCATCATTAGAACTGGTTGTAGAACTTATTCATGCCACTTTCATATAAGAGGAACGTCTCTTACATATTACGTTCTTAGATTAGACTGAGCAAGATGTCGCCATGGCCAATGAATCCTATAAGAAACATGTCAAGGCGCAATATGAAAAGAGTGGCAAGCTTCGTGTCTTCTCAAAAGGAGACCTTATCCTTCTATACGACCAAGGGTTTGATAAATTAGGACCAGGAAAGTTCCAACCTATGTGGATAGGTCCATATATTGTCAAACGTGTTCTTGCTAAAGGGTCCTATGAGCTAGTCGATTTTCATGTAGTTCCACTGGCATAACCTCAAAATTGGTTGTACTTTAAGAACAATAATATGCTTGATTTTTTTCAAAGTACACTTTGTACATAGTGTATATAGGTTTTTTTGAGTGTGTTTGCAGTGTGTCTCTTCAGATTTTCCTACGGTTTTTTTTAATCCTATTTATGTTTGGTTTGTCGATTTCGACATCACTTGAACCATATGTTGGTTATGTTGATAATTATATTCATATTACTCAAAATCTATCCTCTGCAAGGTGGTCTATATTTTCTCCAATTGGAAACTTAGTGATTCTACAATGGATTTGTATTGGTCTCTCTACCAACAACATTGTTGATTATAGTGCAGTGGTCGAGCTAATGTCTGATGCTATTTCACATGGTATTCATCATTTAGTCATTAGACTTGACTCACATCTTGTAGTACTACAATTGACTAATGTCTATTCGGCTAGAATTCCAACCATCCTTCACATGTTCTTAAGGGTTCGCCTTCTAGAAAGACACTTTGATTTCATCCAATATCAACATATTTCTAGAAATCTAAATGCATTAACAGATGCATTGGCTAATCATGTTTTAGATAGACATTTGCAACATATGTAAATAAATTTCAATACACATCATATCCATTGAAAGCGATAATAGGAACATAAGAAATAATAAATATAGTTTTCATATATAAAAGTTTGGTTTTACAAAAATTGTGTCCTAGATACATATGGCCATATGGCCCATAATATCAAAAACTATATGAAAATATAGATATAATCCTCCCAGTAGACTAATCATAGTGCTCATGGTAACATGCCACTGCATGAACTATCTTTCGCAGTAGCCGACCAATACAACATGGCACTCCAATTATGTGTTGTTGAAGTTGAATAGGAAGTTGGTGGACCACGATCTCATATATCCCATGTGTCAACCCCTCCATGTGGCACTCCACCTCTACTAAGATATCATATCTATTTAGATCTTGTAGTACATCTCATCCTATTGCATGAACTTGTACTAGTGTTACTTCCTGTTGTGTATCTCCTGCATGATAGAGATATGAAGCACGTATCAGTCGAACAGGCCCAATATCTGCATGACTAGATCCATAGTTTAGTTTCAGATACATCAAAAACACACAAAACAAAAATGTAAAACTTAAAATAAAAAATGGTTGAAATATATTACCCATAACACCCCATTTCTCACCCTCAGGAAGCACGAGCTTAGGGTCGCCACGAAATTCCATCCCTGCATATGGATAGTCATCTATCATAATGAACTTCCTATGCATCCATCTAAAGAAGGTTGGTGAGAAACTAATAGCCGACGGGTCGCCATGTTGGGACATAAGATCTACCCACCTCCTCATCCGTTGAACTATCATATCAATGGCCTCGAGTGTGATATGTTGAGGTTGTAGTAACGAAATCCACTCTAAGGCAAAAGAGATCAAGATTGAACCATAGACAAAAAATTTCAATTTTCCCTCTCTTGCTTTAGTCAGATGCTCTTTCATTTTGACCAACACTCCCTCACACCAGTTGAAAAATGTTGGCTTCATACACTCTAGAGAATACTACATGTATGACCTACTGGTCACGTGAAGTGTGGAGCTACCATCCAATATGGAAATGATGAATAGTATCGAAATCGGATCACATCTTTTATGTTGATTTACCCATCCCTATTTGGTTGGACTTAAGGTCTTCAATTATCGAAGATATAGTCTTTGACTGTTTCTCCGTCCCTTCTCCCACCTAGAAGAGATATGGGGGAACCTCTCATATAGAAACTAGTTAGAAATTATATGTCCTCCACCTTTATCTCAAGCATATGTGCTCTTAATATGAATGTTTGAACTTAAACATCCCATGAATGTACAATATATTCTAGCAACTCCATATTTTTCCTCATACGAGGAAGCCAGAAGAATTTCAATAACCCATAGTCTTTTAGTGCCTGAACGGTAGCCGGGTAATTTTTGCATTCATATAATGTTATTCATGTTCTCTTTCCCACCATATTAAGGCCATTTTGTACCATTGAAGTCCTGAAACATCAAAAGGAGACTCATTAGGATTCATTCCATGCAAAAAAAATGACAAATTTTGAAGGGAACTAGCATATCGAAATTGAGAATTATGCCCAACGCACCCCTACAAAGAGAGATAGTGCATTATAGCTCTCCCTACAGTGTATTTTGACCAAGATTAGCGCTCATTTTGACTTTAGGAGGGTGCGTTGGTCCTGTTGTAACACCATATTATTTTATGTGTAATTGTTGAAAAAATAGAAAATAAAAATAAGAATAAATGTATAAGAAAAGAAAAGAGAAAAAAAGAAAAGAGAAAAAAAGAAAAGAAAAAAGGGTATAAAAAAATGAATACGAAAAGAGATAAAAATAATAATAAAATAGATACATTTAGAAAAAACAAAAAATGATGATGAAAAATCCTTAGAAAAATCAAAATGTGTGAGCTTGTTTAAATGTCGAATTAGATTTAGATTAATTAAGATTAATTGGCCAATCACACTTTAATCGTGATTTATAATTTTTGTAATAAGAAATTTACATTGATTCAACCTTTTTTCATATTTGATAATGGTCGTGCTACAATAAATGACCCCGATTTGACCTGCCAAAACCTATAGTGAGAAAGCCATTCCCCCCCCCCCCCCCACTCCCCCCTCAATGGTTGGGGGGGGGGTGGGGGTGGGAAGCAGTTTTCACCAAAACTGTTGAGGCTAATGTGGCACCCTTTCGACGTTTTCAGGAGTTCACCTCCCAATACCAAAAACAACCAATTTTAGATAAAAGCGACGAGTTGAACTTCTGGGAATCCCTTCTCCCACAATTTTTTTCCCACGTACTCCCTTTTTTACCTAATTCATTGTCTCGTGTCATCTTAGGTATTTACCAAGTCAAAATGTTTTCATCTCCCACAACAATGAAGTTATTTTATCTGTCTCTCCTAAAATCATTTATCATGCCCTACAAATTCAATATAATCCTTCCCATCACCTGTTTTCTACTGAATGTTTAATGTATTTATATAAAAAATTGACTTTCCCTCAAAAATTCCAAATATTTGAATATTTTCTTCCTCGGAATGGTGAGCTTCCCAAGACCAGTCCCCCATATTCAACTTCCATTTTTCTTGAAATTTCCAAGCTCGTAATTACCATGGTAACCCGAGAGCTTGGATACTATACCAATCATTGGGTAGATGATAAGGTATTAGTATTCCTATCTACTTTTGAAATTGATCAAAATCCCTCTCTTATTTTCAACTACAGTCATTTGTGGTCCAATGAAATCCATGATCAGTTAGTTAATTTTAAAGCAGAAGGTGTCTTCAAATACTAGTCAGTACTAGTTTACCTTATGGTGTATTATCAGGCAGATAAATTCAACTTTCCTCTACAAAAAATGGATAATGAAGGTAAACCTTGGTCATTCATTCATTGGACCTCTCTAGTTATAAATAACTCAGGGAATTTTTCTTACACAGACTATGTTGATAAATTCATGCATACTTCACTATGTTTGTTAAGTAGTGATGTGGGGGAGAAAAACAGTTTTCACCAAAACTGCTGAGGCTAACGTGGCACCCTTTCGGCATTTTCGTGGGTTCACCTCCCAATACCACAAACATCCAACCTCCCCCCCCGTAGTACCACCACCCTCCCGCCAATGGTTGCCTCCTCCGCAAACCATCTTCTGCCACTTAGCCGTTGTCTTTCTCCACTCGCTTCTTTCCACCTGTCCTGCCACATCAACAACCCTCCATGTCACCTATTAGTTAAATGATCAAATTTAACGTGAATTTTATGAATGTTACACCATTAACTCCCATCATCTATCTCTTTAACTAATTAAAGCTCCCGCTCAATAAAACGTTTATCTAGTCGTTATGAAAACCATATCAGTTGTTATAAAGAACTATGACATCCAAAGTTCACTTATTTTTCTCGCCATTCGATCCTGTAGGTCGAAAAAAAAAATAATGTCTATTGTCAGCATTCAACAACAATCCTCCTGCACACAGTCAAATTATTGCAGGTAAACCAGTGCTTAGACCTATTTTCTCTAAGTTCTCTTCCCTCAAATTATCTTAGGAGTTTTTCATTTCCACCTTATCTTTATTTAACACCATGTTGAAAAGCAAGGGAAAAGGAAAGGCCACTAAATCGAATCCCCTCATTCCTCTAGTCCCTCACTTTACAAATCCCCCTTAGTAGACACCCAACACAAAGTTGGAGAAACTCTATCAAATTTCAACCTTTACGAGCTGCATAATTTGGCTAGGTAGAGGTATTTAGATAAAAGCGACGAGTTGATCTTCTGGGAATCCCTTCTCCCACAATTTTTTCCCACATACTCAATTTTTTCCATAATTCATTGTCTCGTGTCATCTTAGGTATTTACCAAGTCAAAAGGTTTTCATCTCCCACGACAATGAAGTTATTTTATCTATCTTTCCTGAAAGTATTTATCATGCCCTACAAATTCAATATCATCCTTCCCATTACCTGTTTTCTACTGAATTTTTAATGTATTTATATAAAAAATTGAATTTCCCTCAAAGAGTCCAGATATTTGAATATTTTCTTCCTTGGAATGTTGAGCTTCTCAAGACTAGTCCCCCATATTCAGCTTCCATTTTTCCTGAAATGTCCAAGCACGTAATTACCATGGTAACCCGAGTGCTTGGATACTATACCGATCATTGGGTAGATGATAAATTATTATGGTTCCTATCTACTTTTGAAAGTGATCAAAATCCCTCTCTTATTTTCAACTACAGTGATTTTTTTTCCAATGAAATCCATGATCAGTTATTTAATTTTAAAGCAGAAGGTGTCTTCAAATACCAGTCAGTACTAGTTTACCTTATGGTGTATTATCAGGCAGATAAATTCAACTTTCCTCTACAAAAAACGGATAATGAAGGTAAACCTTGGTCATTCATTCATTGGACCTCTCTAGTTAGAAATAACTCAGAGGATTTTTCTTACACAGACTATGTTGATAAATTATTGCATACTTCACTATGTTTATTAAGTAGTGATGTTATCCCCAAGATCTCTCTAGAGATAAAGAATTTTTTACATTTCTCAGAACAAGGCAAAGTAGGAGACTCGTATCTTTATAAGAACTACACTGAAATCATAGTTTATGGATCAGGATTGCCTCCCTACAGGCTGCCAGTTTTTTTAACTGTTAGGAACTTTGCATTAGAATATTCTAGGAAAATGTTAAATATGGATGAAGTGCATTTTGTCTCTTACAAGAAAAAGGCACAGTTTAATATCAAAGCACACATAGGACCATACATCATCAATACTAGAGTTGCACCAAAAGAGATAGAAACACTTTTAAGTCAGATGAAGTTTCAACTTAGTTTCTCTTGGTCATATGATCCTCAAGGTATCATTTCTAAGCTTAGATTGGAACAAAAAAGTACTTCTTATGCACATACACCAAGGCCTGAGATTTAGCAATATGAAAATCAAGAACAATGGACAAAAGGTACCTTGCAGGAAGCCGAAGAAAAATCGGTCAGCTAGTCATCTATGTAGACACATGTTTCTAAAGAGAAAATTTTTAAAAGGGAGAGAGGAGACATGTCCCCAACTGACTCTTAAGCTGCACAATACCTTGTTTTCAAAAGAAAAAGGGACCAAATACCAAGGTAATTCTCATAAGACATATTCTCAACGAAATACACAAATAATCACCATTCAATATGAAAATCCAGAGGGAGGAGACACAAAACAACCAGCCACAATGATCTTATTAGGGACTTCTACCCCTTCTTCTACCAAAGACAGAGGAATAGTGCAATCAACTATTTTTGAAAAGAAAATACAATCTCTAGTGTCATCAAGTTCACAGCTTACTACTCAACAACAAAGTATCTTTTCAAGATACAGAGAAATGAAATTGAAGAATGAAGCACTGAAGGCTTCTACTTACTCTGAATTTTGGAAACAAACAACTAAGACTCATCATAGACTACTTTCTGCATTTGATGCAGAGAAAGGACAATTCCATATGGCCTTCATGGAACCACTAGTGCCAGCTCCTGGGAGTGATGAAGACTATAAATCCTCCATTTTTTCAATTGAAACCAATAAAATACATGAAATCGATCAGATCGATTTACATAAGAAGGCAAGGGAATTGATATTTTCGTTGCTCACCAGTTCAACCATGATTGTTTCTAAATTACAGTCATATTTAAATAATATGAATTCTCAATTAAAAATTGAAAAATTGTCATAATTTTCTAAGGATAATAGAATCAAATCTCTGGAGGATTTGTTCATAAAATTAGGACATGATCCTAAAGATGTTAAGGCAACAAAAGAAGTCATCAAGAACAAAGAAGCATGTATCCAAGCACTAAGGAAGAAATTGAATCAACCTTCTACAGAGCATCCTCAAGCTAAAGAGATTGTTGATATAAAATTAGAAAAGGAGAAATTTTTTAATATAGCAGTTGAAAAAAATGCACGAATACAGGTCCAAGGGTGAATTATTTAAGCCCTAGGTCCCTAAAAAACACCAAAAAAATGCATGAAATTACAAAATTCCACCATGAAATGAAAGAGAGGTTTTAGCTCCTACCTGGAAGTGTCGACGCTTGAAATGGTCTACCAAATTAATCGTAATCAACTGCAGAAGATCAAGGGAAAAAAGTACTCATAACTATAGCATTAGAAGGTAAATGTGAAATAGTAAAAATGAATTTTCATTTTGATTACTTATGGTCATTTCTTCCATTATTTTATTCATATGTAATGTGTTTAACTATTTATGATTAATTTTTATCATGAAAAAGGTATTTTTAATCCTTTAATGGTGTTCTGATCAGGTCGATAACTATTTGAAGAATTTTTTCATGTTTTGAACATATCATTTTGACTAGAGAACATACTTTTATCACTTTTGGAGATCTTCAAACTCACAAAAAAGGAACCCCTTGGCGTCTTCTTTAAGCTATTTTCGGACTCCCAAAATATGAAAATACTGTCAATCACCTGTCTTTTAAAACTCGTTAAAGTAAATGAAAATATGACTGCTTAGTATAAGTTTAACCCTTTTACTGACTGAGATAAATTATTTACAAAAAATTAATACCATAGTCGATCATGGGTAAGAAGCTCTCTTGGGTAGTGTTTTCTACCTTTTTAGAAGCAAGAGACTATCTACGAAAAGGAACCTTTGGCCCTTTTATTTTTTTCCTCTTTTACAAACTCTCTAAACATGAAAAATATGTCGAGTTTTACCTCCGCTAGACTCATAAAAACATCAAACTTGAATGCACTCATCAAACATGACGAGACCGAACCACTCCTTCTCAGGGTTCTTCAAACATACTTGGAGGGATTCATCTGAAGGATGAACTTACAAATCAAGAATATGTTATCCTCCTCAATCTTGTTAAAAAATAGATAGGTACTAACCAGTATGGTTGGGGAAATTGGGAAAAGAGGGTACTCCACTTGTTAATGGAAGTGAATCGCTCTTGAACATGATACTCTTCCACTTCATCTTCGTGGATGTTGGGTTGGTAAATCTGCTTGTCTTTTGGTTCATCATACTGTTTCAAGGCCTTCATTTCAGTTTTTGGTCAATGCTTCCAACTCCATTAAGTGTCACCAATGTCTTCAAGAGAAGTCATTTACTCAATATCTTCTACAATACTCTTAAACCTCAATTCCATGTTTGTCATTCTTGATCCATTTATGTATCTTCATCATTATGTCTCAAATCATGATATATGTTTCGTGTCATTGATGTGGGATACATCAAGGCCCTATTACGATGGGTCACTTCTTGTTGACATTAGCTCATTATCTAGGAAGTTGACTTAGAATCACCTTTCGGTACCTTGGTTCTTGCATACATCAATGGCAAGTTTCCTCACTATCGGTGATAGTTTTACATCGTTGGCCTTCGAACGATATATTCTGTGTGTTCATACCATATGAATTTTACTGCAGTACCTTGAGAGCCATTAACATCATCGGTGGTTTCTCTCGTGTCTGTTAACAGCTTACATCATTGGCCAGTAATAAGATGGTCTCTACCATGTCTGAATCCAGCTCATTAATTCACATGGAGACTCATACATTGAATGGTCATGTGAACGAGATAGAAGATCCTAGATCTAGTTTCATCCATCCGGGCTGTGATTTCAAGATTAATACGATAATTACAAAGTATGATGGCAATGATCATAGAAACAGTCATCCAGTCATGGGTCCACCATTTCTCATCAGTGGACGTATCATTTTTATCATTGTTCATGTAATGTTAGCTTATGTATTAAGTATGGGTATGCCTCCCTCATAAAATATCTCATGATGTAAATGTATTGTAACAGAAGATGATCTCATCGGTTGTTCTTGATCTTGAATTTTCACAAGGTAAAGCACTTCAATCATCCGTTTTCATTTTTTACTTTTCTCTTTAGGGGGGGAATCTGTTATAGGCCATTTTGTCACATCTAGTCAATAGGCATTCAGATGGGATCATTTACATCCTTTGAACACTTTGTCATCCTCCCTACACAAATCCCTAAGCATGACTCTCCTTAAACCCTGAATTTCTACCTTTAATTGCTTCATTTCAGTGATTTTTAGGCCCAACGCACCTTGGCTCTATATAGACCAGGGTTCACTAGCAGGTTGGCCCTCTCTGGACCTGTGTTGATCACCAACAGGTTTCCCCTTGCTGGGGGTGCATTGATTCTAGAAATTCAGGAAAAATAAAAATAATCCTGAAGCTTCCTCTTCCATAAGCTTCCAGGAGTTGTTATAACTATTTACCTTGGATGAAAGTCTTGAATTTTATCCTATCCTACCTTATATATTTCACCCCTTATCCCTTGAGTTCATCCTCCCATCAAGAGTGGATCTCAAGCCTAGATTGGTAAATGGATAAGAAACATTAACCTACCTTCCTCTTTTATATATTTGTAGCCATCCACAAGCTAGGGGTTGGATTTTGGAGATAGATTCTACCTTCAAGATGTTACTGTGAGAGTCATTGTTCCATGCATTAGGGTGACATAGAGGCATACTTTTTTTCAAGGAAGGACAAGTCAACTTGGAGGAGCTCTTCTACAAGATCAACTCCTATATTTGGTTGTAACTCTCTCAATTTCTATTAATACAAATAATTCATTGTTTTCCTATATGCGATGTTATGATTTCATGTATTCCAATGCCATGTTGATCCATTGAATAAAGTTCTTAGATGATGCTACACAAATGTCATATATTGTTGGCTTGTGTTGGTTGATTTTGCAGGTTCTAATTATAGCGATCAGAGCTAGGATTGGAGTGTACAAACCAAGAGAGGAGCAAAGCATACAATGAATTCCAGGTAGGCTTCATCCCATTATCTATTTACTTTAAGGAAATAATTAGCTTCTTTTCTTTCTATTGTTCTAGACTACAACATCAAGTCTAGGGAATATACTTCTATCCGCAGTTGTAGATTCCACATAACGATAATTCCATTATCTTTCCCTTCATAAGTTTTTTTAATTTTACACCCTATCACCCGCAATCTATGTTTCCCTTGGGCGCCAAGTGTTGTGGTGAGGATATCTTTCCTGTTAGTTACTATGCAATGGAAATGAATGAGGAGTAGATGCGATGGTGGAGGTTGCGATTCACAGGGTTGTAACAAAGCTGAACAATCTTCTGCAACTTTCCAAATTGTTGTTCCTCCTAAAAATCATGAAAAATTTATCCAAATGGAAACCTCGACTGTTATAGAAAGTTTATTTTTCTCAAATTCTAAGATTCTTGATGCTCTTGAATAGTGGGTCTTCGACCCCGATTACACGAGGGGAGGGAAAAAATAGTACTTCAATGCCCTTCCCTTGTATTGGAAAATGAAAATCTTGTTGGGAAAGGTGTTGGCTGAGAAATAAGTGGAGCGCTATAATATCTTCACCAACTTAGAGGATGTTAAAAGGGTGCAGTGAAATCAACACTTCATTTTGGAACATGTGAATGAATATTGGACCATATTGAGCATCTTATACCATGTATCTCTGCTACTCCAACCCCACCAGGTTCAAGCACCAAAGATCCAACATTACTCACCTCTTTAAATTATTAAAATGTATCATGCTTGATCTCACGATTAAGTTTTGAGACTTGACTCTAGATGGCTTTTATCTGTAAGTTAAACTACACAATTATTAATAAAGTTTCCATATATTTTAATTTTTTTACTTATTTTAAAATAACATTAATTATCATTACATAATAATCTATATAATAAACATTTATCTTTAACGTATTTTAAAATAACATAAATTATCATTTTTTAATAATATATATAATAAAAATTTACTTAATTAAAAATAAATAAAAATCAAACCAAAATGCTTATCATAAACCTATTTAAAACACTAGCTACTTTAAATTTTCACTTAAGAAATATCTTCACACGAAAACTAGACACATTTGGATGAAAATCATAGCGAACAACAACTATGCTGTTAGATAATACATAAACTAGCAACTGCACCATATGCTGCAAAGGAAACGATGTAAAGAAGTAACATAGGAAAGAGTAGTATATAGGAAAAAATATGTGATATGTTATGTGATTTAATTGAATATTTAACTTATAAATATGAATTATTTTATCTAAAAGAAATTCTAGGTTTGGAATTGTTTGGATGAAAAAATTGGTTTTTTATAACCTAGGCATGCTCTTCCTTTCATAGTGATGTCTGATTATGCACTATGGGCCACATGGCAGACTATAAAATGTAACAGATTTGAAAAATTGTAGGTGCACTTGGTATGCTTAGATTTTTAATTAAGTATAACCCCAAAAAATGTCACAATAACTCTAAACCACCATCAACATATGCATCAAAACCCTGTATACTTCACTTTGCTAAATTGATGCAATAACTAGCTTTCTGGTGAAACAACAATAATAGCATCCATAATGGCCGTATACTTCACTTTGCTAAATCGATGCAATACCTAGCTTTCTGGTGAAACAAAAATAATAGCATCCATAATGGCAATCTCTTCTTTTGTAATACAAATTAAAAAATCAAAACCCTGAATACTTCTGCTGTTGTGAAGCAAAAACATCAAAACTTCCCACTTCAAAAACCCAAAGCTTGTAGTCTATCTTCAAAGCCTTAATTTATACTGAACGAAGCCATTAGTGGGAAATGATTTATGGTGAGTGAGATGCAACTAATCTTATTTCAGAATATAAAAAGAAAATTTGTCAAGTTTGGTACCTAGCTTTCTAATTAAACAATAATAGTAGCATCCATAATGTCCATCTCTTCTTTTTTTCATACAAATTAAAATATCACAACCCTAATTACTCTTACTATTGTGAAGCAGAAGTATGAAAACGTCACACTTCAAAAACCCAAAGCTTGCAGTCTCTCTTCAGAGCCTTAATTTATATTGGAGGGAATGACTAATAATTTAGTTTGTTTTTGTTTTTTCCTTCCAGATTACACCATCTACCATTAATACAAAAATTATAAAAATAATTCAAAGCACTTTGGTTTATTCTATTTATAGAAATTTAAGATTCTAAAAATTCCTTGGTATTGGAAATCTTTTGGGTGGAACGTCCTCGAAAGGAACCCCAAGTCCAAGAGAGCGTACTCCAGGTGCATCGACTATTTTGGTTTTGGTGGTGTTCTATTTTAGTGATAAGTTTGGCTGATTAAGATTATCTGCAATCCTTCCGTGTAACCTTGCGTTGTCAACAAACATTTCAAAACCTGACAATTATATTAACTAACGCTTGTAAGGGTTCCAATGGTGATCAAGGCACTACAAAGTGGAGTCTTTGTTTTTATTGAGAAATCTGTGGTTAAGCCTGCGAGATTGTATTCTAATGGAAAAATAAGCGTGCCCATCTCTGCAATTTCATCTAACAATAATATTTCAAACGCAAAACCCTAAGTCTTAATAAGCAATGAAACCCGATTTCAAACAGGGAACAAGAAAAAAAGAAAAATGAATTTCAATATAGATGGGCTAACCTGTGCCGAGGAAATGAAAACTCGGCCGCCAGTTATATCTGTGAAGCTCAAAGAATGGATGAGAGATTCAGTAATGGAAGAATTTGATGCAATATTCTTTATGAGATTGTCGTTTATGATGCAACTGTCTTGATATGTTTTTAATTGTGGATATATTAATTGGTTTTCAATTTCTCTGGCAGAAGTTGGGAATATCATCTTTTTGTAAGTTAGGAAGATCATATTTTATATATATCCCCCTGGTGAAATTCTGACTTCTGTTTTTTGTTTTATTACTATGGTCGAGCATATTGTCAAGCATATTCAGGAAGGCCCCTTTCTGCACTATGTATTTGATAGAATATCTCCTTCGGAAAGTTTGAAGAAACCAAGGGATTATGCGGATATGTTTGAAAAGGTTGACAGTTGGGCTAAGATCAGAAATTCTCTGAGAGATATAGCCCTGATGCGACCTGATTGGCTATTTCTGGTGGTGTTCTATTTTAGTGATAATTTTGGCCGATTAGGATTATCTGCAATCCCTCCGTATAAACTTTGGTTGCCAACAAACATTTCAAAACATGAAAATTCTAGTAACTAACACTTGCAAGGGTTCCAATGGTGATCAAGGCATTGCAAAGCAGAGTCTTTATTTTTATTGAGAAATCTGTGGTTAAGCCTGCGAGATTGTCTTCTAATGGAAAACAAAGCGTGCCCATCTTTCAAACGCCAAACCCTATGTCTTAATAAGCAATGCAACTCGATTTCAAACAGGGAACAAGAAAAACAACAAAATGAATTTCAATATAGATGGGCTAACTCGTGCCGAGGGAATGAAAACTCGGCTGCCAGTTATATTTGTGAAGCTCGAAGAATGGATGAGAGATTCAGTAATGGAAGAATTTGATGCAATATTCTTTATGAGATTGTCGTTTATGATGCAATTTTCTTGATATGTTTTTAATTGTGTATATATTAATTGGTTTTCAATTTCTCTGGCAGAAGTTGGGAATATCATCTTTTTGTAAGTTAGGAAGATCATATTTTTGTATATATCCCCCTGGTGAAATTCTGACTTATGTTCTTTGTTTTATTACTCTGGTCGAGAAGATTGTCAAGCATATTCAGGAATCCCCCTTTCTGCACTATGTATTTGATAGAATATCTCCTTCGGAAAGTTTGAAGAAACCAAGGGATTATGCGGATATGTTTGAAAAGGTCGATAGTTGGGCTAAGATCAGAAATTCTCTGAGAGATATAGCCCTGATGCGACCTGATTAGCTAGTTCTGGTGGTGTTCTATTTTAGTGATAAGTTTGGCCGATTAGGATTATCTACAATCCCTCCGTATAACCTTTGGTTGCCAACAAACATTTCAAAACGTGAAAATTCTAGTAACTAACGCTTGCAAGGGTTCCAAAGGTGATCAAGGCACTACAAAGTGAAGTCTTTGTTTTTATTGAGAAATTTGTGGTTAAACCTGCTAGATTGTCTTCTAATGGAAAAAAAAGCTTGCTCATCTCTGCAATTTAATCTAACAATAGTATTTCAAACGCCAAACCCTATGTCTTAATAAGAAATGCAACCCGATTTCAAACAGGGAACAAGAAAAACAAAAAAATGAATTTCAATATAGATGGGCTAACCTATGCCGAGGAAATGAAAACTCGGCCGCTAGTTATATCTGTGAAGCTCGAAGAATGGATGAGAGATTCAGTAATGGAAGAATTTGATGCAATATTCTTGATGAGATTGTCGTTTATGATGCGATTGTATTGATATGTTTTTAATTGTGGATATAATCCAATGAAATTTGATTAATTGGTTTTCAATTTCTCTGGCAGAAGGTAGGAATATCATCTTTTTGTAAGTTAGGAAGATCATCTTTTTTTATATATCCCCTTAGTGAAATTCCAACTTCTGTTCTTTGTTTTATTACTCTGGTCGTGTAGATTGTCAAGTATATTGAGGAAGCCCCCTTTCTGCACTAAGTATTTGACAGAATATCTCCTTCGGAAAGTTTGAAGAAACCAAGGGATTATGCAGATATGTTTGAAAAGGTCGGCAGTTGGGATAAGATCATAAATTCTCTGAGAGATATAGCCTTGATGTGACCTGATGCTCATACAAAAATTGAATCAAGATATTTCTCCTGATAGTGAAGAAGAAAATGTTCTCTGGAATTTGAATGGAAGGCAAAGTTCAGATCATCAGGGCCATCCAACTGTTTGGGGTTTGTTGATTCAAGATAGAAGTGTTTTAGCAAATGTTTGTTATATTTTGAAGAAAACGCAGATTGTTTCAACCATTGGATATTGTACCAGTTTCTATTTGCAAGCGAAAAATTCTTTGGTCCAACTCCACATATCCAACTCACTAATTCTTGACTTCTCTAGTCTGCACCATAATATTTCTCGATGCCAATTATTTATCCATTCATTAAGACATTCACTGCCATTGTTTATCATGCTAATCATCCCTTTTTGTTTCTTACCAGAAAACTAAGGTTTTACATCATTTACATGGGTAAATTCCAAATTGTGAAGCTCCTGATAATAAGTACACTATATATTGAGTCTTAGCCTGGTCTGAAAATAATTACACTATATATTGAGTCTTAGCCTGGTCTGAAAATAAGTATGCTATATATTGAATCTTAGCCTGGTCTACTGTAGTAAACAAACGTAATTCATTTTTTCATTTAATTAATTAATTCAGAATACTGGTGCATTCAAATCGGTTCCTTGTGTTAATTCTTGCCAAATAAGTGTGTAATGGTTGGAATTTAGGTGCAACTCTTAAAAAAAAATAGAATAAACCCATTATTTATGAGATCAAAGGCATATCTTGTGACACTAGCTGTTTTTTAATTTAAAAAAATAGGCATGTGTCCTACTTATTATCCTGTTCATGGGTAGATTTCAAAATATTTGCTAGGCATTAATCAATATAAATCCAAACAACCCATATTTTTTAATATTTTGGATGAACCTGAAAATTACAATTTCAAACAAGTGAAACATTGGCTGGTTTTTGATGTCCAAAGATGTTATGAAGATGTGGAAATGCAATGTGACATTGGTTTTCCAGAATAGAGCCAAATATTATGTTGGATTTAGATTATGCCTTATGCCTTGAGTGAAAACAGAGTGGGAATAATGTGTGGAGTTCCCTCCATTGTCATGTCCATTTCAATGGTTGAACTTTAATGACAATTATTGAATAGTCATGTACATGAAAATGTACCTAGGTGTGAGGCTGGCTATAATCCTCTATGTAGAATGAAAAAACTTCAAAGAAATATTGTGGTTATTAAATCTACTGTTTAGATATGTTGAGAGAAATATATTCAGAAAATAGGATAGAGGTGATAATATAAAGAGATTTAAATTGTGGCATGGATCTTTCAAGCTTGGATGATTGTCTGTGTGTTAATTACATATTCTTGAATGAGTTGAGTATCGCATGATGTAGAACTAAGCTATCCACATTTGGAATTGAATGAGATTTTAAAAGAAATAAGGGAATTATTTGGAATTTAGCAAATGGAATGCTGAAAGAATCTTCAGTTTCCTGTTTCATATTGTTCTTATGATAAAACTTAAAAGCACCTCTGGGTTGCTACTTTCGAAACTCTTAAAACTGCTTGAATTATTGATGACAATTGAATAGTTATGGACATGAAATGTAGCTGCAGAAGGGTAAATAAATACAAAGGACCCTGTGTTTTTTACTAACAAAGAAATTGAATTTTTTTTGTCATGGATATGGAAATCCATACACAAGGGTACAAGGGCCTGCAACTGTATCTATTCAGTGTTGTGCAAAATTCCTTGGTATTGGAGTAAGTACAGGTTTCACTTTAAATTATGTCTCTGAAATAAACTTCACTCTAAATTAAATAGATAAAAAACACACTAAATCTGAATAAAATAACTTTGCACATGAAATGAAGCTCGAAACCAAATCTGCATAATCTTATATAATGCGACCATGTTCTTACAACTGGTGCATGAACTCACTCTCGTGGGTAACAAATATAGCTAGAGAAAACTTCCCAACACTTTTATAGACATCTATAACTACCTTGAATGTGAATTCGTGAAATGAAGCTCGAAACCAAATCTGCATAATCTTATATAATGCGACCAGGTTCTTGCAACTGGTGCATGAACTCCCTCTCGTGGGTAACAAATCTGGCTAGAGAAAACTTCCCAGCACTTTAATAGACATCTATAACTACCTTGAATGTGAATTTGTTTGGCTGAAAACCCTTTTGTTTCATTTTGTAAAACAATCTTCTAACACCATATACCAACCCTAGCTTCCCATAGCTAATTATCATACTTGCATAAGTAATTGTATCCGGTTCAATACCTTTGGCTTGCATGCTTATAAACATCTTGTAAGCTTCATTAATCCTCCCAGCACTACCAAATGCATATATAACAGCATTGTAAGAAGACACATCAAGATCCAACCCAGAAGTTCTCAGTTCATCACAAGCTTCCAAAGCTGCTCCATTGCCTCTCTTGGAATGCCTCCTCTCTTCAGAAGAATGCCTAGTGTTTTGTATGTAGTTTCATTGGGTGAAACCTTTAGTTTTAACATTTGATGAAAAACTTCATCAACCTCTCGCAATCTTCCATCTGCAATGAACATGCTAATGACACTATTAAAAGAAAGAATATTAGTAAGAAATCCTGATTGTAACATTTCCTTTACAATTTCAGTGGCTTCATTAAGCCTTCCATTCTTTTTGTATAAGGACAACATCATGGCAACTGAAAATTCATTTGCCTGCTACTTTTCCTTCAAGACTTTGAACACTTCTTGTGCTTTAGTGACCATATCAGCACGAGTATAAAGTTCAAGCGTACAGCCTGATAAAAAGGCATCCAGATCAACACCCAATTTCTGTATGCGTCTGTATGTTTCTTGTGCTTCCTTCAAAAGACCACGTTTACTATAAACCTTAATCGAAGAACTATACACCACAGAGTTCCCAGCAAAAACAACATCTTGCATTATTTGAAAGTAACGTACAACTTCTTCCACACATCCAGCTTCAACAAATGCATGCATTTATCAAGGCACCATAAACCAGAAAATCTGGTTCAACTCCAAACAAAATTACAAAATACAAAAACTTCTCCCAGAAAGGGGAAATACAACAAAAAACAATCAAATATAAATGTATTGTAAATTCATATGGATATTAGGAGTTTTCTGGAAATTCTCAAATAGAACAATTTTAATCGTCAAGTAGAAAGTGACAGTAATATAGGATTTTGGTTTTTTTTATGTGTGTTCTAACTTGGATATTTGAGAATACCTGGTTTATCTGCGCTTAGAAAATGTATTATTTTGGTAGTATTGATAATTGAGAAGAATTTATCAAGGCACCATAGTAAACATATGGTTCGACACATGTTTTAATAATATTTTCAAACATCTTCTCTGCCTCTGCAGCTCGACCCAATCTTCCATAGGCGGAAATAACAACACAAAATAATGAACAGTTAGGCACAAACCCTACTTCCTGCATTTTAATAATGAAGTAATTTGATTCATCTAGAAGTCCTGAACTTGCAAGTGTATGAATGATAGAGGCATATGTGCATTTGTCAGGCAAGCCGCAAAACCCCTTGAACTTCCATTCTTTAAAACAACTTCAAAACCTTGTTAGCAAATGCATTTATCAAGGCACCATAAACCAGAAAATCTGGTTCCACTCCAAACAAAAATAGGAAATACAAAAACTTCTCTCGGAGAGGGGAAAATACAACAAAAAAAATAAAATAGAAATGTATTGTAAATTTATATCTGACACCCTTCTTGTAGCCCCAAAACGGAGAACCACACACAGACGAAGCCGCACAAGTGGATTGGAATGCTGCAACCTTCTGCACTGCCTGAATCGTATTCTGGTTGGATGAGGCTGTAGTTCCCTGAAGTTGATTGGCATCATGTAGGGAAATTTCATTATAATTTACATGTAAAAAATTAAAAAATGACATCGATTGATACAAATCAAGTTAAGCAGAGACTGAAACGAGGGTTTCAAATGGTACCTGATGTAGCGTTAGACCAAAGATTGGTTGAGAAAAGGCTGTCGATGTTTCGGTCCATCCATTCTCTTAGCACATTCACGGAATCTCGAGGTAGATGAACTCACGCCTCGTCGCAGACCACAGATTCACTGTGACTTTCATCACTTTTAAATGCATGTTGTCAGGTTCTCGCCTGCAACAGGCTTACTCTGAGCGCATAGTAGCTTTCCCAGGTTTCAACATCCGCTTCCTCCAGGTCCTTCGACATCCGCTTAGTCTAGCTCCCTCACATCAAAATCGAACGAAATCGAAGAAGAAGAGGCAAGGTAGAAACTCTGGTATCAAAGCTTATGGAGAAATCGAAAGGATTCGTAGACAGTTCTTTCAATTTCATGGTAACTAAAACAATTTTCTTATTTTAACTCAATAAAAACAATATTCAATCCTAAGGTCTATAGTATTTCAATCGTCTAACATTACAATCAACGGTACACAATGGTACAGGTGGCATTTGAGGGGAGTTATTTTCAAATAAGAACGCTTTACAGCATAAATATTGAATAAGAAGGTGAATCCATCTCATGTTTTTACTAGAATTTTAAAGTTTGGCATCTTTTTATACCCACTGAAAGGCAAGAGAAGTTATATGGTAAACAATGTATGGTAAAAAAGTTTTGATTTTTAAAAATTTTCAATCACTCTATAAAATTTATTAAAGTTTAAAAGTTATATTAAATTGAGTTTTTTAAAAATAAAAAATTAATATTGAAATTTAAATTTCTATTTTTTGGTTGATTAATATTATTGAAATAAGTAAATTTATGGGATTTTTAATAGAATTATCAGAAATAAAATTTATTTAAAAAATTAAAAATAAAAAAATTTCTCCCAACAAGTGTCATAAAATACATATATCAAATCATATCCATTAACTATATGACACTTCAATACATGTACAATTTACAATTTATTAATAACAAGGCAAAAACAAATTATTAAAATTTAAAAGAAATTATATTAAATTGAGTTTTTTTAAAATAAAAAATTAATTTTGAAATTTAAATTTCATTTTTTAGTTGGTTAATATTATTGAAATGATTAAATTTATGGGGTTTTTAATAGAATTGTAAATAAAATTTATTTAAAAAATAAAAAATAAAAAAGTCTCCTTAACAAACAAGTGTCATAAAATTACATATATCAAATCATATCCATTAATTATCTACAATTCAATACCTGTACAATTTACAATTTATTAATAATAAGACAAAAAGAAATGCTTAACTCCACCATGCTAAAGTCATAACCATGTAAGCATTTTTATTTGCCGAGAACTAATAAAACTAGCAATTTTTGAATTCACAATGTCTTCCTCAAACAATGAACTAATGCAAATTGATAGAGACATATTCACCCTCACTCCTACCAATGACATATGATAACTATGTGTCTATTATAATTTATTTAAAAAATTTAATACTATAGGTTGATTTTATATGACCAATCTCCAATTCAATCTTGGTATGCATAAGAAAAAATAATATTTTTCAACTTTTGACCTTATTTTTGTTATATCCTTTCCTCAGTGTGCAGTTAGAAAAACATATTATTAAAAAGTTGTTTATTTGTAAAAGTATTTATTTATTTTCTTTCATAAGCATTTAGTTAAATATATTTTTTTACTAAATTATAATATTATAAAATTTTATATTATTAAAATTTATTTAATTTTTAGAATCGTGATTATAATTTTAAATTATTATAATCATTAGTTTTAATATATAAATAAATTCAACTTCTTAAATATTTTTAATTTAACTTCATTTCTAAATATTAATAATAAATATTAATAATTTTATTAAAATCAAATAATACTAATCATATTATATGATATATTTTTTTTAATAATATAAAAAATAAATAACTAAAACATTTAAATCTTGAAATATTTAATAGTTTGTTCTTATCTATAAATGAAATCAAATCCTTTTTAATTGAGAATGTTTCTTTCATTATTATTTTACATGCTAATAAATTGATTTAATTCATTTTTTAAAATTTTTGCTTGAAGTTAAATTTTAAATATATTTGCTTGACTTATTGTGAATTCTAATATATATATATATATATATATATATATATATATATATATACATATATACATATATTTTATCTATGAATAATTTTAGTGGTTTATCATTAAAATATTTGTGTATAGCAAAAAGACATTGGTTTTACTTTTGAGAATTTTGTATATATCTACTTGACTTACTGCATACTCTCTTCATAACTATCATTTTACACATGTAGAAAAGTTTAATGTAAATATGAAACAGTTAAAGGTAATTCTAGGGGATTTGGAGTGTTTCTTCACAACTCTACAATTAAAGTAAAAAATTATTATATGAGTTACCCCAAAGTAAGATATATAACAAAAATTGATGTGTTCATATTGTAATGATTGTTTCCTGTAGGTGCTTATGTTCCCCAAAAGGTATTTACAAAGATTGATTTCTACATAAAATCTTTACATAGGTTGTGCATTTACCATATCATTTTTAACTTTTATAAGTATCTTTGTGAGGCATAAGGAGGTTGCATAACATTACTTATAAAGGATTGAGATTGTTAAAAGACTAAAAGTTAGAATTTATGGTTTAGTTTTATGCAAATATTAACATGGTTTTAAAATTAAAGTTTAAAATGTAGATTATTGCTCAACTTCATTTTTTTTAATTTCTTCATTTATAATGTAAAACTCATTATTATTCACTAAGATATTTATAAATTATAAAGCATATACAAATTAAAACTTATATTACATTTATAATGGGTAAACTTTCTCAATAAGAGTGACCTTAAATTAATATATTTTTTTGACAACTTAACTAGGGTAAGCACAAATTACTACACTTTTTGACAACTTTATTGAGATGAGAACATAGCATGGCTGGAATACTAAGTTTCACATGTTTTGACTACATAAATCTCAGCATCTATACATTCAAAATCTTAATATAGTAACTCTATATTATACTACTTTATAAATATTCTCAAAAAAATTATTATGCTATCAATTATTTTTTACATAAAAAAAAACAAATGCTAAACAACAATATTACATAGTACACCTTTTATTTTATTTTTAAAACTTTATATCTATTAACTCTTTAAATAATAATATTTTTCCATCCATCCATGATCACAGGTTCGATCGCATTATTTTCAAGCAAACAAAGGTTCGAACATATTATTTTCAATCAGATTTCGTTTCTACTCTCACTGTGCACACCAATGTACATAAGCAGTAATAATCCAATTTTGATATATTATTATTTTGATATATTCCCCCGTGTAACAGGTGAATAAAGGTTTTAGGAAATGTTATTTGGTTACGCTTTTTCAGTATATGGATGTAGCATTTTATATTATAAATCACAATTTTATGGTATCAAATTGGTATACATGTAATGTTTTAAGTTATAAATATGATTGTGGTAAAAAATAAGAATATTTTAACTCATTATGTTTTCGGGATTAAATTTCTTCGTGAATTTGTTGTGCCACCACGATATTTGGGGTGGTATCATTGACCTTTGGTGTAAGGTAATTTGATGGCGCTCATTTAGTTGTTTTTTTTAATCTAGGTTGATTTGAAGATATTTTTAAGATTTAATATTTTTTTTCATTTAGTTTGAAAATTTATATGTATAGAATGTAGGTGAATATTTAATTAAAAAATATGTAATTTATTATTAAAATTGATAATTTTATGGCTATTATAATCCATTTAATCATATATGTAGAAAATAGGTGAATTTTTAACCAAATTGACAAATATTTTTTTTCATAAAATGTCCAAAACATAGCTCATTTGCATAATTTTGCCCCTAAAATTTTTCCTAGTACTGTTGTTCTAAGTGTCTAAATCTATGTCTATTTGGTGGAAGAGATTTCATGTTGTATGAATGGCTCATTTTATGCAACAATAGAAGCCTAGAGTTTTGGGTCCTTGATGTGAGTAAGATCATGTGTGTCATGTGAAGAGGAGGATGAAGCTATGGAGTCACTAATTTCCTCATCCTCAATTTTATGTTGCATGGCCATATATTGGTCAATAGTGAGGACTTGATGGGAAACTTCCTCTTCATTGATTTCCTCTTTATCAACCCAAAATGGTGTCTCATGATCTATGTTGGGTTTGGCAGGAGAATACAAGGTGAGTTGTTTTGTCGAGATCTCATGGGAAATGTTCATGTTACCTAACCTACAATTGATGTAAGTGTCTACAGTAGCCACCCATGGAAGTGTATGCAGTAGCCATCCATGGCCTTCCCATGATTAAAGGATATCCTACCAATTAGTGGATTTGGGTTGTAGGACCATAAATTCAGCGTAGTATTCCCATGAATTGATTGAGATCTGTACATCTTCCCAAATCCCCTCTAGTTTGATAATCTATTTATTGGCAGGTTGTAATACTATGGGGGTCTACTTAGGACCGAAAAGTCATAAGGACTCCATGGTTTCATGAGTCATAAAATTGATGGTAGCCTCAAGGTCAATTAGTGTGTTTGGGATGAGGGTATGGTTGAGTTGAAAATTGACCATTAGGCTTCAACGGTATCAGTATTTGGTTGTGAGAACCCCCCATCATCAATTATGATAGCTTTCCTATGACATGAACAATTTGAGGTTGCTTTCTCTTTCTACAGGGTTTCCTCAGACACAATTCCCTTACCTCTTTTGAATAGATAGAGACATATTTGATTTCCCTCAATAGTGGTATATAGAAACACAAATTTTTAAGCTCACCTTAAAGGTCAAACTCATGTTGGGTATTCGGTTTTTCCTGGTCCAATATTTCTAAGTAAGGAGGAAATTGTGGTTCTTGGTGGACGCAGTCTATTCTTGAGGTATCTGGACATTAAATTGGATATCATTCTTCAGTTGGAACTTCCTCATTGAGATCTTCAATATGTACATGATGATTTTCTTTGGTTAGAGTCTTCCATGATCTTAAGTGAATGTCATGGAAGTCTACGAAAGACATGGAGTAAGTTGGGAAAGTAGGGTAAGTTGCAAGAACAACAACTTGGGTTGGTTGGATTTCCTTACCATTTTTGGGGTTAGGATTAGGTTGTGTAGGTATTTGTGGTCAAGGAGGGGTTGATGTAGATGGTTTCATTTATGGAGAGGGTAGAGGTTGCATGAGAGGTTGTCTTATGACTTATTGAGGGCCTCCAAAAGAGGGATTTATTCACCCTTGTTTCCAAATTTGATTTAGGGATGGAGGAGCCATCCATGGATAGTTAGAAAAGCACCATGTAGGAGAAGGATACTACATATAAGGATTAGCCCAATATGAATTAAAATACCAAGATTGGTTTTTCACCATACCTTGAGACTTTGACTACCACGATCGTTTTTTAGAAACAAAACATAAATACTCTAGCTCCTTAGCTTCTTGGGATACAATTTTAGTCTTCGGAGGGATTGACGCTTGCCAATAGCATTTTCCTCACTTAATATTATGCTTTTCTAAATCTTATCCAATACATAATCCTTCAGGCGATACTTCCTTTTACATTTTGGACAAAAAATTACCAATGTCAATTGTGTTTCCCCTTTCTTCTTTTTCCTATACACCATATCTAATGAGGATCTTAAGGATATAAGGATATTAATTTTAAAGCCTTCCAACATATTCCCTAATTATTCTCTTATATCCCGACTTCTAGTATCCTTTCCAACTCTCATTACTACATCTATGGATCCTATATTAGCTTTTGAAGTGGAACCAGAATATCTTCAACATAGTTCGATGATGGCATCATAGGGCTATTGAAATACATATCTTGCTTCCATTTGGTTGAGGATTTCAATGCAATCATCTTGAATTATTCTTAATAACTAGACATGTAGTGTCTCAGGAACCAGGCTTTCCTTCCTTGCTCTTTGAATATTTTTTTGAACCTTTTGACATAGTCTTCAAGAATTTTATCATCATTTCATCCCACGTTGAAGAATTCTTTGCTTTTTTCTTTATCCTTGCAGTAGTCTTAGTACTGCGCTAAGAATTAGTGCTTCATTTGACTCAAAATGTGAATGCTATGATTATCGAGACTCAACGAACTAGCTAGGAAAAAAATTAGGGGCTAATATTAGCAAGTGGGCTAATTTTCCATGATTTTTCCCAAAAAAAGACTTGTCAATTTCTATCTTTGCTAAAATTTATTAGCCCAAATTTTATAGTATACAATTATTTTACCTTAAAAATTGCTAAAATTTTATAAGTATCATATAAAATCATTATAAATTTTAATATTTCTACAACAATTTTGCTAAACATTTTATAATTTACAAATAATGGACTAATAAGAATTGACAAGGTTTGTAAACATAATTAAGATAAATTCTCGTTCTTAAAATTTTCCCTGGAACTAGCATAATGTAGCATTCTTGAATGTGGCAAGAAATAATTTCAACTTTTGAGCATATATCACATAATCATACATTTTACATAGTACATCAAATTCGATGAGGAATATTTGGGATCTTCCTTGGATAGATTGTGAAAGTTTGGCAGAGCTGAGTGAGGAACATTCTTCATATCGGTTTCCTCATTAACTTAAAGATATGAAATTCGAAGGTAGTTGCTTCATTCTTAACTTTATGGGCCATTTCTTCTTGGCGCTTGTCTTCTTCATACAAATATTCTTTAGGAGAGTTTGAAAAAGTCACCTCTTTAGAGTGGAACTGCTCATTGATTAGATCTTCAAAAAATAAAGTTTTGATTCATGTAGAGGTTGAAGCTTGTGCAACCTTGAGCTCCTGGGTAGAGATTCCAGGCTTCTTTTTGGCAAGAGAGCTCTTTGTGGGATTCAAGTAGTTTGGTTGACTATGCCCTTTCTCCTCTTGAGACTGGCATGCTATGTTAGTTTTCATGGAGTTTTTGGTAAGTCTCCCCTGCTAATCTCTAGCTCCGGGCATGAAAAATTAAAGACATTGTATCTAAGGTAAGTTGCCATAAAAAGAAACTAGTTGCATTAACTACTAAACAAATTCTCTGGAAAGGAAAACAACAATCTATGTCTGATAAGGTGAGGCTCCCATGGAGGTTTTTGAGACTATAATTAGTCTACCATGCCTCATGTCCATATAATTATCCTCCTATTACCTAAATTTTCTTCCAACAAGCCAATTCCTCCTTTCTAGACAGTGTGCATTTCTACCTATATTCCATGACTGGTAGCCAAATAATGGATATCAAAATTTCAAACCTATCCTTCTATCTCTACACCTTTTATGCACTTAATATACCTAGGCATTATCTCTAGTGCTACCTTTAGGTTGCTAATATTAAAGAGGTCCCTTTGTTGAATGTCCTCCCTAGCTTATTTCATAATTTAGTAAATCCTTCCATGGATTCCTTCTCTAATACCTCAATCTATGCCCTATAATGTGCAATACCATATTTCCTATTTTTAACCATGAGCTTGGTATGTGGGGGACAACAAGTGCATTGTTTTTTCAATTAAGGACCTCTAAAGGCCTATGATATTATACCCTAACCCATAGGTTCCTATTGAGATTGTTTTATGTATGCTTATGAGAAAATTCCAATCAACATGGTTGATTAGGTAAGACACAAACGCTCTTAGTTGTACATCCCCCGCAAAGTGGTTGGGATTCCAAATTGCATCATGTAATAACAATACATTATGTTAATATAGTTCACATATCATGCTCTTTTCCCAAGTAGTACATGCATAATAAGCCTTTAAAAAGGTAGTTGATTGTGTGATCTCAAAATGACTTCTAGTCATTATGGATTTCCTTTGGAATAATATGAGTTTCTCTTGCAAGAAAATATTATAGCATGGAGAGGGTGCCTTGCAGGTAACTGTAAAATCCACGAATAATCCAAGTTGCATCTTCTCAAGCTTCGATATATTCACTTATTTCTCTGACTAAACAATTTCTTTTATTTTTTCCTTGATTCCTCCCTTTTGATTCTATGGCTTTCAACCTACTAAGACCATTTCCCCCTCAATACTCTAAAAATTTGGTGATGTTTTTTACAGGAATCACCCCTTCTTCATATGATGCTAAAAATTTATTCTGCCTATATTTTTTTGCTTTCATCCAGATATCAGGGATATCTTCTTATGTGGTTTTTTCTTCAATTTGTAATCCTCTGTATGAGTAGATATCTCAATCGCGGTAGGTCTATTATACGTTGTTTGGATAGGCACTTCTTGAGTTTCTCTTTTTTAGGTTTTGGTTTTCTCTCTCACTTCAGGGAGACGTTACCTTGTAGCAAGGGAACTTGCTTCTTGGTCAAGGAAGTCTAGTTTTTGAAAGGATCTTCCACACCGAGTTCATCTCTCAACAATTTAATGGTGGTCTGAAGTTCCCTATTTTTCTTCTCTAGCATATTATTCTTCCTTAAAAGGGATAAATAAAGGCATGATTCAAGGAGTAAATATTGCTTTATGCCTCCTAATTTTGGATATATTATTTAATTATGGGGTAGAAATGGCCTTTTCTATGGAAATTTTTAGAGTGGAAACTTCTCCTTTTTCCTATTGTTCTTTTATGTAGACCTATAGAATTGAAGCAAGGCCTTCACCTAGAATTTCCCTTGCTTGTTTTTGTGTTGTAGTAAGGGTTTATGTCCCATTTCTTCTTCAATTGTTGCCCAGAAAATATTGGTTATCCCATATCAATCCTACTAGTTTTTGTGTATCAAGAAGATGTATTTCTTCAGTTATCCCTATTTTTTCGCTCCTTATTTTAGAACTCCTCATTTTTTATTTTTCCACCCTTGTTAATTCATGTGTAGTAGTGGGGGTTTCTTCTTGGGTTTGTTGCGTAGCAGTAATGGGGGTATACCTAGTCCTTTTATTCTTTGTAAAGGGAAGAAATGTTGGCTTGTTTTTTATTCTTCTCAATCTCTTGCTTGAGGGTTTTATACTTATTATATTGACATCATTGTCATAACTTATTTCGTCTTTCTGTGAAGTTGTTGTAGGAACCTGAGGGATTTATCCCTCAATTGGAACACTAGGATATCCTGTATCTAATGGAGTTGTAGTAATGTATTCTTTGGTTGTGTATTTAGGAGTTGAATACTTGTATACCCCATAACTACAACTACACTAACTCGGGGTGGAGTTGCAGGAGCTACATCTCATGCAGGTGGAGTTGCAACGTATGTAATCTTTGTTGGTTAACTTGCTACTTTATCCCACACCTGACCTTCTTAGTGTAGTGTGCAATCAACCAAAAAATTTATAAGCCCGTGATGTGAGAATTCATCCTTGTTTTACTCAAATTCATGCACAAGAAAATTCATAATCTATAATGTCCTCGGAAGGAAAATTGACATGTTGACCAACATTTCATGCCGAAAGTGGTCTAATAACCATAAGTTTTATAAATACATGACCCTGTGGAACCCTTCACAAGTTATATAACTTTAAAACTCCATATCCACCTTGTTACCATACCCTTATAGTATATATACATATTCTATCCAACCTCCTTGTTCAAAGATATCCCATATATTGTCATATACTTTTAGTAAAAATGTCTTTGTAGGTTCTCTACAATTCAATGAGCCCTACATTTTTTCTTCTTCTTAGAGGTTAGAAAAAATGTGACTGCAAAAATAATGAAATAGTTTAGTAGTTGGATATTTCCAATTATGGAATGGGATGATTTTCCTATGGGGTGATTATGTCATTAGGTGATGGTGGAAGCGAGCGATGCAAGTGAATTCAAATTAGAGGAAAAATCGAGAAATTCCAATCAATGTTATTCATCATGTAATTTTAAAGAAATGTAACTCTATAACTTACCATAAGTGGTTGTAATGCCTTGTACCTCCATCATGCTGACATATTGGCCCGAAGAAACAAATTGGATCTACATTGGTATCAAATTTGCAGTGTAATTCCTTAGTCACAAAAATATCCCTGAGTTGCAGAAACATGGTTCCATATTTCTAGAAACAATGCTCCAAAGTTACAACAATAGTGTCGACAAGAGTTAAAACTAGATATGTTCATGGTTTGATCACAATATTAATAGTAATTATCAACCATTCTAGCTATTGGCATTACAATAATGGAGTAGCAAAAATAGTGCTCCAAACTTGCATGAACTACCTTTTCATTACTAACATGCAACGTAAGGGTTGAGGCAATGAAAGTATTACAACATAGTTGCAGCAATGGTGGTTTAGAAATAGAGTTGTAGAAATATTCACATCCTCTCATGCATGTCCTAAAAAGCATTGTTTTAGAAAAAAAACTATAAAGAAACTATAAATTCATGAGATGAAGGATCTTGACATAACCATCATGAAACTTTGAAGTGTCATTTTGTTCATCAATTTATTCTTTTTCTTTTTCTTTATGTTTATTAACATGGAGTGCACTAGCTTAGGTTGGTTTCACATGGCATGTGCCCAAGTTATGCCCCTAAGGGTATTCATATATGGGTCATTCTTTTATTTTTATTTTAAAGAAACAAGTTGTGAGAACAGTTCACCCAATAGGGATATCTCCCTTATGGATGATCTCCTAGATGCTATGTGGCCATCCATCACTAATTTTCCTCAAGAAGGGTTCCTTTAATAGGGGTGTATGACATAACTAAAGAATGTGTCTATTTTCCATCAAGGGAATTTTATCTTCATCAATGATACAAATTTTGATGGCTCCATTATCACATACAATATCTATCTCATAGAAGTTGAGCCATCAAATATGGGATTTCCTTATAAATCCTTGAACTTGGCGTGAAACAAGAAATCCCAATCTTTATATTTAAATTTATTATTCTTAATGAACATGTCATGCCATTTTCCTCTCAGGTGTTGTATAATTAATGTTTGGTGTATGGTTGTTGATGGAGCTCCTCCAAGTAGCACATCCAACTCATTGACCTAGAGGAGCCTCTACTTTTGAGTTTCATATAGGTCCATTCCAAGTTGTATTGTTGTTTTCAATGTCTAAATATTTATCTCTTTTGCAGAAGAGTTTTCATGTTCTATCAGTGGTTCATTTGATGCAGCAATAGAAGCCTATAATTTTGGGTCCATGACGTGAGTAAGCTCATGTGTGTCAAGTGAAGAGGAGGATGACACTATTAACTTGCTAATTTCCTCATCCTCAATTTTATCTCCATGGCCAGATATTGTTCAAAAACAAGGACTTGATGGGCAACTACCTCGTCATCTCTTTCCTCTCCATTGGCCTAAAATGGTGTCTGAATATCTATATTAGTATTGACAAGAGGATACAAGGTGATTTTTTTTGCATATTTTTTGCGGGAAATGGTCATGTTACCTTACCTGTAGTGGATGTAAGTGTTTGAGTAGCCATCCATGGCCTTACCAAGGTTAAAGGATATTCTCCTAGAGAGGATTCGGGTTGTAGGACCATTGATTTGGTGGGGTGTTCCCATGAATCGATCAATATCAGTACATCTTCCAAAATTCCCTCTAGCTAAATAGTTTATTTATCAACAAGTAATATCATGGGGGTCTACCTGTGACTGGAAAGTCCTAGGGACACCATGGTTTCATGATTCATAAAAATGATGATAGCCCCGAGGTTAATCAATATGTTTGGAACAAGGGTATGGTTGATTTGTACATTGACCATTAGGCTTCTAGGGTATGTGTATTTGGCCACAAGAACCCACCCCCCACGCCCCTATCATTAGTTCTAATAGCTTATCCATGACACGAAGAGTTTAAGGATCCCTTCTCTTTCTACTAGGTTTCCTAAGACATGATTCCATTACCACTTTGGAATATATAGGGGAAAAATTGATTTCCTATAATAGTGGTATACATACACACACATTTTTAAGCTCATATAAAATATCAAACTTAGGCTACGTAGTCGGTTTTTCCCGATACAATCATTCTGGGTAAGAAGGAACCTATGGTTCCTCGTGGATGGGTTATATTGTTGAGGTATCTAGATATTAAACCAGTTTCATTTTTTTATTTGGAACTTCCTCATTGATATCTTTGATATGTACAATATAATTTAATTTTTTTATATTCTTCCTTGATCTTAAGTGAATGTCATGGAAGTCTAAGGAAGAGATGGATTAATAAGCAGGGTAAGTTGCAAGCCCAAAAACTTGGGTTGGTTGGGTTGCCTTACCATTATTGGGGCTAGGAATAGGTTGTGCAAGTAGTTTTGGTTGAGGTTAGGTTGATTTAGATGTTGTGTTTTTGGAGAGGGAAAAAGTATAATGGGATATCATATTACACCATGTTCAAGGCCTCCAGAAGAAACATTTCTTCACCCTTATTTCCAAATTTCATTTGGGGGTGGAGGAGTCATCCATAGCTGGGCAGGGGAGCACCATGTAGGAGAAGGATGTTACATAGAAGGATTAGTGCAATATGAATTAAAATGCTAATATTGGTCTTAGATCATACCTTAATGCTTTGGCTTTCAAGGTCATTTTTTAAAAACAAAATGTAACTACTCGCACTCCTTACCTTCTTGGTATACATATTTTAGTACTGGAAAGGATGGACACTTTCTAGTAGCATGGCCCTCACTGCATATTACGAATGTGATGCAAATATCAATAATTATTTTCTTTAATCGGCCCCAAGGAATTGGTTCCCTTAAATATTCGCTTCCTTTAACCCCCGAGATTCCAAATCCCCGTTAAAATTTGCAGTGAAAAGGCTTTAGTATAATGGAGAAAATACAAAGGAAATGGGCACAAAACACAAATTACAAGCTCTCTTTGTTCTAAAAAAATCCCACATCCCCGGGTCCTTGGAACTCTTTAATAAATTAGATTAAAATTTGTTCCGAGATTCCAACTTCCCGAGCTCTTGGGATTTCCACTTCCCTTTCCCAGAGACCTCGGATCCCCCACGCTTAATTGAAATTCAATTAAAATCGGTTACAGGATTTTGGATCGTTGGGTCACCACATAACCTTTTACAGAGGGGAAAATTCACCAACACGCTTGCTTCCTTGCGGCCCCACAACCCCATCACTTAAAGAATATGGGGAATGGAAAGAATTTTTTGTCACCGTCATTTGATGGTCCCTAGTCCCTAGTCCCAGTACTAATAAAAATAAAGTTACAGTACCTGGGATTCTAGTTTTTGCGGGCCTTCCATATAATAAATTTTTTATGGGATTATTCCAGGTAATGTTCCTGAGCTCCAAAAATTGACAGACACTCTAAAAGGAAAAAATGGCTAGGTGTTGGCCTTTTCAGTGTTAAAACCAGTTTTTATACTCTGGCTCCTCTCGAATATTTGTGCTCTTTGGCACTCTATTCTAGGATACACAACAGTTCTAAGACAAACTCTCTCCTTTATCCGCCCTCATGTAATCACTTTGATGCTAATATTGGCCTTTTTGTAGATCTAGAGAATGATAATTAAAAGCACGGGGATTTAAAGAACTGTGCAAAAACAAAATTGTAGAAGGATTGGTTATGTAATACAAATCTATTCGTAGAAAAAATTAGCATACTTCCACACTCACCAATTTTATCATTGGGAAAATAAATATAAAATTACATCCATTCGGTTAAGATCCTTGAAGATAGGATCTGAGGACCAAGTTTGGGAAAATTAAACTAAACTACAACCACTTCAACAAATTATCCAATTTAAGGAATTACATGGAAAATTAAAACAAATCCTAGCCTATTAAACCACTCATTGAGGAACCAAATCCTCTAGTAAATGATTTTAACCTATCAGTCAATGAGAATTACGAATGCCTCTGCATCATACTTTCAAGGAACAAATATTTCATGGGATATTGTCCATGAGTTATTCAATGGATTTGCCACTTTTATGTATAAGTGCGGTAGTCATCCAAGTTGCATCTGACACTAGCAGGTTCTTCCACTGAACCAAGTACTCAAAGTACTATTTGTCCCTGGTCTTCTTTATCAATCTCTTGTATAAGATCCTCTCTGGCTGCAAATATTCAACTGTTGGAAACTGCTTTTCCCATGGAACCGGTTGTTGTTTCTGGTTGATGGTTGGTTTTTCTATCTCAGGCTCATACTTGTATAGTTCTGCTACATTAGAAATGGTTGAAATTCCAACTCCATGGGGAAGTTCAAGTTCATAAGCATTAGCAGTAAATTTATTCATAATTTTGCAGGGTCCTATATTTTTAAACTTTTGTTTATTGTACTCGCCTTTGGGGAATCTCTCCTTCCTTAAATGTGCAAGTACCAGATCTCCAAACTTAATTTTTTTTCTATCCTACTAAAATCTTCTATGCTTTAATACTTCAAATTGTTGTCACATAGTTTCTGCTTCACTTGGTCATGTATCTCATTTATAGTTGTGGAAACATCTTCTCCCGCTACACTCCTCTACTATGTTCTTCCTAAATTTCTGAGTTCATGTACTCTTCTTGGGTTCATTCCAAACAAAAAATCGAAAGGGCTTTGTCTATTGATTCTACTAGAAGTATCATTGCAATCATATTCATCTTGTGCTAGAATCTGATCCCACTATTTAGGGTGGTCCCCAATCAGACTGAGCATAATGTTCCCTAGGATTTTGCTCACAACTTCAGTCTGAACATCATTTTGTGGGTGATATCTTGAGCTAAACTACAGTTTTGTGCAAATTTATTCCATGGTGTCCTCCATAAATGTCCAATTAATTTAGTATCTCTTTCTGAAACAATGCTCTTCGGAATTCCATGCAGAATTACTACTTTTCTAAAGAATAGATCAACAATATGGCTAGTATCACTAGTCTTAACAAATAGAATAAAATGATCCACTTTTGAAAGTCTATCTACAACCACAAATACATAATCATTACCTTTTTGTGTTTTAGGCAATCCCAAAACAAAATCCATAATTACTGAATCCCAAGGTCTCTATGGAATTGGAAATGGGGTATATAATCCACTGTTTTGGCTTCTTCCTTTGGCATACTGGTAGGTTTTGCACCTCTTCACAAAATTTTTCTTATCGGGTCTCATGTTTGGCTAATATTAATGTCTCCTTAACAAGTTATAAGTCTTGTATTGCCCAAAAGTCCTCCAAGACCTCCATTGTGTTTCTCCTTTATCAGGTTCTCCCTCATGGATAAGTTTGGAATGCACAGTTGGTTGTTCTTGAAAAGCAATCCATCTTGAATCATGTAATCAAGTTATGAACTCCTATCTTGGGAAGCTATACTTTTACAAGCTTCAAAGGCCTCTTTTAATTTTGTATCCTTCTTGTATAACTCCTTTATAAAGTTAAATCCCAACACTTGAATTTGACTCCCCTGTAATAAAATTTCTCCCCTGCTCAAAACATCTACAATTTTATTAGATTAACTATTGATGTGCTTTAAAAAAAATGTAAAACTCTGCAAGTACTCAACCCTCTTAATATGTTTCTGGTTCAAATTAGGCTACTGCATTATATATTGTATAGCATGATTATTAGTGTATAAAATAAATTCTCTAGATAAAAAATAATGCCTCCATTTCTTAGGATATTGAACCAATTCATAGAACTCTTTGTTATAGGTTGTGTAATTCCTTCTAGCCTCGTTCAACTTCTCACTATAATAGTTTATAGGTATGTCCTCCTAGCTAAGAATTTCTCTAATTGCATCATTGTTGGCATCAATATTTACTTGAAAAGGCTTATTAAAATCTGGAAGAGAAAGCATTAGTTTCTCTTTAATCTTCCCCTTCAACATATGAAACCCTCTCTCAGCTTCATCATTCATCCTAAATGGCTGTTTGTTTTTCTTCATTTTATCTACAATTGGTGTTCTCATATTTCTAAAATTTCTAATAAACATCCTGTAAAACTAGCGAAACCATGAAAACTTCTAAATTCAAAAACACTTTTGGGAGAGGTTCATTCAAGGATAACTTTCACCTTACCTATATCCATATTCAATCCTTCTCTATAAATCACAAATACAAGATATACCAACTCTAACTTCAAAAAGGAACATTTCTTCAAATTTACATGCAACTTCTCTTGTCACAATTTCTGCAACACATACCTCAAATGCCTCAGATGCTCCTCCTTTGTTTGATTGTACACTAAAATATCATCTAGGTAAACAATCACAATTTTTCCTATGAACTCCTTCATTAATTCATTCATCAACCTCATTAATGTATTGGGTGCATTAGATAGTCATAATTTCATGACCATCCATTCATATAAACCTTCACTAGTTTTAATTGTAGTCTTTGAATCATCTCCCTCATTGATTATGATTTGATGGTATCCACTCTTCAAATGAATTTTATAAAACCAATCGTAACCACTCAGACAATACATTAAATCATCAATATATGTCAGGGGAAAACGATACATGATTGTAATTTTATTCAAATCTCTAGAGTCTGTACACATGCGCCATCCTTCATCCTTCTTTGGAGCCAACAATTTACGTACTGCACATGGACTAAGAATCTCTCTAATGAGTGTATTATACAACAACTCCTGCACTTGTTTTTCGATCTCCTCATTCTCTTTAGGTGTCATGCAGTAGGAAGCTTTACTAGGAAAACTAGCTCCTAGTATCAAGTCAATGTGATGACTGATACTCCTTACTGATGGAAACTCACTTGGAAAATCATCCACCACAATATCACAATACTCCTCCAATGTCTCTTGAATTTCTATAAGAAAATTAGATATAGTACTAGAAGTAATAATTACTCTAGGCTTACAAACAATAGCAAAACTTACCTCTTTTGGCTTCATCTATTGTATAAATTCCTTTCCACTCATCAACATTTCCTTTAAATAAATGCTTCCAGAATTCCCTTCTTCCTACAATGGCAACAAATTATGCTTGATTCCATCCTTATAGAACTTATAATTGTTCCTCTTTCCATCGTAAACCACACTTCTATCAAACTTCCATGATCTTCTAAGAAAAATATGTTAGGTCCCTATATTACCAGTATAGTCCCTTATTGTTATTAGTGTAACCCATTTATTGTTATTATTGTACCCTTGTAACCTCCATTTTGTTATTATTGTGCCCTTAAATTATTATTGTTAGGTCGGCTAGGATTACATTGTGGTCCATTAGGATTACATTATGGCCACATGGAATCCTATATATAGAAAGGAGGTTTTGTAAATTGTAGCATCCAAGAATTGTTCATTTATGTAAAGTATTGGAGGTTTCCCCCTAGAAGTGGCTCATTTCTAAGGCGTTGATATCTCTTTTCTTCTATTTTTGGAGCTGGTTACACAACATTTGGTATCAGAGCTTTAGATTCTAGGGTTTCGCTGCTCCAAACAGGTCATCGTGGAATTTTTGCTATAACGTTTTTTCTACAAAGGTTCAGAATCTGAAATTTCTAGGGCGTGAAGCTGACATCCTGAGGAAACTCGTCAAAAAATTTCAGAGCTTTAATTGCAATATTTTTTGAGATATGATCTGTGGAAGGTGGTGCTTTTTCAGGCTCCTGAATTTCATCTCAAAGAGGTGATCGTGGGAAAATTTCAATAACTCTCTCTCTGAGCATCGGATTGGAGTGTCGTAAAAAGTGGTTGCAAGTACACAGACTGTAGTTTCTTGGCTATAAATGTCATAGGTGAAGGACGAAACAGTGACACATGGTAAGTCATACAAGTTTGCTCTACTGAACCAGTCCATAATTAGGTCATTGTGGGAGATTGGACATAACTTTGTCTTGGAGAATCCAAATCAGGTCAGACCTGTGGCATTCAAAAGAGAATTCATAGGGATAATTCAGTGCTAAATTTCAGATATTGAAGAGCTGCAATCACAGAGATAATAAAATTTCAATATCGAGCTCCTCAAAAGCAAGAAAAAGGTGTGTATTTTTTTCTGAATTGCATAAGTCTTGTTTGAAGAATCAATTTGAATTGATTCCAATGGCATATTGTAGAATATATATCAGTATTGGGTTAAAAAAAAATTCCCCGTAAAAATAATTCAACACCCATTAAGCCTTCATAAGGCTCTACTATGACTCATGAAGATGAAGAATTGCAACATGATCTATCAAAATTACAAGAGCAAGTGCACCAAATTTCGCTCTCACAAAGAGCAGCAAAAAATGAAATGGAAGTTTTGAAGAAAGGCGTGGAAGCAAAGATGGATGGTGTGAAGAATAATGTGGATGGTTTGAAGAAAGACGTGGAATCTAAGATAGATGACATGGAATTTAAAATGGAAAACATGAAGAATGATATAAAAGCAGACATAGAAGGTTTGACAAAGTTGATACAAGAAATGTTTCCTAATGGTGAAAAGATAGTAGAGGAAACTCATGATGAGAACAAAATAAATGTTAATCGTGATTTCATAAACTCTAATGTTGGCGGGAAGAACCACCATATTCCAAAAATGGAAATGAGGAAGTTTGATGGAAAGGATCCTGTAACATGGATACTACAGATGGAGCAATATTTTGATCTCCATAATGTGCAAAACACACAAAAGGTACGCATTGCAACTTTACATTTAAAACAAAATGCATTTGTATGGTATCGATGGCTTTTATCCCATAAAAAAGTTTTCACTTGGTCAATTTTTACGGAGGAAATGATAGCACATTATGAGGATACAAAGAGCAACACCTTCTTTAGCCAATTGATAAATCTCAAACAAAAGGGTTTAGTGGGGCAGCACATTGAGGACTTCCAAAAATTGAATATAAAGGTAACTGATATTCCAGAGGAACACAGGATTGATCTCTTCATAGGCACTTTAAAGGATAACATCCAACATGAAGTTCACGTTTTGGAACCTGATTCATTGGAGAAGGCATTCAGGTTAGCAAGAAAAATTGAATGTAAAATTATGGCGACAAGGAAGCCTACCACTCACTTCTATAAAGAAGGAAGTGTTTCTACGCCTAGATTTCCACAACCTACAAGGTTGACACCACAACAATTGGAAGAAAAAAGAGAAAAAGGGCTTTGCTACAATTATGATAGAAAATACACTAAAGGTCATAAGTGTGCTGAGAAGAAATAATTTTACATAGATTGTGAAGAGGAAGAAGAAAATGAACAAGAAGAGGATATACACCAGGAACCAGCCCTAGAAGAGGAAGAAATGAATCCGACCATATCGTGTAATGCACTGTGTTAGCCACCTGTAAAATTTTATTATACTAAAGGTGGCTAAATTTGTTTTTTAGCCTTCAAGGAACAATTTTTTCCCTATCAAAAATTGTTGGCTCTTGAAGACTCTTGAAGGCCTCATGCCTCTGTCCAGATCCCTTACTGTTTTTTACATCCTAAAAACCTCTGAAATCCTACAAAAATCCAAAGTCAAATACTGCTGCAAACATCCCTTTCCCCTTCCTTCTCCTCAAAACTAACCTCCTTTTCTATCCCTCCATTCCTCATCAAAATCCCTCATTTCCATGTTTCTGCTATTTCCCCTCATTAAAATCCATTTTATAAGGTTAAAAACCCACTTTTTAACCTTACCAAAACCTTTAATTCCTTCAAAAAACATTCAAAAACCATAGAAAACGCATGTTTTCTATGTTCTGGGCTTAAGCCCCCTCGGGCTAAGCCTCTAACCCTTTTCATCCATACGTCCTGGCACCAGAACCGGCCGCTGCGCAATCGGGCGCTAAACCAATGAATAATCCATCCCCGCTCTATTTTTCCTTTGTAAAGTTTGAAAACCCATGTTTCTATTTTTAAATAGGTGGACCCGCCGCTCAAACGCATCATAACCGTTCATCCCACTCGTAGATCCGACGGTGCGGAGCATGTCTTCCTGTGGTCCCCACCTCCCGTGCGCTGTTTGCCCAAAACTGGCGGTATCTTTCGCACCGCCTTCGGGCCAAAAGCTGTTTTCTTCCATTGGCCAACGATTCCATACATTGTGTGACGCGTGTCCCTTGTACGATTTGAAAATCGCCGTGCAATCATCGTCCATCGCGCGTTAAAGGCCGGACCAGGACACCTAGCGAAATAAATCTCCGCCGTCCAATCTGGGGCCCCTCATCCAACGACCATCGCTCTTCGAAAGTATCTGATGGTTAACCAAAGTGCCCGCGTGATAAACAGGCCCTCGTACATCTGCAGATCAATCTCTGCCGTCGATCTGATCTGTAGATCGACGGCCCATATCGCGTCGCCCGATTCCGTTGCTCAGTAAACGTTTCCCCGCCACTGACTTTCCATTGCCCACTCTCGACCGTCGATCACGCGCGATCAACAGCTCTGATCTAATCCTCCTCCCCCCATGCTTTTTCGACCATTCTAAGATTAAATCTGGACTGTTGGATGATGCCATCCAACGGCCCTGCTTCCTCCGCACATCCTCCGATGCAGATTTACCTATAAACGCAGGATTTTGTGACATTTGTTTGTTTTTGCAGGTTTTAAGGTTTTTCCGCTTAAATGAAGAAATTTCGTAGGCCAAGGATGATGATCCTTCGGCCTTCAAATACATCAGGAAAATCATCCGCAGGGTTAAATTACATGTTTTTTCGATGATTTCTCAGGCATTGATGCATTACAGACCCTGCGCAGCCCGACACGACCGCAAGGAAAACCATGGAACAAGCACAGTCGAAGAATATCAGTGTCTAATACCAGGATGAACCAGAGCAGAGGATTGATGGAAAAATTAACGGGGATTACGGCGAAAGAAAGTTATCAAAAGCATAATCCACAATCTAAAACATAGTTTAAAGAAAAACCTAAAGTGTTGTATCAGGAAGACCCTCCACCGCCACAAATGGAGGTGAATTGATTCCTCCCAGCGACTAAAGTGCCACCTGTGCCTCAAAGCATTCAATCAGGAACAGAACTTATTGATCGAGATCAGATATTTTACCTCGATGCAGCCGAAGAGTTACTTCTGCCAGGAATTTAATGAAAGAATGTCTGCAGAGTAGCCCTAGCATCACACAGAGCCTAAAAGGTCAAAAAAAGCTCCCACCGAGCTTAATTCATAAGTATAAACCAATTAATACAGTGAAACACCTGTACAGTTTCTTCATTGAGCCTCCCAAGGGCCAAGAAAACATTAACTCTGTATTAATTGCATTTGAGATCTTTAATCATATCTCACCTCCTCATCCTTCTATATATACTTCAGTAGAAGATGAGTGAGGGGTTGGTTGTTGATGTAATTGCTGAAGCATTGTAATGTAATTGAGTTGAAGACTCCTGATTGTAAATAGTGATTCACTGGCTCTTGGAGCTCTGTTTGTAACAGATAAGTTAGGTTATGAAAGAGAGATGAATTAAAACACTGGACTTGAAGATTGTAACTGGTTTGGAGCATCAGTACAAGCTGATTTATGGGATCCTGGTCTATATTGACGGTGATGTTATTCTCATTGTAACTTGTGATTTTGTTTCTGTTTTCATTATGTTTCATTTTCTACTATAAAGAACAGTTTAAATAGGGTTAGGACTTACTGCATACCAGTAACCTTCTCTGGCTGAGAAATCTTTATTTAAATGTTTTCTTTCAACTGTGTTATTCGGAAATGATTTAATTCAGTTTAAGCATAGGAATGCTGGCGTTCCCTCGTCTTATTGTCTTAGCTGAATATTATTTTTGAATGTTAATTTCAGTATATATTGTGTGAATATGAACTGAGGAAGATATGGTGAGCCCTGGTCCCAGTCTTGTTTGCATAAATGTTTGATTGTTTCCCTTAAAATGTGTCAAAAGTTGGATAGTTTCAAAGTACTTACCAGATCTTAGGCCATTCTGTGTTATCTCTGTGATTGTCTTGGAAGTAGCCAAGTAAAGAAGAGCTATGAGAGGATTTGTGGTGAGCCCGGCCCGCTAGTTTCTACTCCAAAAGCTGCCTTCAGGTTTCCCTTTGTTTTTATATGTTTTCTATTGAAAGTATATCAAAGGCTGGCTAGTTTCAAAGTACTTACCAGATCCTAGTTTGCTTTCATGTTTTTCTTAAGTGCCTGGTCAAAGGCTGGCTAGTTTCAAAGTACTTACCAAATCCTGGGCTGCTCTTTGTTCTGCATATGTTACTTTCCCTTCTTATTGTATCACCTCATTCCATAAATCTAACTTTAAAGGGATCCTTAAACATAGATGACTTGCCCCATGGACCATTCTTGCCTCTTGCTGTTCCAATTAAATCCTCTTATGACTCCATATCCCAATGGACTGAAAACCTGCCATCATCTTTCTTCTTGATCAAAACTTACTCTTTTGCTTGCAACTTCTCACCTTTGAACCTCTTTACCTTTGGGACTTTTCACCTCTAACAGCAATCATGTTCAACCATCCAAAAACAAACAAAACCCTTGGACTTCATAACTAGCCTAATATCATTATCCCAAACTTCAAAGACAAATCCATCTTTGTACATATTGGAGATATCCCTCACCGGATTCAGGAGGGCTAGATCCTAGAATCCCAAAGTTGGTTGAAACGATGTTGTTTCTGTAATTGGACTCTACCAATCTTGCTAATAAATTACAGATCCCTAACATTTCTGGAGACTCCGCTGGGGAGACTATTGAACATCAGGCATTTGGTTCATAGAGCATCAGCTTTATTAACCATATCAGAGGTTTGGTTTCTCCTTAAAAATCTTTATAACATTGTGAGTAAAAAGCAGCTTGTCCAAGCACTACCAAGGAATGGTAATCATGATGAAACTTGTTTGAATCAGTGACAATCTAGGTCAACCCTAGGATTCTGATAAGGCTTTATCTAACCTTGAAAAATCAGCTAGCTTAGCCATAAGAGTAGACTGTCTTTGTCTCACAACCGTAGCTAAGTTTTGAAGAAAAGTTAGGACATTCTTACAAACCACACAAATAAAAATAACTCAGAAAATACCAAAAACATTTCAGATTGGTAGTAAAACATTTTCTCTTACATTTCACTTACCTTTTGTTGTGTTTTACCTCATACTCTTAGACAGAGTCTGGAAAGGGCTAGGTAGCCTCCGGATCTCATCCTCTTTTAGAGGTGACATATCTGGTGAATGCCCTCCCAGTCAATCTCTGGTTAGAGTTTGTTGTGTTTCGGGATATCCTTGAAAAATCATGTTTCACAAGCACTATGGTGGACAGTGTACCTCTTTGAAAACACTCTAAACTTTCCACCTGGCGACTCCACAATCCTGAAAAGACCTTAAGACTCCACTGGGAAGAACCCTTATCATTTTAATATCTTTCAAACTCAGTTAGAGGACTGTAGGATTAAAATTGTGAGAACATATTAGTTGACCTCTCAAATATTGTCATACTTGGTTGAGCTTTTCTAGTTTATTTGGGTCTAAAAACACAACATAGTGGCTCCTAGAAAAATTCACACTAGAGCCCATCCTGACCCCGATCCACCTGAGATAGTTGATAACCCAGAAAGAATCCTTAGGAAGTCTCCTAAGATAAAATCTTCAACTATTTTCAGATCACCCCTAAGAGCTAATTCAGTTCCTGAAAATCTTTCAGCTCTACAACAATCACAAGCTGATCTATTAAATCCATTTAGAACTAGGTCATTTGGTGATTTAGATCATCTAGATTCTGAGTCTTCACATTCATCTCCTGAAACAAGTGAACATCTTGGAAGTAGAGAAACAACACCTCCTGATTTACATTTTCTTTATAGTCTAGGAGTCTCTCATCCAATATCAGCTCAGAAATCTACTGCAGTCTCATCCACTTCTTTTCATCCTTCATCCACTGATCAAACCACTTCACTTCTGCCCACACCCCCTCTTGTCAATCCACCTCCACCACATATCATGGCAGCATGGTATGCTCCCTTAGTCCTTACTGTACCATTAGTCAATCTTCCACAGGACTATCAGTCCAAAATTCCATTGTATGATGCTAGCAATGCTACAACAGCATCGCAACATGTGGACAAGATGAATGCCTACTTTGACAAAAATTAAATTGATGATGATTCTGTCAAACTCAGATTGTTTGCTCAGAGTTTAGGAGGAGAAGTAAGAAAATGGTTTAAAGCCCTAGCCCCCCACAGTATCAACAATCTCCAAGGCTTCCCTCAAACATTCTTAAACAAATGGGAAGTGAGGAAGAATCCTCTCCAAGTTCTTGCTGACTACAACAATATCCATAGAAATCCCGGGGAAAGTGTACAAGCCTATTGTACTAGATTTAACAGTGTGTATAATGCGCTTTCCCCATAATTAAAACCTCCACAAGGCTTAGCCTTAAACAAGTTTCCTGAAGGGTTTGACGCTGACATGACCTATTCACTCAGAGAGAGAGATTTTGCAACCCTTGAAGACATGCAAAGAGGTGCTCTTTCTGTGGAAGTCAACTTGATGGAGAAAAGAGCAAGAATGAAGAGCGAAAAGAGAGTATATTTTAGAGAGGAATCCACACCTACTACATCAAGCTCAAAGATGGAAAGAATGATGGAAGAAATGATGAAGAAAATGAGCATTCTTGAGAGAGCACAAGAAATTCAAAACCAAACTGCTCCTCAAAATAGAAACCAAAACCAGAATCAGAATATAAGAAGAAACCAGCCTCCAAACAGACCCAGGGAAGATGATCAACAGATCACTCCTTTTCATCAGAACTATGTTAGTGAGGTTGATGAAACAGATGAAATGACAGAGGGAGATGATATTAACCTATTTGGGGTAGATGATGATGACTTTGAGGTTCATTATGATAGGAAACAAGGTCTTTATACACCTTATGATGACAAACGAGATGATGATGAAAATTGTTGTCAAGACATGGAAAATGCCATCACAGAACCTTCAAAAGAATATGAACTCAGAAGTAAATCTAGTCAACAAACCCCCAGCACCAAAACCTCTGACAAATCTTCTCAAAACACCACCATGACCAAGCCTAAAATAGTCAAACAAAAGGACAAAACGGTGGCTGTTAACTCTGGTAAAGGTAAAGAGAAAGACACTCCAAATTTTGAAAAACAGAGTGCAAACATTAGTAGTACTAACACTTCAGCTAGTACTCCTTTTTCAACCGTTGTGTCAACTGTAGATAAAAAAAATTAGCAAGCTGCTATTGCTGATAGAGTGGCAGTAAACAAGGCTGAAACCAGCGCCTTAAATAATCAAATTCCTTTCACCCTGGAACAGGAAATCTCAAAGATCAAAATTTCTGTCCCTTTGACTGAGTTAGCTGCCCAACATGTATATAGGTCCAAAATTTTGAAGGCTTTGAACATGGAAGAAAATGAGGATACACTCAATCTTAATGACGACCAGCCATAGCTTATTTTTGGTCCAAAGATTGAAGGTAATTTTCAAGAGGGACCTGTCCCTCCCTTTTATGTAAGTTTGAACGTTCATGAAAAAATTCTACACAACGCTATGCATGACTCAGGCGCTTCTCATAATTTAATGCCAAAAGCTGTAATGGAGAGCATGGGTCTTGAGATCACCAGACCTTATAAAGATCTTTACTCTTTTGACTCAAGCAGAGTCAAGTGTTTAGGATTGATCAAAGACCTTTGTGTTAACTTAGCCCAGATTCCAGCCAAATGCTTAGTTATGGATGTTGTTGTGGCTGATGTACCCCCAAAGTATGGAATGCTTTTATCAAGATCTTGGGGGTCTAAGTTACAGGGGACTATGCAAATGGACATGACCTATGCGACTATCCCTGTTTTCAATCAGACTAGAAGACTTTACAGGGAGTCCCACATGCAATACACGGTTACAAGTCAAGACAGGCCTCAAAACCCTCCTCTGTATTATGTAAGTACATGCCTTGATTCTTTTATCATGTTTAATGATGAAACACTTACTGAACAGATCTCTTTAATAGGATCAATGGCTGAAACGGAGGAAGAGAAACATATCACTGAAGTGTCAAAACAGTTTGCTACATTTGAAAACTTTGGAAAACAAAACACCGGTCTTGATTTACAAGTCATCAATCCTTTAAACTTAAATCTTGACAATCAAGAAAACATTCCTCAACATATTGAAAAACTTGAAAAGTCAAATCATACAGAGGACATTCACCAAACTGATAAAACTGAAAATGATCCTCTCTGGAGTATGTATTTTGATGGGTCATGCACTCGAACAAATGCCGGTGCATGTGTCTGGATTACTAACACTGAAAGCAAGCACACAGAATGCATTTCTTGCAAATTAAACTTGCAGTGTTCCAACAACATAGCGGAGTACGAATCCTTGCTCTTGGGCTTACATTTGCTGAAAAAGTTAGGAGCCAAGAAAATAACTGTGTATGGGGATTCTGAGTTAATAATTAGGCAAGTCAATGGGGAGTATAGTGCAAATCATCCCAGACTTAGGGCATATCGGAATGATGTCATGGATCTTTTGAAAACATTTGAAGAGTCCAAACTGAGTTTTGTCCCGAGAAAAAGAAATCTTATAGCCCACAATTTAGCCTCTGCAGCTAGGACATGTTTAACACCATATGAGACCGAAGATTGCTCAACTCAGATAAAATTTAGACCAGCTGTGCCTGATAATAAAAAATATTGGCAGGTGTTTGACGGAGATAAACAAATAGAAGACTTCATGCAATTCAGAAATGAGTTTGAACTGCATAGTTCAGATTCAGATTATGATACAGAATGCAGTGAAGAAAATTTTCTTGGTGAAGAAGAACCTTCTCCTGAGCCTGTCAATATTAACCTTCAGACTAGCAAACCTAGAAACCAAACAGAATTGAGTGCAGAATCGGAAACAGAGGAATTTGAAACTCTGCATTCTAAAGATGAAAGTTTGCCAAGTGGTCTAACACCTTTAGAAGAGTTGTTTGATTTTAATGATGTGGCCAAGAAACCTAAACTGGAACCTGTAGAGACTGAAGTGGAGGAGTGCAACATTGGCAGTGAGAAAAAACCGAAGATGATCAAACTGTCCAAAACTTTGCCAGCTCACTTTAAACTCAAATACATAGAGCTGTTCAAAGAATTTTCTGATGTTTTTGCATGGGGTTACAAAGATCTGAAGTCCTATGACACTGAAATAATACAGCACAAAATCCCTCTCAAAGAAAACCAAAAACAATTCAAACAGAAGCTGCGAAGAATAAACCCTGTACAACTGCCTTTGGTTAAGAAGGAAATCATGAAGATGTATGATGCTGGTATTATTGTCCCTATTAGATATTCTGAATGGGTATCTAATCTGGTGTCTGTTAGGAAGAAGACTGGAGAAATCAGGCTTTGTATAGACTTTAGAGATTTAAACAAAGCTTCATTGAAAGACAACTACCCTTTACCAAAAATGGATCATATTTTACAAAGGGTGGTGGGGTCTAAAAGAATTTCTTTGCTTGATGGCTATTCAGGGTATAATCAGATCTTAGTTCACCCTACTGATCAATTAAAGACAGCCTTTACTACACCATGGGGCACTTTCATGTATGTGAAAATGCCTTTTGGTCTAATGAATGCTAGAGCAACCTTTCAGAGAGCCATGGACATAGCATTCTCGGAAGAATTGGGCTTCTTCATCATTATCTATCTTGATGATGTCACTGTGTTTTAAAAAACAGATGAAGAGCATTTGGAACATTTAAGAAAAGTTTTCAAGAAATGCAGAAAGTTTGGAATATCCTTAAACCCTAAAAAGACACTATTTGGTCTCCAGGAAGGTAAACTTCTTGGGCACATTATTTCAGAAGAGGGTATAAAGATAGATCCAAAGAGGATTGAAGCCATTTTGCAAATATCTCATCCTCGAAACATAAAAGAGTTGCAGTATTTCATTGGAAAGATCAACTTTTTGAGAAGGTTCATCCCCAACTTAGCTGAGCTCCTTAGGAATATCACAAACATGTTAAAGAAGGAGCAAGGGGTAAAATGGACCTTGGAAGAAACGACATCCTTTGAGCTGGTGAAACAAGCATTAACCAAAACACCGGTTCTCATAAGTCCTGATTTTTCAAAAGATTTTTATATCTTCTCATTTGCATCAGAACATACCATAGCTACTGTCCTTTTACAAAAAAATCCACAAGGACAAGAGCAGCCTATTGCATTCTTTATTAAGGCATTGAGGGATGCTCCATTGAAGTACAACATTATGGAAAAGCAAGCTTTTGCTTTGGTTAAAGCTTTAAAAAATTTCAGGGTGTACATCCTTCACTCACACATCATTTCCTTTGTCCCAAATTCAGTGATTAAAGACATTCTAACACAGGACCCAGATGGTAAGAGAGGTAAGTGGATCGCTGTTATTCTTGAATATGATTTAGAGATAAAACCCACTAAACTCATCAAAGGCCAAGGTCTAGCTAGATTAATGGCTGAATCAAATTGTGAAGTTCTTGATATTCATATGATTAATGCTTTAGATGATCAAGAGGAAATCTCGACACCCATTGTTGAAAACCATTTCATGAATTCCTCTTGGTATGCTGATATTATTTATGTTTTGCTTAATTTAAATACACCTCCTGGTTTATCAAAAAAAAGGCAAGGTTCTTGAAGCTGAAAGCAGTGAACTATTGCATTATAGATAGATGTCTTTATTGGAAAAATGCAAGTGGTATATTGCTTAAATGTTTGCCTGAGTTTGATGCAGAGAAAGTTAAGCAGGAATTCCATGAAGGAGAGTGTGGTGGTCATTTGTACTGGAAGTCAACAACCAACAAAATTTTGAGGGCTGGTTTCTATTGGCCTACTCTTTTTCCTGATATACACAAGATGACCACTACTTGCCATAAATGCCAACTGTTTGAAGGCAAGAGAAAATTGCTACCCCTTCCTCTGCATCCAATCACTGTTGAAGCTCCTTTTCAACAGTGGGGACTTGACTTCATAGGAGAAATCCATCCACCATCTTCTGCCCAGCATAGGTGGATTCTTACTGCCACAGAATATTTCACTAAGTGGATAGAAGCCATTCCTTGTAGGCAGGCCAATGATTCAGTTATCATAAAATTTATGGAGACTAACATTCTCTCCAGATTTGGTTGTCCTACCAAGATCATTACAGACAATGCAGCGGCATTTGGATCAAAGAAAATGGTTGAATTCTGTCACAAGTATCAGATAACATTGGGACACTCCACAGCCTATTACCCTCAAGGTAATGGAATTGCAGAATCTTCCAACAAAAGCTTAGTGAACATAATCAAGAAACTGTTGGAGGACAATAAAAAGTCTTGGCACACAAAGCTGATCCATGCACTTTGGGCTGACAGATTAACTTTGAAGAAATCTATTGGTATGTCACCCTTCCAGCTTGTGTATGGTATAGATGCAATTTTTCCTAACAGCCTTGGTGTACCAGTTATGAAGTTAATTCAAGAGTTGCAGACTGAAGAAAATGACATAATCAGAAGAATAAATCAAACCATTCATCTTCAGCAAACCAGGGAGGAAGTGTATAACAAAGCATTGCAGAAGCAAGACAGTATCAAGAAGATATTTGATAGAAGAACAAAGGCTAGCAATTTCAAGATTGGGGACAAAGTTTTAAAGTGGGACTCAAGGAGGGAAGAAAAGGGCAAGCATGGAAAATTTGACAACCTATGGCTTGGCCCTTACTCTATTCATTCATTTGCTGGTAATAATGCATTTTTCTTATAGGAACTGGATGGAACAGAATTTTGGGGGTCCTGTCAATGGCAGGATGCTTAAGAATTACTTCTCTTGATCCATTTTATGTTATGAAGCCTTTTTATCTTTTTCCATTATGAATATTCCATCCACCATTGCATTCAAAGTTATAAAAAATCAAGAAATACAAAAACAAAGAAAAGAAAGAAAAGAGGGCAGAATGAAAACAAGAAAGGCAAAGCCCCATGCCAAAAAGAGAAACAAATTTTGAAAGTGTGCAAGCTCAAATGCCACTCCTACTAAACACACTTCTAGTTAGTCAAACTGTTTAATCTTGATTAATTAGCTTTAAATTTTCTGCTGATAGGATAGTGAATTCGATTTGCCAAACTGTTTAATCTTGGCTTATCAGTAGATAGATTAGGATAGAAATTGAAGGTTAAAACAAACTCAAAATCTGAACCTAAGTTTCCAAAGAGAGATGACTCAAATCTGTTTTATTTTCTGAGTAAAAAAAGAGGTAAAACTGGTTCTAATTCGCTCAAAATCTGAACTAGAAAACAAAGCAAAGACAACTCAAACAAAGCAAAAACAGAGTTGTGAAGAAAAGAGAAGGCCATGATAACAGACTTTCAGATCTTAAGCCTTCCATTTTGATTTTAAATTTCTGCAAATAATAATCTATGTGCAGCTTGTTTTTATGCCATAGATCACAGCAAGTCAAACAACTTAATCTTGACTTGACTGTTTTTAAATTTTTGTTGTAGAATTTAGAGAATGAAAGTCTGTTGGACAGTTTAATCCCAACAGACAGTAGATTAGGTAGAGAAATATTTGAGCTCAACTGTTTAATCTGAGTTCAAGGAGAAATAAGGAGTAGAAGTAGATTAGTTTTTATGCTTTCAAAAGAATAAAATGTTGTGAAAAGAGTTTGCCAATCCAAGTGCACTCTGATGAAGAAAAAATGTTAGATCAGTAGGATTGGGTAGGTAGAAAGTTGTATTGATGAGGTCCATTATTTTTTCATAACTGATGTTATTTTTCAGAGAAAAGCAAGATAATCCAGCAAAAGAAGAGCAATCTAAAGGATCAGGCACAAGTCAGCCTCCCAGAGAAATCAAGTCTGAATTCTTGATGCCTTCAAAAAGGCACCATCCCCAAGTGGAGCCACTGTTAGCCACCTGTAAAATTTGATTATACTAAAGGTGGCTAAATTTGTTTTTTAGCCTTCAAGGAACAATTTTTTCCCTATCAAAAACTGTTGGCTCTTGAAGACTCTTGAAGGCCTCATGCCTCTGTCCAGATCCCTTACTGCTTTTTACATCCTAAAAACCTCTGAAATACTACAAAAATCCAAAGTCAAATACTGCTGCAAACATCCCTTTCCCCTTCCTTCTCCTCAAAACTAACCTCCTTTTCTATCCCTCGATTCCTCATCAAAATCCCTCATTTCCATGTTTCTGCTATTTCCCCTCATTAAAATCCATTTTATAAGGTTAAAAACCCACTTTTTAACCTTACCGAAACCTTTAATTCCTTCAAAAAACATTCAAAAACCATAGAAAACACATCTTTTCTATGTTCTAGGCTTAAGCCCCCTCGGGCTAAGCCTCTAACCCTTTTCATCCATACGTCCTGGCGCCAGAACCGGCCGCTGCGAAATCGGGCGCTAAACCAATGAATAATCCATCCCCGCTCTATTTTTCCTTTGTAAAGTTTGAAAACCCATGTTTCCAAAGTTTTAACATGAAAAATCAAGTCACGTGTTTCTATTTTTAAATAGGTAGACCCGCCGCTCAAACGCATCATAACCGTTCATCCCACTCGCAGATCCGATAGTGCGGAGCGCGTCTTCCCGTGGTCCCCACCTCCCGTGCGCTGTTTGCCCAAAACCGTCGGTATCTTTCGCACTGCCTTCGGGCCAAAAGCTGTTTTCTTCCACTGGCCATCGATTCCATACGCTGTGTGATGCGTGTCCCTTGTACGATTTGAAAACCGCCGTGCAATCGTCGTCCATCGCGTGTTAAAGGCCGGACCAGGACGCCCAACGAAATAAATCTCCGCCGTCTGATCTGGGCTCCCTCATCCAACGACCATCGCTCTTCGAAAGTATCCGATGGTTAACCAAAGTGCCCGCGCGATAAACAGGCCCTCGTACATCCGCAGATCAATCTCCGCCGTCGATCTGATCTGTAGATCGATGGCCCATATCGCGTCGCCCGATTCTGTTGCCATTAGGGGAATTTTGAGGTCTAAAATGGGCCTCATAAGAAAAATTTACAACAAAAATAAACTTTATAACAACCAATAGGATTCAAGATGATGACGTCATCCATAATGGATGATTCACCATTTTTGGAGTAAAAAAGTAAAAATATTAAAAAATAATAAAATAATAAAACTATTTTTTCAACTCGTATTTTAAACTTATCTCCCAAAAATTTTACTCAAATTTCGAGCGGGAGTACTCGTTGGATGCGGAATTTAATTCCTCATCCAAGGAGTACCCATGTTGCATACTTTCGATGAACTATTCTACACGAAAAATGAGAAATACATAAAAAACGTGATTGTAATCACGTTTTTTAATGTATTTCTCATTTTTAGTGTAGTAGGACCCATCGAAAGTATGCAACATGGGTACTCCTTGGATGGGGAATTAAATTCCTCATCCAACGAGTACTCCCGCTCGAAATTTGAGTAAAAACTTTGGGAGATAAGTTGAAAATATGAATTGAAAAAGTAGTTTTTTCATTTTTCCCTCTAAAATTTGATGATGTCATCAAATATTATTAGATTTTTTCCACTATTATTTTATAATTTCCTTAGGAGGCCCATTTTAGACCTCAAAATTCCCCTAATGTCACTCAACGTTTCCCCGCCACTGACTTTCCATTGCCCGCTCCCGACCGTCGATCATGCGCGATCAACGGCTCTGATGTAATCCTCCTCCCCCCATGCTTTTTCGACCATTATAAGATTAAATCCGGACCGTTGGATGATGCCATCCAATGGCCTTGCTTCCTCCGCACATCCTCTGATGCAGATTTACCTATAAACGCAGGATTTTGTGACATTTGTTTGTTTTTGCAGGTTTTAAGGTTTTTCCGCTTAAATGAAGAAATTTCGTAGGCCAAGGATGATGATCCTCCAACCTTCGAATACATCAAGAAAGTCATCCGCAGGGTTAAATTACATGTTTCGTCGATGATTTCTCAGGCATTGATGCATTACAGACCCTGTGCAGCCCGACACGACCACAAGGAAAACCATGGAACGGGCACAGTCGAAGATTATCAGTGTCAAAGACCAGGATGAACCAGAGCAGAGGATTGATGGACAAATTAACGGGGATTACGGCCAAAGAAAGTTATCAAAAGCATAATCCACAATCTAAAACATATTTTAAAGAGAAACCTAAAGTGTTGTATCAGGAAGACCCTCCACTGCCACAAATGGAGGCGAATTGATTCCTCCCAGCGACTAAAGTGCCACCTGTGCCTCAAAGCATTCAATCAGGAACAGAACTTATTGATCGGGATCAGATATTTTACCTCGACGCAACCGAAGAGTTAATTCTGCCAGGAATTTAATGAAAGAATGTCTGCAGAGTAGCCCTAGCATCACACAGAGCCTCAAAGGTCAAAAAAAGCTCCCACCGAGCTTAAGTCATAAGTATAAACCAATTAATACAATGAAACACTTGTACAGTTTCTTCATTGAGCCTCCCAAGGGCCAAGAAAACATTAACTCTGTATTAATTACATTTGAGATCTTTAATGAGATCTCACCTCCTCATCCTTCTATATATACTTCAGTAGAAGATGAGTGAGGGGTTGGTTGTTGATGTAATTGCTAAAGCATTGTAATGTAATTGAGATGAAGACTCCTGATTGTAAATAGTGATTCACTGGCTCTTGGAGCTCTGTTTGTAACAGATAAGTTAGGTTATGAAAGAGAGATGAATTAAAACACCGGACCTGAAGATTGTAACTGGTTTGGAGCATCAATACAAGCTGATTTATGGTATCCTGGTCTATATTGACGGTGATGTTATTCTCATTGTAACTTGTGATTTTGTTTCTGTTTTCATTATGTTTCATTTTCTACTGTAAAGAACAGTTTAAACAGGGTTAGGACTTACTGCATACCAGTAACCTTCTCTGGCTGAGAAATCTTTATTTAAATGTTTTCTTTCAACTGTGTTATTCGGAAATGATTTAATTCAATTTAAGCATAGGAATGCTGGCGTTCCCTCGTCTTATTGTCTTAGCTGAATATTATTTTTGAATGTTACTTTGAGTATATATTGTGTGAAGATGAACTGAGGAAGATATGGTGAGCCCTGGTCCCAGTCTTGTTTGCATAACTGTTTGATTGTTTCCCTTAGAATGTGTCAAAAGCTGGATAGTTTCAAAGTACTTACCAGATCTTAGGCCATTCTGTGTTATCTCTGTGATTGTCTTGGAAGTAGCCAAGTAAAGAAGAGCTAGGAGAGGATTTGTGGTGAGCCCGGCCCGCTAGTTTCTACTCCAAAAGCTCCCTTCAGGTTTCCGTTTGTTTTTATATGTTTTCTATTGAAAGTATATCAAAGGCTGGCTAGTTTCAAAGTACTTACTAGATCCTAGTTTGCTTTCATGTTTTTCTTAAGTGCCTGGTCAAAGGCTGGCTAGTTTCAAAGTACTTACCAGATCCTAGGCTGCTCTTTGTTCCGCATCTGTTACTTTCCCTTCTTATTGTATCACCTCATTCCATAAATCAAACTTTAAAGGGATCCTTAAACATAGATGACTTGCCCCATGGACCATTCTTGCCTCTTGCTGTTCCAATTAAATCCTCTTATGACTCCATAGCCCAATGGACTGAAAACCTGCCATCATCTTTCTTCTTGATCAAAACTTACTCTTTTTCTTGCAACTTCTCACCCTTGAACCTCTTTACCTTTGGGACTTTTCACCTCTAACAACAATCATGTTCAACCATCCAAAAACAAAAAAAACCCTTGGACTTAATAACTAGCCTAATATCATTATCCCAAACTTCAAAGACAAATTCATCTTTGTACATATTGGAGAGATCCCTCTTTGGATTCAGGAGGGCTAGATCCTAGAATCCCAAAGTTGGTTGAAACGATGTTGTTTCTGTAATTGGACTATGCCAATATTGCTAATAAATTACAGATCCATAACACACTGGCAGGAATTACCACTCCTCAAACTCTCAAGATAGAAGGACAGATCAAGAAGAAAAAGGTAATAGTGTTGATTGATTCAGGAAGCACCCATAATTTTATTCCTTGTAAGGTAGCCAAGGAATTAAATTGTTTCCTATACCCAACACCAGAATGTCAAGTGATGGTGGCAAATGAAGGAACTATAAATTGCTTTGGAAAATGCCATAATATCAAGCTAACCATGGGGGAATATGTATTGACTGGTCCAATGCTTTCCATTCCTATGGGAGGTGCTGATGTTGTACTAGGAGTACAATGGGTACAATCTTTGGGGACGATAGCTTTTAATTTTCAAGAACTTTTCTTGAATTTTTTTTCAGAAGGAAAGGAAGTCGAATTACAGGGTATTGCAGGGAAGTCGGGAAAGATAATAAGCTCTAATGTCATGATAAAGCTTCTAAAGAAATAACAATGAGGTGTAATTGCACAATTATGCTCACTAGAAGTTCCAACATCAAAATCATCTATTTCTGCAGATCTCCAACAAGTCTTGGACAATCATTCCAAGGTGTTTGAAACTCCCAAAGGACTTCCACCTATTCGTGATCATGATCATGCTATTCATTTGATTCCAGGAAGTGTTCCTCCAAACATCCGGCCTTATAGATATCCTTACTTCCAAAAGAGCGAAATTGAACGCATGATTGCCGAAATGTTAGAGGCGGGTATAATTCAACCTAGTCAAAGTTCTTTCTCTGCTCCTGTAGTATTGGTACACAAGAAGGATGGATCATGGCGAATGTGTCCGGATTATAGGGAGCTGAATAAGCTCACCATTAAAGATAAATTTCCCATTCCTGTGATTGATGAATTATTGGATGAATTACATGGAGCAATTTATTTTACCAAGTTGGATCTTCGTTCAGGATATCATCAAATTAGAATGAAGATTGAAGATATTCCAAAACAACATTTCGAACTCATGAGGGTCATTATGAATTTTTGGTCATGCCTTTTGGCCTTACCAATGCACCTTCTACATTTCAAGGGTCGATGAATTCCATTTTCAAACCCTTCCTTAGAAAATTTGTGCTAGTATTTTTTGATGATATACTAATCTACAGCAGGTCTTGGAAGGATCATGTTCAACATGTTGACAGGGTGCTCAAACTATTACAGGAGAAACAATTATATAAAAAAACATCCAAATGTTTCTTTGGAGTACAAGAGGTGGAATATTTGGGTCATATTGTATCTCACGAGGGTGTTAAGGTAGACCCTAACAAAATTAAAGCCATTAAGGAATGGAAAGTCCACACAACCATAAAGCAGTTGCGAGGATTTCTCGGGTTAACAGGGTATTATCGCAAGTTTGTTAAGAATTATGGGAGAATAGCAGCACCTCTAACAACATTATTGAAGAAAGATGCATTTTCATGGACTCCTGAAGCAACTAAGGCCTTTGAACATCTTAAAGAGGCAATGTGCCTAGCACCAATCTTAGCTACGCCAGACTTCACAAAAGCCTTTATTGTGGAATGTGATGCCTCAGGAAATGGAATTGGTGCAGTTTTAATGCAGGAAGGAAGACCCATTTCTTTTGAAAGTCGTCCAATCAAAGGAAAGTATTTACAGAAACCTATCTATGAGAAGGAAATGTTAGCAATACTGCATGCACTAAAGAAATGGAGAACTTACCTAATGGGAAGACACTTCAAGGTAAAAACTGATCATGATAGTCTTAAACACATTTTGGAACAAAGACTATCTTCAGAAGAGCAGCAAAAATGGGTCACAAAGATGTTGGGTTATGACTTTGAAATAATCTACAAAAAAGGAAAACTTAATGTTGTTGTAGATGCACTCTCAAGAAAGAATGAAGAGGTGGAAACATTTCTTTGTGCCATTTCTATTATCCAACCAGATTGGATAACTGAAGCAAGAGATGAATGGAAGAAGGAAAAAGATGTATGGGCACTCATTCAAAAGTTGCAGCAAGATCCTTGTACATCTAATACATTTAGTTGGAAAAATGATTCCTTATGGTACAAAGATCGCTTATATCTTTGTAAGAATTCTCAACTAAAACAAAAGATTCTTCTGGAATTGCACACTTCTCCTTTAGGAGGACACTCGGGATTTTTAAAAACTTACCACATGGTGAAGAAAGAATTTTTTTGGGATGGCCTTAAATCTGATATTCAAAAGTTTGTGGCGGAATGTTCGGTTTGCCAGCAGAATAAAGTTGAGACAATTAAAACCCCGAGACTTCTACAACCTTTATCCATTCCAAGTCAACGTTGGGAGGAGATTTCAATGGATTTTATCACAGGTTTACCTAAGTCCGAAGGAAAGAGTGCCATCATGGTGGTAGTTGATAGACTTACCAAGTATGCACACTTTTGTGCTTTATCTCATCCATTTAAAGCAAGTACAGTTGCTACTACATTTATGGACAGAATTCAAAAGCTACATGGAAGCCCAAGGGTTATTGTGAGCGACAGAGATCCCATTTTTACCAGAAATTTTTGGACGGAGTTATTTTCTTGTTTGGGTACTCAATTAGCTCATAGCTCATCCTACCATCCTCAATCTGATGGTCAAACAGAGATAGTAAATAAATGTTTGGAAGGATATCTTCGTTGTTTTGTATTTGATAAACAAACACAATGGGTCAAGTGGTTACCTCTCGCCGAATGGTGGTATAACACTTCCTTCCATACTGCAGCAAAAATGACCCCATTTATGGCACTTTATGGATATCATCCACCATCGATCACATCATCTTTAAGGGAAAATTCGAAGGTTCAAGCAGTGGAAGATCACATCGAGCATTAGTAAGAAGTTCTCCAACTCTTAAAGGATAACCTGAATTTGGCACAAAATCGAATGAAACAACAGGCAGATCAACATCGCAGCGAGAGAAGTTTTGATGTAGGAGATTGGGTATTTTTACGGCTGCAACCATACAAACAAATGTCCCTCAAGCAAGCTAAGAAGGATAATAATTATCACCAAAGTACTATGGTCCTTACAAGGTGTTGCAAAAGATTGGTTCTATGGCATACAAATTGGAGCTTCCTGCTTCTTCGCGAGTACATCCAGTTTTCCATGTTTCATGCTTAAAAAAGGTTATAGGTGAAAATCTTCCAGTTCAAACAATATTGCCCGAACTTGATGAGGAAGGAAAAATCATATTGGAACCTGAAGCGGTCATGGAAACAAGAACTCGACAGCTACGGAATCGATCAATTTCAGAGTATCTCATCAAGTGGAAGAACTTACCCACCGAAGATTCTACATGGGAGGATGAGAATTTTATACAGAAGCACCCAGAGCTACTCAAGCGTTGAGGACAACACTTTTTTGAAGGAGAGGGGCATGTTAGGTCCCTATATTACTAGTATAGTCCTTTATTGTTATTAGTGTAACCCCCTTATTGTTATTATTGTACCCTTGTAACCCCCATTTTGTTATTATTGTGCCCTTAAATTATTATTGTTAGGTCCGCTAGGATTACATTGTGGCCCACTAGGATTACATTATGGCCACATGGACTCCTATATATAGAAATGAGGTTTTGTAAATTGTAGCATCCAAGAATTGTTCATTTATGTAAAGTATTGGAGGTTTCCCCCTCGAAGTGGCTCATTTCTAAGGCGTTGATATCTCTTTTCTTCTATTTTTGGAGCTGGTTACACAATAAAATATGACACACATCCATCAGCATCACATTACACAAAATATTGTCTTTATAGCTACCAATCTGTAGCTCTATCTCACATTGTTCATTCACCAAAATATAATGTCCCTTATACATCCAAGATACCTTGTAGGGTGTTTGGTGTTTTCGCTTCTTTAGCTCCAGCTTTTATACAACCTTTGTGGACACTAGGTTTTATGTGCTACCACTATCAATCACCACTTTATAACACTTACATTGAACCTTGCAAATGGTTCAGAACAAGGCTCTCCTATGAGCTGGCTCAATAACTTCCTTCTCTTGTTCTATTAGCACCTTCTTCATCATCAGGGCTTCTCCTCTCTCTGGCACATTCTCTGCTTCCTACACCTTTGCCTCCACTTCTTCTACTAGATTTGTAACAACATTCCTTTGTCTTGGTTCTCTATTCTTTGGAAAATCATACTCAATTCTTCAATATTGGCTAGACCCAACCACTCTAACAGAGTTACGCAAATTTCTAATATTTTCCAATTTCTACTACGGGTTTGTGTTGGGTTTCTCTCATTTGGAATTTGAGTCAAGTCACCAAGGGTAGAGGGAAAAAAAAATTCTTCTGGTTTGAATCCCAACATATGGAATCTGTCGAGTTGAAGCATCGCCTCTTCTCTACATGAGTTCTCACATTACCAGACCTGCAACAACCATTTGAGATTGAGATAGGTGCCTTTGGCTATGCTATTGGGGCAATCCTTACTCAACAGGGGCAATCCTTACTCAACAGGGGAATCTGGTGGCATATCACAGTGAGACACTGTAAGAAACAGTCTAAAAGTATCCCACCTATGAAAAAGAGATGTATTTCGAATTATGCAAGTTTGCCAGCGATGGAAGCATTAAATTTTGGGGAAGGAAATGGTCATCCACACATAAAACCGACCCCTGTAGTTCATACAGACACAAGGAAATTTGCAGGACGATCTCCATGAAAAATGGTCCACATATATGCAATAGTTCCACTTGAACCTCAAGTACAAGAAGGGAAGAACCAATAATGTTGTTGTAACAGACCTGGGCAAAATTTCATGTAATAAAAGTTAATAAAGGAAAAATTAAGACCACGGTTAAAGGAATCTTATTCCAAGCTGAATGTTGGGAAAAACAACCTAGCAGGTGTTCATTTCAGTTATTATGGCTAAGGAAAACTGGCAAAGACAATGGGTAAGGCATTACAAAGGCAAAAAGTATTTTTGGCACATTTATTTATGAAAATAAACGAAATTAGGAGAAAAGGTAAAAGGTCGCAAGTTGCATGTGAGGAGGAAAATGAAGGAAAATATTGGAAAATGAAGAAAATAGAGGCCTCATTGATAAAAAGGTTTTTGAGGATCAGCTGGTAGCTTTTGGTCAGTTCAATTTTGGAGCTCTCTCATTATTCTTTCTCTCTCATACTCTTGGAAACTTAGAGTTTTCTTGGAGAAATTCAACATTGGGCCAAGGAGGAGGAAATCAAACAAAGAAAGGACAAGGAAATGAAAGAAAAGAAAATTTCAAGCAAGGAAGATCAGTATCAAGCAGCTTCAGCAGTAATACTTGCAGATAACATATTGCATGTGTGATTTCCTAGTTGGTTTGGACATGCATGGCTTATGTGTGTTGGTATTTGGTTGTCTTGTTGTCGGAGACATGGTTTTGTCAGGTTTTGACAGTGGTTTTCAACCTTTCCATTTTTCTGGATGCCATAGTGTGTTGGGATTTTGATCTCGGTTTTGAGCTTTGGATTTTCCAGATAGATTTCAAAATCCGGGGCAGCGGTGGTCTCAAGGTTCATTCCCAAAGGCCTAGGAATCCCTTGACCTATTTTGGCGGGATACATGGTAAATTCTAAGGGAGGTGTCTTGGTTTAGGGCCTAGTTATCCGGGATTAGATTGCAGTAAATCCTTAGAGACAGGGAAATGGAAAATTCCTCAAGGATAGTGATGGATTCCGGATGACATTCCAAGTTTGGTTCAGTTTTGTGATCAGAGCACCATTTTTGGTGTGATCACGATATGGTGAGGGTGGAGGTGGTTTAACCTATAGATTCCATTGGTTGTTTTTTGTATTGGTTTATCCATGATATCCCACATTCATGCTTGGAATATGGCATTGGGGTGACTGGCTTAAGAGAGATTTGGCTGAACCATGTCTATGGTCGGGTGGCATGTGGAAGTCCTGAACCTGGTCGGTTATTGCCTATGTTTAATAAAAGATAATTTCTCTTGATTTTGTAACTATTTATGTGTGGATTTAATGTATGTTATATAATTGTTGTTTATATGGTTTTATGTTGGTTATAAGCATGCATAAATGACTAGTTCATGCCATGGTTATTTCATGTATTTAATTGTAATTGTTAAAATTATGGATGCAAGACTTGAATGATGTCATATAATTTCAAGGGAGAAGGTGGTGATCCTTCTTGTCATGTATCATAAGATTTTTCAATCATTCATGCTTTGTCTTGTATCCTAGACCTATAGATTTCATTCATGCAAAGTGTTTGACAGAATGTCAATCTCGGTTGAGGATGGTCAGGCCTAGTCCTGGAGATAGTTTTTGGTTTATTAGTATTGTCATCATGTTTTTAAAGTAGTTCAAAAATTAAAATAAGTTATGGGTAGTGGTCGGAATTCTTGGCTTGAAAAGTGCCTTAAATCTAGGCATGCAGGCTTGTGGGAGCATCTGGGGGGTTTTCTTCATAAAATTTTAGTGGGACCCAGGGAAAAGTCAGGTGGATGACTGGGATAGCCTCTGGGGGTCCTATAGCACATGGTATAGTTCTTTGTTATGGTTTTCTACCTTGATTCAACTTCCTTAGAGTCAATAAGGAGGTTTAGTCTATCTTAACTGCCCCTCATCTCATGTTTTCCTAGTTGGGCGGTTACTTGGGTAGCTGTGAGGGGAGGTGGACATTACATTTGTAGACTGTATAAACTGACCACTAGTAATGGCGTTGACCATTATGCTTGAATCTTGTGTACACGAGACTTTGGGGTAGCCACATCGTTACAAGATCCATCCAGAACCGGGCATCACATATCAGATGCTACTGGAAAGCAAGTAAGTTCCATATTTTCACCTCCAGGGCACACTATTATGTCACATGAGACACCTTTCTATTTCTTCAAGTCAGCATGCCAAGATTATTTGGTAGGTTCACTACAGTTGGGTCACTATAAATTTTGGAGTAGAGAAAATAATGGTTGTGCTGTAGAAGTATCTTTATTGGTCGAACCTTCAAGAGGATGTTGGTAAGTACATCAGATCATGCACTGCATGTGCCATTTCCAAATCGAAAATCAAGAAGCAAGGCCTACATACTCCTCTTCCTACTCCTATTTGGCCTTGGGAATCCATCTCCATGGATTACATGTCGAACATCCATTCTAATAAGCATGGAAATGACTGTGTTTTCGTCGTCATCGACAAATTCTCTAAGATGGATATTCTGGCGGCCTGCAAGAAGATTATCACAATAGAGGCCACTACTAAGCTCTTCTTTGAACGAGTGTGGGTACACTTTGGGATCCCACATTCCCTTATCTCAGATCGAGACATCATGTTCCTGAGTACATTTTTTTCAAGCCTCTAGTTGATGCTGGATACCAATCTCACCAAGTCCACGACCTTCCACCCCCAAACTGATGGAAAAATAGAGGTCATCAACAAGATGATCGTGCACATTCTGCACATGTAAAACTCGAAGAATCCACACACATGGGATGAAATCCTCCCCTATCTCCATCATAGCTACAACAGATCTCTCCATAGCTCAACTTGTTAGCCACTAAAATACCCCTTACACATGTGAATTATAATATATAATTAAAACTTATAAGGAGTGAGTGAGAGTTAAATTGTGTGTGGGAACGAACGGTGGATCTCACCTAGAAGGGAGATCGACGGTGTAAACGCGGTCATCGCACTTATTTCAGTTGCACCTTTAACGCGTAGTCGGACCCCCGATGGCATTAATCTCCCGATTTACTTTCCGAGAGCCATCTGTGAAATACTTGATATGACGACTAAGCTGCATCGTCGCCCCTGAAGGAGCACAAGTTTTTAAACGTGGGCCTACCACCCGAGATATCCTAGCCATTGGCATCAAATCAATGGGAAGAGCACTAGATCTCATCGCATTCCAACTTGTGTGCTCGTAGCGCCCTCTCCGCTAACCTGATGTCATCTCAGTCGTTGATCATTTTTAGATCTATGGAAATCACACCAAAAGTTGCATGTGGTATACCCTCGAGCCCTCATGTGATGACCGGGTCTCTCTTCCTTCGTAGGCGAGTTTTCAAATGGACGTTTAACACTTGTATGTAGCATTTAATCATCCTAATAATTTCCCATTAAGCTTTAATGCCACCAACCTTTCGCCATTCTCTTGTTCCGCCTCAGTTCGACATATCTTCCTGAGAAGCCCGTCGATGGCTGTGAGAAGGTGTGAAGCAAATATCAAGTAAAAAATACTCACTCCCCTTTCTTGGTAAGTCCTCCCATCTCTCGTCCTTCATTTTGGGTAAATAATTCAGACGCAGAAAGCCATAATGGCCGTGTTATGGAACCAGGTCCAAAAATAGAAGAAAAGAGAGATCAACACCTTAGAATTCAGCCACTTCGGGGGGGGGGGGGAAACCTCCTTTACAATACATAAATGAAAAATTCTTGGATGATACAAATGAAAAAACTGTTGAAAATGGCAACAAGAAACAATGAAGGAGGCCTCCTGAAACATCTTTCCTGATCCTAGTTGGAAAGTGATCACCTAAACTAGTTGGGGACCACACATGTGATTTTTGTCGAAAAGTCTATTTTTAGACATATGGATCATGGACCGGGAGCTGCAGTATGCTATTCTTGGAGGATTGGTCATGTTGGTAAAAATAGATGGACCTCTATTTTTAGCATTTAGGTCGAAGTCTATTTTTAGACTAGCGGGCTAAAAATAGAACAGTCGAATATTATTTACCCTTAATAATATTTGGACTCTAAACTTCAGTTTACTCTCTTGGAGCACTTCAGTTTGACCCCCGGATGTGGGGCATGCAGCTGCCAGAAGGATTTACGCTTTTCCTATGGGTTAGTTGAGCTAATGCATGGTTGAATTCAGTTAGAGCTCAAGTGGCGGAGTTCGGTGGAGTTGATGCGACAGTTAATGGAGATGGTGTTCTGGTTAACTAGTTGAACTAGTTGTATTTAGTTTAACTGGCTAATACACTAGAGATGAGTTAGGTGAATTAAATATTATTTAATTCACTAATTATTAACTCATTATTCAACTAAATAACACATCAGTTTAACTTAGTGCATGAACAGTTCAGTGGCGACAAGTGAAAGAGGTAGATGAAAGGGTTGAGTTAGCTATCAGTTGCGACATTAGTTGTGCATGAGATTTGCACCACACTTGGAGGAAATTACCAATGAAAATTGCGCAGTTGGAGCCAGTGAGATTCGAACTTGGATCTCTATTTAGACCAGCCTTGATTGCGCAATAGAGGCAGGGAAATTAGTGGGTGTGTTTTGAACCTGTGACTTGTTCAAAACCAAGCTAGTTTTTGTGTAGCTTTGGGAGATAGTATTGAGTACTTGTGAGGAGTTTGTACTATGTATTTTCTGCATGTTCTCTCCATCTAATATACAGAATAGCTGAGGAGTTTTCAGCTATAAGCTTTCCCCATACATACTGTGTTAATGTGTGTGATGATTTGATGTGCTATCGCTTCTATTCTTTCCGCATGTGACAATTAATTGTAGAAGAGATTATGTGTCATGCATGCAATTCGAAATTGATGTGTGATCAGGTTAATATCCATTGAATAAGTGATTTATTCAGAAAATTTCTACATGGTATCGGAGCAATATTAATTGTCGAGATCTATTACGGTGATTGCAAACTTATTTCCTCGGACAGAGCCTGCATACGGGCCAGATAGCCTCCGGATTCATCTTTCTTCGGAAAGTGAAAGGTCTGGTAAAAGCCCATGCAGTCAATCTCCGATTTGGAAATAATTTGTTCTCAAGTGTAGATCGGAAGCGATTGAGTTATCAGCTGGTGGTGAAATTCGAATTTGCAGATTTGTGTTCTTGGTGCCGCGGCGAAAATGTCTTTCAACGGTTTGCAACTCGAATATGCCTTGGAAGGAAGTTCGAATTATGTTGCATGGAAGGACCGCATGGAGGCTGTATTAGATGATAATGGGCTGTTGGAATTCGTGGAGAAAGATATTCCAAAGCCTACTTCTAATGATGCTGCTGTTGTGGAAGCCTGGCGAAAGAAACAAGCAAAATGTCGAAGGATTCTGTTGGAGGGCGTAAAGGATCACATTGTATCCAGCCTGCATGGAAAGGCTTCTCCATATTTGATGTGGAAAGCTTTGACGGATCTATACCAAAGCAAGAGTGACCAAAGGAAGCTGGCGCTCAAAGATAGACTTAGGAACATCAAGATGGAGAAAGGCGACAACATCGCAAAATACCTCACGAAGTTCACTCAGTGCAGAGATGAGCTCGGAAGTGTGGGTGTGACTGTCGAGGATGAGGACTTGGTTGATCTAGCACTCCTTGGTCTTCCGAAGGCTTGGAATTCCTATCAGGATAGTGTCAATGGCCGGGAGAATTTGCCGGGATGGGAGCGACTGTGGTCGGATCTCATGCAAGAGGAGATCAGGAGGACTACCAGGGACGGATCTTCATCAAAGGTATCTGATGAAGAAGACTGCGCTTTGGCTGCCAAAGCAAGGAAGGGGAAGGGCAAGGAGAAGGCTTCTCAATCCGGTGCGGATGGTAAAGAGCGTGACATGTCCAAAGTGAAGTGTTTTCACTATCACGATCATGGACATTACGCCACGAATTTCCCAAAGAAGAAGAAGAACAAGCAGGCTGCTGGAGCTGCAGCTGGTGAGGCTCTTGCCTCGCAATTTGAGCTGGACTTCTCATTGATCGCATGCATGTTGTCTAGTGCATTGGGATAGGGGTGGTATATTGATAGTGGCGCTTCCTTTCACATGACGGGAGATGCAAATCTTTTCAGTGACTTGGTGGAGAAAGGTCTCGAGATGCATGTTGAGTTGGGCGATGGTGGACGATACAATGCGACTGGCATTGGTACCATAACCTTTCAGAGGGAGTTAGGTAAACTCATTCTTTTACAAGATGTATTGCATGTACCAGGTCTAACAAAGAATCTGATCTCAGTCGCAATGTTAGAGGATAAAGGGTATGAAGTTGTCTTTAGAGAAGGAAAATTTTTCCTTCGGCACAAGGCAACGGGACAAGTCAAGAAGGTTGGGATTCGAGCAAAGAATCTCTACAGACTTAAAGTAGATGGGATGTCTACGGAGCTTCTTACTGTTGAGAAGCGGGAGAAAGACATGCAACTGAAGCTTGAGAGGGAGCAAGTTTTGCATGCAGGTGATAGTGAACCTCGGGGTGTGGAGCAGACACAAGAGGATCATGGAGTGGAAGAAACCACTCATGCAGAGAAATTTCATGCCAGATGGGCAGAGGGAGTGCATGCAGCTATACCACCAGGTGAGAGGTGGGGCGACATGCATGAATAATCCCAAGAGGAGATTTCTGGGCAGAATTCATGAGATGGTGTGGATCTCATGAGTTGAACCTGGCTACGAGGTGCCCACAGCGCAGCAGTAGCAAGATCAGTTGGATTGATGCAGGCAGATCAAAGTGACAGTGTCGGATACTGGAGCGCGGATCAGAGTTGACAGCAAGTGCAAGAGTGCATGGGTGCAAGAGTTCAACAGCGCAGTGGTTCCTGATGACATGTGCAGTTGGCCAAGAAGAAGTCGAAGACTTTGATGATAGATGCTAGATGCATCAAGACTGATTGAGTTGTTTGGAGCCTATTCAGTTTCAGAGGAGTTGCAGAGCAGATGCATGGAGTTGCATGGCGCTTGTGAAGGTTGCAGGGCGAATGCATGGAGTTGCATGTCGCATGCAAAGACAGTCCTTTCTTGTTGAGAGGGAGTGTTGAAAATGACAACAAGAAACAGTGAAGGAGGCCTCCTGAAACATCTTTCCTGATCCTAGTTGGAAAGTGATCACCTAAACTAGGTGGGGACCACACATGTGATTTTTGTCTAAAAGTCTATTTTTAGACTATGTCTATTTTTAGACATACGGACTATGGACTGGAGCTAAAGATATTCTTGAGGATCAAGTCATGTTGGTAAAAATAGATGATTCTATTTTAGACATTTAGGTTTAAGTCTATTTTTAGACTCCATGGCTGTAACAGAACAACAAATATTATTTACCCTTAATAATATTTGGACTCTAAACTTCAGTTTACTCTCTTGGAGCACTTCAGTTTGACCCCCGGAGGTGGGGCATGCAGCTTCCAGAAGGAAACACGCTTTTCCTATGGGTTAGTTGAGCTAATTCATGGTTGACTTCAGTTAGAGCTCAAGTGGCGGAGTTCGGTGGAGTTGATGCGACAGTTAATGGAGGTGGTGTTCTGGTTAACTAGTTGAACTAGTTGTATTTAGTTTAACTGGCTAATACACTAGAGATGAGTTTTGTGAATTAAATATTATTTAATTCACTAATTATTAACTCATTATTCAACTAAAGAACACATCAGTTTAACTCAGTGCATGGACAGTTCAGTGGCGACAAGTGAAAGAGGTAGATGAAAGGGTTGAGTTAGCTATCAGTTGCGACATTAGTTGTGCATGAGATTTGCACCACACTTGGAGGAATTTCCCATGATGATTGCACTGTCAAGCCAAGGAGATTCGAACCTTGGATCTCTATTTAGACAGGCCATGATTGCGCAATAGAGGCAGGGAAATTAGTGGATGTGTTTTGAACCTCTGACTTGTTCAAAACCAAGCTAGTTTTTGTGTAGCTTTGGGAGATAGTACTGAGTACTTGTGAGGAGTTTGTACTATGTATTTGCTGCATGTTCTCTCCATCTAATATACAGAATAGCTGAGGGGTTTTCAGCCATAAGCTTTCCCCATACATACTGTGTTAATGTGTGTGATGATTTGATGTGCTATCGCTTCTATTCTTTCCGCATGTGACAATTAATTGTAGAAGAGATTATGTGTTATGCATGCAATTCGAAATTGATGTGTGATCAGGTTAATCTCCATTGAATAAGTGATTTATTCAGCAAATTTCTACGAAAACCTCCTTCTATATATAGGATTCCATGGGGTCACAATATGATCCTAGCTGACCTAACAATAATAACGTAAGGGCACAATAATAACAATATGGGGGTTATAGGGGTACATCAATAACAATAAGGGAGCTACACTAACAACAATAAAGGACTACACTAGTAATATAGGGACCTAACATGCCCCTCTCTTTCAAAAAAGTGATGTATTCAATGCTTGAGTAGCTTTGGATGCTTCTGTATAAAATTCTGATCCTCCCATGTAGAATATTTAGTGGGTAAGTTCTTCTACTTGATGAGATACTATGAAATTGATCGATCTCGTAGTTTTTGAGTTCTTGTTTCCGTGATTGCTTCAGGTTCCAATATGATTTTTCCTTCATCATAAAGTTCTGGAAATATTTTTTGAACTTGAATTTTTTCACCTATAACCTTCTTTAAGCATGAAGCATGGAAAACTGGATGCACTCACGAAGAAGAAGGAAGCTTCAATTTGTATGTCATAGTACCAATATTTTGCAACACCTTGTAAGGACCATAGTACTTTGGCAATAATTTATTATCCTTCTCAGCTTTCTTGAGGGACATTTGTTTATATGGTTGTAATCGTAAAAATACCCAGTCTCCTACATCAAAACTTCACTTGCTACGATGTTGATTTGCCTGTTGTTTCGTTCGATTTTGTGCCAAATTTAGGTTATCCTTTAAGAGTTGGAGAACTTCTTGTTGATGCTCACTGTGATATTCCATTTCTTTAACCTTGTATTTTTCTCTTAAAGATGATGTGATGGATGGTGAATGATATCCATAAAGTGCCATAAATGGGGTCATTTTTGCTGTAGTATGGAAGGAAGTGTTATACCACTATTCAGCCAGAGGTAATCACTTGACCCATTGTGTTTTTTTATCAGATACAAAACAACGAAGATATCATTCCAAACATTTGTTCACTATCACAGTTTGACCATCAGATTGAGGATGATAAGATGAGCTATGAGCTACTTGAGTACCCAAACAAGAAAATAATTCCGTCCAAAATTTTCCAGTAAAAATGGGATCTCTATCGCTTACCATAATTTTTTGGTTTCCATGTAGATTTTGAATTGTTTCTATAAATGCAGTAGAAAATGTACTTGCTTTAAATGGATGAGATAATGCACAAAAGTGTGCGTAATTGGTAATTCTATCAGCTACCACCATGATGACACTCTTTCCTTCAAACTTAGGTAAACCTGTGATAAAATCCATTGAAATCTCCTCCCAACGTTGACTTGGAATGGATAAAGGTTGTAGAAGGCCCAGGGTCTTAATTGTCTCAACTTTATTTTGCTGGAAAACCAAGCATTTCACCACAGACTTTTGAATATCAGATTTAAGGCCATCCTAAAAAAAATCTTTCTTCACCCTGTGGTAAGTTTTTAAAAATCCGAGTGTCCTCCTAAAGGAGAAGTGTGCAATTGGAATAGAATATTTTGTTTTAGTTGGGAATTCTTACAAATATATAAGCGATATTTGTACCATAAGGAATCATTTTTTTCAACTAAATGTATCAGCTGTACTAGGAACTTGCTGCAAATTTTGAATGAGTGTCCACACTTCTTCATCCTTCTTCCATTCATCCCTTGCTTTGGTTATCCAATCTGGTTGGATAATAAAAATGGCACAAAGAAATGCTTCCACCTCTTCATCCTTTCTTGAGAGTTCATCTGCAACAACATTTAGATTTCCTTTTTTGTAGATTATTTCAAAGTCATAACCCAACATCTTTGTGACCCATTTTTGTTGCTCTTCTGAAGATAGTCTTTGTTCCAAAAATTGTTTAAGACTATCATGATCAATTTTTACATTGAAGTGTCTTCCCATTAGGTAAGGTCTCCATTTCTTTAGTGCATGTAGTATTGCCAACATTTCCTTCTCATAAATATCTTTCTGTAAATATTTTCCTTTGATTGGACTACTTTCAAAAGCAATGGGTCTTCCTTCTTGCATTAAAACAACAACAATTCCATTTCCTGAGGCATCACATTCCACAATAAAGGTTTTTCTAAAGTCTAGCGTAGTTAAGACCAGTGCTATGCACATTCCCTCTTTAAGATGTTCAAAGGCCTTAGTTGCTGCAGGAGTCCATGAAAATGCATCTTTCTTCAATAATATTGTTATAGGTACTGCTATTCTCCCATAATTCTTAACAAACTTGTGATAATACCTTGTTAACCCGAGAAATCCTCGCAACTGCTTTATAGTTGAGGGGAATTTCCATTGCTTAATGGCTTTAATTTTTTTAAGGTCTACCTTAACACCCTCGTAAGATACAATATGACCCATATATTCCACCTCTTGTATTCCAAAGAAACATTTGGAGGTTTTTGCATATAATTGTTTCTCCTCCAATAGTTTGAGCACCCTGTCGACATGTTGAACATGATCCTTCCAAGACCTGATGTATATTAGTATATCATCAAAAAATAATAACAAAAATTTTCTAAGGAAGGGTTTGAAAATGGAATTCATCAACCCTTCAAATGTAGAAGGTGCATTGGTAAGTCCAAAAGGCATGACCAAAAAACTTAATGACCGTCATGAGTTCGAAATGTTGTTTTCGGAATATATTCAGTCTTCATTCTAGTTTAATGATATCCTGAACGAAGATCCAACTTGGTAAAATAAATTGCTCCATGTAATTCATCCAATAATTCATCAATCACAAGCATGAGAAATTTAACTTTAATAGTGAGCTTATTGAGCTCCCTATAATCCAGACACATGTGCCATGATCCATCCATCTTGTGCACCAATACTATTAGAGCAGAGAAAGAACTTTGACGAGGTTGAATTATACCGGCCTCTAACACTTCTGTAATCATACGTTCAATTTGGATATTTTGGACATAAGGATATCTGTAAGGCCTGATGTTTGGAGGAACACTTCTCGGAACCAAATGAATAGCATGATCATGATCACGAATAGGCGGGAGTCCTTTGGGAGTTTCAAACACCTTGGAATGATTGTCCAAGACTTTTTGGAGATACGGAGAAATAGATTATTTTGATGTTGGAACTTCTAGTGTGCATGATTGTGAAATTATGCCTCGTTATTCTCTCTTCAGAAGCTTTTTCATAACATTAGAGCTTATTATCTTTCTCGGCTTCCCTGCGATACGCCGTAATTCGACTTCCTTTCCTTCCGAAAATAATTTCAATAAAAGTTCTTGAAAATTAAAAGCTACCGTCCCCAAAGATTGTAACCTTTGTACTCCTAGTACAACATCAGCCCCTCCCATTGGAATGGAAAGCATTGGACTATTCAATACATATTACCCCATGGTTATCTTTAAATTATGGCATTTTCCAAAGAAATTTATAGTTCCTCCATTTGCAACCATAACTTGACATTCTCGTGTTGGGTATAGGAAGCAATTCAATTCCTTGGCTACCTTACAATGAATAAAATTATGGCTACTACCCTAATCAATCAACACTATTACCTTTTTCTTCTTGATATTTCCTTCTATATTGAGAGTTTGAGGAGTGGTAATTCCTGCCAATGCATTACACGATATGGTTGGACTCATTTCTTCTTTCTCTAGGGTTGGTTCTTGGTGTATATCCTCTTCTTTTGAATTTTCTTGTTCATTTTCTTCCTCCTCTTCACAATATATGTAAAATAATTTCTTCTCATTATTTGCTATCACAACTGTAGCAAATCCCCTTTTCTCTTTTTTCTTCCAATTGTTATGGTGTCAACCTTGTAGGTTGTGGAAGTCTAGGAGTAGAAATACTTCCATATTTATAGATGTAAGTGGTAGGCTTCCTTGTCGCCATAATTTTACATTCAATTTTTCTTGCCAACCTGAATTCCTTCTCCAATGAATCAGGTTCCCAAAAGCAAACCTCATGTTGGATGTTATCCTTTAAAGTCCCTATGAAGACATCAATCCTGTGTTCCTCTGGAATATCATTTACCTTTATATTCAATTTTTGGAAGTCCTTAATGTGCTCCACCACTTAACCCTTTTGTTTGAGATTTATCAGTTGGCTAAATAAGGTGTTGCTCTTTGTATCCTCATAATGCGTTATCATTTCCTCCATAAAAATTGACCAAGTGACAATTTTTTTATGGGAGAAAATCCATCGATACCATACAAATGTATTTTTTTCTAAATATAAAGTTGCAATGCGTACCTTTTGTGTGTTTTTCACATTATTGAGATCAAAATATTACTCCATCTGTAGTATCAATGTTACGAGATCCTTGCCATCAAACTTCCTCTTATAGATCTTTGGAATATGGTGGGTCTTCCATCCACAATTCGAATTTATGAAATCACGATTAACATTTATTTTGTTCTCATCATGAGTTTCCTCTAATATATTTTCGCCATTAGGAATCATTTCTTGTATCAACTTTGTCAAGCCTTCCATGTCTTCTTTTATATCATTCTTCATGTTTTCCATTTTTTCTTCCATGTCTTCGATTCCATTCTTCAAACCATCCATATTAGCTTCCACGCCTTTCTTCAAACCATCCATATTGGCTTACATGCCCTTCTTCAAACCATCCATCTTAGCTTCCATGCCTTTCTTCAAAACTTTCATTTCATTTTTTATTTCTCTTTGCAAGAGTGAAATTTAGTGCACTTGCTCTTGTAATTTTGATATATCATGTTGCGCTTATTCCTCTTCATGAGTCATAGTAGAGTATTTTGAGGGCTTAATGGGTGTTGAATTATTTTTCGGAGGCATTATAAAACCCAATACTGATATATATGCTTCAATATTCCCTGGGAATCACATCAAATTTATTTTTCAAACAAGACTTATGCAATTTGAAAAATAAAATACACACCTTTTTCTTTCTTTTGACGAGCTCGATATTGAAACAGAATTATCTCTGTGATTTCGAATCTTCAATATCTGAAATTAGGTCCTGTAGTATCCCTCTAAATCTTCTTTGTAATGCCAAAAGTCTGACCTGATTTGTATGCTTCAAGGCAAAGTTATGCCCAATCTCCCATAATGACCTAAATTTGGCCTAGTTCAGTAGAGCGAACTTGTACGGCGTGCCACGTGTCAATGTTTCCTCCTTCAGCTCTGAAATTGATACAAAATAAACTACAGTCCATGTAATTTCATCCATTTTTACATAATTCCAATCCTATGCTCAGAGTGAGAGTTATGAAAATTTTCCCAAGGTCACCTCTTTTAGATGAAATTTTGGAGCCTGAAAAAACCTTAACTTCCACAGAACATATCTCCAAAAATATTGAGAACCAAGATCTGAAATTTTTACACGAAGTTCCTCATGATTTCGGATACACGTGGTAAAAATTTCAGCTTCTGAACCTTCGTAGAAAACAATTTATAGCGAAAATTCCACGATGACCCATTTGAAGAAGCGAAACCCTAGAATCCAAAGCTCTGATACCAAATGTTATGGAACTAGATCCAAAAATAGAAGAAAAGACAGATCAACGCCTCAGAATACAACCACTTCGAAGGGGAAACCTCTTTTACATTACATAAATGAAAAATTCTTCGATGATACAAATGACAAAATCTCCTTTTATATATAGGAGTGCATGGGGTCACAATATAATCCTAGCCGACCTAACAATAATAATGTAAGGGCACAATAATAAAAATATGGTGGTTACACGGGTACAAAAATAACAATAAGGGGGCTACACTAACAATAATAAGGGACTAAACTAGTAATATAGGGACCTAACAGGCCAAGCTGTTAGGTAAAGAGCCCCAAGATAATGAACTAGTTGGGGTACAAGATACGAAGGTTTGCCTCACTGATATCCTGACTCTCAAGTGGACCCTCTCCCTTTCTAGAGTTGTGACCGACGAGGACCTGTGTTTATTAAAAACTAGGATTGTACATGCATCCTTGTCGCCGGTCCATCTTGACCCTAATTCCATTCTCTTGGTGGCCGAGAGATATGAGCACGACCAATGAGCGTTCTACTTCAAGTCTAGTCGCATGCTCTTTCTGAAACTGGATGAATATATAGTAACTAAGATGTTAGGTATCCTGAAATAGGGAATTGACATAACAGATAAGGGACTCGACCGCGATTTTATCACTTGGGCTGAAACTGATAAGCTTGGATTCTTGAGAACCTCATTCAAAAACCTCGCCCAGAATTGAAGTTGTCCTTCCCTATACCTACTCATTCCTTGAATCCTTTATAAAAAAACTCTAAACTCTCTCCTCTTTGTCATATTTGGTCTCACGGATGACACTAAACTGGATGAGTTAGTATTCTTGGCCATATAACTCATTACTCTTCGATTCGAGCAGTAAACCATTAATTTTCCCTAGTACCTAACCCACACCCTCACAATAGATTTGTCTACTACTATTCCTTTCATCTCTTGCCGTCATTGTTCATATATTTTTCACTTAGTTATTTTGAATTACCCGTCTTATTTTTTATCTTCCCAAATCAACATAGTTACCAATCAAACGGGAACTATTACCTCAAAATGAGAAGCCTAATCCAAAAAAACTCAAAAAACATGGAAAAACAACCAAAAAATGAAAAGTATGTCTTCTAGAACACACTGTTTTGTTTTTTAGGGTCAAATTTCAACATTTTTTAAAATTATGCTAAAAAACAATTTTTTTCTTGAAAAAGGGATTGAGAAAACACCACCAAAACAAAATGTGTTGATGGTGGAATAACATCGTTAAATTTTTGTGTGGAAAAAACAACCTGAAAATGAAAAGTGTTGATGCCGCAATAACATCATCAATATTTTGTGTGAAAAAAAACCTTGAAAATGAAAAGTATTAATGTTAGAATAATGTCTTTTTTCTTTTGTGCAAAAACACACCCGCAAAACAGATTGTATTAAAACAAAAAATTTAGAATAATAAAAAATTATATTAAAAATTTTTAAAATGAAAAATAAAAAAAATCAAAATAATTGAAAACAAAAACAAAATTCATTTTTTTTTTTTTGTAAAAAAATTTAAAAAATTAAAAAATTAAAAAAATAAATAATATCCAAGAAAAATATAAAAATAAAAACATTTTTCAAATAAAAATTTAAAAATATATTAAAAATTGGAAAATAAAAAACAAACAAAATAAAAAATTAAATAAAAAAAACAAATTAAAGAAGAAAATAAAATAAATTCAAAATATATTCACTCCTTATATTCTTGATTTTTATTATTATTATTATTTTTATTTATTTATTTATTTAGTTATTTTTTACTTTATTTATTTGATTAAATAATAATAATAATAATAATAATAAATAAATAAATAAATAAATAATAATAAATAATAATAAATAATTAAATAAATAAATAAATAAAAATAAATAACAATAATAATAAATTAATTAATTAATTAAATAAATAAAAATAGAAATAATATTAATATTAATTATTTAATGAATAAAATCTTTTTATTTACTTTCATTATTTATTAATTTATAGTTTTGTTTTTATTTATTTGTTTTATGTTATTTTTATTTATTTATTTAATTATTTTATTTATTTATTTATTCTGACTCTTTGTTTGACCATTTGATGATGGTGTGTTATAATAGGAATTAATTATATTTATTAATTAATAATAATAATTAATTATTATATAATTTAATCGAAATTTACAAAAATTTACACCAAGATTTGTTAAATTACTTACCATTATATTAATATATTAAAGTTTTTATAAATAAATAAATTAAAATAATAATAATAATAATAATAAATAAAATTAATAAAATTAAATAAATAAATAAATAATGGAATATTTACTTTTTCAAAGTCAAACTAGCCGTTATCCTAACGGCTAGTTGAGTCATTTCTACATCTATTTATACTTAATGACTGGATCTGATCTCTCACATAGTCCTGATGATGAACCACACTGGTTGGTTCGAAAAGCGTCGACCTCGTTCTTTTGCATGTGATTACTACCAAAAGAATTTCTACAAATTTATATTATGGATCACAGAAGCTGATTCAAGAAGTTCAGTATATACATATTAGATTTAAAGAGAAAAAAAAATTATTAAATAAAATAATTAAAAATAATATGATTTAAATTAAAATAAAATAAAAATAAAATTAAAAATTAATTAAGAATGGAAAATGGAAAATAAAAGAAAAGAAAATTATTAAATGAAAAAAGAAAAATTATTAAAAAAATATATATATATATATTAAATATAAATATTAAATCAAAAAATATATATATTTAATTTTGTAAAATTAAAAAGAAAATTTTTAAATATCAAGATAAAAATTTAAAAAATATATTAGATTTTAATAAATAAATAAAAACATTTTAAAATAATAAAAAGAAAAATTAAAATTAAAAAAACTTTAAAATTTAAATTTAAACAAAAATAAAAATTAATTAAAATTGAAAAATTGAAAAAAAAAAAATTAAAAATTATTAAATTAAAAAAAAAAAAACAAATTAATTTAAAATAAAAAATGAATTTACATAAAATATTTAAAATTTTAAATTTTAAATATTAAAATTTATTTAATTAAAAATATTTATATTTAAACCAAAAAAAAAATTATATATATGAAATTTCAATAAATAAATAAATAAAAATTTAAAAATTAAAAATTATTAAAAAAATTAATTGAATTTAAAAAAAAAAATGAAAAATATACAAAATTTTAAATTAAATTTAAAAAAAAATTGAAATTAGCCTCTGCCTAGCCGCCCCGCCGGCCCATCGGTCGGCCTCGGCCGCCACCTGGGCGGAGGTCGATTCTGAGAATCGACTCAAAAGAAGAATCAAACAAATCTGAGCAGTAGGCAGTTGAGGGTGGAGGTCAGTGCAACTTTATTTCGACACTTCCATTATCCTGTACAGCGGCGATTGGGTTTGTTCGGCGAGACGCAGAAAGTTGCAGGAATCCGAGCGAGAGTGCTAGTGCTGTCCAAGGTTTGAAGGCACGCTGAACAGAATCTTGTCATCCTGTCTGAGGACTGATGTGGTGGGTTTTTCATTAGCTATGGATAATTATTCTGGTACAAATAACTTGGGCAAGGGAGAGAGGGGTCGAAGCAGCAGCAATCTTATGCTGTGTGGATTGGCGACGGAACAACAACGAGTGATGTTAGTGTCGTCAACCAGTCCGTTGGAGGATCAGTTGGAGGATTACAGGAGTGGTAGAATAGGAGGTCCATTTCTCTGCCGGGAGCAGAAAATGCAAATCCAGTGGACAGTGCCAGCGATCATCATCTTCCAGTACTACTTAACAGAAGCATATTTAACAATGACGACAACACCACTGTTTCTTCACGCAGCCAAATTCATTTTTTGTTTTAAATAAAATTAATTTCTTTTTTAATTATTGTGTTTTTTTTTAATTAAATTTTAATAAAAAAATATAATTTAATATTTCATTTTTATTTTTAATTTTTTAATTTTTTGTTTTATTTTTATTTATTAAATTTAATATTTGTTTTTCTTAATTTATTTTTTATTTTTAGTGTTTTTTAATTTAATAATTTTTTTTTTTAAATTGATTTGATTTTTAAATTTTATTTTTTTTTAATAATTTTAGGTTATTTATTTTTTAAAATTTAAAATTTATAGTTTTTTTAAATTTTAATTTTAATTTTTAAATTTAAATTTAAATTTTTATATTTAAATATATATTTTTTTAATTTTTTAATTTTTAAAAATGGTTTAATGTTAAAAAAACAATTAGAATTTTTTTTTTTTTTCAATTTTTTTTTTTTAAATCTTAGTTTTTTTATTTTAAAAAATTAATTTTAATTTTCTTTTTAAATTTAAATTTTTAAATTTATTTATTTTTTAATTTAAAATTTAAAATTTTAATTAGGCCGATAGGCCTTCTGTTTTGAATTAATATTTAGGCCGATAGGCCTTTGGTTTTGAATTAATATAGGTGATTTTTCGTCAACCAATTCATTTTGATAATGACACATGTCACTAGTAAGACATGTGCAAAAAAATCATAAAATCATAAAAAAATTAAAATCATAAAAAAATCATAAAATCATAAATTACTAAATAAATTTTGCTGAAATTTAGAAACGAATTCGCTAAATAGTAATTTCTATATAATAGTAAATAGTAATTTCTATTTCGAGGGCTATACATGATAGAGTTTTATCCAATTACCTTCTAGAGGTCATCCTAGAATAATTCACAGGGATATCAAGGATCGAACATTCTGTTGGATCACAGATTTGAAGCACAGGTATGGTTTCTTCAAGAATTATCATCACAACCAAATGGATACTTGTGTGTCCAAATTTTATATGCTGTTATGTTGAGTAGAGTCTTGTTTTTGATGGTTTTTTCTTATTTGCAGGTGTCAGATTTTGGACTTGCAAAACTAGCATCAGATACACGCACGTGACAACCCGTGTCATGGGTTTCTTCAAGAATTATCATCACAACGATATGGATACTTGTGTGTCCAAATTTTATATGTTGTTATGTTGAGTAGAGTATTGTTTCTGATGGTTTTTTCTTATTTGCAGGTGTCAGATTTTGGACTTGCAAAACCAGCATCAGATACCAATACGCATGTGACAACCCGTGTCATGGGAACCTTTGGGTAAGTTGTAGATGTTCGCATTTTGCAGGTTTCCCAAGTATTGATTTTTGTGGTTGACTGGTTTCCTAAGAAGGTATAGTTGCTGCCCTATGAAGTGTAAATTTGCTTGACATTGATTTGATATTTCAGGTATATGGCACCGGAATATGCATCAAGTGGAAAGCACACTGTCAGGTCTGATGTATTCTCATTTGGGGTTGTGTTATTGGAGCTTGTGACTGGGCGGAAGCCTGTTGATGTATCATAGCCTCTTGGTGATGAGAGCTTCGTTGAATGGGCGTGTATATACTATAAAACTATCATTAATCTGATTCTTACATTGTAAATGAAAGAAAAATGCATCGTTTATAAGGAGTTTTGCAAGATTATTGTTTTGTGCTGCACTATATCTTTCCAAAAAGTTTTTTATTTTTATATGGTACTTGATGCATGTGCATGTCAAATTTTCATCAGAAGAATGTTTCGTCAGTCATGATTTGTCATATCATGCTTTCATGTAGTGTTAATAGAATATATTAATCATTAAAATGATTTTTTTTTATACACATTAATATAATATATTTATATTTATTTACAACTTTTTTTAATTTAGAACTCCTATGCAATATATTTATTATTTAAACTTCTAAAAAATATATTTCAACTTCAATAGTATTTAAAGTGAATTTTAATCTATTATTTTTATATAACATTTTTTACTATGCAAAATTCTCACAATAATAATTGAACATGGCTAGAGAATTCTTCTACAATCTTACTAAATTGTAAGTGCATTTGAGAAAAATGAGCCCTCTCCAATATTGCTTTTAAAATAATTCCAAATTTAAATAGAGAATCAACATTTTATATCTTTCCAGGGTTAGGATGTTGAGAAAGGCTTTGACCTAAGGATTTGTTGTTGTACACTTTGCATGCTAATTTTTTTATATAATAATTTGCTTAAAAATATTTGTGTGATTAAAATTATTTTACCATAATGGAATAAGAAAGTTTACCATTTTCTTAAAATAGAGAAATAAAAATAACTTATGTGAACTAAAAATAATAGAAAGTTAGTTTAAAAATAGAAAGTTCACATATTTTCTTAAATTTTAAGGAATTTTCCCTCGTAACTTTTTTTTTAAATAGAATTAGAGATCTTTCCAAAAAGATTATTTTTCTTTATAGAAAGTAACCATAAACTTCTAAGTTGCCCAATTTGAACTCACATGTCACTAGTAAGACTTGTGTAAAAAAAATAGTAAGTTCACATATTTAATTAATATTTAATATATAAAGTAATATTTAAACTATAAAGTAATGAATAAATCTTTAATTCACATATTTATTTTAACTAGATTTACTTCACATTTTTCTATTATATTGTAATTGAATTTCCACGAATCTTTCTCCAAGTTGGGTTTTTTACCATTACACTCTAACTAAATTTCAATTTGTCTTTTGCAAGTTGGGATAATTATATTAGTTGAATCCCACATGTTGTTGCTATACTTAAATATGAATTCGATGTCTTTGCCTAGTGATTTGATTCATAGATGTCTATTTTCTACCTTTTTGAATTTGAACTTTTAACCTTTTACAAGAAGGCATGCATTCTTAGCTATTAGAAGTTTAGAACCACTCTATGTATAAATGGATCCTTGAGACATTCAATTTTTGTAAATTAAAATATCATCTCATCTATTAGTTAGATTACTTTAAAATATAATGTAATCAAATTAGTATTTAATATTCCACCATGCAGTTCTAATGACATTGGAGAATGTTTTTGTTAAACAATTCTAATATAGTTACATATTATAAACTTAAGAAAAAAATACAAAAAAATTAACTTAAATTTAACGTATCGATTGCTATTTTCTTGTACAACTTTTTTTTTTTTAAATCCTATCGGCCTCTCTTTGCACCTTTTGGGGCAACTGCTAGTAATTTTAATTTTTGTATTTTGTTTTAATTTTTGTATTTTGATTTTTTTTTAAATATTCTATTTTAATCTTTATTTTATCAATTTTTCTTTGATTATGTGGTTTTTTTTTAATAACTATATAAAAAAAATTGTTTTGATGTTCTTTTAATTTTTTTTCTTTAAACTATGTGTTTTGTCTAAATTTTTGTTTTTACAAGTTAATTTTGTTTTTATTTTTACATTTTTATTGATTTTTTTATTATTTTTTATATATTTTATTTTTTTGTCATGTTTTTTAATTTTATTTTTATGTTTTAATACCAACATTAAAATCACCACTCTAACAAAAAATGGTTGATGCTGCATCAACACTTTTCAAAATTAGCATGAAAATCACCACTCTAAAATTTAATTTTTGATGTTGCATCAACACTTTTCAAAAGTAGCATGAAAATCACTATCATTTTAAAACAAATGTTCATACTTCATAAATATAAAAATTTCAAGTGTCAAAAATATGCTCTAAAAAAAAAAAGGTGATTCTGCATCACCACTTTTCAAAATCGGGTGTTTTTTTTGCTACCTCGAAAAAGTAGGTACCAGTTCAGTTACCTATTTCATCAGTCTATGTTAATCCTCCTGAGTACTACCGGTGCCGATAGTCAAGAGAAAGAGATTTTACGTTGATCTGATGTTATTTATCCCCAGCATGTTTCTTTTTCCTATTCTCAGTACATGGATTTTTTTTGCACACCCTCATGAGAGAGACCACCAATAATGACAATGGCTCTCAAAGTACTTCAACGCAATCTATGAAGTGTGAATGAATGATTTGCATTCAAACACTCATAGAATCATTCGATTGAAGGTCAATGATGAGAACCTATCATCGAAGTTGAGAAACCTACCATTAGGGCATTCATATTCCAAGGTACTAATAGGATTCTAAATCAACTTTCTAGATAATGAGTTGATGTCGATAAAAAGTGATCCGTCGCATGAAAGCCTATGACACGAAACCATTAGATCAAGTTTTGAAGAAATATTTTGCAAGGACTGACTCGGGGATGGTTAACGCGAATGAAGACAAATGTTTGCAATGAATGGTAAATTGAAATTTCTCTTGAACACATAACGACACTATAAATAGCTTGGTAGAATTTGACTCAAAGATAATTCCTAGAAACTGGCTGAAGACTTTCATTGTGGTTTGATTAACTCTAAGACAAAGGATTTCCCAACCTAGTTACAAGTGTGACAAAGTGTTGTGTTCAAGAGCGACATGATGTTTTCTGAAATAAGGACAATGAATAGATTATTTTTCTCACTTCCCCCCCACCATTACTAGCAAGTACCTCTTTATTTTTGTCAATCTTGAGGAGGATAACATTTTCTTGTTGTGTAATATTTCATGTTGTGATCGAAAGGTCCTATACTATTTAATTTTAATGAGTCCAACATAGAATTAACTCGATGTTTTTCAGTTTTAGGGAGTTAGAAGCAAAACATAAGTAAACTCCATAGTGTTATTTTTTGTAAATTTAGTCCCTCAAGCCTGAAAAGGGATAAAGTAATGCATGAGAGAACTCTTTTGACCATGCTTAGTCAATGTATACCTTTTTCATAAATAGTCCAATTCAGTTCGGAAAAGGGGTAAACTTATACTAAATGGACGACTGTTCATTTTCTTTAACGACTTTGAATAGTCAAGTACTCGACGATATTTTCATGTTTAGAGAGTCTGAAAAAGGCTTAAAAGAGTACTCCGGGGTTTTTCTTTTTCATATTTTTATAGAGTCCGAAAAAGTGATAAAATTCTACTTAATGTCAAAATGATTCTTTCCAAAAATAACATGTTTCCTATACAAAAACTCAAAAAATTATGGACATCTACTCTAAAAATGGGAAAAATATTTTGATTTGACTTCTAAAGTAAAAATAAATAAAATAATATTATTTTATTCATTTTAAAACTACAAAAATAACTTAAAAAAAGTCATTTTCACCTTTTAGTTTTTAGAGCAGAGCAGAAATAGTTTTTCCCCTAAATCTTCTGTAGCTGATATAACAAGAACCGACCAACCATTTCAAGAACCGTCCGCGCTAGGTATTCCACATCATCATTGTCTTTGTTTTCATACATTTAGTTTTTTATTTTAAGTTTTTAGGGAATTTTTTAGGGGGAAACAATGTTTTAAAATCCGCCCTCGGGAATTGGCCATCCCAAAAAAATTCTTTCTTCACCCTATGGTAAGTTTTTAAAAATCCTGAGTGTCCTCCTAAAGGAGAAGTGTGCAGTTCCAAAAGAATATTTTGTTTTAGTTTGGAATTCCTACAAAGATATAAGTGATCTTTGTACCATAAGGAATCATTTTTCCAACTAAATGTATCAGATGTACTAGGATCTTGCTGCAACTTTTGAATGAGTGTCCATACATCTTTGTCCTTCTTCCATTCATCTCTTGCTTCGGTTATCCAATCTAGTTGGATAATAGAAATGGCACAAAGCAATGCTTCCACCTTTTCATTCTTTCTTGAGAGTGCATCTGCAACAACATTAAGCTTTCCTTTTTTTGTAGATTATTTCAAAGTCATAACCCAACATCTTTGTGACCCATTTTTGCTGCTCTTCTGAAGATAGTCTTTGTTCCAAAAAGTGTTTAAGACTATCATGATCAGTGTTTACCTTGAAGTGTCTTCCCATTAGGTAAGTTCTCCATTTCTTTAGTGCATGCAATATTGCTAACATTTCCTTCTCATAAATAGGTTTCTGTAAATACTTTCCTTTGAATGGATGACTTTCAAAAGCAATGGGTCTTCCTTCCTACATTAAAACAGCACCAATTCCATTTCCTGAGGCACCACATTCCACAATAAAGGTTTTTGTGAAGTCTGGCGTAGCTAAGACCGGTGCTAGGCACATTTCCTATTTAAGATGTTCAAACGCCTTAGTTGATTCAAGAGTCCATGAAAATGCATCTTTCTTAAATAATGTTGTTAGAGGTGCTGCTATTCTCCCATAATTCTTAAAAAACTTGCTATAATACCCTGTTAACCCGAGAAATCCTCACAACTGCTTTATGGTTGTGGGGACTTTCCATTCCTTAATGGCTTTAATTTTGTTAGGGTCTACTTTAACACCCTCGTGAGATACAATATGACCCAGATATTCCACCTCTTGTACTCCAAAGAAACATTTGGATGTTTTTGCATATAATTGTTTCTCTTGCAATAGTTTGAGCACCCTGTCAACATGTTCAACATGATCCTTCCAAGACTGCTATAGATTAGTATATCATCAAAAAATACTAGCACAAATTTTCTAAGGAAGGGTTTGAAAATGGAATTCATCAACCCTTGAAATGTAGAAGGTGCATTGGTAAGGCCAAAAGGCATGACCAAAAATTCATAATGGCCCTCATGAGTTCGAAATGCTGTTTTTAGAATATCTTCAGTCTTCATTCTAATTTGATGATATCCTGAACGAAGATCCAACTTGGTAAAATAAATTGCTCCATGTAATTCATCCAATAATTCATCAATCACAGGAATGGGGAATTTGTCTTTAATGGTGAGCTTATTGAGCTCCCTATAATCTAGACACATTCGCCATGATCCATCCTTCTTGTGTACCAATACTACATGAGCAGAGAAAGAACTTTGACTAGGTTGAATTATACCTGCCTCTAACATTTCTGCAATCATGCGTTCAATTTCGCTCTTTTGGAAGTAAGGATATCTATAAGGCCGGATGTTTGGAGGAACACTTCCTGGAATCAAATGAATAGCATGATCATGATCACGAATAGGTGGGAGTCCTTTGGGAGTTTCAAACACCTTGGAATGATTGTCCAAGACTTGTTGGAGATCTGCAGAAATAGATGACTTTGATGTTGGAACTTCTAGTGAGCATAATTGTGCAATGACGCCTCGTTGTTCTTTTTTTAGAAGCTTTGTAATGACATTAGAGCTTATTATCTTTCTCGGCTTCCCCGCAATACCCCGTAATTCAACTTCCTTTCCTTTTGAAAAAAAATTCAAGAAAAGTTCTTGAAAATTAAAAGCTACCGTCCCCAAAGATTGTAATCATTGTACTCCTAGTACAACATCAGCACCTCCCATAGGAATGGAAAGCATTGGACTATTCAATACATATTCCCCCATGGTTAGCTTGATATTATGGCATTTTCCAGAGCAATTTATAGTTCTTCCATTTGCAACCATCACTTGACATTCTGGTGCTGGGTATAGGAAACAATTCAATTCCTTGGCTACCTTACAATGAATAAAATTATGGGTACTACCTGAATCAATCAACACTATTACCTTTTTCTTCTTGATATGTCCTTCTATCTTGAGAGTTTGAGAAGTGGTAATTCCTGCCAATGCATTACACGATATGGTCGGACTCATTTCTTCCTCTTCTTGGGTTGGTTCCTAGTGTATATCCTCTTCTTGTTCATTTTCTTCTTCCTCTTCACAATCTATGTAAAATAATTTCTTCTCAGCACACTCATGACCTTTAGTGTATTTGCTATCACAACTGTAGCAAAGCCCTTTTGCTCTTTTTTCTTCCAATTGTTGTGGTGTCAACCTTGTAGGTTGTGGAAATATAGGTGTAGCAACACTTCCTTCTTTATAGAATTGAGTGGTAGGCTTCCTTGTTGCCATTATTTTACATTCAACTTTTCTTGCCAACCTGAATGCCTTCTCCAATGAATCCGGTTCCAAAACACAAACTTCATGTTGGATGTTATCCTTTAAAGTGCCTATGAAGAGATCGATCCTGTGTTCCTCTGGAATATTAGTTACCCTTATATTCAATTTTTGGAAGTCCTCAATGTGCTGCCCCACTAAACCCTTTTTTTTTAGATTTATCAATTGGCTAAAGAAGGTGTTGCTCTTTGTATCCTCATAATGTGCTATCATTTCCTCCGTAAAAATTGACCAAGTGACAATTTTTTTACAGGAGCAAAGCCATAGATACCATACAAATGTATTTTGTTCTAAATGCAAAGTTGCAATGCGTACCTTTTGTGTGTTTTGCACATTATGGAGATCAAAATATTGCTCCATCTGTAGTATCCATGTTACAGGATCCTTTCCATCAAACTTCCTCATATCCATTTTTGGAATATGGTGGTTCTTCATGCCAACATTAGAGTTTATGAAATCACGATTAACATTTATTTTGTTCTCATCATGAGGTTCTTCTACTATCTTTTCACCATTAGGAAACATTTCTTGTATCAACTTTCTCAAACCTTCTATGTCTGCTTTTAGATCATTCTTCATTTTTTCCATGTTGTCTTTCATGTCATCCATCTTAGCTTCCATGCCATCCATCTTAGCTTCCACGCCAGCTTTCGTGCCATCCATGTTAGCTTCCACTCCTTTCTTCAAAACTTCCATTTCATTTTTTGTTGCTCTTTGCGAGAGTGAAATTTGTTGCACTTGCTCTTGTAATTTTGATAGATCATGTTGCAATTCTTCCTCTTCATGAGTCATAGTAGAGCCTTTTGAAGGCTTAATGGGTGTTGAATTATTTTTACGAGGCATATTTTAGAACTCAATACTGATATCTATTCTACAATATTCCCTTGGAATCAATTCAAATTGATTCTTCAAACAAGACTTATGCAATTCGGAAAAAAAAAAAAAAAAAACACACACACACACACACACCTTTTTCTTACTTTTGAGGAGCTCGATATTGAAATTGGATTATCTTCGTGATTGCGGCTCTTCAGTATTTGAAATTTAGCACTGAAGTAGCCCTCTAAATTCTCTTTTGAATGCCACAGGTCGGACCTGATTTGAATTCTCCAAGACAAAGTTATGTCCAATCTCCCACAATGACCTAATTATGGACTGGTTCAGTAGAGCGAACTTGTATGACTTTCCATGTGTCACTGTTTTGTTCTTCGCCTCTGAAATTTATAGCCAAGAAACTATAGTCCGTGCAATTGTGACCACTTTTTACGACACTCCAATCCGATACTCAGAGAGAGAGTTATTGAACTTTTCCCACGATCACCTCTCTGTGATGAAATTCGGGAGCCTGAAAAAGCACTACCTTCCATAGATCATATCTCCCAAAATGTTGCGAACCAAGATCTGAAATGTTTTGACGAGTTTCCTCAGGATTTCAGCTTCGCACCCTAAAAATTTCAGATTCTGAACCTTCGTAGAAAAAACGTTATAGCGCAAATGCCATGATGACCTGTTTAGGAGCCTGAAAAAAGACCTCACTTCCACAGATCATATCTCCAAAAATGTTGTGAACCAAGCTCTGAAATTTTTAGAAAATATTCCTCAGGATTTCAGTTTCGCACCCTAAAAATTTCAGCTTCTGAAACTTCGTAGAAAAAAAGTTATAGTGAAAATGCCATGATGACCTGTTTGGAGCAGCGAAACCCTAGAATCCAAAGCATAGATGCAGTATTTGATATATGCAGCTCCAAAAATAAGGAAAAAGAATATCAACGCCTTAAAAATAAGCCACTTCGAGGGAAACCTCCAATACATTACATAAATGAACAATTCTTGGATGATACAATTTACAAAACCTCCTTTCTATATAGGAGTCCATGTGGCCATAATGTAATCCTAGTGGGCCACAATGTAATCCTAGCCGACCTAAAAATAATAATTTAAGGGCACAATAATAACAAAATGGGGGTTACAAGGGTACAATAACAACAATAAGGGGGTTACACTAATAACAATAAGGGGCTATACTAGTAATATAGGGACCTAACACGGGGGAACAATTTTTAACTAGAGTGAAGGAGTGTTGGCTAACATGAAGGGCCAACATACGAGAGCTAAGAATGGGAAGTTGAAAAAAATTCAGGTATGGGGCCACTCTTGTATCTTTTTCTTTGGAGAGGATCCCACTCCTTGCACCTCAAAAATCTATGGTGGATCCCACAGGACCTCAGGAACCACATATTTTGTGTTGGGTAGCATTTATGGCTCGCCATGGTGTCGATAGTGTTGCAGTGGTTCACTTTACTCCTCAGTTATTTATATGGCTTAGGAACCAAATCTTCATTATTGAAGATTTTCCTTATGTAGGGATGGATTTTAGACGTGATCCTAACACATCACTTCCACTAGGGGCATAGTGGGATGCATTAGGTAAGAAAATTATTTTGAATTTTTTTATGTTATCTAATTTTTATATGATTTTCTATCATCCAATACTGATAAAAAATTTAAATGCAGATATCGGTCCAACACGACCAACAATGCTTTGTCGCTTTGATAGGTGAGAATCACAACCTATAGAAGGCCCACCACATAACAATGCGGTAGAGATCCTTGTAGAACTGGAGCATAACCTAGAGAGGTTGAATATTGATGTTCAAGAGACGGGAACAAATGATATACCTCTCAGGCTTCAGAGAAATGTGACTGGTGTCCCAGGCCCATTCAGGAGATTTCTACGCAAGGTGGCACATGCCATAGTTTTCTATCATGATCATCATCATGGATAGTTGATATTCGATCTAGATTAAAATTTTGTTTTTTATATCAGTATATTTTAGATAATAAGATGTTTGATACCTATGATCACAGACGATGTAATATTTTTTGACACACAACTATTTAACCTAATGATATTACTACTTCCAATCTGTGAGTATCTTGTTCAATATGGATTAAATATTGTTTTGTTTTACTTTTGATGTTGTATATGTCTATTTAAAACTCAATTAGCTAATGCATCAGCCAATCTATTTAAATTTCTTGAAATTTGTTGATATTCGATATAATCAAATTGTCTTTCCAAGAGACGAACCCTAAAAAAAATTCTTAACAAATCTATATTTATGATAGCGTAAACACCATTTAAATGTAATAAAATGAGTTACAAATCTAACCTAACAATCAAACATTGAATACCAAATGTGATAACATCAGATAATAACTCAATGACTACGCTATATTCTGCAATATTGTTCGTTGTTTGACCAAGGCATATTCCATGAATAGAGACTAACTCATCGGTGGTTGAATATATAACCCAAGCCACGGAAGAGATGTTTTGTGTACTACGATAGGTGCTGTCAACAAAACCAATGTAAGTTTCAAGGAATGTAGACATCTTCAATATCAATAGTAATCAAGATAAGCAGTGAAAGTAGAAAAAGTTGTCAAACAAAAATAACTAATCCTAAGGCACACTTCTCTAATCTAGGGCACACTGTTCTAAATTTGTAACTAATGTACAAGGAGGATCTTCACACGAATATTCATGCATAATATCTCTTGAGATAAAGATCATTTCTGGGTTTATCTAAAGAGACGTCGTTATAATCAATTAATTCATAGGCTCCTTTTGCAAGCACGCGCTTAAAAATATAGGGACCATGCCACATTGGTTCGAATTTACCAGTGCCGATTTTTTTGTGAGCTTGATCGTACTAGAACTAGGTCACCTTTTGAATATATAAAAGGGTTAACACTTTGATCATACTGAGATTTATCATGTTTTTTATGAGTTTCAACAGCTAATGCAGTGGTGCGACAGTCTCATCTAATTGTGCTAGTTATAGAAAGCGTTTCTCCTCTTCAGAGGTAGATGGTAATAATTCAATGGCTAATTTGAGTGACGATATTTCACATTCAATGGGTAGCACAGCTTCTAAACCATAAACAAGCTGAAAAGGAGTGAACCCTGTGGTTGTTTTTTTTGAGGTGCGGTATGCCCATAATGTTGAAAAAAACATGGTATGCCAAATATATTTATGAGTTCCGACAATCCATTTAATCATGTTGGTTAAAACCTTGTTGATGGCCTCAACTTGACCATTAGCCTGTGGGTAATATGGTGGAGAATTATTGTGGCGTAGGCCAAGTTGATGAAAAATTTTGGTCATCATAATATTTCAGAAATGGCTTCCATGGTTTGTAACGATAGCTTGAGGGACATCGAACTAAGAAATCACGTGATTGAATATGAAAATTGTTGTAGTTTTTGCATTAGCCGCAAATGTAGGCATCACCTTGGCACATTCGGAAAAGTAATCTATGGAAAGAATAATATACCCATGCCCCTCGACCGAGTGAGGGTTACATGTGATGAGATCGATGCCCCATTTGGCGAAAGGACCGACAACAATGATTGGGTGAAGAGGAGCTGGAGGTGCACACATCTTTCGATAAAATATATGGAAATTGTGGCATTTTCTAACAAGGAGAATTCAGTCTTTAAATAAAGACGACCAAAAATAGCTAGCGTGTAATATCTTTTGGGCTGTGGAAAACCCATAAATATGACCACCACATGTTCTAAAATGGCAATCATTCAAAACCCTTTTGTCTTCATCATGATTTATACAATGTCAAAAAATAGAATCGGCACCACGATGATAAAGAGTGTCACCAACAATATTGTGTTGCTGAGATTGGTATCGAATTCTCTGTCGATCTGATCGTGAAAGCTCTGGTTGAAAGGTTTGGAGCTAGATATATATAATGATATCCCCAAACCAAGGATCTAAAGTACTGATTAGAAAAAGAGATTCATCAGCGAGAGGATTTTCTATCACCGTTTCAAAATTAGTATTGGGGAAATCACACATAAGTTTGACAAATACCAGTGATTTCTTAGACTTGGATTTTTCAAACTCCAAATCAAATTCTTGCAAGATAATGATCCATTTGGATGATTTTCCCCCGAGCTATTGCTTTGTCAAAATATACATCATTGGGTTGCAATTAGATATCACTCTAGTTTTGCATAACAGTATGTAGTGATAGAAACGTTGAATAGCTTGAGCAGCTGCCAAGGCCAATTTCTCCACATGTGAATACTTGATTTCCATCGGTCTGAGATTCTGACTTAGGTATTAAATCACATGTTCATTGTTAGAATCATCATCTTGAACTAAAACCATTCCAATCGTAGAATCAGATACAGCCAAATACAAAAAGTAATCCTAGTGGTAATTGGGCAGATGCAATAACGGTGCATAAGTCAACACATTTTTAAGTGCATCAAAATATTTATCGCCATTCTCATCCCAAATGAATGGAACATCCTATTTCAACAACCGGGTAAAACCTTTCGTAAACTCTGCATAGTTCTGGATAAAATGACGCAAAAATTTTTCTTTCCTTTGCAAAATTTGGAGTTGGCGAAGAGTGGAAGGAGGAGGTAGATTAACAATAGCCTCAACCTTCGATGGATCGACACGAATTCCCTCTTTTGAAACAATGAACCCAAGTAAACGTCCTGATTGTACACAAAATACACATTTGTGTGGATTCAAACGAATCTTGTAATGTCGACATTTCATAAAGATAGCACGTAAGTGTGTAGGATGATCTTTTCTGCGTAGATAATGAGCAGGTAATTCATCCAGGTAGGGCTATACAATATGTTTGATATCGTGAAATGCATAAGACATATCTCTTTGAAAATTTGTGCCAACATTTTTTATTCCAAAAGGTAATTTACAATATGAAAATGTTCCCCAAGGACATATAAATGTTGTTTTAGGCTGATCAACAGGGAGTATGTTGATTTCATTGTAACCAGAAAAACCATCCATTAATGAGAATATTTCGTTTCCGGCATAATCATCAACAATTTGATCCATATATGGGTAGGATAATTGTATTTGGGACAAGCCTTGTAAATATCGCTATAATCAACAAATACTTTGATAGTCCCTTGTTTCTTTGTTACGGGAACTATATTTGATATCCAATTCGTCAAAGAAATAGGATAAATAAATATTGCTTATGGAAAATTTTCAACTTCAGCTTTGATTGTAGTAGCTTTCCGTGGATGTATCAAACATAATCTCTGTCTAATAGGCTTAACATCTGGGTATGTCTTAATTTCATGAATAACAATATTAGGATCAATACCTAGCATTTCTTCATAATACCAGGAAAAAATGTCTCGGAATTCTTAAAATAGGGCTTTGTATGTTTTGATCTCTTCAATTGAGCAAGAAGCACCTATATGAATGTTCTCAATTATCTAGGTTTAATCGATATGTCAATAGGAATTATGGTAGAAATATTTCGCAAATTTTTCTCAGAATCTAAATGTATAATCGATGTAGGATTTTGAGGTTCCTTGACATAATAAATTGTAAATATCGATGAAAAATCATTTTCAATTTATAAAGGTCACGTAAAAAATAAGATCGATGATGCAGAGCATCCCATGGAAATTCGTCTGACAAAAAAATTTCTTGGATATTTTCATCAGTTGCATATACTTGTTGAAAAGGATCCAGAAATGATGCCAAAGTTGAGCTTGATAAAGAAGATGACTCTTCATAGACCACATTAATTTTATCACTAAAAGATGATGTAGTGTCAGAACACGATTTTACTACTACATATGTCGATTCAAAAGGACTTAAAGGCATCTCGCCACCATAGGATTCCAATTTTGGTCCTAAAGGCATATTCCATGTGTCATCAAATGGAATTGTGCTTGATGTGATCATATTGATTTTGGAAATAGTTCATGGTACGTTGGGAGAAGGCATAGTGAAAATTCCCATGAGAGTGGAATCCTTAACTATTCTGACCCAAACATCTTCGCAAGGGATAACCGTTTTTCCGACATGCTGGATACTATCTGTAGAAGTCGGGTCTGAAGCGAAGTAAGACAACTAATCGATTTTAACAATATTTCCTTTATGAGGAAACATTTTCATTCGAAAGACTAATGAAACAACATCAGTCATAGCATAAGACCAGCTGGGACTCAAAAGAAGGTTGTAATCAAGAGGGGTATCAACAACTTCCACCTCTAGTGTTACAATTTTTCCTTCTACTTCTATAGGCAAATCCTAGAGTATTCTGAATGGGCGAAAACCTCTTCCATCAAAGGCTTTAAGGATGGTCGATGATTGGTTGATTATTGAAGAACCAAGGGTTTTCCAACAAGCTAAGGACATAATGCACGTATATGCTCCTTCATCAATTACAGTGCGAAAAAATCACCTTGATTTGACTAGTACTGGAATTTGAAAATCCATTTGATGTGGGAGTCTAGGTACAAAATTTTCGAGATCAAAGACAATTAGATTCAGGTCTTGAGGATCATTCGCTCCTATAGCTGATAATAGTAATTTCCTCTGAGCTGTAAAATATTGCAGCACCTCGAGGGTTGACATTGCTGAAGGGTATAAGTCCAAATCTTCAACAATGTTGTAATTCTGAGTGGCTCTCGCATGTGGACTGAAAGTCTATTTTCGAAATATACCTTTGGCAGGCAGTTTAATTACTAAATAAGGGTTAGGTTTCTCAATTTTGCAGTGGTTTGGAAACTGAAAGAGTTGATGCTAGAGGTTGACTGGATGATTTAGATTCTTTACCAGTTATAGGACTCTTAGATCCATAGTCTTGAGATCATGTCGCAACCATGACCTCGGACATCATCAAAATATCTACCAATGAATTGGAAGAAGATTCGATAATTTTATATCTTGAGATGGAAAAGGATATTTTAAGACAATAGGTGTGGATGAACCTTTGAAAAATTTGGATACCTGGGCCCGATGTGGACACTCTTTGGTGTAGTGATCCTCATCACAAATAAGACAAGGATAAAGAGGTTTCTGTTTTTTGTCCAATAGTTCAATTTTTTCAGCTTTCTCTTTTGGAGAAGTGTTTTGTTTATTTTTAACTTTCCTTTCTTCTTATTGGCGGATTTAGCTTTAGTTGTAGATGAGTCTATGACATGAATTTCGGCAGAAGTTTCGAGGGAAGGGTCTCCTTTAGGTGAATATGGTAGAGTTATAATTGGAGAAGTAGATTTAGATGATTTCTTCTTAATCTTTGTAGTATTAACTGTACCAATTACACCATCTGCAGAATGAGAACCAGAAGGAGTTACAATAAGTTGAACTGGGCATGGTAAATTAGGAATTTTTTCATATAGAGTATCGGACTGTGTGTAAATGAGGTCCAGGTACTGTGCTTGGGCTATGACCTGTTCTTATGTTACAACACCTCATTTAGCTACATCATCAATAATATTTGGAAGTAATGATTTAATAAACCATTCTGCCAAAATTTGGTCCGGAATAAAAACTTTCACTAAAGGTCGCCATTCGTGTATGTGATCTTAAATGTATGTAGATGTAATTTGCTTTAATGAAGTTAAAATTTCCCTGCCATTGTCATAACGGAATGGCAACTGAAAATGATTTAGGAAGGTTGTTTCTAAAGCGTTGAAATTATTGAAAGAGCCACGTGGTAACTCAATGTACCACTTTGCAGCTAAGTCGATCAATGTTATCTGAAAAAGTCTCAAACGAATGGAATCATCGATTAAGGAGTTGGATGCGCACCACAAATGATAAGTCATCACATGATTTGAGGGGTATTCTCATGATTTCCCTTCAAACTTTGGAATATCACTGGGCAACTTATTTGGCATTTCCGACCAAAACGAAAGATAATAAATTGGATCATTTGTCAGCCGAGACAAGTTTGGTAAGTCTAAAGTTTAAATGAATGGTAACTGACGGTTAGGGTCTTGTTGTGCAAAATGATAACCTTGGGGAACAATACCAGTACCTGGAGGAGGATATCCAATATAAATTGGGATAGCCTGAGTAGATGGGATTGGAATACCTCCAGGGTATCCATGGTTAGCAATACCCAACTAAGGTTGAGCCATTATTTGATAAGTATAACCAGGGTATGTTTGACTCTGGTAAACTGGATTTTGTCCCATTTGTCCATATTGAAATTTCCCTTGAAATGGTTGACTATGAAAAAAATATCCTTGAAAGGTTTGACTCGTAAAAGGTTGTATTTCTTGAACTGTAATTGTACCAGGTTGTCCTACAAAGGTTTGAGTGGTAGATTGAACTGTAGGTCTATTTTGATGAGCAGTAATCTGAGGGATTTCCTGTGTAGCATTTGATGCAGACATTTGAAGGGTTGTAACAACAAGGGTTTTAGAGACTATAGGAATAGGTGTACTCGATTGTTAAATGAAAATTTGCACGACAGATTAAATAGGAGTACTTGGAGTACTCAGAAAATCTTGTTGACTACTAGGCACAAATACCTATGGGATAATTTGAAGTTCACTCTGAATAGGCTGTTGGACTTGGGTAAAACAAAATTTTCTAGTTGGCTAAGAAAGTTGATTTTAAGGTACTTGTAAAGTAGGTTGAAAATATTGTTGATTCAACAACGGACTCCACACAGTACTAAATCCTAGGTAAGGAACTCCCATCAAAGGTTGTGATGCATAAGGTTGACCATAACCAGTTTGAGGTATTGGAACATAAGTTTGATAATTACCCAAAAAATTTGATCCTGCAATTGAAGGATAAGTTCCAGTAAAATTTTTTCCTCCTTGAAAGGATAGTTTCTCTTGATAAAATTTCTACCCTTGAAGAGGTAACTTCCCTTGAAGAGGTTTCTTCCCTTGAAGAGGTTGTTGCCCTTAGAGAAATTGCTGCCCTTGAGGAGGTTGCTAACCCCCAAGCGCTATATATCCACCTTGAGAGATAGCTTGAGGAGTATTTCTAGAAAACATATAGACCTGTTCTTTTGTCAAATATTCGGTGGTAGATTCATAGAGACTATTTGATTGTGTAAAATTTTTGGAAGATGGAGATGCTAATAAGAAAGTGCTATAGAGTGACTAGTACCCAACAGGAACTGATGGACCACCATACAAAAACATTTCTGGTGATGAAGAAAACATAGATGACTCAATAGACATGCTTGATGAATCCATGTAACTACCTCTGGGTATAGAGTAAAAAGGGATGCAGCGTGGAAAATAATTGTAACCAGAGTTATGCAAAAAGTCGATAATTTGATGATACCAAGGATCTAGTCTAAAAGGAACGTAAGGGTAAATCTATTCACAAACAAATCTCAAAAGAAGGAAATTTCTAAAAAACCCTAAAAAGTATAAAAAAATTCAAATCAAATCAAAATTCTAATTAGGAATTTGGCTTCTGTGGTCCATAAATTGTGTGTAAAAATCAACAAGTCTTCAGTTTGTTAGATAAGGGTCTTAATTTTGCTCTTGCTCCTAAACAATCCCTATTCAAGACATAATTTGTGATATTGAATACGAGATTAGGGATTTACCTAATGCTACTAAAGACACTATTAGGCAAGATTGTGCCATGATCCTCATAAAAGCTAAGCCCCCTAAGAGCAACATTATCAAATCGGTGTTTGAGGCTCTTAAATCCTTAAACAATAACCAGGACATTGTTGTTCTTAAGGCAGATAAGGTAGGTGCTACGGTTATTTTAAACAAAGAGGATTATTGTAATAAGATGTTGAAAAATGTTTCGTAAAACTATGGATAATCCGGCAAGCTCTTCAGTAAACAATAACCACAGGAACTTGAAAACCAAGATGTTGTATCACCTTCTTAATAGCAGAAGCTACAATAAGCTGGACAAAAATCCCCTTTAAAAAGTTTCAAAAGCAGTTTCTTTGGCTATAAAATCGAGTAGTATTATTGACTCCCTCAGTAAAAAGCTTATTTAGAGTAACCCCCTCACTCTGAGGATTTGTGGTCTTCCTAAGATTCATAAGGATGGAGTTCCCCTTCGCCCTATTGTGAATACCATAGGTGGTCCGAATTATCTGCTCGCTAAATTTCTAGCCAGTAAGCTTAAACCGCTTGTGGGTCAGACCTCCTCATTTGTCAAAGACTCATGCTCTTTTATTAATGAATTGAAAGACTTGAAATTGGATCCCAATGATATGTTTGTTAGTTTTTATGTTGTCTCATTATACACTTGCATCCCCATTAAGGAAGCTATCGATGTCATTTCTCGAGTCACGGATCCTGATACTGCTCATCTTGTTGAAATCTGTCTAACCTCGAGCTTATTTAGTTTCGAGGGTGAATTATTTTAACAAACTTGTGGGGTGGCCATGGGTTCCCCCCTTTCCCCTATGGTAGCTAATCTATTCATGGAAGACTTTGAATCTAGGGCCCTTTCCTCCTCACTTTTTCAACCTAAGCTTTGGAAAAGGTTTTTTTATGACACCTGTGTGGTTTGGCCTCATGGTAAAGCGAAATTGGACCTTTTCTTCCAGCATCTTAATGATCAATCTGACTTCATTAAGTTCGCCATGGAATTTGAAGATAATTGTAGCCTACCTTTTATTTATGTCCTTATTTCTAGGAATGAAGATGGTTCTTTCTCTCATCAAGTCTTTAGAAAGAAGGCACACACTGAACAATATTTACATGCGAGTTGTCACCATTTCCCTGCTCAGAAGCTTGGGGTTCTCAGCACCCTAGCCACCAGAGCCTTTAGAATCTCTGATGAACACCACTTTGAAGGTAAAAAATCTCATCTCCTTAAAGCTTTTAATAAGAACGGTTATAGCACGATTCAATGTCTTAGAGCTTTTCAAAAAGCTGAAAAAGGTCCTAGGGATAAGAAAGATCCTTGTGATCGGTTATCTGGAGTTCACCTTCTGTTTATCCAAGGTACTATGGATAAAATCGCCATGATCCTAAGGAGACATAATGTTTCCTCAACCTTCAAGCCCTCCTGCACCATTCAGACTTCGCTTAGATCGGTTAAGGAACCAATTTTCCCTAAGGATGGTAAGGGTGTTTACTTGATTCCGTGCTCTTTTGGGACACCTTACATAGGTGAAATTGGTCGATCAATTAATCAAAGAATTCATGAACATGTCGTTGAACTTAAACATAGTATATCAAGCTCCTCTGCCCTAATAGATCATGCTGAGAAAAAAAACATCACATTTTCAATGAAGATGCTTATTGTGAGGATTGATCATTTCCACCACCGCAAGTTGAGAGAAGCCATGGAAATCGAAAAGAGGTCAGTTAACCTCAACAGGGATAATGGGCGGATTCTTAGCAGATGTTGGATTCCTGCCCTTCATTCTTAGTTTTTGTTTCTCTTCCCCTGTTCTCCCCCTTATCTTTTCCTCTGCTTTGGCTCTTGGTTTCTCTCCTTTTTTTTCTTAAAAAATTTATTATAATTTTAACTTATTAAAATTTCCAATAAGTAAAATAGAATTACCTATCAAATAAATAAATAAATAAATAAATATATATATATATATATATATATATATATATATATATATATATATATATATATATATATATATATATATTTTGATGAGATTTGAATTACATAACATTAATTATTAATACATAACATATTATTAAAAATAAAAATAAAAATATAAAATTCAAACTTTAAATATTAAACATTTAATTTATTCTTTAAAAATAAAAATAAATAAATAATTATTATTTAAAAATAAAAAATAAAATTCAAAATATAGATATTAACTTTTAAGTTATTCTTCAAAAATAAATAAATAATTAATTTTTATTATTAAGAATAAAAATAAATATATAAAATGCAAATTATAAATATATTAAACATTTAATTTATCCTTTAAAAAAATAAAAAAATAATTATTATTTTGATTTTATTTCCTATTTTAGTCAAACTAGCCATTAAATTACAAACGGCTAGTTGGAGCTTTACTTATCTATTTAAATGGGTTACCTGATCAGATTTCTCATCTTGTCATGATGATGAACCACACTGGCTGGTTCGAAACGCGTCGACTAAATTTACTTTAATGTGATTTTCACTGAAAGATTTTACACACAAAGTTATAGAAAGTGTTTCTCCTCTTTAGAGGTAGCTGGTAATAATTCAATGGCTAATTTGAGTGACGATATTTCACATTCAATGGGTAGCACAACTTCTAAACCATAAACAAGCTAAAAAGGAGTGAACCCAGTGGTTATTTTTGTAGAGGTGCGGTATGCCCATAATGCCGAAAAAAAAAATGGTATGCCAATTAAAGTTTATGAGTTCCGACAATCCATTTAATCATGTTGGTTAAAACCTTGTTGACGACCTCAAATTGACCATTAGCCTGTGGGTAATATGGTGCAGAACTATCGTGGCGTAGGCCAAGTTGATTAGAAATTTCGGTCATCATAATATTTCGAAAATGGCTTCCATGTTTTGTAACGATAGCTTGAGGGACACCGAACTAAGAAATCATGTGATTGAATATGAAAATTGTTGTAGTTTTTCCATCAGCCGCAAATGTAGGCATCGCCTTGGCCCATTTGGAAAATTAATCTACAGAAAGAATAATATACACATGCCCCTCGGCTGAGTGAGGGTTACATGTGATGAAATCGATGCCCCATTTGGCGAAAGGACCGACAGCAATGATTGGGTGAAGAGGAGCTGGAGGTGCATGCATCTTTCGATAAAATATCTGGAAATTGTGGCATTTTCTAACAGTGAGAATACAATCTTTAAATAAAGATGGCCAAAAATAGCCAGCGCGTAATATCTTTTGGGCTATGGCAAACCCAGAAATATGACCACCACATGCTCTAAAATGGAAATCATTCAAAACCCTTTTGGCTTCATCATGATTTATACAACGTTGAAAAATAGAATCAGCACCAAGATGATAAAGAGTGTCACCAACAATATTTTGTTGCTGAGATTGGTATCTAATTCTCCGTCAATCTGATCGTGAAAGCTCTGGTCGAAAGGTTTGGGTCTAGAGATATATAATTATATCCCCAAACCAAGGATCTAAAGTACTGATTAGAAACAAATATTCATCAGCGAGAGGATTTTCTATCACCGTTTCAAAATTAGTATTGGGGAGATCACACATAAGTTTGGCAAATACCAGTGATTTCTTAGACTTGGATTTTTCGAGCTCCAAATCAAATTCTTGCTATATAACGATCCATTTGGAGTATTTTCCCCTGAGCTATTGCTTCATCAAAATATACATCATTGGGTTGCAATTAGATATCCCTCTGGTTTTGCGTAACAATATGTAGTGACAAAAACGTTGGATAGCTTGAGCAGCTGCCAAGGCCAATTTATCCACATGTGAATACTTGATTTCCGTCGGTCTGAGATTCTGAATTAGGTAGTAAATCACATGTTCATTGTTACAATCATCCTCATGAACTAAAACCATTCCAATCGTAGAATTAGATACAGCCAAATACAAAAAGTAATCCCGGTGGTAATTGGGCAGATGCAATAACGGTACATGGGTCAACACATTTTTAAGTGCATAAAAATATTTATCGCCACTCTCATCCCAAATGAATGGAACATCCTATTTCAACAACGGGGTAAAACCTTTTGTTAACTCTGCATATTTTTGGATAAAACGACACAAAAAGTTTTCTTTCCCTTGCAAAATTTGGAGTGGGCGAAGAGTGGAAGGAGGAGGTAGATTAACAATAGCCTCAACCTTCGATGGATCGACATGAATTCCCTCTTTTGAAACAATGAACCCAAGTAAACGTCCTGATTGTACACAAAATACGCATTTGTGTGGATTCAAACGAATCTTTTAATGCCTACATCTCATAAAGACAACACGTAAGTGTGTAGGATGATCTTGTCTGCGTAAAGAATGAGCAGGTAATTCATCCAGGTAGGGCTATACAATATGTTTGATATCGTGAAATGCATAAGACATATCTCTTTGAAAATTTGCGCCAAATTTTTTTATTCCAAAAGGTAATTTACAATATGAAATGTTCCCCAAGGACATATAAATGTTGTTTTAGGCTAATCAGCTGGGAGTATGTTGATTTCATTGTAACCAGAAAAACCATCCATTAACGAGAATATTTCATTTCTGGCATAATCATCAAAAATTTTATCCATATATGGGGTAGGATAATTGTCTTTGGGACAAGCCTTGTTAATATCCCTATAATCAACACATACTCTGATAGTCCCTTGTTTCTTTGTTACGGGAACTATATTTGATATCCAATTCGTCAAAGAAATAGGATAAATAAATCTTGCCCATGGAAATTTTTCAACTTCAGCTTTGATTGTAGTAGCTTTTCGCGGATGTATCAGACATAATCTATGTCTAATAGGCTTAGCATCCGGGTATGTCTTAATTTCATGAATAACAATATTAGGATCAATACCTGGCATTTCTTCATAAGACCAGGAAAAAATGTCTTGGAATTCTTGGAATAGGGATTTGTAAGTTTTCATCTCTTCAATTGAGCAAGAAGCACCTATATGAATGTTCTCAATTATTCCAAGTTTAATCAATATGTCAATAGGAATTGTGGTAGAAACATTTCTAAAAATTTTCTCAGAATCCGAATGTATAATCGATGTAGGATTTTGAAGTTCCTTCACATAATCAATTGTAAATATGGATGAGAAATCATTTTCAATTTTATCAAGGTCAGGTAAAAAAGAAGATCAATGATGCAGATCGTCCCATGGAAATTCGTCCGACAACAAAATTTCTTGGATATTTTCATCAGTTGCAGATACTTGTTGAAAAGGATCCAAAAATGATGTCAAAGTTGGGCTTGATAAAGAAGATGACTCTTCACAGACCACATTCATTTTATCAGTAAAATATGATGTAGTGTCAGAACACGATTGTACTGCTACATATGTTGATTCAAAAGGACTTAAAGGCATCTCGCCGCCATAGGATTCCAATTATGATTCTAAAGGCACATTCCATGTGTTATCAAATGACATTGTGCTTGATGTGATCATATTGATATTGGAAATAGTTCGCGTTTCGTTGGGAGAAGGCATAGTGAAAATTCCCATGAGAGAAGAATCCTTAAAATTCCTAACCCAACATCTTCACAAGGGATAACCGTTTTTCCGACATGCTGGATACTATCTGTAGAAGTCGGGTCTTAAGCGAAGTAAGACAACTAATCGATTTTAACAATCTTTCCTTTATAGGAAACAATGTCATTCGAAAGACTAATGAAACAACAAAAGTCATAGCATAAGACCAGCTGGGACCCAGAAGAAGGTTGTAATCAAGAGGGGCATCAACAACTTCCACCTCTAGTGTTACGATTTTTACTTCTACTTCTATAGGCAAATCTTGGAGTATTCTGAATGGGCGGAAACCTCTTCCATCAAAAGCTTTAAGGATGGTTGGTGACTGGTTGATTGTCGGAGAACCAAGGGTTTTCCAACAAGTTAAGAACATAATGCACGCAGATTCTCCTTCATCAATTACAATGCGAAAAACTCACCTTGATTTGACTAATACTGGAATTTGGAAAGCCATTTGATGTGGGAGTTAAGGTACAAAATTTTCGAGATCAAAGAAAATTAGATTCAAGTCTTGAGGATCAATCGCTCTTATAGCTGATAATAGTAATTTCCTCTGCGTTGGAAAAAATTGCAACACCTCGAGGGTTGATATTGCTGAAGGGTTTAAGGCCAAATATTCAACAATGTTGTAATTTTGAGTGGCTCTCTCATGTGGATTGAAAGCCAATTTTCGAATACACCTTTGGCCAGCGGTTTAATCACTAAATCAGGGTTAGGTTTCTTGATTTGCAGTGTTTGGAAACCGAAGGAGTTGATGCTGGAGGTTTACTGGATGATTCATTTTCTTTACCAGTTACAGGACTCTTAGATCCATAGTCTTGAGATCATGTCGCAACCATGACCTCGGACATCATCAAAATATATGCCGATGAATTGGAAGAAGATCCGATCATTTTTCTATCTTGAGATGGAAAAGGGTAGTTTAAGACAACAGGTGTGGATGAACCTTTGAAAAATTTTGATACCTCGGCCCGATGTGGACACTCTTTGGTGTAGTGATCCTCATCACAGATAAGACAAGGATAAATAGGTTTCCGTATTTTGTCCAATGGTTCAATTTTTTCAGCTTTCTCTTTGGGAGAATTGGTTTGTTTATTTTTAACTTCCCTTTCTTATTATTGTCGGATTTAGCTTAGTTGTAGATGAGTCTACGACATGAATTTCGGTAGAAGTTTTGAGGGAAGGGTCTCCTTTAGGTGAATATGGTAGAGTTATAATTAGAGAAGTATATTTACATTATTTCTTCTTACTCTTTGTAGTATTAACTGTACCAATTACACCATCTGCAGAATGAGAACCAGAAGGAGTTACAGTAAGTTGACCTGGGCGTGGTAAATTAGGAATTTTTTCATATAGAGTACCGGACTATGTGTAAATGAGGTCCAGGTACTGTGCTTTGGCTATGACCTGTTCTTATGTTACAACACCTCATTTAACTACATCATCAGTAATATTTAGAAGTAATGATTTAATAAACCATTCTGCCAAAATTTGGTCCGGAATAAAAACTTTCACTAAACGTCGCCATTCGTGTATGTGATATTAAATGTATGTAGATGTAATTTGCTTTAATGAAGTTAAAATTTCCTTGCCATTGTCATAATGGAATGGCAACTGAAAATGAGTTAGGAAGGTTGTTTCTAAAGCATTGAAATTATTGAAAGAGCCACGTGGTAACTCAATGTACCACTTTGTAGCTAATTTGATCAATGTTCTCTGAAAAAGTCTCAAATGAATGGAATCATCGATTAAGGATTTGGATGCGCACCACAAATGATAAGTCATCACATTATTTGAGGGGTATTCTCATGATTTCCTTCAAACTTTGGAATATCATTGGGAAACTTAGTTGGCATTGCCGACCAAAACTAAATATAATAAATTGGATCATTTGTCAGCTGAGACAAGTTTGGTAAGTCTAAAGTTGCAATGAATGGTAACTGACTGTTAGGGTCTTGTTGTGCAAACGGATAACCTTGAGGAATAATACCAGTACCCGAAGGAGGATATCCAAGATAACCTGGAATAGCTTGAGCAGATGGAATTGGAATACCTCCAGGGTATCCATGGTTAGCCATACCAAACTAAGGTTGAGCCAGCATTTGATAAGTATAACCAGGGTATGTTTGACTCTGGTAAACTGGATTTTTTTCCATTTTTCCATTTTGAAATTTCCCTTGAAATGGTTGACTATGAACAAACTATCCTTGAAAGGTTTGACCCGTAAAAGGTTGTCTTATTTGAATTGTAGTTGCACCAGGTTGTCCTACAAAGATTTGAGTGGTAGACTAAATTGTAAGTCCATTTTGATGAGCAGTAATCTGAGGGATTTCCTGTGTAACATTTGATGTAGTCATTTGAAGGGTTGTAACCACAGGGGTTCAGAAACTATAAGGATAGGTGTACTCGGTTGTTGAAAAAAAAATTGCACGGCAGATTGGATAAGATTACTTGGAGTACTCAGACAAGCTTGCTGACTACTAGGCACAGATGCCTAAGGGATAATTTGAAGTGCACTCTGAATAGGCTGTTGGACTTGGGTAAAACAAAATTTTCCAGTTGGCTGAGAAAGTTGATTATAAGGTACTTGTAAAGTAGGTTAAAAATATTTTTGATTCAACAATGGACTCCACACAGTATTAAATCCTAGGTAAGGAGCTCCCATCAAAGGTCATGATGCATAAGGTTGACCATAACCAGTTTGAGGTATTGGAACATAAGTTTGATAATTACCCAAAAAAATTTATCCTACAACTGAAGGATAAGTACCAGTAAAAGGTTTTCCTTCTTGAAATGATAGTTTCTCTTGATAAAATTGCTACCCTTGAAGAGGTAACTTCCCTTGAAGAGGTTTCTTCCCTTGAAGAGGTTGCTGCCCTTGAAGAGGTTGTTGTCGTTGGAGAAATTTCTGCCCTTGAGGAGGTTGCTGCCCCCCCAGGCAATGTATAGCCACCTTGAGAGATAGCTTGAGGAATATTTCTGGAAAATATATAGACCTATTCCGTTGTCAAATATTCGGTGGTAGATTCATAGAGACTAGTTTATTGTGTAAAATTTTTGGAAGATGGAGATGTTAATAAGAAAGTGCTAGAGAGCGACTAGTACCCAACAGGAACTGATGGACCACCATAAAAAAATGTTTCTGATGATGAAGAAACATAGATGACTCAATAGACATGCTTGATGAAGCCATGTAACTACCTCTGGGTATAGAGTAAAAAGGGATGCGGTGTGGAAAACAATTGTAACCAGAGTTATGCAGAAAGTCGGTAATTTGATGATACCAAGGCTCCAGTCTAAAAGGAATGTAAGGGTAAATATACTCAGTAAACCTTAGATCTAAAGATTCTTGATGTGAATTAATAGTGATATCTTCTTCCATTTCAAAAATCTCTTCAATACTAATTAGGCCAGGAGGAAGATTATCGGTAATAAGAAGTTTCACTCGAGGTGAACAAGGATGACCAGGAGTCTGGGCTATGAAATCCGAAGGTGACTCAAACGAAGTAGATTCAGATTCAGGTTCAAATATTTCAGGCTTAGTGAATTGAGTATCTGATAATTCACCAGTAACAGATTCAATTGTGATTACTTCGGAAATTTCTGGTTTTTCTTGATATTTGTAACAACCCACACCCTAAGTTCCTACTTCCTAATATTTAACTAATAGTTAAATATAATATACAAACATAAAGAAAAACTAACTTTAAAGAATAATTAGAATAATTAATTAAAAATTCAAATGATTAAATACATTCGAATTCGAATTACATCTCATTAATACAACCATATCCTCTTACATTTGAATGACAACTCTTTAATACAACCTTATCATCTTACATTCGAATTACATCTCATTAATACAACCATATCCTCTTACATTTGAATGACAGATCTTTAATACAACCTTATTATCTTACATTCAAATGACATCTCATTAATACAACCATATCCTCTTACATTCGAATGACACCTCTTTGAAAATATTCATTTCTACATTTATGGACGTCAAATCTCGATGGAGTTGTGGCGGTGGGATCTTAGCTTGATGGAGTTGTGGCGGTGGGGCAGATTGTTATTTAAACAAGAAGACATGAAGGAGGAAGGGGTTTTTGTTTTTGGCATGAAATTGAGAAGGCTGTTGTGGTAAATTTATCAATTGTGGAAGGGAGACTTACTGTTCTCGGGATTCTGGGCACGGGGGCAGAGGAGGCGTCCTCTGGATTTGGGATTAAATCCTAAATTGGATAGGAGGAACATTTTGGTTCTGTAATCTGTCTAATCCGCTGGAGAGGAGGATCACGGTTCTAGCAGTTATCATCTTGTTCAGTTCATCCAACAATCATCGATTAAACTCTGGTTTGTAGCTCACCGTTTCCAGGTATTTCTCTGAGCATCAGTTACTTATTGTGTTTCAGCATCAGCTGGTTATTGGGTTTGTGAACTTAGGAATACTTTTAAAACCGTGAATCATTCCTAAAACCGTGAATCTGTCATTAGCGTTTAAGTTGAAATGCTCTTGCAAATTAGTTTTCTGCTTAAACATAAAGATCAGATAAGTGTTTTATTGTAAATATAGAACAAAGATCTTACACATGGTATCGGAGCCACAGTTTGAAACCTTAGGGACCTTATAGGCCCATTAAATTTTGTTTCTAAGCATTTGCATGTTTAAACTAGTCAACTGCATTATGGAGACAAAATAACAGATTATAAGGGCAAGAGATATTTGAAGATATCTCCTACTATATGATAAGCGTATAGAGTTGACTAAAACCAACATGAAAAACGGTTTGTCAAAAATGACTCCACTAACTCTAGACATATATATCTACTTGTCCAGAAACAAATGCTTCCAGCTTTTCGTATTCAAATATAGGGAAACTAATTTCAGACAGTGTCTAATTTCTTTCACTGGTTGTTGAGGTCAGGATTGGTATGGTCCTAACACTGGCCAGAAAACTTCAAGATCCCTCTAGCAACAGAAAATATGCCAGGATACAACAGCTAGTGGGGTATAGTTATTCTCTAGGAAGATAAAATAGAGAGCTGTTAATATTTCTTATCACTATCGAAAATTTCCCAAACTACTCCATGAGATTCAGGAGGTAACCTCCAGCTTATATAATTTAGAATTTTTTCTCCATAAACTGAAATCTAATCAACTGTAATTTCACAACAGATTATTAGAGAACCATAATAACAGATTTTCAGAGTCGTAACAGCAACTAAGGACCAAGATGCAGCAGATGAACCATTAAAATATCATATATTCCAATAAGTCGGAACTAGAAGATAGAACAAATTCTTCCTTGAACTTCTGTCGTCTGCCATTGTTCCTTAATAGTGTCAAAGCTTGTAGTATAGCCCACAGCAACAACCAACACTTGATGGCAAACAACAGCAACATGCCCCATTTCTCTTGCCGATTCTCTGACCTTCCCCATACGTGCCAAGAAGAGCCTCCATGTCATCAATGTTACACATTGTCCATTATGGAGGGGAGACACTTTGACTTTTAAGGTTATCAAATCCCAATACAACGTACAACCAGTCCCTTAGAGTGATTCAAGATTGTGCATCTTTGATCAACAAGGCTCCCTTTGCCAAGAGCTGATAGCTTATTTAAGAATGGGCCATTCCTCCCCTTGAATGGATTGCACCCTACTTTTACTTCAGATTTATTTGAATGTTCAGAATAAACATTGCCTTCTTGAATTGAAGTGCCTTGAGGTTTGGGGAATGTTTTAGAAAAGGCCAACAACCACCCTTGGTGATGCTTTCTTAATCTTTCAATTTTCTCATGTTGATTTCAGTTTAGTTTCATACATGTTTCAGCCTATTAACAGTAAGAAAAGCTAGGATTTTGTTAGATATATAGCATATATACCTAGTCAGGCTACTTACACGTCGATATGATGTAAACTGGTAATATAAAAAATAATAATTAATTATGGACTAGATAAATTTTCTAATGGACACAATTGTTCATCATCACAGTCCTGGAAACTATCCTTGCTTCTTTTCTCTCTCAAAGACAAATCAACTAGCCCTCTGCAAACATATGGAAACTTACGATTTATGGCATCCCATAGTAGTTATGATTTATTCTATTCCAAGTTTTACTATCAACCATGAGTATTTATATCAATGAGAATTCGTGCAGTCATCGTAGAATTGGCTTATATATCTTATGCTAATATGTATTACACAAATCTCACATTAGAAATAAGATAAAATCCATGTATTAGAAAGTGAATATACCACTCCCATATCTGATTGTGAACTCATCAACATCAACTGCCGGAAGTGCAAGTCCAGCCCCTGTCAGCAAATTTCCAGCATCTCTCACTTGAGCAAGTGGAGAAATCTGAGGACTTATGCCCCCTTCACGCTCCATTTGCGCCACTGTGCATGCTCTATTTGAATCCGCTATGGTAATGGCAGTGTTCGAACCTGCGCGGGCATAGCCCTTCAAATTTAAAAATGCACCATATTATAACGATTACAAAAAAAAACCATTGAAGTTTTGCCATTTAGTTAAAACAAATATTCAACTGTCGGTTTGAAATGGAGAGGACGAGATTTGAACCCGATCTGACTCCCACTTATTATTGGACTTCATCAAATTTAAATTTGTCACCATAACCTCTCAGACTCAATGCAATCGTCCCGCCTTTAAACATCGAATGCAGGAAGAACTTAATGAAAATCTTAGGACAGCGGATTGCCATCTAGGTATCTATATCACTCGCTGTCAAATTATTAATATCTGATAGGAAGCCACGTTATGAAATTCGATAAAGGGAAGCCATGCTATCAAATCCGATCTTAGTCATGTATTGGAGTCATTTAGCCAGTAGATGTAATGAATTTTAAAATTCTGTTGTATCACGATATACACATATACCACTGAATGTGCAATAAACAGAATAAAATAATACCACCGATATGCATGTATGATTATGTATGATTAGATTAAAATATATCGTATAGATTTAAAACTATATTGTATGGTTTTTAAATGTATGGTTTTATATATATATATCGTTGGGTATTATTTTGGTTAAAATTATATCATATGGTTTTAATTTATACCGTATATTTTTTTTTGGTTAAATGTATATATCGTAGGGTTTTAAATATATATACATTGTATGATTTTATATATATATATATATATATATATATAAAACATGTCATATAAGTTACGAATTTAATTATTCTTTTAACATTTAAATTTTATTAAAATTTATAAATTTAAAAAGTATGTAATAACATAAAATTAAATGTTGTTATCTATGGTTAAAGAGGTATAATGTTTAAATATATATATTATTGTTAAAATACTATTTTTTTTTTTGAATAATGCTATTTATATTATAAATAAATTATTCTGGAGTTTGATTAAAAAAAAAAAAATTGATCATTTATTTTATTACAAAAATCAGGAAAGGATACAATGTTGAGAAAATACCAAAGGCGGCAACGTCAGTGAAATGCATTGCCATCACCTCCTCCTTCGCCCTCACCATCATCACCTCGTAGATCACCGTCAGTACCTGTCGCTCCAGCACCCGATCTTACTACTGTGATGAGCTCATTAGAAGCCATTTTGGAAACATTAAAAGAGTCGCAGTCGACCAAGAACAAGGAGGAATGACGACATCCAGAGGAAAGACATTCAGAAAAGCCTAAGGATGTTGATGACAAACCTCATAGAGAAGATATTTCACGGGAACTGCAAAATATTAAACTCCCAGAATTCTCTAGAGGACGAGCTGGAGAACATGCCGAAGCATGGTTGGAAGGGATGATCAGATGCTTCGCATTGAGAGAATATTATTCTTTAACTTCTAAAACAAAGATCGTTGCATTCCAACTCAGAGGGAATGCTCTGATTTGGTGGGGGAATATGGAAAAACAGGTGCATCTCACTTCAAATACCATTCCTTGGGAGTTGTTAGTGGACCGATTCCGTGCGAAATACTTACCACCTTTCTTTCAAGAGCAACAAGCCAGAGCTTTCCATACTCTAACCCAAGGTGGTAAAACCATGGAAGAATACGAGATAAAGTTCATGGAACTTGTAAAATATGTTCCTTATCTAGACACGGATGAACGCCAGGCCGAGCGTTTCGTATTTGGATTAAATCCTCGGATCAAAGCCATCGTAAGAATGTGGAAGCCACTGATGGTGGCAGAGGCGGTTGAATGTGCTCGTTATTCAGAAGAGCATTTGGGGATTAAAAGGGATTTCAGGCCAGATGAACCAATACCGCAGGCATTTACAGGAAAGACTCCCCGAAATTTCTTCCGGGGAAATAATGTGATACCGCCTCCTTATGGTAACAGGTTTATGCCAAGAGGAGCGGGGGTAGGAGATCCCAGGACCATAAATGCAATAGATTCTAAATCCTCAAACATCAGTCCTTGGAGATCTCGAGGGACTGGTAATCGAGGAAGAAATGGGAGAAGAAGCGGCACCAGGGGACAGAGCTCTTGGTCTGGAATTTCACAGTCAAACTCTCGAGGGCCAGCCCAGGTGGAATGTTGGGGGTGTGGTGGACCTCATCTTCGACGTGATTGTCTGGAAAACTCTTGGTGAATAGGAAAAGGACCATCATCAAATACTCAAGGAAATCACAGAATCCATGCCGTCATCAACAACAACCAAGCAGCACATCAATCCACTGTGGTGGAATCTTTAGGTGAATTCAACGGAATAAAAATCAAAATCTTATTTGACACTGGAGCTACTGATAGTTTTATTTCATCTTATGCATTAAATAAGTGTGGGTTGGCAGCCTGCAAGAAAAACGATTTTAGACAGGTAGAAATGGCTTCGGGAGACCTTCAACCAGTAGAATTAAGTGTTGAGGATTGCAAAGTTGACCTAGGAGTCTGTTCGACCAAACTCAAAGTATATGTCATGGCCCTAGGAACTTATGACCTGGTGATAGGAATGGATTGGTTAGAGTCTCATCGAGAATGGGTAGATTGTTCCGGAAAAACAATACTTTGCTTGAATGATGTGGGAGAGACAATCCAAATTCAAGGTATTAAGAGAAAAGTATCCTTGTGTTTCATCTCAGCTATGCAAATGAAGTGGTGCTTAAGGAATGGTTGTCAAGTGTGTGCAGTTCAAGAAGTAAGCAAAGAAAGGGGGCCTTCCTTAGATTAGTATCCGATTCTTTCAGAATTTCCGGATGTTTTTCCAAAGGAATTACCAGGACTGCCTCCTAGGAGAGAGCTAGACCTCACCATTTAATTGAAACCTGGTACGGAACCTATATCTAAAACACCTTACATAATGACCGCCCCAGAACTTCAAGAATTGCAAATACAGTTGAAAGAACTGTTAGATGTAGGGCACATTCGACCCAGTGTTTCACCTTGGGGTGTTCCTGTAATCTTTGTCAAGAAGAAATATGGTTCATTACGACTGCGTGTGGACTATCGAGATTTAAACCGGGCCACGGTAAAGAACAGGTATCCAATGCCTCGCATTGATGACCTTTTTTATCAAATGAAAGGAGCTGTTGTGTTTTCAAAGATCGATCTACGATCAGGTTATCATCAGCTAAGGATTAGCGAGAGCGATGTTTCTAAGACTACATTCCGAACTCGTTTCGAGCATTATGAATTCATTGTGGTGCCATTTGGGTTGACCAATGCACCTGCAGTCTTCATGAACCTTATGAATAGCGTTCTCCGCGAATACCTTGACAAATTTGTACTTCCTGGATGATATTCTCATTTACTCTAAGAATGAGAAGGAGCATGAAGAGCATCTTCGGATAGTATTATCTTGTCTCAGAGAACACAAGCTATATGGGAAATTATCCAAATGCGCTTTCTTTCAAAAATAAATTCATTACTTAGGTCATATCATATCAGGCGAAGGAATCTCTGTAGATCCTGAAAAGGTAAACACAATCAGGGAGTGGCCGATACCTAAGAATACACATGAAGTGCGTAGTTTTATGGGTTTAGCAGGTTACTACCGAAGGTTTGTGGAGGGATTCTCCAAAATTGCAAAGCCAATCACAAACCTCCAGTGCAAAGGTGTGAAGTATGAATGGACTAAGGAATCTGATAAAGCTTTTTCTGAACTTAAGAGATTATTGACTAGTGCATCGATTTGGTGAGTACTGGATATGGATAAAGATTTTACAGTGTGTACCGACGCGTCTAAGTAGGGGTTAGGTGCAGTATTAATGCAGGAAGGAGGCGTAATAGCATACGCTTCAAGGAAATTAAAACCCCATGAAGAACTTTATGCTACACATGATTTAGAGTTAGCTGCGGTGGTTTTAGCATTAAATATTTGGAGACACTACTTAGTAGGGAAAAACTTTGTGCTTAAAAGTGACCATCAAAGTCTGCAGTACTTGTTCACTCGGAGAGACTTGAATGCAAGACAAAGACGATGGAGTGAACTCTTAAGCGAATATGATTTTGTGATTTCATATATCAAAGGGAAGGAGAATGTTGTAGTAGATGCTTTAAGTAGAAGACCTCGAATATTCTCCCTCATACCTACCAGGGTGAACTTAAGAGATCAGGTACTTGAACATCTTGTAAAGGATAGTTGGTACTTAGAGATAAGGTCGGGCTTGAGAGCAACCATTCAAAGGAACCTAAGTTCGATGGTTATGATCTAGAAAAAGATGAAATTCTACGATTTCATGGAAGGATGTACATACCAGATAGTGGAGATATCCGAAACACCATCTTGAGGGAAGCACACAGAGCAGTGTATTCTGCAAATCCTAGTGTAAAGAAGATGTATGATGACACTAAGAGACTCTTCCTCTGGTCAGGAATGAAAAACGACATTGTCCAATTTTTCGCTAGGTGTCTTGAATGTCAGCAGGTCAAAGCTGATTATCGTCACCCAGCAGGTCTCTTACAATCTCACGACATCCCTATGACCAAATGGGAGATAATTTCTATGGATTTTATCGTTGGGCTACCACTTACACAACAAAAGCATAATTCCATTTTGGTTGTGGTGGATAGATTAAAAAAAAGCGCCCATTTCATCCCGGTAAGAGATACTTACGAAGTAGCTGATGTAGCTCAGGTATTCATAAATGAAATTATCAGATTTCATGGAGTACCTAAGAAAATCATATCCGACAGAGATCCTCGGTTCACATCAAGGTTCTGGAATTGTATGTAGTCGGCCTTGGGAACTCAGTTAAATTTGAGTACAGCATATCATCCGGAGACCGATGGGCAGACAGAAAGGGTAAATCAAGTACTTGAGGATATGCTAAGAATGTATGTTATGGACCAACAGTCGCGCTGGGAAAAGTACTTACCTTTGGTAGAATTTTCTTACAATAATAGTTATCACAGTTCAATCGGGATGCCGCCATTTGAAGCTCTATATGGGAGACCCTGTAGAACGTCGTTGAGTTGGGACAGGTTAGAAGATCGAATAATCGTCGGACCAGAATTGATCCAAGAGATGGAGGATCAGGTAAAATTGATTAGGCAACGATTGAAAGAGGCACAGGATAGACAGAAAAGTTATGTTGATGCTCACAGGACAGATAGAAGCTATGTAGTGGGAGATCAGGTTTTCATCCGCATCAGACCAAATAAGAGCACCATTCGGTTTGGGAGGGGGACAAAATTATCCCCCCGGTTTATAGGACCGTTTGAAGTCCTGGAAAAAGTTGGACCTGTCGCTTATCATCTTGCACTACCACTCCACCTACACAAAATTAATAATGTATTTCATGTATCTACCTTACAACATTATATTGCTAATAAATCTCATGACCTTCAATGGAAGGAACTGCAGGTATCAGATGAGGGAACCCTAACGGTCGAACCATTACGTATTCTGGAACGTAGGGTTCAACAACTCAGGAACCGCCGGATAGACCAGGTTAAAGTCCAGTGGGACAAATATTGATCCAGGTGGATATCGGTGGCCACCCACCTATTCCATTTTGACCAGCACCATCAATTCTTGCAGCTTTTCACATTCAGCACAACTTACTATTTTTAGCAGGTTTTTGGGTCCTCCACTCTCGGAGCCGTTTTGGGGGCTTAATGATCTAGGTGGATATTGGTGGCCACCCACCTATTCCACTTGAACCCCCATCATCAGTTCTTTCAGTTTTCAAGTTGCAACAAAACTTACTATTTTTAGCAGTTTTTCGGGTCCTGAACTTAGGGAGCCGTTTTGAGGCCCTAAACGACGTTTTTTCGGCATCGCACCTCCATCATGCCGAAAGTTGTATTCCTCGGATAGATCTTTCTAACGAGCTATTGAGCATATCAAACAGAGATCGTATGCCAAAGTTACGTCCCTAGGAAGTTGAACCACCAACTTACCCAAACGGGGCCCATAGTTTTGGCGCTTCATCTCCTAGGGTTTGGTTTTTGGACGTTTAGAGTTCTCCATTGTTTCTCAATAATAAATAGGCCCTTGAGCCTCATTGTAACACAGTTCAGAGGTCTGTAGCCACCACATCTCTTCTCACAGATTCACTACCATCACCCTAGCTATTGTATTTCCATTATGTCTGTAAGCATATTTCTGTATTTGATATTAATGAAATGACGCATTATTTCCGTTGCATCTCTATGTTTATGGTTATTTCTATATTTTTTTGTGTTCCTGCATAAATCCGGATCAGTGGTATCAGAGGCAGGTCTGCTCTTTCTTTGTTTTTATTTGCATGTCCCCAACGCGGTCAAGGTATAAGGGGTTAGGGCTCGATCTGGTTGAACCCTTGCAAGATTAGCCTCGCAAACCCTGACGACCTCCCATGGAAGAAGAAAAGAAAGACGAGGGAGCAGGAGATCCTATCAAAATACTGCTCGAGGAGGCCCTCGAGAAACAAAGGAACGCGATGATGGATAACTTTGCTCAAATCCTTCAACGACTGCCCACATATGGTGCATCTACATCCAACAGCCACTCTGGAGGCGCCACTCCCTTCAAGGTACAGGTAAAATTTGACATTCCTATATTTGAAGGAAAAATAGATGCAGACGCTGTAGACAAATGGTTAAATTTGTTGGAAGGGTATTTCTCGGTCCATGACTTCTCTGACCGAGAAAAGATTATTTTTGCACTCCTCAAAGCCGCCCCCCATGTCAAAGACTGGTGGGAAACCTACCGTGATCAAGAGGGCGAAGGGGAACCCTCTCTGTTCTCGGCCACACCCACTTGGAATTCGTTCCGAGACGGCATCAAGGAACAATATTACCCTGTGGGGAGCTATGAGGAAAAATACATCCAATGGACCACGCTGCGGCAACAAAAGGATCAAGATGTGCACGAACTGACGAATCTGTTCCATACCCTGCGCACAAAGTTGGGTATTAAAGATTCAGAGAGACATTTGGTGCTCAAGTACCGCGGCTGTTTTCACAAACACATTCAGGAGGAAATGGAGTTCCTCGACATTACATCGCTTGGCACGGCATATCGCTATGCCGCCAAGATCGAGCAAAAATTTAAGCAGAAGAAGAGAGACTTTGGATCTGCAAATCCGAAAGGTGCCCCCGAACCGAAGAACAAGGGGCAAGGCCAAAGCAATGCGACTCAGAACAACACCACAAATCCAAAGAAGGACACAGGGAAGTGGTGTGAATTTCATAACAGCCCCACTCATAGCACAAACGAGTGTCGGGCCAAACAATCTTTGGTGGCTGAACTAAAGGCACCCGAATCAGATGCATTTTCTGATCCTGAGTTAGAACCAGACAAAGGTAATGACAAAGGGAAGCAGATCATTGATGCGGATCCCAGTGCCATTGTTGCTACCACCAAGATCCAGAAGGAGGGTCCAGAGGATCCAGAGGAGGGGGAGCGCCTCTTCCAATCGCAGATGTGGGTGAAGGGTTCTCCGCTGCAGTTTCTCGTCGATAGCGGAAGCCAAAAGAACCTCATTTCAGCAGACGTCGTGAAGCGGCTCGGCCTACCAACCATAGCACACCCGCAACCGTATACCATTGGGTGGCTCCACCCAGGGAGAGATCTCCGCATCCGCTAGCAGTGCCGACTTCCATACAGTATCAAGCCATTCACGGATGAGGTATTGTGTGATGTTGCTCCTCTTGATGTAGCTGATGTATTATTGGGCCAACCATACTTGTGGAGGTGACATGTTGTGTATGAGTCTAGGCCTCGTGCTGTTATTATTACTTTGGGAAATAACTTGTACAGGATACCAGAGGTAGTACTTCCTCCTGTCATCTCTTTGACTACTGCAAAACAACACAGTAAGATTGTTTCCCAAACGAGGAAATTCATTTTCCTTACAAATCGCTCACAGGGAAATAAGAATATTGGGGCCACAACCTCGAAACAGGGCTCCCCTGTGCGGCTGCAGCAAATGGAAAAATTCATGGAGGAATACGAGGACATTTTCTCCTCACTCCCAGAGGTTCCTCTACACTGTCAGGACAAGCACTCCATTGATCTGACTCCCAACGCACCACCGCCTGATGTTGCCATACATCCTGCAACTACACATACAGAATCCAAACATGTACTGTCTAAGGCTGATAAAGAAACCAAATTTACTAAACGCATCCAACATGTCCACCCGCAGGTCCATGACATCTTCAATACATCTAATACTCAGTTCAACAGAATTTGCCTCATCTCATGGAGGATCTCAACGCAATGGGGACCATTGCTTCCTAAGGAGGGAGGAATGATCCAGGTGGATATCGGTGGCCACCCACCTATTCCATTTGGACCAGCACCATCAATTCTTGCATCTTTTCACATTCAGCACAACTTACTATTTTTAGCAGGTTTTCGGGTCCTCCACTCTCGGAGCCGTTTTGGGGGCTTAATGATCCAGGTGGATATTGGTGGCCACCCACCTATTCCACTTGAACCCCCATCATCAGTTCTTTCAGTTTTCAAGTTGCAACAAAACTTACTATTTTTAGCAGTTTTTTGGGTCCTGAACTTCCGGAGCCGTTTTGAGGCCCTAAACGACGTTTTTTGGGCATCGCGCCTCAATAAAATATCATTCCGTTTCAGAATAATATTCGTGCATAGATCTTTCTAACGAGCTATTGAGTGTATCAAATGGAGATCGTATGCCAAAGTTACGTCCCTAGGAAGTTGAACCACCAATTTACCCAAACGGGGCCCATAGTTTTGGCGCTTCATCTCCTAGGGTTTGGTTTTTGGACGTTTAGAGTTATCCATTGTTTCTCAATAATAAATAGGCCCTAGAGCCTCATTGTAACAAAGTTCAGAGGTATGTAGCCACCACATCTCTTCTCAGAGATTCGCTACCAGCACCCTAGCTATTGTATTTCCATTATGTTTGTAAGCATATTTATGTATTTGATATTAATGAAATGACGCATTATTTCCGCTGCATATCTATGTTTATGGTTATTTCTGTATTATGTTGCATTCCTGCATAAATCCAAATCAAATATAGTCCTGGATCAGCAACTTGGGAGGATGCTGAGACTGTCTGCCAGAATTACCCCAACTTATGCTAAATTTTGAGAACTGAAAATTTTGACTACTCTATTTTAATACAACCTTATCATCTTACATTCGAATGACATCTCATTAATACAACCATATCCTCTTACATTCGAATGAAACCTCTTTGAAAATATTCATTTCTACATTTATGGACGTCAAATCTCGATGGAGTTGTGGCGGTGGGACTTAGCTTGATGGAGTTGTTGCGGTGGGGCAGATTGTTATTTAAATAAGAAGACATGAAGGAGGAAGGGGATTTTTTTTTTGGCATGAAATTGAGAAGGCTGTTGTGGGAAATTTATCAATTGTGGAAGGGAGACTTACTGTTCTTGGGATTTTGGGCACGGGGGCAGAGGAGGTGTCCTCTAGATTTGGGATTAAATCCTAAATTGGCTGGGAGGAACATTTTGGTTCTGTAATCTGTCTGATTAGCTGGAGAGGAGGATCACGGTTCTAGCAGTTATCAGCTTGTTCAATTCATCCAGCAATCATCGCTTAAACTCTGGTTTGCAGCTCACCGTTTCCAGGTATTTCTCTGAGCATCAGTTACTTATTGTGTTTCAGCATTAGCTGGTTATTGGGTTTGTGAACTTAGGAATACTTTTAAAACCGTGAATCATTCCTAAAACCGTGAATCTGTCATTAGCGTTTAAGTTGAAATCCTCTTGCAAATTAGTTTTCTGCTTAAATATAAAGATCAGATAAGTGTTTTATTGTAAATATAGAACAAAGATCTTACAATATTTTTCAATTATTTGAGGTTGATTACCCTCGAAATCGGGATGTATTACAATGGATGTTTCTCCTTGTTTAGTAGATTTGGCTCCTAATTGTTGAACTCTTTCAGATTTAATTTTTTCCAATTTACTGGGTGTATATTCAGGGGGTTTCCCATGCATTCTATGTGAATGTCTCGATAATTCAGCCATGGTTAATCTTTTAACACACGAAATTTTAAAAAAAAAATCAAAAGCATACACCTCAGGTCACTAAGAAATTAAGAAAAAGAACACGCGCCTAGAAAATATAAGAAATAAACCACACACAAACAATATGTATCCACAATAAAAACACTAGTTGGTGATGAAATCCAACATTGCAGAAGTTAATGTGGAAGATTGGCGGTTGGAACAGTTTCCCTGACAACATGCTTAATGAAACATTTTGGTGCAAGTACCTCCACTATGCTATCTCGAAGTGAAGAGTACCCTCAAGAAAGTCCAAGTGAGTCTAGCCAACGTCTATTCTAGGTACAATGGGACCTTCCCTCCACCTTCACATTGGGAAAAATCCTAAATATTATGGCCACTAAGGTCACCAACTGAGACAAATGCACATTGGGGAATAGTCTATGATTTGATATACACACAAGGGAAGAGTATCAAGATCAATCCCCTTGAAAGCTCCTTGACATGGTGAATCTGAGGTTTGCTAAGAAGTGACGCCAGGCTCCTCGAAAATGGTTAATCCAAGGTTTACCGTTTGTATTACACGCACGTCTTCTATCTTCACCAATGAAGTAGGTACGATTACCTCACTGGGTCCGACATGACCTCGTGCTTGAATATTTTAAGAAGAGCTTCCCAGAGTACAAATGCAACAATTGGATTTCCCTACCACAAGATACTACTTGTTTGTTTTAACTTGTTTGGAATATTTATTACAACCTATTCCAAAACACTGGCCTAATCTAAATTGGTGGAATAAGCCCTAGAAAATGTAAAAATATCTAGATTGATTTTATTAAGAGCTATACTGATTTGGCTGTTATTTAACACAAAGGGGTATGACGTTGAAACTTGATGATATTGTGAACTGACTCAAAATACTCTAAATGCATCAATATGAAAAATGAAACTCTTTTGTTTCGATGAATTATATTTAAGATAAAATTGAGATATTTTTGAATTCAAAAGCACAAGCTTTCTCAAACTTCAAATAAAATTCCTTTTCAAAGAGAAAACAATCTCATTAAGAACATAATTTCCAAACATGATCAATTTCTGTTTTGCAAATAAAATTCCATTGATTACGAAGTTAGAAACTACAATTTTTGTAAACAAACAAATCTCAAAAGAAGGGAATTTCTAAAAAACCCTTAAAAGTATAAAAAATTCAAATCAAATCAAAGTTCTAATTAGGAATTTGGCTTCTGCGATCCATAAATTGTGTGTAAAAATCAACATGTCTTTAGTTTGTTGGATAAGGGTCTTAATTTTTCTCTTGCACCTAAGAAAATCCCTATTAAAGACATAATTTGTGATATTGAATACGAGATTAAGGATTTACCTGATGCTACTAAGATACTATTAGGCAAGATTGTGCCATGATCCTCAGAAAAGCTAAGCCCCCTATGAGCAACATTATCAAATCAAATTTTGAGGCTCTTAAATCCTTAAACAATAACCAGGACATTTTTTTTCTTAAGGCATATAAGGGAGGTGCTACGGTTATTTTAAACAAAGAGAATTATCGTAATAAGATGTTGGATCACCTTCTTAATAGCGGAAGCTACAAGAATATGGACAAAAATCCCTTTAAAAAGGTTTCAAATGTAGTTTCTTTGGCTATAAAATCAAGTAGTATTGTTGGCTCCCTGAGTAAAAAGCTTATTGAGAGTAACCCCCTCACTCTGAGGATTTATGGTCTTACTAAGATTCATAAGTATGGATTTCCCCTTCGCCCTATTTTGAACACCATTGTTCGCCCGACTTATCTGCTCGCTAAATTTCTAGCCAGTAAGCTTAAAACGCTTGTGGGTCAGACCTCCTCATTTGTCAAAGACTCGTGCTCTTTTATTAATGAATTGAAAGACTTGAAATTGGATCCCGATGATAGGTTTGTTAGTTTTTATGTTTTCTCATTATACACTTGCATCCCCATTAAGGAAGCTATCGATGTCATTTCTTGGGTCACAGATCCTAATACTGCTCATCTTGTTGAAATTTTTCTAACCTCGACCTTCTTTAGTTTCGAGGGTGAATTCTTTGAACAGACTTGTGGTGTGGCCATGGGTTCCCCCCTTTCCCCTGTGGTAGCTAATTTTTTTATGGAAGACTTCGAATCTAGGGCCCTTTCCTCCTCACTTTTTCAACCTAAGCTTTGGAAAAGATTTGTTGATGACACCTGTGTGGTTTGGCCTCATGGTAAAGAGAAATTGGACCTTTTCTTCCAGCATCTTAATGATCAATCTGAATTCATTAAGTTCACCATGGAATTTGAAGATAATGGTAGCCTACATTTTCTTGATGTCCTTATTTCTAGGAATGAATATGGTTATTTCTTTCATCAAGTCTTTAGAAATAAGGTGCACACTAAGCAATATTTACATGCTAGTTCTCACCATTTCCTTGCTCAGAAGCTTGGGGTTCTCAACACCCTAGCCACCAGAGCCTTTAGAATATTTGATGAACACCACTTTGAAGGTGAAAAATATCATCTCCTTAAATATTTTAATAAGAACGGTTATAGCACGATTCAATGTCTTAGAGATTTTCAAAAAGCTGGAAAAGGTCCTAGGGATAAGAAAGATCCTTGTGATCAGTTATCTGGGGTTCACCTTGCGTTTATCCAAGGTACTATGGATAAAATTGCCATGATCCTAAAGATACATAATGTTTCCTCAACCTTCAAGCCCTCCCGCACCATTCAGAGTTCGCTTAGATCAGTTAAGGAACTGATTTTCCCTAAGGATGGTAAGGGTTTTTACTTGATTCCATGCTCTTGTGGGACACCTTACATAGGTGAAATTGGTCAATCAATTAATCAAAGAATTCATGAACATGTCGTTGAACTTAAACATAGTATATCACCCTCCTCTGCCCTAGTAGATCATGTCGAGAAAAAAAAACATCACATTTTCATTGAAGATGCTAAGGTTATTCCGAGGAATGACCATTTCCACCACCACAAGTTGAGAGAAGCCCTGGAAATCGAAAAGAGGTTGGTTAACCTCAATAGGGATAATGGGTGGATTCTTAGCAGATGTTGGATTCTTGCCCTTCATTCTTAGTTTTTGTTTCTCTTCCCCTGTTCTCCCCCTTATCTTTTCCTCTGCTTTGGCTCTTGGTTTCTCTCTCTTTTTTTTCTTAAAAATTTTATTATAATTTTAGCTTGGTAAAATTTCCAATAAGTAAAATAGAATTACCTATCAAAAAAAAAATGATGAGATTTGAATTACATAACATTAACTATTAATATATAACATATTATTAAAAATAAAAATAAATATATAAAATTCAAACTATAAATATTAAACATTTAATTTATTCTTAAAAAATAAAAATAAATAAATAATTATTATTTAAAAATAAAAAATAGAATTCAAAATATAGATATTAAACATTTAAGTTATTCTTCGTAAATAAATAAATAATAATTACTTTTATTAAAAATAAAAGTAAATATATAAAATTCAAATTATAAATATATTAAACATTTAATTTATTCTTTAAAAAAATAAAAAATAAATAAATTTTTATTATTTTAATTTCATTTCCTATTTTAGTCAAACTAGCCATTAAATTACAAATGGCTAGTTGGAGCTTTAATTATCTATTTAAATGGGTTACCTGATCAAATTTCTCATCTTGTCCTGATGATGAACCACACTGGCTGGTTCGAAATGCGTAGACTAAATTTACTTTTATGTAATTTTCACCGAAATATTTTACACACAAAGTTCTAATTATCAATCCTAACTAGGATACCTTATGAATGTTTTTGTAAATGATCTCCCTTAGTTGTAATCAAACTAGGAATGTTTCCATTTATCCCAGCAGAAATGAAATCATGAAAGGCTATCTTGTGACAAATCAGGTTTCAGTAATCTAGAAGCTTTTTCGTTTTGCAATCGAATAAGAGACAAATATTCAAAAAATTTATGGAAATAATCCTGATGGCTCAAGGAGACAAAAACATAAAACTAGTGATGTGAGGAAAATGAATGTACCTTCAAAACAGAGCAATAGTAAACCAGGGCAAACCCCAACTTGTAAAATGAAAAATGGATGATTAATCAAACAAGACTCTAAGATGTTAAAGAGAAGTTCACACACAAGTTCTGACAACTGGAGTAGACCACGTTAAACCTCAAGAATTTGGTTATCTGGCTCTGAAAGAGAGAATTTCAAAATTTTCAACATTTCCCAGGGGTGCGCAGCCTCTCAGTTAACAACAGTGTGCATGCGCAGTGAACTAAACTGACAAGTAATGCAGGTTTTCGCTTTGTTTTCCACATAAAATTGCGCAGGTAGAGAAAAAGTTGGAAAAACTATTTTTTAGGTTATCTTTCTCATAGATTCTAAAAGGTTTTATAGCCAAACACACTCAGAGAAGTCAAAATAAGAAAGTTATAATATGAAACTGAGCACAACCAAAGAAAACTAAACTTGTCTTCCCCAGTATGGTCGCCAATTTTTTACCAGGATTAATCCCTCTTGCGGACAAGAGCGATCTCCCTAGTACTTCAACGAGTAATTAGAAACAAAGATCCATTGAATATCTCTTTCTCTAGATTATTTGTATTTTAGATTATTACAGCCATGAAATAAAGAGGACATGCTCCTACCTTTCAACTGAGATGTCCGATGTAGTCTTTTGCCTTTCGCTCCAAAGTAGTTCTTCAATGACGAGAAGAACCTGCAATCATAAACAAGACAAATGATCAAAGCACCTGTAGTATATAATAATCATAAATACTACTCCAACTTAGTTATTAAGGAATCTAAGTATTGACATTATTTCCATGAATTCAAAAACAAGACAATGACAAAAAGAGATCCATATGTATTATCATAAATTTGAAAGAGCAATCTTACAACCAAATTCCTTGATGTTGTATAGATTTCTCTCGTGTTTCTGAGCAATCATTTTCCTCCAGTATGATAAGCCTTCCTCTCTAGAATGACCAGCATGAAGTCATGGGAACAAAGGTGTGATCTTCAATGTGTCATCAACAACTCACTAGCACAGAAACTATGAACTCTATGAACTCTCTCCAGATTAGAAACTATACAAATTAGTCTCTATTCACATTGGTATCTACCCTTCAATCTGAAACTTCAGCTCAATTTATAGAGTGATTGAGGTAGTTTCAGATCCATTAAGAGAGGTATGGGTTCCTCCCATGAATGGATTTGAGGTCCTTGGAGCAAGGGATAAGTTTCATGAGTAGAGGGAAAAATCTCGAACTGGCGCGACTCTAGAGGCTTCTAGTTGGGAGAATATTCTACCAACTAGGCTTCTAGAAGTTACTTTTTTTTTTTACTTACTTTTCATGGGGGTGTGCAGGTTTTAGTGGCAATCAGAGCGGCGATCGTTGTGGCTAATGGAAGAAGCATCAGCGCATGCGCAGGAAAAGAATATAAAAATAGTGCAGGTAATGTTTTAAGGGTTTTATAGAGCTTTACTCCAATTTCCAAGACTTGATTCAGGAACATGAGTGTTTTTGACTTCTAAGGGAACATAATATGGATGGTGATAGACCCATATTGACAGTAAAATTTCATGGTGACAAAATGACGTGTAACATTATTTCTCAAATTATGTTCCCCTCGGCATCCTCTCAAGATTGAAAAAGAATGTTATATTATCAACCTATACTCATGAGAAGAGATCAGAAATAGAAAGGTTAGAAAATTATGTGGCTCTTGTCCATGAAACCGCACTGTCAGCAACATCTATAGGAATGATAGAGGCATCCACCCAAATTGTCTCAAGTAACTCTAAAGTATAGGTACAAGAAGGGGATGTAGAACATCTGGTTTCAGTTTCCGCTACTCCTGCATCCAAGAGAAAATCGGAGAGCTTAAATCCACCCGATGTGTCTCGGCTTGTGAAACCAAAGGAAAATGTTGTGGATGTTGAAATGTTTGGACAACAAGTCGAGCAGTTGAATAAGGATATTTGACAGAACTTGGAGGACCTAAAGCCCAAGGATTCAGGGATGTAAGCCCTGGAAATTAAGCATGCTTTTACTGAGAAGAAGGAAGTTATGGCGACCAGTGCGGATTTGGTAGTATTATCAGAGAAGTCTCAAGAAATAGACACCTCAGATCTAAAGGAGGTGATCCCCACAGGTGGACCTCGATTCATCTCTGCTACAGATTATGAGGCAAATGTCTTAAATCTTACAATCATCCAACCAAATATTGGGAAAAACCAGTAGATGCTAGGCTCTAGGATCTCTTCACTAGCCATTAACCTGGGAAGGGTGTCATATATGGATGTCATTACCTTACACCAACATGCAGGGGATGTTGTGGCACATAGATTACTTGATTCCACTGCGAGAAGCCATAAGATGTAAGCAATGTTTGAGAAAGTGTCTGAACAATTACATGTCACGTGTATGGCTCTGAAAACAGAGACTAACCGGATAAAGGAGTTAGAGGATATAGTCGTTTGATAATTTTTCCAGCCCAAAGACATTGGGCCTATTAAGAAATTTTTGGAGGAAAAATAAAAATAAATCCAAGCTCTTCAATCAATCCTTAAGATCCTTGATCATGATCCTCATGTCCTGATTCAGGCTTTTGAAAGGAAAGAAGAGGTCAAATCTTGCCTCCAAGACATGGAAATAGCCTTACGACTTAAGGATGAAGAATGACATAACACTCTCAAACAACTAGAATTACTAAAGGTGGAATCTCGTTAAAAAGAAGAAATTCATCTGAAACTCTTGCAAAAATACAATATTTTGATCGATCAAGCTATTATTTCTACCTATGCGTCTAACATGGAAGATTCAACATTATTACATGTCAAGATAACCCAACTGGGGTAGGAACTAGAATCGGCCCAAGCAGAGACGACAAGGGCTTAATATAAAACATAACTCTTGGTAGGTTGGAAAAACATAGAGATCGAACATATTCAGGCTGCCCTGAAAGACAAGCATAATGAAAATAAATTTTTGAAGGAGGTCTTGCGAGTCACTGTGACAAGGAGAAAAGTACTAGTGTATTCCAAGGGAGAGATATGGGGGGAGGTTTGGCAGAATATCTCCACCGTCAAATCTTATGTGGATATCCTCTCCATTGTGAAAAGGGCATGATACAGAGTGCGAGGTTAGAAGCTAAGGCCATGGGTACTGCCCTTGACAAAAGGCTAAAGGATATCGACTCCCTTATCGATCTCATCAACACTTTAGAAGATGATGTTTTGATAGGGTTAGAATTACCTCCCAGAGATCAATGTGTCATCTCCCTCTACATGTTAAAGGAGAAGCATATTGTTATACAAGAAATGTTGGAGTAATTCGACAAAGTCATTGAAGAGATAAATTATTTCTGGACGGAATGGAACTATGTGAGAAGGTTTGGCATGCCATCATTTTGGGGCAATGATAATTTGTTTATATCATGGGAAAGGTTCTATGATCAACTGAAAAATATGGAGCAGAATCTGGGATGCCTAACCACGTAGAGTGATGAAGTGGTCTCCCCTTCCATAGTTTTAAACGGCCTCTACAAGTATTTCACCATTCTAGAAGGGATAAATAATATTATACAGATTCTCCCTGCTATTTGGTATCAGATCAGATCTCGGTTGGTGGTAGTAACCACCACATATAAAATATGCCCTGGGTATCCACCCCTGATTGGGACAAATTTGTCAAGTTGAAGAATCATTTAAAATGAAACCTGGTGGTTGAAAAAATCTCTGCCATGTCGCAAGTTGTTGAGCCAGTTCAACCCATGTAGTCGGTGACAAAGAAGCCAGAGGATTGGGGTGAAATCCCTTTGATTACTATTCAAGTACCAACTGTCAATATTTACAGAGCCCACTGATTCTCCCTTGCAAGTTCGTCAAAGAAATTCAAACCCTCCAAATCCCGAAGGCATCACGATGAATAGATATTCCATTTAAATTTATTTTATTTTTAATTCAACGTTGAATTGGTTACGTTTCAAACAGTTACTCAGGCATTTACCTTTTAACACTATTATTTAAAACCTTGTTTCCCATTATGGGGGGACTACGGTGAGAACCTAGGAGTTGACTATGATGATAGTTGCATGAGATTGTTTGTGAAAATACTGTAGAAATTATACAAACAATATGTATATCATGGATTCAATATGATCTAACAATGTACTATAGCTATATATTGAATCGCTTCTACAAATCAATTGTGGAAATTAAATACAATCGCCAATCACATGAAGCAAAGAAGAATCAATCAAACCACAGCACAAATAATTCCCAGGGAAAGCTTGTGGCTCAAAACACCACTATCTTCTATTGTATATTCAGAATGGATACATGAAACTATTACAATACAACTCTTCTCACAAGAGCCTCTTGTACTCAACTAATTGTATCACATTGTCCTGGACAAAACTGGCCAACACTTAGCCAATTCTAAACCTCTAAAAAACCAACCTTGCTTACACAATTATTGATGAATGCAATCCCTATTATTTAGGAATTTTGGCCTTCCTAAACTACGCAAGGATCATGGGAAATCCAATGAATGTTTGGTTGCATGGGTGCAACTCAATAATCCTACAACTGATAGCTAACATCCCTTTCACCTAGATCTAAACTGGGTCTCCACTAGAACTTACATGCATGCAGCTAATAATAGTAAATCATTAGTTGCATGTTAGATCACTGATTGTGAATTAAATAATATTTAATTCACTTGATCTCTCACTAGTGCAACAAATAGTTACAACTAGCACAACTAACTTTAAATCACTTAACTAAGTTAACTGATTACACATGCATTAAACTAATGCACCAACTACACTTCGAACTCTGTTACAACTAGAATTACTCTGCATGCCTCACCAACTACCCTCAACTCAAAATTCATGAGCTAACTGAGTTTATCACACTCATTTAATTGTTACAAGTGATTATGAGATAATATTACATTTTATTGTCCATTTTAATTAATGGAAAATTAAAATAGACATGCACCAAATTTAGTCCACACCAGTGTAGGTGCTGCTAAGACCTGTGGTCCCACACTAGTGTAGGTGTTTCTTGGACCTACTGGTCCCACACTAGTGTAGGTGCTGAAATTTCTTGTTGGACTTCAACACTCCCTCTCAACAAGAAAGGGATTATCCTTCACCCCAATTCTGCCTCTATGGTATTCGAATTTTCTCCTCGTGAGCGCCTTCGTCAAAATATATGCATGTTGATCTTACGTGGGAATTTACTGAAGTAAAATTATGCGCCTCTACACACAATCTCTGAAATGGTGGTATCATATGTCTAAGTGCTTGGACATATCATGAAACAAAGATTAATCAAGAGTTTAATGCAACTTTGGTTATCACAATGTATCACTATCGGATCCATCTAAGAACTAAACAAACTATCCAAGATCTTTCTCATCCAAATGGCCTCACATGCAGCTTGATTTGCTACCATGTACTCTGCCTCCACTGAACTGAGTGCCACAGATTTCTATGTCCTGTTGTACCAAGAAACTGTTGTCGATCCTATGCTCAAGTTCCCTTCTGATGTTCTCTTTCTATCTAATGGACTACCTGCCCAATCTACATCCGTGAAGCCTTGAAGCTTCACTCCCTCTATATTTCTATACCATAATCCATACTATGTAGTTCCCCTAAGGTATCTCAAGGCATGCTTCATCGCCTTCCAAAAGATCTTGGTAGGCTTAACCATAACTTGACTCAATTGGTTAACTACGTAGCAAATGTCTGGTCTGGTGTTCACCAAGTACATCAGTGAACCTACTAACTTCCTGTAGAAAATAACATCTACTACTTATCCAGAAGTAGCATCCTCTTTCCTCCAATTTCCTAGAAGAGGAGTTTCCATGGGTTTACGGCTCTCCATGTGAAACTTACGCAGTATCTCTTTGGCATACTTTCCTTAAGAAACAAAAATTTCACCATCCTGCAGCCATTCCCATGTCCTTCATTTCGAACTCCCTTGAAATATCATCCTTGCATGAGTGTATTAGCTTCTCATCACGAGTCAAAATTATATCATCAACATAAAGTACAATAATCAAGAGATTACTCTCAACCACAATCTAGTACAGGTTTGCATCAACTTCAATTTTCGTGAAGCTCAATATGGTGAAATAGCTGTCAATACGAGTGTACCAAGCACGAGGTGATTTCTTCAGCCCATACAGTGATCTCTTGAGTCGACACACATGTGAATCACTGTCAAAGATCTCGAAACCTTCTAGCTACTCTATGTACACTTCTTCCCCAATAACTCCATTGAGAAACAAAGTTTCACATCCATCTGATGAATGTGCTACCCCATCTGCGTTGAGAGAGAAAGGATAGATCTAATGGAAGAGTACCTCATGACTGGTGAGAAAGTCTCATCATAGTCGATCCCCTCAATCTGTGAGAATCCTCGGGCCAAAAATCTGGCCGTGTACTTCTCCACACTCCCATCAACAACTTGTGTTACCTTGTAGATCCATCCAGGGAAAATTTTAGGGGCGAATTTTAGCCCAAGGGCGAAATTTAAGGGGTTTTAGATTTTAGAGGGGAGAATATTTTATATAAAACCTATTTTGTAGAGTTTTGTATAAATAGCCCCAAAATTATTTTAAAAATAAATAATTATTATGGTTTAGCCAAAAAAAATAAGTGCGGATAAAACATAAAATGTTGGATTCGCCTTCGATTCACTGGTCTGTGATTTTATGGGGTTGTATTCACCCCCGATTCAATAAGTTGGAGGGTTTTGGATTTGCATTCGCCCCTAATTTATGTTGATGATGCTGGTTTTGGGTTGCGTACGCCTCATATTTACGCTGATGATGTTGGTTTTGGGTTGCATATGCCCCAGATTTACAGGGCAACGTAGATTTACGGTGATGGTGCTGGTTTTGGGTTGCATACGCCCAAATTTACAGGGCAATGGAGGGTTTTGGGTGGATTTTTTTTGGGACCAGAGTTGAAGCCATACAATATCTGGTAATATTATGAGGTCTTTTCATGTGCAGGGGTCCAGGCATTCTGGTACATGTGCTTTATTGGTTGGTTACCTTATTTACACTCTGGCAGCTGGTAGAGATGCATGAAATCGTCCCAGGAAAGCACTTCGATCGATATCACGAGTTAGCACAACATGCGTTTGGAGAGAAGGTTGGCCTATGGATTCTTGTTCCCTCGAATTTTATGGTTGAAGTTGGTGTGAACATAGTTTATATGGTTACTGGTGGACAATCATTAAAGAAATTTCACGAAACATTGTGCAGAAGTTGTAAACCACTGAGGCAGTCTTACTGGATCCTCATTTTCAGTTGTATTCACTACCTTTTAGCACTGTTACCCAATCTGAGTTCTGTGGCAGGGGTTTCAATCGCTGCAACACTTATGTATCTATGGTATGCATTATGCAATTTCATCGATAGGAGTCTATTAGTTTCTATTTCAGTAGACTGTAATAGGAAATAGGTGGTATCCCTAGTACTACAACCTGTATTATTATTTGTTTATACCTAATTTTTGATATACTCTTTACTATCATTAGAAACACATACTATTCCAAAATCTCAAAGAGGTCAAGTATTTAGCTTGTCCAAAAATTTAAAGGACTAGACTTAGGGATGGAAATAGCTTGTAAACTCATTCCAATGTTTTTCTTTGACATTCATATGTTTTTTAAATTTCAAATATCATTTATTGATACAAGTAATGGATACTTTAGAAGTATGGTGGGAATGAACAGGAATCCAATTTTGCTTTTTTTCATCTGGATCTTGTGTAGCTACTCCACCATTGCTTGGGTAGCCTGCATTTACCATGGTAGAGTGGAGGATGTAAGCTATGCGTATTTACATGAAACACCAGCCACCACAGTGTTTCGTGTTCTTAATTCCTTGGGAGTAATTGGATTTGAATATGCTGGACATAATTTTGCTTTGGAGATCCAAGCTACCATTCCTTCATCACCAGAAAGGCCATCTAAGATCCCCATGTGGCGGAGTGTTATGTTTTCATATTTTATTGTTGCTCTCTGTTACTTCCCAGTAGCTATAGTGGGTTACTGGGCCTTCGGTCAGACTGTTTCTAACAATTTACTCTTGACACTAAAAAAACCAGATTGGCTCATTGCAACAACAAATATGATGGTGGGAATACATGTTATTGGAAGCTATCAGGTATTTTTCTAGTTTTTGAAATTATTTCTAGTACTCTAGTACATTTTATACCAGCTCCAATAATTTGACTCTTAATTAATTTTCACCATTCAATCAAACAGTTTACTTCTTACCAACCACAAACAGTCATTTCTGTTTCCATGTCAAGGTTTGTGCTTTTGATATTGCCTCGTAAAATTGCAGGTTTTTGCTATGCCAGTATACGATGGGCTAGAAAGAGTGCTGGTAAACAAATTTAAGTTACCACCAGCACTATATCTTCGCTTGGTTACTCAATTTTCTTATGTTGGTGAGTGAAATTTGTTGCATATATCATCAAATTAGCAGTGACGTTTTCATTTCAAGGTTTCTCTTATTGACATTCTTACCTTAAGGACAACTTTCACCACTTTCATTGCTGTTACATAATAAATAACCAGATCCCCCTCATGGCTTATTTTCCTTTGTCTTGCGAGCAGGTACCTTGCCTTTTGGGACCCTTTTCATTGAGCTCTTCTTCATCATGTCTAGCATCTGGCTGGGAAGGTTTTGTTATTTTTTTGGTTTCCTATTTGTTGTGCTTTTCCTACTTCTTATTGTGTGTGCTAAGTCTCTGTGGTTCTTACATACATGCACCTATGTGTGGAGGATTGGCAGTGGTGGTGGCAGTCATTCTTTGACTCTATCTCAGTTTCTCTCTATGTTTTCCTATATGCAATCAACTATCTGGTTTTTTATCTTCACAACTTGAGTGGCCCATTTTCTACAGTGCTTCTAGGGGTTTCGGTGATGTAGCATGCCTTATCTGTGAGTCCCTTCAAGGAAAAGTATCTATGATCACCTTCAACAAGTATGCAGGATTCATGTGGGTTTGAGTTCAAGGAAATGCCTTTCTTTCCCCCTTCCAGCACATATATTTTCTTTCTTGCAGGCAGACATAGATTATATCCTGCCGACATGTTTAGGGGATGTTATTGACTGCTCAGGCATATTATAGAGCTAAGTAAGGTCTTATAAGGCTAACTAATAAGGTGAGGTGGCTAAATTACATTTAAGAAGCACCGGTTGGACTAGCACGCTCACTAGCAGCACCATCTATTGAACCAGCATCAGTACCAGCAGCAGGAGAAGTAAAGGTAGCTCGGGCAAAGGCAGTTGTTCATAACCGTCTCCTCCCTTCATCTTTAGAGTTTCTTGCTGTTGGGATTCCCTATGAAGTGGTGATTGCCTGCTTGAAATGGAGGTATATTGGTCATGCGATCATTTGAATTGGGTTTTGCTCCTTGGCTGTAACTGGTACATATGATCTACCAGTCAATAAACGTTTCAGAAGAGACTATAATTTATCCTATTTGAAGAAAAATATCATCAATTTGTCAAGGTTGGAACTGGGTTTTGTCTTTTCCAGTCGAGAACCCCAACAATCATGTTCTTGTCATTGTCCACTTGGTCACATTGGTGGTTGTTGCTACCCCTAATGTTGACATGATTAGTAAATTCATATTTCAGGGGTAACTTGTAGAATGATCAAGGGCTATAGATACACAATTATTTTTGGTTGAGAGTAGTCCTTCATGTGATAATATTCCTAGATGTTCAGCATAATGATTCTCCTTGATAATAATGTGGTTGCCTTTGTTGGAATGTTGATTCTAGCCTTCACAAGGTTAGATTATCAGTGGAGGTTGCTTCAGTGGTGCATAATGTTCTTCATGAACCAACATCAAGGTGGTCAAATAATCAAATCTTGGTCACTTTCACCTTGTGCTGCATGGTTAGATCATAAGTATCCTCTGATGTGGTAATACACTTACCTAGTTTCATTCATGTTCATGCCATTTTTCCATAGTTTTATCTAGGCAATTTGTTTTACCTAGGCAGGGAAGACTTGGGAAAAATTGAAAGAAATTTTGAAGGGCCTAGCTCTGTGATAGCCTTTTCTTCTCTTTATATATACTCAATTCCAATTTTAGCAAAGTTGTGGGCCAACTTGATACCTGGAAGCTGCCGAAATACATATCATTCCGGAATAAATTCACCATAATTATTTATGCAACAATTAGACAAATCATTAAGACGAATGGGGAATTACTTTTTTGGGCTAGGTGAAGAACAAGAGTTGCACATACTTGAGTTGAATTCCCTCAGTTATATGTTGAGGTTGTTTGTGTAAGGAATAAATTTACATTCACAGATATTTACCAGATTGAAGACTGAAGTCCATAGTTTCTACTGCTGAGGTCCCCTATGAAGGAATTGGATTGGAGCATTCTAAATTTTTAGAGCTGAGTTAAGAAGCAACTTTGTGATGAAAATCCAAATATATCATGTCCCTTGAAACTTGTGCAGGAATTACCTAAACAATTTTTCATTGAACCCATACCTCTCAGTGAATAACTTAAAGAAATTAGAGCAGTTTTGCTTGTTCCAGAAAATAGTTATAAGTGTCCTCTTAATTTTGTAATAGGCGTGCCTATTGGAATTTGGTTGTTGATGGTTTTGGGAGACTCAGTACAATATAACCAAATAGATGTCAATGAATTTGAAGGAAATTGTGGAGTAAAATCTGGTTTAGTTACTTTGCCATTTAATGTTGTGAAAAAAGATTCATCATGTTTATTAGAAGTTTCTGTTATGATGGATTTCCACTTTGAATTTGGGAGAGTTCTATTAAATAGATTTCATGCTGGCTCAAAACGAGAACTTATTTCACTATCCCATGATGGGCTCAATTTTTCCCTTTGGTATTTGGGCCTGCAAGATCTTCTATCCATTGAAAAAATTTGCAAGTCTCTGCATGCTGTAGTGAAAGATGATCCTCATCTATGGAAAACTATACATACAATGAAATCCACTGAATCAATTATGTAGCATCCCTTGCACCACCAAGAAGAAGTAAGAGGGTCCACAACCATCATACACAATCTCCAAGAAAAAATTAAGGTTTGTGCCATTAGCATACTTGTGAATTACCTCTGCAAAACTTGTCATGCGATGAGAATCACAATTTATCACTCATGCCAATATGAAGGGTAAGAACCATCACAATGATTGACCGGCTTTGGTCACCAATCATCACCATAGTTCTAAGTTTTCTTTATGGTTTATTCACAACCAATCATCATCATGAGTTCTCTATGGTTTTCCGTCAACCAATCAAGTGCACAGTAGGTGGTCAATAAGATCTATCATTGTCTTCCACCCTGCCATGTCTTATCCTCATTAATATCAATGTTTAAAATGTGAGAAATCTGTGAAGCATCTAATAGAACATAAATCATGACTCATTAGTCGAAATGAAGTTTATGATAATTTTGTATTTCTTTTTGCATTGAAAATTTACCTTGTAAACCTTTACATGTATTATGTGTGTGTGTGTGTAAAAATTAAGTGTTTTTAGATATGAAATGGTATGAGTATTACTATTACATATACATAATACATATAGCTTCTTATTCAAAACTGCATGACATTGTTAACTCAATTCCCATTTTGGGCACCACGACACTGTCAACGTCAAGCACTAGTGGGTGAATGATAGTTAGGGCGGATCTGGGAGTGAGCACAAGGGGTACTAAAATTTAATGAATACAAAAAGGCAGTGGAAATTGATTTACTTTACATATTTTGAAACGCAAAAATTTCAAGACTTCCTATGATGCTTGGCGTCTTTTTTCCAAGTGAGGGGTCCATTCTAGTCTACTTAGGAAACATATATGAAATTGATCCATCTCCAAGATTGATATGTCCAGTAATATAGCATGGGTGTGACAATTTGCTTTCATGTGCCTTTATTTCAGTAATGAAGTTCCTATTCCTATGGCTAAACATATTCATGTGGTTTAACAAATTTTGTTGTTGAACTTGTTTCCTTGTACAAGGTTTTTTTTGTTAATATTTTCCCCTATATATGTACTTATTCTAGAGGTAAATGATTCACTCACTATATGAGGTTCCCCTCTTACAAACTAGCTATTCCCATTGCTTTTTTAACCACAAAACCAAGTCCATCATTTCCTGTCCTTGTACTCGGATCCACGGGCTTTCTAATTCTTTGCCCATATTTGCCCAGACCTTTGTTGCCATGAAATCTAATCTAAGATTGGAATCAATTTCTTTGGTAGATTTTTCAAAACACCCTATGCATTCATATTTAATGTTTGGTACGTCATTTTTAGAAATCCCATATCATGAAAGAGACACATCATCATTGTTAGTAACATCAAGCAAACTTTAAAACTTTTGAACTGTGTCAAAGGTGTCACAAGAAACACCTTTCACAAAAATCTCCTTGTAGTCATGTTTTATGATCTTTTGTTTGTTTAAAAACATTTTTATAGAATTTAAAAGAAATCTATCTATGAACCAGTTCTATGTATAGGTTCTTGGTATTAAATATTTTGTTAGCACCTCATGTGGTCCTCCTAGGTGGTCTTGCCACAAGAAAATACGTAGGCAGAAATATAGTGACTAGTGCCTACTGGGATGTGAATTTGTTTTGTGTAAGAGCATTGTTTGTTTGGGTTAATGTTTTTTATGTTTAGCTTTCGTTCTAATAGTTTTTTGTTTTATCCAGTGATGGCGAAACTTTCATATCAGTGGATGACCTAAGAATAAACTTATGGAACCTGGAAATATGTGATCAGAGTTTCAACATTGTTGATGTCAAACCTGCCAACATGGAAGACTTGACTGGTAATTGTTGCTTTCCTAGTTGCAAAAAAACATTGTTTTATATGTATATAATAATTATTTGGAATTTTTGCTTTAAGATGTAGCTTTATTGTCTGAAAATGGTTTATGTCTATTTCAATTTATATGTGTGAACTTATTGATAAAATTCCCAATAATACCTCTTCAATTCATGTGTGTGTTTTTACCCCATATTCCAAACAATAATTATATGATTAGGACATCATGTAGTGTGTTGCACTTGTTACCATAAATATTTTGCTGGTAATAGATTTTCTGCTTATCTCTTTCATTGCCACAGGAGTAGCTTTGTTTTTTATTCCATTTAGCTATTTTCGAACATGTAGTGGGGATTTTCTAGTGCTGTACCATACATTAAGCCAGTGACCTATAGATTGTTTATAAAAGGTTCGTTCACATTTCTTGGTATGAAACTCTTGAGTTTTCTAGAGATGAGGAATTGTGTGCATTTTGTTTCTGACAGTAACACTAAATGGGTTATATGTTGAATTTATCCCTTTCTTTGAAACCATCGAGGTATTTCTGCAAATTCTATATGCCCTTATCCTATTGGGTACATGCAATATTGTGCATTTATTTGTTTGTTGCACCATCTCGATCTGTAGTTTATGCCGTTAAATGTTCTTTTACACCATGTCCATTGATGGTCCCTTAAACAGTTCCTTGGTTTGTGTTTTCTCTACCCAGTGCATATTGTGATTGATGCAAGAATAAAAATCCAAGTCTATTATGGAAGGAAGAAGTTAAATGTGTATTTTTGTATAGAAAACATGTCTGAAAGGTTCTATATAACTCAATTTGTTTGAAAGGTACTATTTTTTAAGATGCTTCCAATTATGAATGTGTGGCAATATGTTCATGCTCAATCTGGAAATATTATAATGTTGTATAGTGGGATTACAACATTCAATGGAGATCCCTTCTAGTAAGAAGCGGCAGGTGGGTGGTATATATTCTGGCAAAGTCATCTAGGATCTGCATCAGGTCTCAACTGCTTCAGATGGAATGTTTACAGAGGCAAGACTCCACCTGAGTGGTGAAATGTGTCTATGGGGGATTTGAACCTTGCTGGGGGGTGTGAAATATACTCTACCTTACCATGTACTCAAGCTCCTGTTGGCAACAAAAGTACTATTACAAGGAAAGTAAATAATATAATATCAGAATGATATGATTTGATTTAGAGAAATTGGAAAATATTATGATTTGCATTATAGGAAAAATGAAGATATTGTAGAAATTCATGGTTGGCTTACCTCTTTGTCATCAATTTATAAATTGGACCATTAATATAGTATATACAGGCCAACCAAAATAGGGAAAATTTGGATTTTTGCAAACCATTTAATTCTGGATTTTGAAAATAGCCAAAATCCATTTTGTAGTCTGTACTATTTGACACAACTGCTGGGATTTCTTTAGAAAAGGTATTGAAATGGTATCGACACACATAGATGTCCAAAATGTCAGATAGACTAAATACTTTATATGATACACGAAGGCAGTGTACCGAGTGTCTCCAGTCTATATCAAAGTGTGATAAAGGAAAACATATAGTAAGAAGCATGATCACCAGTGTAATTTCTTCTGAAATTCTTAAGGACTGTACTGAAAAGCTCTGAGATATTGCAACATATTACATATGCCTCAAACTTATCAGGCATGCTGAAGTTAAGGAGCACTAGTCGCTGAAAATGTTATCTGCAAGATATTGTGCTCTTAATCTAGAAATCATGATAGTTATTATGTACAATGTAAACATCAGGAGGTCAGGCTTGTTTATGTGGCTGACAACTAAACCCATGCCCCTAGTCCAGAAGCTCCCATCTCAAACTCTAGCAAGACTTCTCCCTTTCCAAGGATTGCTTAACGTGAAATACCTCATATAAACATACAAATAGTTCAAGATAGACTTAGCAGTCTGTTTGATCTAGGAATACTTGAGGTGGCATTGCTCATGTAGGGTTCCTATTTGATAATGGCTTCCCTAAGTCATGGCAGGGTCAACATGGATGCAATTATCATAGCACCTCAAGTATTTCTATATAATCCTTCTTGATAATGTCTCCCCTGAGCCTTGTCAGGGTCAATGTGGATGAAATTATCATAAGCACATGTTTGTGTACACATTCACCAATATTTGCGTAATATTTGTATGCGTTGTTTGTATGGATTCAAACCATGTGGATCCTTTGCACTGAAACAGTTTTTTCATTTTAGTATCTATCTTGATTTCTTGCATTTCTTGACAAATTTGGCCAGAATGAGTTTGGTCCTTGGAGTATATTTGCTCTCCCATTTTAAGATCAAGTCGACTGTTCTTCTTGCCTATGGCATGTTTATTGCATGTCAACTGCCAAACACAATGGTGGCTGGTAACCTTGAGGGGCTTGACTGGATTGGAAATTTGTGACCATTGACTGCACTTTGTATAAACATATCTTGGACAATGGTGCAACCGATTGAGCTTACTCATGGAAGTATTTCAATTAGTTTTCCTGCAAATAAATCACAAATTATGTTGCCTTTGTCAAATTATATATTGCTTGAAATAATTATTTTTTGATATATTGCTTGAAATAATTGTTTTTTCTTGTCCAAATAGTGCTTGGAACAATTCCTTTCCAATGATAAATTTATGAACAAAAGGTGTCATATTAAGAGTTATGCGAGGGTTCATCTTACAAGGAAACAATTAGTGGGTTTTTTAAATATTTTTAAACCTGGTTTTGGGTCAATGTCAGAGAGATGATGAATAACTATTACTACCACCATAATGGGATGCTGGAGAATACATTTCAAAAAGTGCATCCTGATTTGATGTAGCTACTAGCCATATACTTGGCTTCTCTTTCTCTTCACTTTTTTTCTTTTCTTTTCTATTGCTTTACAATTATAATAGATTAGATATATTGTTATCTAGGAGATGCAACTAATTCTCCTAATTTTCACATAGCTTACAAGCAGAGTGCTTCCCTTACAATTGTTGGGGTGTGCCAAACGATTTTTGTCATTACCTTGTGAAGTTGTTTCTTATATCTGTGATAGAGTGGTAATTTATCTCTCTGTCTCTCTCTCTCATGGAAAGATACTTCAATTGTGATGGTTCTTACCCTTCATATTGGCATGAGTGATAAATTGTGATTCTCATCGCATGACAAGTTTTGCAGGGGTAATTCACAAGTATGCTAATGGCACAAACCTTTATTTTTGCTTGGAGATTGTGTATGATGGTTGTGGACCCTCTTAATTCTTCTTGGTGGTGCAAGGGATGCTACATAATTGATTCAGTGGATTTCATTGTATGTATAGTTTTCACTTAATTTCTACATTCAAATCGATGCATTGTATTTTCATAATCGTTGACCCTTTGGAATTATTAGCTAGTTTTTTCCAAGCACTTAATGTTCTACTAATGGTTGTTGTGTGCATTAGCTGTAGCATAGTTAATTGACAGAAGACAAGGGTAAAGCTTTGTTGTGTGTCTTGCATGTAGCACAAGGTATGCTGACCAATGTTCCTTTGATGGGACTGGTTGATTGGGATACTTGTGGAGCCCAAATTAAATATCCAAGCTTGTTTCTTGAAATTGTTTGGTATTGGTGTGTAACTCAAATTCCAAGTCTCCTCCTTTCATATTTAGAGTTTCTTGCTGTTTGGATTCCCTATGAAGTGGTGATTGCCTGCTTGACATGGAGGTATATTGGTCATGCGATCATTTGAATTGGGTTTTGCTCCTTGGCTCTAACTGGTACATATGATCTACCAGTCAATAAATATTTCAGAAGAGACTATAATTTATCCTATTTGAAGATAAATATAATCAATTTTTCAAGGTTGGAACTGGGTTTTTTCTTTGCCAGTCGAGAACCCCAACAGTCATGTTCTTTTCATTGTCCACTTGGTCACATTGGTGGTTGTTGTTACCCCTAATGTTGACATGATTGGTAAATGCATATTTCAGGGATAACTTGTAGGATGCTCAAGGGCTACAGAAACACACTTATTTTTGGTTGAGAGTAGTCCTTCATGTGATGATATTCCTGGATGTTCAACATAGTCATTCTCCTTGATAATAATGTGGTTGCCTTGGTTGGAATGATGATTCTAGCCTTCACAAGGTTAGATTATCAGTGGAGGTTGCTTCAGTGGTGCATAATGTTCTTCATGAACCAACATCAAGGTGGTCAAATAATCACATCATGGTCACTTTCACCTTGTGCTCCATGGTTAGATCATAAGTATCCTCTGATGTGGTAATACACTTACCTAGTTTCATTCATGTTCATGCCATTTTTCCATAGTTTTATCTAGGCAATTTGTTTCACCTAGGCAGGGAAGACTTGGGAAAAATTGAAAGAAATTTTGAAGGGCCTAGCTCTGTGATATCATTTTATTCTTTTTATATATACTCAATTCCAATTTTAGAAAATTTGTGGGCCAACTTGATACCTGGAAACTGCCGAAATACATATCATTCTGGAATAAATTCAACATAATTCTTTCTGCAACAATTAGACAAATCATTAAGACGAATGGGGAATTACTTTTTTGGTCTAGGTGAAGAACAAGAGCTGCACATACTTGAGTTGAATTCCCTCAGTTATATGTTAAGGTTGTTTGTGTAAGAACTAAATTTACATTCATAGATATTTACCAGATTGAAGATTGAAGTCCATAGTTTCTATTGCTGAGGTCCCCTATGAAGGAATTGGATTGGAGCATTCTGACTTTTTAGAGCTGAGTTAAGAAGCAACTTTGTGATGACAATCCAAATATATCATGTCCCCTGAAACTTGTGCAGGAATTACCTAAACAATTTTTCATTGAACCCATACCTCTCAGTGAATAACTTAAAGAAATTAGAGCAGTTTTTATTGTTCCAGAAAATAGTTATGAGTGTCCTCTTAATTTTGTAATAGGCGTGCCTATTGGAATTTGGTGGTTGATGGTTTTGGGAGACTTAGTACAATATAACCAAATAGATGTCAATGAATTTGAAGGAAATTGTGGAGTAAAATCTGGTTCAGTTACTTTTCCATTTAATGTTGTGAAAAAAGATTCATCATGTTTATTAGAAGTTTCTGTTATGGTGGAATGCCAATTTGAATTTGGGAGGGTTCTATTAAATAGATTTCAGGCTGGCTCAGATCGAGAACTTATTTCACTATCCCATGATGGGCTCCATTTTTCCCTTTGGTATTTGGGCCTGAAAGATCTTCTATCCATTGAAAAACTTTGCAAGTCTCTGCATGCTGCAATGAAAGATGATCCTCATCTATGGAAAACTATACATGTGGATGATTCTTCTTGTTTTAAACTAGCTCCTCCATATACCATTGTTGAATAAGGTATGCAGAGAAGAGGGTGGAGATAATATTGATTTTGATCGCAGACAATCAAGATTTCCTACACAGCTACCCCCCCACAAGTGATGGTACATATTCCTGTCTCTTATCGTTTTTGCTACTCCTGACCATATCACTCTGCACAATACATAAATTTAATATAGGAAAGGTAACGGTTCTGGTGCAATACTGGTGCATGATTGTACTATTTTTGGCATATTTTATTGCATTATTTTGGTGCTACAATCAACGATTGTGTATCATGTATGGTAATGTGTTTGGCCTGAATGGTTGTGATTACAATTTGGTATCTTCGCATTTTTAAGTAAAAACAGATCAAACATTTTGTTTGTTTTTATGAATTTATGTTTATTTTTGATCCAGTGGAGATGATTGGTGACTTGGATTCATTTTAATCAGGCTTCACCATGTGGCCTTACCTAGTGATATACAACTCGTCTCTTGATGTTTTATTCCCTTATAACCATGTCACATTATTCATACCATAGCGAAAAGTACTGGTGTAATACTGATGGATGCTTGTACTGTTTTCGGCATTTTCGAGTGCTTCATTTGGTGCTACAAACAAGTTTGGATGTGTGTTACTTAGTTTGGCACGACTTGTGAGTGTTTGAGATATTTTGTTTGGATTGAATACTTTCGATTACAGTTCGATGCTTCTAGATATGGATTATTTTCAAGTATTGAACTTACTTCAACATCAATTTAGAAACTGATAGAACCTTGTTGTTTGTTGCTTCATTTTTGTTTAACTATCTCTTGCAATATCTGGTAGATATTGATATCAATATCTGTTTATCTATTGCAGGTCAATGAGATTGATTCCAGTGTAGCTCTGAACATGTCTGGGTAGACTTTGGAGATGACAACTTTACCATTAGCAATTGGGAACATAAAGTACTGGTTAGTAGAGATGGACAAATGAAGCTATCAACTGAAGTATTTTTTGCTTCAATTAACCAACGAAGTGAACGTGCTACAGGGGAGAGTGCTTGTATTGCATTAGTAGAAATTATTGTTGACTGGTTACAAAACAACTCCAATTATATGCCAATAAAATCATAGTTTGACACATTGATATGTGAAGGATATCTGGAGTGGAGGAAGCTGTAGGAACTAGAGGAATATAGAGAGAGGTTCTCTGATGGACACTTTGATTTGGAAACAATATTGCAGTCAAACACGTTTTATAACTATCCTTGAACCTCCACATATTTTTAAATTGTGGCAATTGTCTTAAGATTAGATTGGGATGCAGGGGCTCTGAATTGGTTTTGCTTGGAAATATTATTTATTTTAACATTATTGATTATGCACACAAGTGTCAAGGCTCTTGTGTGATGTTCCAGTGATATTCCAGTATTGTTTGTAAAGACTCTGTTTTTCCTGTGAAAGTTGGCATCCCCTAAAAGTTAGACAAGAAGGTGGGTTGGAATTATTGGTGGGATCTGAGACTCGACAATATCATAATAATATGAAATAGAATTAGATGTTAGTAGAATAGTATTCTATAATGTGACATTTACATATTAATACTACTGTGTTGTTAAATAATAGACTTTATTAAACAATAATGTGGAAGTTAAATAAAATCTTTTTCAATGACAAATTGTTGAAATAATTATTTAGTCTCATATTCTACTTTAGTTTTTGTGATCCTTCGAGTGGGAAGGCACCTTATATTAAGAAAATTTGCCTCCGTGACATATCATGCTTGTAAGTTAATCATAAATTTGTAGATTTTTTTACTTACTTTTGATGATGGGTAGTTCCAATAAATGGAAATGTTTAGTTGGGTTCAGTGTTTATCATATTTATATAGGATTGACTTCTGATAATAGTGTTTTATGCCCTATATAGAAATTGTTCACTAGCATGGAAATGCTTAATGGAGAAGGCTTGGTGTCGTTCTTGTGAATGTGCATTGTAGCTCTTTGTAAAAATATAGAATGTTTAAATTGTAATTTTCACTTCATTGATCTATTTGCAGGGGCAGAGTGGTACCTGCAACTCTTGAGGTGCATGAGGATGAATGTGGAAGTGATGATGATGCTAGTCATCAAAGACCAGCACCGAAGAAGCGAAATAAGTGTCTCCTCTGAATTTTGCTGCCTTTTTGGGTGCTTTTTGTTGGAAACCATCTCTGTTTCTATCTATGCACTGTAATTCATACGGTAAGCTAATATTTAATTTAAGCTATCTGGTATATAAAATATATATACTCCTACAATCTAAAGATCATGGATAAATATTCAAAATTTCAAACTCATGAATTTATTTTGGGAAAAAGGTTTTATAGATGCTTTTATTTGAGGCATACTTGTGTGTTAATTCAACATTCGGATTTCTTTGCAAAATTATTGTTTGTAAAATCTATGTATTTCTAACTATCTCTTCAGGTAAAATTTAGATATATTAAAGTTATAACATCTTATAGCTTTTAAGTTGCACTAATCTATCATGAAACACTGGTAAAAGACAATATCTTATGTCAAACTCAATGCCATTTATTGTGTACAATGAGATTTCCACATTCGTGCTTTACCCAAATCTCGTTTGTTTTATATGCATTCTATATCATCAATCAAGGCATGAATGATTATAATATATTGAGCCCTAGTTCTGAACTATCCTCTCTTCAATTTCTTTGTAAGGATTGAATACAATCTAATTGCATAAATTACAACTAGGGCAAAGTAATAACTCAGTATTAAAATACACCATAAGCATTAATTGCTTCAAAGTATTATAAATGCATTTTAATATTACTTGATTTTCCATGCTTATATGGAACATTGTCGAGAGAAGGAACTATAACAACAATGGATTTGCATGAAAGATTTATAATTTTTTCAAACGTGAAAGTTGTGATGCATTACTAAGTTTCTTCATTATTTTATGGATCATTACACGTCAAACCAACTTTACTCCTTGACTGTCATTGCATTCAACATTGTGCACAAGTATGATTTACATGTATCAATCAAAAGTATGATTTTATCTATATTTGATAATGCAAGTTGAATACATCATACAATACATAGGAGTGCTATGGCTATGAAGTTCAATATGAAATAATCTATTGATTGCTACTATTACTATTATATATGGGGTTCTCTTATAATGGCCATTTATTAGCTATGTCAAGAAGGCTTTGTGGAATTTGTATTTACTATAAGATTATGCATAGCTGAGTTGCAGACAACTAAGTAGAATTTGGTAGGAAGTTTGGAGTCTGTGTAATTCATAATGATCTTGTCTTCTCTTCATTGATGACTTTTCAATGTGTGAGTTTTGACCTAAGCCATTGCATTATCAATGTGTCAAGGCTCAAAACTCTACCTATATGTCAACTATTTATGATCGTTCCTAGGAACATGAATCCTAATTTTTGTAGGTTTAAAATTTATCACAAGTTTTCTCTATTGTGGTCGAATTAGTGGAGGTTATCTCAAAATTTATTGAAGGTACCATGGATCTAAATTTATTATGAACTTTAAACACTATAACAAACTTTGGTGCAAATTGTTCATCAATTCTCACTTGGTTAGGGTTATAGATGTTGATGAAAATTTTGTGTGCATGCATGAGAGTTGGGTGCAAATGCACAATGTTGTGTAGCATTAGTGTGATAAATATGGGATAGTGCAAAGCATAGTTTTTAATATTAGTCTGAGTTGACTCATACCTAATCAACTCAGTTAAATTGATTGTTGGTTGAACGGTTAATTTTTGGTTCAATGGACATAAGATCTTGTAGGCCCAAATACCAAAGGGCAAAATGAAGCCCATCATGGGGTTCTCTTTGTAATTCTCCACCACTGATACCTTCCATGCTTCCTCAAACTCCTCTCCAACCTCCATATCAGTGCGAGTAGTAGCATGAGAAACAACACTATGCTTAGCAAAACTAGAACACGTTTTCCAAACTGCACGAGAACTACTTCCCTCACCAGTTGCCATGTACCATGCTTGGTCTCGGTGGTTCACTTCCTTCAACTCTTGGTTCAACTACCATATCTTCATTAGAACCAACACCCCGAACTCCACTAGACAACAATTCACCATTTTGTACTAGTGATTCGCCATGATTTTATAAGATAATATAATCTCGTGAGAGATTCGCCAAAAAAATTATATATACATATTATATTATTAATAAAATCGCCTTCCATTTTTTCTATGTATCATGGGGATTCGCCCATTTATTATATATATAAATTTAGGGGAGTTCTTAAAATTTTCCTTGGATCCATCTAGATCCAACCACTGATTTATCGACCGGTCTTGGGACAATATCCCATGCACCGTTCTTGACAATGGAGTCATACTCCTCCACCATTGCATCAACCCAAATTGGTTGTTTCACTGCCTCCTGAAAGGAATATGGTTCTGTCACAATACACTTGCTCATAAGAGTCATGCATCTAGTAAACCTTTTTGGAGACTGTATCTGTCGGCACAGTGAAGTAAGGGCTCCTACATTCTCTGCTGCATCAAGTCTCGATCTATCAGTTTTCGTCGTGCGCCTCCATTTCTGGTGGATGGCTCTGCATGGGTGTTTTCTGCCACTCCATGATCCTCCCCATGTGGCTGATCCACATCTTGAGGCTCATCATTTGGAACCAAGAGTTCCTCCTCTGCATGCAAATCTGGCTCCCTCTCAAGGGACAATCACATGGCTTTTTCCTCATCAAATTTTATATCCCGTCGCAAAAAAATCATTCTGTTGTTTGGAAAATACACCCGATAGTTGTGGGGAGTTTCAGTGTACCCCACAAAAATCCCAACATCAGTTGTTGGTTCCAGCTTCTTCCTGGCATATTTGGTCACTTGCACATAAATAGATGAGCCAAAAATATTAAAATGTGAAACATCAGGTTTCTTACCAGTAAAATCTTCTTCTGGTGTACTCATTCCAAGTATCCTATGAGGACAACGATTTTTCACAAATACTGTTGTGTTGCATGCCTCCACCCACATATGTAACGGTAGGCCCTGATGATGTAATATTTCTCTTGCTGCACCCACAATCATTCTATTATATCTCTCTGTGACCCCATTCTGTTGTGGGTTATGAGGCACAATCAGTTCTCTCTGAATTCCTTCTTTGCTGCATAAATTCTTGAATTCATTGGAGATGTACTCACCACCATTGTCACTCCTAAGAGCCTTCACATGCTTCCCCGTGTCTTTCTCCACCAGTGCTTTGAACTCAAGAAACTTTGAGAATGTCTGATCTTTCCTCTGCATGAATTAGATCCAACACTTTCGAGAAAAATCATCAACAAATATCACATAGTACTTATGCTTTGCTGTCGAAGAAACATAGAATGGTCCACACACGTCTGAGTGAACTCTCTCAAGGATCTCCAAAGCTCGATTTTCCTTCTCATGAAAGGTGGCCTTTACATATTTTTCCATAGTACATCCCTTGCATGTGTCTGACTGTGCAAGTGTACCCTTGGGAAGACCTGTACAAATCTGCTGCATGAATTTTAGGGCTCCATGGTGAAGATGGCCCAATCTCTTGTGCCATAACTCACACTCATCCCGGTTCACCACTTTGTCTGCCTTACCCATCAATGTTGCGCAACCATCTACATCAAGTTTATAGAGATTCTTAACTTGAATCCCAATCTTCTTGGATTTTCATGTTGTTTTGTGTCGCGGGAAATATTTTCCTTCACTGAAAACAATATCATAGCATCTATCCTCCAACATTGCAATTGAGACTAATATTTTCTTCAAGCTTGGTACATGCATTACATCTTTTAATTGAAATGGTTTACCTGACTGTATCTGGAAGTTAATGGTACCAATCCCGGTAGCATTGTATCACTCGTCATCACCCATTTCGATATGCATCTGGAGGTCCTTCTCCAAAAAGCTACTGAAAAGTTCTTTGTCTCCTGTCATGTGAAAGGATGCACCACTATCCAAATACCACACCGATCCCATTGCACTTGACACCATGCATGAAATGAGTGAGAATTCAAGCTCAAATTGTGAGGCCAAAGCCTCACCAACTACAGATCCTGAAGCCTTCTTGTTCTTCTTCTTTTGTGGACAGTGAGTGGCATAATGCCCATGCTCGTGATAGTCAAAACACTTCACTCTGGACATGTCGTGCTTCTTGCCATCTTTACCTGGCTTGGATTTGGAATGGAATTTATTTCCTTTCCCCTTCTTTTCCTTGGTAGCCAAAGCACAATCTTCTTCATCTGCTTTCTTAGATGAAGATCCATCTCTGGTATTCCTTCTGAACTCCTCTTGCACCAAATCCAACCAAAGTCGTTCCTAATCTGGCATCTTTTCCCTTTCATTAACAGAGCTCTGATAACTTGTTAGGTCCCTATATTACTAGTATAGCCCCTTATTATTGTTAGTGTAACCCCCTTATTGTTATTATTGTACCCCTGTAACCCCCATATTGTTATTATTGTGCCCTTAAATTATTACTGTTAGATTAGAAGTGAGATTACATTGTATTTATGAATTACATTGTATTGTGGACTCTATATAGAAAGGGAGATTTTGTAATTTGTATCATCCCGAGAAGGTGTTCATTCATGTGCGTATGCCAGGTTTCCCCCTCGAAGTGGCTTATTTATAAGGCGTTGATATCTCTTTTCTTCTATTTTTGGAGCTAGTTTCACAACATTTGGTATCAGAGCTTTGGATTCTAGGGTTTCGCTGCTCCAAATAGGTCATCGTGGAATTTTTGCTATAACTTTTTTTCTATGTAGTTTTAGAAGCTGAAATTTTTAGAGTGCGAAGCTGAAATCCTAAGGAACATAGTTGCAAAATTTCAGAGCCAAAGGAGAAAACAGGGACACGTGGCAAGTAATACAAGTTCGCTCTATTGAGCTAGTCCATAATTAGGTCATTGTGGTATATTGGACATAACTTTGCCTTGAAGAATTGTTCATTCATGTAATGTATTGGAGGTTGCCCCCTCGAAGTGGCTTATTTATAAGGCGTTGATATCTCTTTTCTTCTATTTTTGGAGTCCCCACAACCATAAAATCAATTGCGAGGATTTCTCGGGTTAACAGGGTATTATCGCAAGTTTGTTAAGAATTATGGGAGAATAGCAGCACCTCTAACAACATTATTGAAGAAAGATAGATTTTCATGGACTCCTGAAGCAACTAAGGCCTTTGAATATCTTAAAGAGTCAATGTGCCTAGCACCAGTCTTAGCTATGCCAGACTTCACAAAAACCTTTATTGTGGAATGTGATGCCTCAGGAAATGGAATTGGTGTTGTTTTAATGCAAGAAGGAAGATCCATTGCTTTTGAAAGTCATCCAATAAAAATAAAGTATTTACAGAAAGTGATTTATGAGAAAGAAATGTTAGCAATACTACATGCACTAAAGAAATGGTGAACTTACCTAATGGGAAGACACTTCAAGGTAAAAACTGATCATGATAGTCTTAAACACTTTTTGGAACAAAGACTATCTTCAGAAGAGCAGAAAAAATCGGTCACAAAGATGTTGGGTTATGAATTTGAAATAATCTACAAAAAATGGAAGCTAAATGTTGTTGCAGATGCACTCTTAAGAAATAATGAAGAGGTGGAAGCATTGCTTTGTGCCATTTCTATTATCCAACCAGATTGGATAACCGAAGCAAGAGATGAATGGAAGAAGGACAAAGATGTATGGACACTCATTCAAAAGTTGCAGCAAGATCCTAGTACATCTGATACATTTGGTTGGAAAAATGATTCCTTATGGTACAAAGATTGCTTATATCTTTGTAAGAATTCCCAACTAAAACAAAATATTCTTCTGGAATTGCACACTTCTCCTTTAGGAGGACACTCAGGATTTTTAAAAACTTACCACAGGGTGAAGAAAGATTTTTTTTGGGATGGCCTTAAATCTGATATTGAAAAGTTTGTGGCAGAATGTTTGGTTTTCCAGCAGAATAAAGTTGAGACAATTAAGACCCCGGGACTTCTACAACCTTTATCCATTCCAAGTCAACGTTGGGAGGAGATTTCAATGGATTTTATCACAGGTTTACCTAAGTCCGAAGGAAAGAATGTCATCATGGTGGTAGTTGATAGACTTAGCAAGTATGCACACTTTTGTGCATTATCTCATCCATTTAAAGCAAGTACAATTGCTACTACATTTATGGACAGAATTCAAAAGCTACATGGAAGCCCAAGGGTTATTGTGAGCGACAGAGATCCCATTTTTACTGGAAATTTTTGGACGGAGTTATTTTCTTGTTTGGGTACTCAATTAGCTCATTGCTCATCTTATCATCCTCAATCTAATGGTCAAACTGAGATAGTAAATAAATGTTTGGAAAGATATCTTCGTTGTTTTGTATCTGATAAACAAACACAATGGGTCAAGTGGTTACCTCTCGCTGAATGGTGGTATAACACTTCCTTCCATACTGCAGCAAAAATGACCCCATTTATGGCACTTTATGGATATCATCCACCATCCATCACATCATCTTTAAGAAAAAATTCGAAGGTTCAAGCAGTGGAAGATCACATCGAGCATCAGCAAGAAGTTCTCCAACTCTTAAAGGATAACCTGAATTTGGCACAAAATCGAATGAAACAACGGGCAGATCAACATCGCAGCGAGAGAAGTTTTGATGTAGGAGATTGGGTATTTTTACGGCTACAACCATATAAACAAATGTCCCTCAAGCAAGCTAAGAAGGATAATAAATTATCGCCAAAGTACTATGGTCCTTACAAGGTGTTGCAAAAGATTGGTACTATGGCATACAAGTTGGAGCTTCCTGCTTCTTCGCGAGTGCATCTAGTTTTCCATGTTTCATGCTTAAAGAAGGTTATAGGTGAAAATCTTCCAGTTCAAACAATATTTCCAGAACTTGATGAGGAAGGAAAAATCATATTGGAACCTGAAGCGGTCATGGAAACAAGAACTCGACAGCTACGAAATCGATCAATTTCGGAGTATCTCATCAAGTGGAAGAACTTACTGCCCAGAGGAACTGTACATAGAGGAGGATGAAATTTGTCTGCAGGCTTTGAGCTACTCAAGCATTGAGGAAAACACTTTTTTGAAGGAAAGGGGCATGTTAGGTCCCTATATTACTATTATAGTCCCTTATTGTTGTTAGTGTAACCCCCTTATTGTTATTATTGTACCCCTATAACCCCCATATTTTTATTATTGTGCCCTTAAATTATTATTGTTATTTCGGATAGGATTACATTGTGGCCCCACTAAGATTACATTTTGGCCCCATGGACTCCTATATATAAAAAGGAGTTTTTGTAATTTGTATCATCCAAGAATTGTTCATTCATGTAATGTATTGGAGGTTGCCCCCTCAAAGTGGCTTATTTCTAAGGTGTTGATATCACTTTTCTTCTATTTTTGGAGTTGGTTTCACAACATAACTATGCCAACTCTTGGGAATTCCTAGAAGAGCTAGGCTCACCAAATCATCATAAGCGACAGTAATGCCAATTCTCCCCAGCTCATCAAGACATTGGAAAAACTTTGTTAAATATTTTGGCATGGAGTCGCCTTTCTCCATCTTGATCTTCCTGATTTTATCTTTCAGTGCCAATTTCCTATGATCACTGTTTCTCTGAAACAGATATGTCAAAGCCTTCCACATTGAATATGGTGTGTATCTTCCATGGATACTTGAGAAAATGTGGTCTCGTACTCCCTCCAGTAAGATCCTCCTCACCTTTCCCACTTTCTTTTTCCATGCATCAATATTGGCATCATCTGTCACAGCGGGTTTGGGAACATCATTGTCAATGAATTCCTTCAAGCCATTGTCTTCTAGTACTGCCTCCATCCCATATTTCCAAGAAATATAGTTAGAGCTTCCCTCGAGTGCATACTCCAATCTCAGGCCATTGAAAGCCATTTTGATCCTAAATCACCTATAGCACCAAGAAAGTCTTCTGTAAATTCGAATTCTATTCAGTCACAAACTTAGCTCCTCCTTCATTATTGTGATTTCCTATGCTCTGATACCATGTATAAATTATACAGACAATATGTATATGATGGATTTAATCTGATATAATAATGTACTAAAGCTAGATACTAAATCGCTTCTACAAATCAATTGCATAAATTAAACACAATCACCAATCACATGAAGCAAAGAAGAATTAATCAAACCAAAACACAGATAATTTCCCGGGGAAATATTGCTGCTCAAAATCCCACTATATTCTATTGTATATTCAACATGGATACATGAAACAATTACAATACAAATCTTCTCACAAGAGCCTCCTGTAATCAGCTAATTGTCTCACATTGTCCTAGAAAAAACTGGCCAACACTTAGCCAATTCCCAGCCTCTAAACAACTTGCCTTTCTTGTGCAATTCCTGATAAATGCAATCCCTATTATTTAGGAATTTTGGCCTTCCTAAACTCCACAAGGATCATGGGCAATCCAATGAGTGTTTGGTTGCATGGGTGCAACCCAATAATCCTACAACTGATAGTTAACATCCCTTTCACCTAGATCTTGGGTCTCCACTGGAACTTACATGCATGCAGCTAATAATAGTAAATCACCAGTTGCATGTTAGATCACTGATTGCGAATTAAATAATATTGAATTCACTTGATCTCTCACTAGTGAAACAAATAGTTACAACTAGCACAAATGACTTTAACTCACTTAACTGAGTTAACTGATTACGCATGCATTAAACTAATGCACCAACTGCACTTCGAACTCTATTACAACTAGAATTACTCAACGTGCCTCACCAAATACCCTCAACTCGAAATTCATGAGCTAACTGAGTTTATCACTCTCAATTAACTATTACAAGTAATTATGAGATAAGATTACATTTTATTTCCCATTTTAATTAAGGGAAAATTAAAATATACATGCACGAAATTTAGCCCACACTAGTGTAGGTGCTGCTAATACCTGTGCTCCCACACTAGTGTAGGTGCTGCTTGGACCTCCTAGTCCCACACTAGTGTAGGTGCTACAATTTCTTGTTGGACTTTAACAAATAGTAGAGGGTGAGCCTCAGAAATGGTTCAAGACCCTCGCCCAAAATAGTATCAATACCATGGATAGAATAATTGAGTTGTTCTCATAGTAGTATGATGTTAAAAAGAGTAACCATCTATGGCTCACATAATTATTTTCCATCAAACTAAAACCTGACGAGTCTATCTCGGACTTATTAAATGTTACAATCATTTTCTTATCGATGTTCGACAGTCCGATACTGCTGTTGTGGTAGCATATTCCACAACACTCGACGATGACTTGTCATATTCCTTGCAAGAGAGGGAGCTTGCTACGTTAGCTAATTCAGAAGCTAAGGCATGTGCTTGTGAAGGTAACCTCGTCGCTACATGGAAAGGGGTCCCCTAGGGCACTAACTCTACTAGAAAAAAGAAAGTCATTGATACCTCACCCCAACTTCCTACCTCTTCTTCCTCCCAAGAACAAAATATTGAATAAATGACCAAGCTTATCAAATCCTTGACCAGTAAAATTCAACGCTTGGAAGTAGGAAATAGAGTAGCCTCTCCCCCTACAAATCCCTTAGTGCAGCCTAATTTCCGTACTAATCCACCAAAACGAAATCTGAATTTTCCTCCCATGAATTAGGCCCATTTCAACCGTCCCCATCCTCAACAAATGTTGAAAAGAGGACAAAGGCCAGATGAGCCACTTGTACAACCTCCTCTTATAAATAATGCTAATCTTGTGGATGAGTATGAAAATGACACTACCATTCATCTCATGAACCCTGATGAGGGTGAATATCTGAATGTAGATTCTATAAATTCTTTCAACATGCAATTCTATGACTCCCCCGAATATCTAGAGCAGGAATTCTGGTACCCTCAACTTCAACAATTCACTAAACCACTGGAAGCCCAATTTAAACATATGTATAACCTTGAGTCCAGAAAATATCAGGAACCTCACAAGGAAACTTCCCCTCTAAATCATTCAGCTAAAGATAAACTTGTGCCACCCATTGAGCCCAATCCTATAGAGCTAGATCCTCTCCTTCCTAAAATTTCAGTTTACAAAATGAGATAAATAAGCTCAGAATTAGAATGTCATTAATCGAGGTCATAAAGCTCCCTAAATATAAGCAGGAGATGGATTAGTTTTTTAAAGGCTCTCACCATCCATCACAATAAATGAGGTTGACTAGCATTATTAATGTCTATGACAATGCCCCCAAAATTTCCCTTGACCCCGCGAATCAGAAAAATGGTAATTTGGTGCCTCCTTTATATATCATTTTGAATATCCATGATTGGAACCTTCATAATTGTATGTTTGACTCAGGCGCCTCCCATAACCTCATTCCTAAGGAAATAATGGATAAACTCAGGCTAAGCATAACTCAAGAATATCATGATTTGTATTGTTTTGATTCCTGCATTGCAAATTTTTAGGTGTAATCAAAATCTGGTAGTTGTCTTGGCTGAGGTCCCAATTAAAAGTGTTGTCATGGACATAGTCGTGGCCGATTTCCCTCCCAATTATGGGATGCTCCTCTCTAGAATTTGGGGTGATAATCTTGGCGAGTCACTCCAACTAGACCTCTCTTATGCTCCCATCCCTGTGTTTGGAGGGGGTACTCACTACTTATATAGGGAGTCTAGGTTGAAATATACCATTAGTTTAGAACAAAACCCTGAGAACTCTCTAGTATATAATTTCGAAAGCAATATGGGAAACTTTTGGTTTGTTGTTTCCGAAGAGGAAAAGTTTCTTACGACCGAAAAGGTCGTTTATGTTCCCATGCCCCTAGACCCTAATGCAGTTTGGAAAATGCACTTCGATTGAGCCTCTTCCAAGGCAAGGTTTGGTGCTAGTGTCGTTTTGATACCCCCTTTCTAGAAAAGTACCTCCTTTTCTTTCAAATTGAATTTCGAAACCACAAATAACATAGTTAAATATGAAGCTCTTGTTCTGGGGCTATAGATAGCATGCAATCTCAATATTAAAAATTAAAAAATATATGGTTACTCAAAACTAGTAATCAAGCACGTGATGAAAAAATTTCAAACCAAACACCCTCGTTTGTGCGCTTACAGGAATGAGGTTTGGGACCTCGTTGATAGTTTATTTTTAGCTATCAATTTTACCATTGTTCCAAGAGAACAAAACCAATTATCAGATTCCCTTTCCATTACTGCGGCTACTTCCATCCCTCCTTCGGGACTCAAAATTAAATTTGAAATACAAATCCTTTACAAGCACTCCATACCCGAAAATGTGAAATTTGGCAAGTATTTGAAGACGAAAAAGAGATAAAAATATTTATATATTTTATTGGAGAATTCTCAAATGATTATATTGATGAAGATGAAGAAATTGATCAGGCGCATGCCATTTCTACTCCTTTTAAAACTAGGATTGGTAAGCATGATGTCGTTTAGTTGAAAAACAATTACATCCCTAGAGGGTTAATTCCTTTGGAGAAAATTTTCGACCGAAATGACATTGTTGCCAACGCAAATCTTAATCCCCCTAATCTGTAGATAGAAACAATAAAAATTTCCCATACCTCTGAGGTTAAACAGGTTAATTTATCTAAGCTTATACCGCCTAGGTCAAGGATAAATACATTCATATTATTTCAAAATATGCTGATGTTTGTGGTTTTTGATATAATGATCTTAAAGATTATGACTAGGGCATAATAGAACATTGAATTCCTCTCAAATAAGGGGCTAAACCTTTTAAGAAAAACATTTGTCACATTAACCCCCTTCTACTCTCCTGCATTGAGAAGGAAATTAAGAAGCTTCTAGATGCAAAGATAATTGTTCTGTTATGATATTCTACATGGGTGGCCAATCTAGTCCATGTTAGAAAGAAAAGTGGTGAAATTCGGTTGTGCTTAGATTTCAGGAATCTTAACTGAGTTTCCCTGAAGGACAATTACCCCCTCCCTAAAACGGATATACTCCAATGAGTAGTCAGCGCCACCTGCATCTCCATGATGGATGGGTTTTCTGGTTATAACTAGATAGCTGTCCATAAGGACGATATTTATAAAACTACCTTTACTTAACCCTAGGGTACATTCATGTATCAAAATATGTTGTCCAGGTTGATGAACGTTGGAGCAACCTTCCAGAGGGAAATGGATATTTCTTTTTCCTATGATAAATATTGGTTCATTTTTATCTATTTGGATGACATGATCGCATTCTCCTCCAGCAATGGGAAACATCTCAAACACCTAGAAGTTATCTTTCAAAAGTGCCGCAGGTTTGGTTTGTCTTTGAACCCTAAGAATTCCTTCTTTGTTATGGCCGAAGGAAAATTGTTGGGACACATAGTGTCCTAGTAGAGTGTTAGGATCGACCTAGAAAGGGCGCAGGATATCCAAAAAATTTGTCTCCCTTGTACTAATAAATAAGTTCAGGCATTCTTAGGGAAAATAAACTTCTTGAGAATATCAATTCCCAATTTCGTAGAAATAGTGAAAAGTATCACCCGGATGCTGAAAAAGAGTAAGGATATTAAGTGGGATGAGGATTCAAAGTACTCTTTTGAAAGAATTAAAACTGCCATTATGGAGGCCCCTGCCCTTATCATCCCTGACTATACAAAAGATTTTAAAATTTTCCCATTTGCCTCTGAGCATACCATCATCATTGTTCTCCTCCGGAAGAACCAAGAGGGGTACGAATAACCTGTAGTTCTTCAGTAAAGCTCTTCAACATGCAAACATAATGTACAATATCATAGAGAAGTAGACTTATTCCTTAGTTAAAACCCTAAAGGCTTTTAGGGAATACATTCTACTATCCAAATTATAGTATATCTTTTGCACCCTGCGATAAGAGATATACTCTTGCAGCATAATATTGAGGGACAAAGAGGGAAATCGATCGCTAAAACTCAGGAATATGATCTAGAGCTAAATCCCATCAAAATCATTAAGGGGTAAGGGCTAGCTACATTATTAACCAAGGAAATTTTTGATGCACTAGGCATCAACCTAATTGCTCTAGAAAGTTGTACAACAGTAAGTGAAGGTCAGCAGGATAAGCAGTCACATTTGTTTCTACCTATTTCAAACCTTGGTACTATTCACCCTAATTTTTATCTTCTGAGTGGTAAAGGATTATCATAAGTTACCTTCAAACTATGCAGCTTCCCAGTTCCTTGAGAAAAGTTGCAAAACATTCACTCAAGTTAAAATCTATAAGCTATTGTACTATTAATGGTAAATTGTACTGGAAATATCTAGTAGGCATCCTTTTGAATTGCGTCACCATCCAAAGTCAACTACCTAATTGCTCAACATCATGTTGGGATGTGTGGTGGCCATTATGCATGGTGGGTCACTACCCATAAAATTATGAGGAGTGGCCTTTATTGGCCTACTCCCTTTCGAGATGTGAGTAGAAAAGTGAGGGCTTTCCACCAATGTCATATTTTTGTTGGAAAGAAAAATCTTGCGGCATTACCCCTCAAGCCTATCATGATTGAAGCGCCCTTCCAGCAATGGGTATTAGACTTCATTGAAGATATCCACCCCCCTTCCAATGGCCAACATAATTGGATTATCACCGCGACTGATTATTTTACAAAATGGGTGGAAGTCGCCCTATTGAGGAAAATAAACAACAAGACCATGATGTATTTTCTAACATAAAATATTTTTTTCTCATTTTGGTTGCCCTCAAAAGATCATAGCCGATAAGTCCAAGCCCTTTTTCTCAACTTATTTTCAAAAATTTTGCGATAATTATGAGGTTAAGTTATGGCACTCAACGACATATTACCCTCAGGGAAATTTCTTGTTGAGTCCACTAACAAGAACATCGTTAAAATTTTGAAAACATCTTTACATTCAAAGAAGTGCAATTGGCATGTTGGGTTAAAGTATGCATTTTGGGCTGATAGGACCAATGCCAAAAAATCCATTGGTGCTTCTCCTTTTCAGCTGATCTATGGCTTAGATCTCATTTTCCTGCTATATTTAGGTACCAAAGTTATGAAAAATATACAAGTATAAAACAAGGAGCGTAATGACTTGCAGAGGAGAATCAACCAGACGATTCAGTTACGACAAGAAAGGGAATCGGTGTACGAAAGGATTAATGAGCACCAGACAAAGGTCAAACGGATCTTTGACACGCATGCTAAATATATAATTTTCATTCTCGGAGACTGGGTCCTCAAATGGGACAAGAGAAATGAGGAACCAAGAAAACACAGTAAGTTCGAAAGCCTATGGCTGGGACCTTTTGTGATTGATAAAGTTGAGGGAGAAAATTATTTTTTCCCTTAATAATTTTGAAGCCGAATAAGTTGGTCGTGTCGTTAACGACCAATTTCTTAAACATTATATTACATACTAGCTATTATATATATATATATATATGTGTGTGTGTGTGTGTGTGTGTGTATCAATGGAAAAATTAGAATTAAATGTGCGGTAGAAAAAATGATAAGGGTGTATTTATATTTAAAAAAAAAAAATTGAAACCTGTACATATAATTCATATAATTCGAAGCTATGAAAGGATATGCATACAATTAAAATTAAAAAATATCAGTTAAAATTTATTTTTTCTCACCATTTAAATTTAAACAAAAGCAAAAATTTTATAACAACTTTATGGTATACCATGTGTGGATATTAAGTAAAACAGCCTTACGGTTATATGATTTGCATGAAATATAATGTTTAAACCCATATAATCGTATCGCCCCATGTCCTTGAAGACCATCAATACATCTACACATTCTTTAAAATTCCTTCGAGGGACTCCCTATGTTGCAATCATATCTAAGCTTGGAGCTATACAGAAATTTTTTTTTCTCCTCCATGGAGAAGTGCCATCACTCGTTTGTTCCTCACCTATCCTTAACCTTCCTCCTTAGGATGGGGTATGATGACAACCTCCACCAGAGCTATGGATGCTTGCTGGTAGTAGAGCAAGGTCAGTGGCACTAAAATATTCAGTGTGTAATCTACCCATCCCCTCACATTATGGTTTTACGGGGTATGCTAATGACTCCTCCAGGGCTATGGATGCTCGTTGGCAGTGGAGAGACATTAATGGAATTGGGAATTCCTAGTGTGGCATCTTCCTGCCGTGTTCAAAAGAAAAATAAATAAGAAATAATTTGATTACACGATGAACCTTAACGATTTGGATAAATAAGAAGGAAAGGAAAATATTGTTCGCAGGACAGCGAATGACTGCGCCGAGGCTATGGACGCTCGCTGGCAGCAGAGTGACGTGTGATGGTTACTACCGTGAAGGGTGTCCTAAAAAAATGTGATTTTATGTTTTCAACTTAGACATTTGTTAATTGCAATGCACTAGTATCCTCACATAAAATCTAGCTACATAGACTTATATAAGCCTTTAGTCGACGCTAACATCCTTCCACTTACCCCTCATTAATAGCTTTGTTGTCTGTCGCTAAACCCATATAAGGTCCAGTAATAATTATCTTATGGTGACCACCCACAAATTTGTAATCATACTGCATACATAAAAATAGAAAACATACATGAGCAACAATAGAATAACAATCTGAAATAAATCAAGACATTCTTTCTCAAGAAAAAGAAGTGCTCACATTTTTCACATCTTAATAAACCAAAATTTCTTGTAGTAAATTACTCATGAGTATATCATCTAAGTTCTTAATTATATATTCATAACAAAGCTAAAATATCCAACATAGTGTCCACTAAAAACGCTTTAAATTGAGTGGTAAGACTCTATAATATATGTTGTTCATACAAAATTACATTAATGTTCCATTGAAAAGTTAATATGAGTTTCCAAGATTATTTAACCATCTGGCACCTGGATGATATATTTTGCATAGTTGGATGAGCCCGTGAGGTGAGCATTTTCGACAGTTTCCCATGCTCACAGTCCCTAAATTCCTTGGTAAATTCCCGAAAAAAGTTCCAAATTGTCCTCAATGTGAGCCATTCTCTCTTCCATTTCCGCTAGTAAGCACAAGACCCTGTCCATCTTCTCATGAAGCATCTATTGTCTTCCCCTATCACTGCTCACACCTTACGCCATCGCAACCATATTTCCCTGTCACAACAGTTGGGTAATAATCACTTTTAGTGCGATGGTTGCACTATATTCCTTTAATTAGTTCACATTGTTTCCTCATAAATTCTCCCCTTTAATCCATTGCATCACAAAATTCTCCTTCGTGTCGTATCTGTACGAGTTTGCCTTATCGAGAAATCTTCGTTGCCAATTAATTTCGACTCTATGGCCCAACCGAAAGGCACTTCATATGCATTCTTTGTTCTATTCCAGAGAGGAACATCCCTAAAAGGAGCCCATGTTAGCCACTAAAATACCCCTTACACATATGGATTCTAATATATAATTAAAACCTATAAGGAGCAAGTGAGAGTTAAATTTGTGTGTGGGAACGAATGGTGGATCTCGCCTAGCAGGGAGATCGATGGTGTAAACACACTCATCGGACTTATTTTGGTTACGCCTTTAACGCGTATTCAAACCCCTTGATGACATTTATCCTTTGATTTACTTGCCGAGATCCATCCGTCAGATGCTTGATCCAAAAACTAAGTCACGTTGTCCCTCTGAAGCAGCGCGAGTTTTAAAATACGGGCCTACCATCGGAGAGATCCTAGCTGTTGGAATCAAATAAAACAGATGACCACTAGGTCTCAATGCATTCCAACTTGCATTCCCATAACACCATCTCCGCCGACCCGATGTCATCTCAGCCATTAATCGTTTTTAGTTCTACGACGATCACACTAAAACTCTCATGGGGTATAACCTCCAGCCATCATGTGATGAGAGGGTCCCTCTTCCTTGGTAGGCAATTTTTCCTATGGTTGATTAACACCTATCTATGACATTTGATCATCCTAGTAATTTCCCATTAAGATTTAATGTTGCCAAACTTTCGTCATTCTCTCGTTCCGCTCAGTTAGACATGTCTGCTTGAGAAGCCTACCCATGACTGTGAGAAGGCATGAAGCAACTATCAAGTTGAAAAGACTCTCTCCCCTCACCCAGTAAGTCCTCCCAACTCTCCTCCTTCGTATTGGGTAAATATTTCAGCCACAGAAAGTGATAATGCCCGAGCTATCGGGGAAAGAGCCCCTAGTTAATGAACTAGCTGGGGTACAGGATATAAAGGTGTGCCTCACTAATATGCTCACCCTCAAGTGGACCCTCACCCTTTCTAAAGCCATGGCTGACGAGGACCTGTGTTTATTAAAAACTCAAATATGAGCACGACCAACAAGCATTCTAATTTAAGTCTAGTTGCAGGATCTTTCTAAAACTGGACGAAGCGATAATAGCTAAGATGTTAGGTATCCCGGTACAGGTAATTGACATAACATATAAGGGAATCGACCGTGATTTTATCACCTAGGCCGAAACCGATAAGCTTGGATTCTTGAGAACCTTATTTGAAAACCCTGGCCTAGAATTGAAGTTGTCCTTCCCTATAGATACTCAGTCCTTGAAGCCTTTCTACCAAAATCTAACATCTCTCCTCTCCATCATATTTTCTCTCGCTGATGATGCTAAACTGGATGAATTGGGCTTCTTGGCCATACGGATTGTCACTCTTTGGCCTGATTAGAAAACCATTAATTTTCCCAAGTACTTGACCCTCACCCTCACAATAGATTTGTCTACTACTATTCATTTAAGCTCTTTTTGTCATTTCTAATATATTGTTCACTTAGGTATTTTTAATTACCCATCTTATTTTTTATCTTCCCAACTCCTCCTGAGGACTACTAGTGCTGACAATTAGGATAAAGATATTTTCCATTGGTTTGATTCTTTTTATCCCCAACGTGTTCCTTTTTCATATTCTTAGTACACATATTCTTTTTCACACTTTCTGAGAGTTAAAATAAATGAGATGAAAGTAGGCATGGTTTCGAAAGAGTAGGCCAGAACACTAAGACTGACCGAGGAGCAAAGTATTGGGAGTTGGTTCTTGTTTCCCGATTATACCGTAATCTATTTATATGGATTCGATAAATGACCTTTCTATTTTCCCTAGTATGTGTCACCATTACTATTTTCTTATGAATTACTTAGGAAGAAAATGATAGTAAATTAATTCCATTTTGTTTCTAAGAAAAAAGGAGCATTGTCTATTTTTCCATTTTCTATCCCTCCTTTAATTGTAAAGAATAAAAGTGTAGTTGATGCTTTGGAAAAGGATATGTTGTCTTTTGGTTTTCTACAGGATGGTTTCTAGCATCATGATCCCCTCAGAATCCTCTCAGGATTTAAAAATAATGTTGGATTATCAGCCTATCTCATTAGAAGATACCGGAAATAAGAAGGTTAGAAAATTTTGCGGTTCTTGTCGATGAAATTGCAAAGTCAGCAACATCTACAAGAATTACATAGGAAGCTGCCCAAATTGTCTCAAGTAACTGTGAAGTGCAGGTACAAGAATGGGATGTAGAACCATGGTTTTAGTTTCCACTACTCCTACATCCAAGAGAAAATCGGATAGCTTAACTCCACCTGATGTGTCTCGACGAGTGAAACCAAAGGAAAATGACGTGGATGCTGACATGTTCGGACAAAAATTTGAAAATTTGAATCAGGAGATTCGGTAGACCTTGGAGGAACTAATGCCCAAGGATTCAAGGATGGAATCACTGGACATTAAGCATGTTGTTACTGAGCAGAAGGAAATTGTGGCGACTGGTGCAAAATTGGAAATATTTTTGGAGCAGTCTCAATCAATAGACACCTCAACTATAAAGGAGGTGATCCCCATAGGTGGACCCTGATTCATCTCTACTACATATTATGAGGACAATGTCTTAAATCTTACGGTCATCCAGCCAAAAATTGGGGAAAACTATCAGATGCTAGGCTCTAGGACCTCTTCGCTGGCCATTAAACTAGGAAGGGTGCCAAATATGGATGTCATTAACCTACATCAATATACAAGGGAGATTGTGAATGAATATTACTCGATTCCACTGTGGGAAACCAAAAGATGCAAGAAATGTTTGAGAAAGTGTCTGGACAATTACATGTCACACGTATGGCTTTGAAAAAAAATACCAATTGGATAAGGAGTTAGAGGATATAGTCGTTCAAGAATCTGGCCATCCCAAAGACATTTGGCCTATTAAGAAACTGTTGGAGGCAAAAGAAAAAGAAATCAAATATCTTCAGTCAATCCTTAAGATCCCTAATCATGATCCTCATGTCCTAAACTAGGATTTTGAAAGAAAATAAGAGGTCAAATATTGCCTCTGAGACATGGAAATAGCCTTACGGCTTAAGGAGGAAGAATGATAGAACACTCTCAAAAAAATAGAATTACTAAAGGTGGAATCTCATGAAAAAGAAGAATTTCATCTGAAACTCTTAGCAGATTACAAAACTTCGATCGATCCGGCTATTAGTTTATTAGTTCCGCCTAGGCATCTAACATAGAAAATTCAACATTATTACATGTCAATATAATACAATTGGATCAGGAACTAGAATCGGCCCAAGCAGAGATGAAAAGGGATGAACATAAAACAGAAGTCTTGGTAGGTCTAAAAAATGTAGAGTTCGAACATATTCAGGTTTCCCTGAAAGACAAGAATAATGAAAATAAATCTTTGAAGGAGGTCTTACGATTCACTGCGACAGGGAAAAAAGTACTAGTGCATGCCAAGTGAGATATATGGAGGGAGATCTAGTGGAAGATCTCCACCGTCAAAGCTTATGTGGATATCCTATCACATTGCGAAAAGGGCATGATACAAAGTATGAGGTTAGAACCTAAGGCCACGACTACTACCCTTGATGAAAGGCTGAAAGATATCGACTCCCTTATCGATCTCGTCAACACTTTATAAGATGATTTTTTGACAGGGTTAGAATTACCTCCCAGATATCAGTGTGTCTTCTCCCTCTACATGTTAAAGGAGAAGCAGGCTGTTATACAAGAAATGTGGGAGGAATTTAACAAAGTCATTGAAGAGATAATTTATTTCAAGACAGATTGCAACTATCTCGGTAGTTTTGGCATGCCATAATTTTTGGGCAATGATAATTGGTTAATATCCTAGGAAAGGTTCTGCGATCTGCTAAAAAATACGAAGTAGGATCCAAGATGCCTAGCCATGCAGGGTGAGGAAGCGGTCTCCCCTTCCACAGTTGTAAACAACCTCTGTAGGTATTTCACCATTCTAATAGGGATAAATAATATTATACAGAGTCTCCCCGCTACTCAGTATCAGATCAGATCTCGGTAGGTGCTAGTAATCACCAAATATAAAAATGTTCCCTGGCTAGCCACCCCTAATTGGGAAAAATTGGTCAAGCTGAAGAATCATTTTAAATGAAACCTGGTGGTGCAATAACTCTCTGCCACATCACAATTTGTTGAGCCAGTTCATTCCATGCAGTCGATGATAGAGCAGCCAGAGGATTGGGGTGAAATCCCTTTGATTAATACACAAGCATCAATTGTTAGGATGCATGGAGCCCACTCAGTGTCCCCCGCAGGCTCGTCGAAGAAAGTAAAACCCTCCAAATCTCGAAGACGCCACCATGAATAGATATTCCATTTAAATCTATTTTATTTTTAATTTAAAGTTAAATTGGTTACATTTTAGACAATTACCTTTTAAAACTATTATTTAAAACCTTGTTTCCCATTATGGGGGGGTTGTTGACATATGTGAGAATTTTCTAGTTTTTGTAAACTGTTTGTACATGTTGCACAATTTTCTTTCTTATCTCTGAAATATATCCTCACTATTTGAAGAAGCCTTGTTCGTTTTTGTTTGTTTTCATTCGACCACTGCATAACTAGATCATAGGCTTGTACTCGTTTAGGAATTAATCCATTCGATTTCGATGTTCTGATATATGTATTATTTAACGTAGGACTGGATGATTTATGCTCTATCATTGTTAACTGAAAGTATGTCTTTTGCTTTGCAATGATCTATGCTCTATATTAGCGATTGCTATGTGTCGTGTTACAATTTGTTTAATTTAGATAATACTATGGTTTCATAAATTATAAATTTTTGTTGTGTCTTTATGGATTCTAGCTTCAATATTTATTATTGAATGTGTCCATCTGTTAATGTTTCAAGAAAAATGTAAAGAGATTCTGTACTTGTTTCATATATCTTAATTTGATCTTGGAACGATAGTTATATTTAAGTTTTTGGTGTTTTATTTCAAATTTATTTTCCTTTTTTTGTTCACATGCTACCCTCTCCAAAATCTCATTGTTATCTTCTTCGTATCATTTAGACTGCATTTTAGGGATTTCTATTAAATTGATTTTTATCACTCTCTTATGTTAATACCATGAATTATTACAACGAATAACTGTTTGTATATGACCTTGCTTTATTCACTTATTAAAAATCATATAATTAAATATCAGGGTTACCCCTTGTGGTGCATTAGAGGTCAGTTGTAGCACCTAGAGCGGGAGGACTTACTTGTCCTCAACGAATGCAGATTCAAGTCATTAATATGTGGGGACAATTTGAGCACCAAAAAAACTGACCATAGTCCCTTTCAAGTGGGGTTGTGATTCCATCCACTATGTTCCATTGATGTGGCCATAGCATTTGTAGCTACTACTCAGGTAGATTTGACTCATGTCTAGTCCGATGCTGACAGGGCTAACAACTTCATTGATGGCATTCAAAAGATCTTCCATCAGGTCCATGACATATTGGACATCGCTAATGCTAATTACAAGCAATGTCATGTTGAACATCGGGTGCCACAGAAGCTCAAGGTGGGAGACAAAGTTTGACTACATTTGTAGAAGGAGTGCCTTGTTGGGCCCCACTGCAAGAATTTCCCACCTAATATGGGTCGTACACCATCACCAAGGTTGTAGGGGAAAATTCCTTCGAGCCCAACATTCCACCGTTCCTTGGCCTGCACCCAATATTTAATGTGGACCAATTGCAACCATATTCGCCCCCATTGTTGGACACATCCAACATTGCTGAGCAACTGACACCAACATAGCTCAATCGAAGTTGCAATGAATAGGCCACAACTGATAGGATTATGGAAATACAAATCAAGAACACTCGCTAGTAAAGGATATGTTGAAGAATCAATCCAGATATATATTAGGGTTTGATTCTTCGATCTTGATAATTACTTGTGATTATGTTGGCTTCTTTTACTTATTTATTATTTTATCTCTCATCAAGTAGTTACCATATTATATGGCTATGAAGATAAAAAACAAGAGACACAAGATATAGGCACTAATCCACGACAAAGCCGCCCTTGAGGGGTAAACCTAGTCAAGATAATTCGTCCCTTCAATAATATTCTTTGAGACTCTTCACCCTAGACATGAGCCAAACTATCCCTCCACACCAAGTCAGCCTTCCAGATCTTCAACCTAGCAACAACAACTTTCAGTCTTCCAGTAGCTTCGGAGATTTGCAACAACAACAACATCAAAACTTCAAAGACTTCAATCTCCCAAGAGAGACCATGAAACAGAGAGATTCTTTCACCAAAAATTCAATTTTATCTTTCTCTTTCTCCTAGACCCAACTCACACTTCTTTTGATTCCTTCTTCAATTTCGCACTTTTACCCTTGTTGTAGTGAATGAGTGAGAAAATTGATTCGACCTCCTTGCATTTATAGCCCTCTAATGGGTTCAAATTCCTCCCTTTAAGGTTGACTTGATATCCTTAAGGCCGACTTGATGTGGAGGGATACTCTACCACTTTTGATTAAAAAAAACCTAATTACATGATTCAAAGGCCCAAGGAGGGTTAATATAAATATGTAATGACTAACCTAGAAGTCCACAATTGGGACCTTATACTAAATATGACCCAAGCATGAAACCCATGCTTTAATAAGTCATTTAATGATATAAATAACTGCCAAAATGGTAATATAAATTCTTTTTCTTTAATTCTTTTTATGAGTACAATAAATATAAATTATGAAGACTGAACCTTGTTACAATATTCAACACTCCCTCTTAACTAGGGAGGTATTCATAATATACAATGGGAAGATATCAAACTATATGAAACTATGAAGAACTTTAGGCACTGAAATGCCATGGACTAGATTCCTAACCAGTGAAATCTATCCATTTGGTCACTCTTCTCTTTAGGAACCGTAATGCCATGGACTAGATTCATGAACAAGGAAGCCTATCCATTTGGGACAAGGTGGACTAAAGCTTTCAACCTATGTAGGTACCGTCAGGCTTACTTACTAACCACCAACCTAGGGAACTAGGTGCACATCCACATCACGCCACCCTCCCTACCAGACATCAACATAAGGTCTCGACCCTGATGTCTTTCCAGAAAATGATTCACTCGCAAATCCTTAACATATCTCTTCCAGATCATTAATATTAACAAAATTAGCAATGTTCACTAGATCAAGCTTGTCTCTTAAATATTCAAACTTCTTGTTAGGAAGAACCTTTTTCAGTATGTCAACCACCTATTTATTTGTCAGGACATACTCCAACTTCACGATCCCATCTTGTACCAAATTCCTAATGAAATGGTATTTATTGTTGATGTGCTTCGTCCTAGAATGAAACACGGGATCTCTAGACATATTAATGTAGCTTTGATTATCACACTTGATTATAGTAGAGCTTAGAGGAATTTCGAAAAATTCTATCAGAATATTCCTTAACCATACAACCTCCTTTCCTACTTCACATGTGGCTACATATTCATCTTCAACACTACTTACAACAACGGGTCCTTGCTTTATACTCATCCATGATACCATAATAGACCCCAGGCTAAAGCATCCACCATTAGTACTTCTTCCATTAGACTCACTGCCACCCCAATCAGAATTGGAGAAGCCAATTAGATTAACTTTTTCACTCTTGTATTTTAGGTAGTGATATATAGTACCACATAGATAGCTTAATATGTGTTTGGCAGCTATCCAATGTTCATGACGAGGTTCCAACTGAAATTGACTAAGGATTTTCACAACAAAGCATATATTTGGACTAGTGTTTACTAGATACATTAGGGATCCCACCAACTGTTGATAGGAGGTTGGATGCACGAGACTTGAGTCGGAACCTTGTAACTTCTTGAATTTTGTGATCATAGGAGTAGTCATGGGCTTGGAGTCCATCATCTCAAATTTATGCAATATCTTGATAATGTATTTTCCTTGCCCCAAGTATAGTTCCCCAGGTTTCTGCCATACTTTGAGACCAAGGGAGTAATGCATAAGTCCTAGATCCTTCATTTCAAATTCGACTACCAACATCTTCTTACATTTTTCTATTTTGTTCTCCACACCTGTGATGAATAGATCATCCACATATAGTAGAATAATGACGGGTTCGTTATTCATGACCTTGATGTAGAGATTTGGATCAGTAATACCTTTTACAAACCCATTCCTTAAGATATATGCATCCATCCTTGCAAACCATGCTATACGAGCTTGCTTCAAACCATATAGGGCTTTGTTAAGTTTGCAAACATGAGATTCCCTGTTATTCACTTCAAAACCTTTGGGTTGTTCAATGTATACTTCCTCATCAACGGTCCCATTTAGAAATGTAGTCTTCACATCCATTTTATAGATATTCCAACCCATTGTAGTAGCCAGTGAAACCAAAGATCAAATAGTAGTATACCTTGTTGTAGGTGCAAAGGTTTCTTCATAGTCTATTCCTTCCTTTTGAGAGAAGCCCCTTGCAACGAACCTTGTTTTTTACTTGTCTATTCTTCCATCAATATCATGCTTAATTTTGTAGATCCATTTGGATGTGACAACTGATTTGTCACTATGTCTAGGAACGATCTCCCAAACCCCATTCTTCATAATGAATTGGTATTCTTCTTGCATCGCCTTCTTCCAGAATTCCTGTTAAGTAGCTTCTTCAAATGTAGATGGTTCATCTTGGATGAGCTTGTCATGTATGCAGCATAGCCATAATATCTCTTTGGTATATTACTTTCTCTAAAGGTTTCTATGGGAGCTTCATGTCCTTCAACTTCTTGTAGAGTATATTTTAACCAAATTGGCCTTTTCCTTGTGGTCAGGATGACCATAGGTTTAATAGGCTCACTTGGTCCTTCTTATCCTTGATTTGTAGTGGGATCTTCATGATGTAGATCTTCTTCTTCGAATATGGGAGACTCTTCGTCATCAAAGTCAATGGGAATATCCTTGGACTTCTTGTAGGCTTGGCTCTCATCAAATAAGACATCTCTGCTTACTTTGATTTTCTTTCTTTCTTTGATGTAGATTTGGTATGCCTTTGAGGAGAGACTATATCCAGCTAATATTCCTTTGATACTTGTAGAATCAAAATTATTTTGCTTATCCTTTGGAACATGGATGGATGCAGGGCTTGCAAATATTCGAAGGTGATCCACACTCATTTTCTTTCCTGTAAACACTTATTCGGGAGTTATGTTCTTGAGACTTCTATGAGGACTTCTATTTTGTATGTACACGACTGTCATGGTTGCTTCTCCCCATAATAACTTTGGTAGTTCTTGATCAAGGAGCATTGTATTAAAACCTTCCTCAATAGACCTATTATTTCTTTCAACAATTCCATTTTTTCGAGATAGTAGGTAATAATGATCTCCCTCTTAATTCTTGCTTCCTTTCAATATTCAATCAGTTCCTTGGAAGTGTATTCCCCACCATTGTTGGATCTTAGGGTCTTTATCTTTCTTTCAGTGAGATTTTACACTTCAACTAGAAATTCCTTGAATTTATCAAATACTTCATCTTTCTTTTTGAGAATATAGATCGATGTCTTTCTAGAATGGTCCTATATGAGAGTCACATAATAGAGATGACCTCGAAGAGATTTATTATACATGGGTCCACACATATCAGGGTGAATGAGGTCCAAGATTTCCTTGGCCCTAGATTCGCTATTCGGAAATGGTTTTCTTGTATGCTTTCCTAGAGAGCACCCCTTGCACACACATTCAAGTTATTTCTTTATATTGGGGATGTCATTGACCAGTTGACTAAGAGAGGGAATGAGCATGTAGTGTAGATTTCCATATATTCTATGCCATAGTTCAATAGGACTAATTTCCATATGAACCAAGGCTTGAGGAGATGGTGTAGTAACCCTATACAAACTTCCTTCATGAAATCCAATGAATCTACATTTGTTAATGATAGAATCTTTTCCCCATACCCATACTTTTCCATAAAAAAAAACAATTATTTCACCTTTATCTTCTAAACAAGAAATACAAAGTAAATTCTTCTTCAAACCTGGAACATATAGAATGTTGTTGAGGTGCAATCTCGATCCAATTTCTAATTCCAGCGAGGTTGATCCTAGTCCTTTCACAACATATCTTTTGTTTTCACCCAATTCCACTGCATGTGAGGATGGTTCTCTTGATAGTGTATGTAGTTTTTTTCTTTCTCCAGTCATGTGTCTTGATTCTCCACTATCAATGATCCGTGCATTGTCATCATGGAGAGATCCTACAAGGGAAGCCAAAAGTCCTTGACCTTTGTCTTTAGTGAATAGATAATGAAATATCTTCTTGATCCATCTCTTAGTAGAGTTGATACCCATCCTTATGTAATCCATTAATTAGGGAGATTCCATGACAACAATGTGATCTTCAATCCTTCCTGACCTTAACTATAATTCCATGTTGAAGAATCAATGCTGATATATATTAGGGTTTGATTCTTTGATCTTGATAATTACTTGTGATTATTTTGTCTTGTTTTACTTCTTTATTATATTATATTTCATCAATAAATTACCATATTATGTGTGTATGAAGATAAAAACAAGGGACACAAGATATAGGCACTATGTCAGGGAAAAACCTCCCTGGAGGGGAAAACCTAGTCAAGATAATTCTTCCTTTCAATAATATTTTTTGAGACCCTTCACCCTATACACGAGCCAAACTTTCCATCCAGGCTAAGTCAACCTTCCAAATCTTTGACCTAACAGCAACAACTTCCAGTGTTCCAACAAATTCATAGAATTGCAGCAGTAGCAACATCTAAACTTCAGAGACTTTGATCTTCCAAGGGAGACCTTGAAACAAAGATATTCCTTCACCAAAATTTCAATTTTCTCTTTCTATTTATCCTAGATCCAACTCGCACTTATTTTTATTCCTTCTTCAATTTCACACTTAATATTCCCTTGTTGCAGTGAATTGCAGTGAATGAGTGAGCAAATGAATTCGGCATCCTTGCATTTATTTCCTTTTGATGGGTTCAAATTCCTCCCTTTGAGGCCGACTTGATCTCCTTAAGTTCGACTTGATATCCTTAAGGTCTACTTGATGTGGAGGGATACTAGACCACTTTTGACTAAAAAACAAACCTAATTCAATGATTCAAAAGCCCAAGGAGGGTCAATATAAATATGAAATGACTAACCTAGAAGTACACAATTGGGACCTTATACTAAATATGACCCAAGCATGAAACCCATGCTTTAATAAGTCATTTAATAATAAAAATAAATGTCAAAATGATAATATAAATTGATTTTATTTAATTATTTTGATGAGTACAATAAAAATAAACTATGAATAACGAACCTAGTTACAATATTCAACATGATCCAGCTATATCAAGTTGTCAAAGCAGGCCAACTCCTTCACTAGGTGGTTCACCAGGGACCAGGTTCAACATAAATTTCCTCACCTCATGGAGTTTCTACATGCAAAAGGGACCATTACTTCCTAAGGGGGGAGGAAAGATCTAGGCGGATATTGGTGACCACCTGCCTATTCCACCTAGACCTCTAGTCAGTTTCATATGTTTCCTTGATTATAGTAGCATTTACTATTTTTAACAGTTTTTTGGGTCCTGAATTTCTGGAGTTGTTTTAACCCTGTAAATGACGTTTTTTTGAGGTCCACAACAGTACCATAATCACATACAAGGGCTTGCAAGATATCCTGTAGCACTTAGAGATATATTTCCAATGAGGTATTGTATGCGCCAAACGAATATCATATGACCAAGTTTGACCCCGGGAATTTCGTTGCGCAACTAACCCCAATGGGGCCGACAAATTCTTGGCGTTTCATCTCTTGGGGTTGGGGTTTTCTTGTAAATTTATGTAGATGTTATATGCTTGATGGAACTTTACTTTCTCTTTAATATTAGACAACAATCACATAAACTATAAAGTAAAATGCTAATATAACATACCAGTAGATCGACAGAAGACAAGCCAGAAATATATAATTGTGTTGGTGCGCTACGATGGTCAACATGATGCTTCAACCAGAAAATTCTGAATATGGTCAGCCAACCAGCAATGTCACACAACCCTTTAGGACAGCCAAACAGGTCAACTCAAAATTCAATCCAAAAATTCAACAGTCAACACAAACGGCAGCAACAATTAGGTCAACGCTGAAAAGTCAAAGTCAATATTTTGCCTCGGGAATAGTGCCAAAAAATGCAGATTAGGAAAATCAAACTTTTGGGAGAGTTTTAGGTTGATTTGACCTTGTGTTGACCAAAATAAACGCTGGTCAAAGTTTGCTGCAGAAACCCTAGACCGAAGTCAGAAATGTGCTGCTGTTGGAATTTTCCCATGTGTGGAGAGAAGAGCCACCAAGGACATCGAACTAATCAGATGAGGAGAGAGGAATGTGTGAGGATGAGATGAGTGAAAATTTCCTCCAACTTTGACCAATATATATCCATCAGTGAGGGTTTGTGACACAACTGTTGGGGCACAAAACCTTAAGGCCGACCTGCACATATTTTGAATAAATTCAAAATAAATGTTCTTCTCATCGGATCAAGATGATCTTTAGATCGATATTTCACCTCTCTGAAAGAGGAACCCAATAAAAATATTGCTATCTTCATTTGAGCATAAAAACATGGAGTTTGGACCTAGTTGTCCAAAATTAACACTCCCTCTCAACTAGGGAGAACTCCATCCACCTGTGCAATCCAAACATCGCGCGTCATCCCGCCGTAACTTGCTTTGCACAAAGACATCATTCTCGGCTGACAGATTCAATCCAGAGGTCTGAAACCTCTATAGGACTCACAAAGAGTCTCATACCAACCCGAAGTTGGTTTATCTGACCCGAAGTTAGTAGGAGGTTTGAAACCTCACTAGGCTTGATCCCAAATCAAGTGGTTGGACCGTGCCATCCTAGATAGAGAGTACAACAATATATGATGCGTCCATCGATCTTTTTTACTAGTCTCTAACTTTTCCCACAGCACTGGCCAAATAAGAGTTACTTCCCATGAGCCCTAAACTCAATGGGTAGGATGCATACAGGGCACAGATAATGAGAGGTGAACCAACTCAATCATCACAACGGTGGGGCATAAGCACACCAACAAGGTTTGGCAAGCCTAGCCTTGTGGTTGCTTATAACTATGAGAAGCTATCTCGAAAGCCCCCCGAAGCTCCCAAAGCTCATCGTCCAACAAGACCCTCGACATAGGATCGTTGCATGATACCAATACTCTCAAAGAAGGTTAGGAACTTGGCCTTCCCCAGGGGCTTTGTGAGAATATTCGCAACTTGCTCATCAGTTCTTATTTGATCGAGCCTTATGGCGCCTCGCTGTACCATATCCCAGATAAAATGGTACCCAATATCAATATTCTTGGATCGATCATGGAACACAAGATTCTCGGACAATCAAATCCCACTTTGGTTATCACAGAGTATCACGGTGGTATTTAGCACATGCCCGAACAGCTCACTGAACAGCTTTCACAACCAAACTACTTCATAATAGGCCATACTCGCTACAATGTATTTGGCCTCCGTGGTGCTTAAAGCCACCGACTTCTGCTTCCTAATCATCCATGATATCGAAGCAGATCAAAGTGTGAAGCAGCATCCCGATGTGATTTGATGATCCACCACACTGCCAGCCCAATCGGCATCAGTATATCCAAGGAGTGTCACGCTCCCGTTAGTGTATCTCAGCCCATGGTTTATCGTGCCCCGAATATATCTCAGAATATTCTTGGCACCAACCCAATGAGTGTGATGAGGCTCAACCATCTGTTAACTCAAAGTATTCAATGCAAAACATATGTCGGGACGGGTGTTCACTAAGAACATCAGGGCCCCTACAAGTTGACGATACTCAATAGGATTTGCTAACATGGGCCCAGTAGTGCTGCCACTCAACTTCTTAAACTTGAGCTCCATCGGTGTTAACACAGACTTACGGTCCACCATACCAAATCTTTCCAGAAGCTTCACAATGTATTTTCCTTGAGAAAGGAAAATCTCGCCAGGTCTTTGCCAAACCTCCAGGCCTAGGAAGTAATGCATCAGTCCTAGGTCCTTCATCTCAAACTCAATAGCGAGATCCCTCTTGCATTGATGAATGATAGGGTCAGCACCTATCAGGAAGAGGTCGTCCACATACAACACCAGAATGAGAGGCTTCTCTCTATCAAACTTGAAGTAAAGGTTTGGATCAACATTACTACAAGTGAAGCCCAACTTCATCAGGTAGTTATCTATCCTCTCGTACCAAGCTCTAGGTGCTTGCTTCAACCCATAGAGGGCTTTCTTCAACCTGCAGACATGGGTGTCTCGATCCTCGACTTCGAACCCCAGAGGTTGCTCTACATACACCTCTTCCTTTATTGCACCATGCTGAAATGCGGTCTTCACATCCATCTAATGAAGAATCCATCCTTCTGTAGCAACAAGGGCTATGATAGATCGGATGGTGGTATATCGGGCCACAGGTGCAAATATGTCATCATAGTCTATGGCTTTCTTTTGAGAGAAGCCATGGGCAACGAATCTTGCCTTGAAATTTTCAATACTTCCATTAGATCCATGCTTGATCTTGTAGAGCCATTTCGAGGTGACAACTGCTTTGTCCTCCAGTCTTGGAACCACATCCCAGACATCATTCTTCCATATGGACTCATATTCTTTGTGCATAGCATCCTTCTAGACTTGATTCTTTATGGATTCCTCAAAAGATCTAGGCTCAGATTGTACAATAGTACTCATGGTAGTTAGATACCCTTGGTATCTACTTCTTGCTTTCACGGAATTTCCCCCTTGGGGCCATATGTCCCTCGGCATCCTCGAGAGTGTCCCTGAGACATGATGGTCTCTTCCCTAGTGAAGGAGGTGGATCAATCGAGTCCATCAGTCCTTTAGCATCGATCATCATCTCATCCTTCGGTTCTTCTGATTTCAAGGCCTTGCTTCATGATCTTCCTCAGATCTCGAAAGATTGACTACTTTCCTTAGGGAAGCATCTTCGTCAATGGTGACATTGTGGCATATCTCCACTTCCCTTTGACCAGGCACATATACTTTATAGGCCTTCGAAGTTTTGTTGTAGCCCACAAACATTCCCTTCTTCCTAGAAGAATCCAGCTTGCACCTCTTCTTTTTCGGCACATGAAAATAAATAGGACATCCAAAAACTCTAAAATGTGAGACGTCAGGTTTCTCACCAGTGAAAACCTCTTCGAGAGTTTTGGAGTCCAGAGTGGAATGCGGGAATCGGTTTTGTATGTACATAGTAGTGTTCGCAGCTTCTCCCCACAGAAACTTCGATAGACCCTGGTCACATAGCATGGCACGGGCAACTTCCACAATGGTCCTGTTCTTTCATTCAACAACACCATTTTTCTCAGGAGTATAGACAGTTGTGGTCTCCCTCTTGATGCCAAATTCTCTGCAGAAGGTCTTGAACTTGTTTGTCTCATATTCAGGGCCATTATCGGTTCTCAATATCTTGATCTTCTTCCCTGTCAGATTTTCCACCAAGGATTTGAAGGTACGGAACCACATGAAAGCCTCATGCTTCTTCTTCAATAAGTATATCCATGTTTTTCTAGAGAAGTCATATATTAATGTCATATAATAAAAACATCCTCCCAAGGATGTCACAGGCAACATCCCAGATAGATTGGAATGTATCAATTGCAAGACATATGTTGTCTTTGTGACACTTGAGGGAAAAGGTCCCCTTGTATGCTTTCCTTCGGCACAACCCTGACATACACCTTCATGATTATTTAAAAACTCGGGCATCCTTGTTACCACCTTCCTTGCTTCGGGAAGGGCCTTGTTGTGAAGGTGTCCAAACCTTCGGTGCCATAGTTCAGTCCGTTGAATAGTATCACACGTCATCGGTCCCAGTGGACTTCCTCCAACTTGGTAGAGTGTATCAACTCTAAGCCCAATCGTGATAGCTTCCTTGAAGCTCTTTTGCTAGATGCGCACCTTCCCATCAATGAATGCCACATTGAAACCTTTGTCTTCCATGGCCGATATAGACACAAGGTTCTTCTTCAAATTAGGTACATAGAGTACACCCTATAAGCGAAGGAATTGACCTTAAGAAAAGTGGAGGTCACAGTCCCTGTCCCTTTCATGGGATATGTGGCATTATCTCCAAGAATAATTTCCAAATTAGTATCCTTCTCAACCATATCAGAAAGTGCTTCCTTGAACCCAGTGATGTGCCTTGATGCACCACTATCTATCAACTAGACATCCATAGTGTCAGGTGTAGATGTAGTAGAGAGGGAAGATACAAGAATAAATTCATTTCTTTTATCAACAACATTTGATTCCTCATACCTAGAGTTTCTTGATCTTTTGAAAGGTTGACCATTTCCGCCGGAGGGAGATTTCCTCTTTCCCTTGAACCTATTGTTCCTTTGATTTCCATTCCTCTGGTTGTTGTTGTTTTCATCATCATCGGGAGAATCCTTCTTGAAAGGGAATTATATAGCATAGTGACCTGGCCTATGACAAGTGTAACACTTGCCCTTCTTTCCTTGGGCCCCTACTCTTCCTTTGTTCTTTGGACCACCAAAGTTCTTCTTTCTAGAATGAGAAGCATAGGCAACATTTCCTTCATTTTCACACTCCTTCATTCTCGTCTCTTCTTGTACACATATCGATAGTACTTCGTCAAAGTCAGGTATCATATTGTTATTAAGAATGGTAGTGTTGAACACATGCCATTCAGATGAGAGCCCTCCAAGTGCAGTGAGTACCATATCTCGATTAGTTATTGTCTCCCTAATAGCCAATAGATTGTTCCTAATCTCAGTTAGATTCAGAAAATATGATTGAACATACTCATCCCTTCCTTTCTTCAGTTTATTCAATTGATTCTTAAAGAATAGGACTTGATTCGAATTTTTGGCCTTGAACATGTGGACCAACTTATCATACATCTCTTTGGATGTGCCCAGGTAACCAGACTCTTGTGAATTGAGTCCCTGATCATCAGCTTTGCTTTGATCTCCCCCTTCTTATACTTTGTTTTGGCAACAGCAATAGCAGTGGATGGAGGCTCTTGGATTTTACCCTACACATAGTCCATGACATCTTGGTCTTCCAAGTTAAGATCCAATGTCATCTTCCAAGCATGGAATTCATCCTTCCCAGTCAATTTTTCATCAGCCTTAAAGCCATTGTAGTTTGAGGAACCCATCCTCTTCTTCGATGATTGCTACAAATTAGGGCTTTGTCCTCACCTCAGCTCCGATACCATGTAAATTTATGTAGATGTTCTATGCTTGATGAAACTTTAATTTCTCTTCAATATTAGACAACAATCACATAAACAATAAAGTAAAATGTTGATAGAACATACTAGTAGATTAGCAGAAGACAAGCCAAAAATATATAAGTGTGTTGGTGTGTTACGGCGATCAACAGGATGCTTCAACCAACAAAGTCTCAAAATGGTTAGCCAACCAATAATGTCACACAACCCTCTAGGGCAGCCAAATGGTCAACTCAAAATTCAACCCAAAAAGTCAACTGTCAACACAAACAGTAGCAGCAGCAAGGTCAACGCTAAAAATTAAAAGTCAACATTTTGCCTTAGGAATAGTGCCAGAAAATGTGGATTAGGAAAATCAAACTTTTGGGAGATTTTCAGGTCGATTTGACCTTGTGTTAACCAAAGTCAACGCTGGTCAAAGTTTGCTGCATAAACCCTAGACCGAAATCAAAAATGTGCTGGTGCTGGAATTTTCCCACGTGTGGAGAGAAGAGCCACCAAGGACATCGAACCAATCAGATGAGGAGAGAGAAATGTGGGAGGATGAGATGAGTGAAAATTTCCTCCATCGTTGACTAATATATATCCATCAATGAGGGTGAGTGACACAATTGCTGGGTCACAAAACCTTAAGGCCGACTTGCACATATCTTGAATAAATTCAAAATAAATGTTCTTCTCATCAGATCAAGATGATCTTTAGATCGATCTTGTACCTCTCTGAAAGAGGAACCCAATAAAAATATTGGTATCTTTATTGAGCATCACAACATGGAGTTTGGACCTAGTTGTCCAAAATTAACATTTCCTTTGTTGTTCAGTAATAAAAAGGCACTTAAGCCTCATTGTAACATAGTTCATAGGCATGTAGCTACCACATCTCTTCTCAGAGATAAGCTACCATCACCCGAGCTAGTTTATTTTCATTCTGCTTGTAAGCATTTTTAAGTTCTTTGATATTAATGAAATGAAGATTTATTTATGTTGCATCTCTGTGTTTATGTTTACATCTATATTCTGTTGTACTCCTACGTAAGTTTGGATCAGTCACCCTCAAGCTGAATTCTAGAGGCTGAGGGATATTTTACTCAGGGATTAAACACAACCACTAGTTGAACTAGGGACTCTAGACATTTCTTCCACCTCCACCCACCAACTAAGTTGCAGTCCACAAAGTACTTAGGGAGTCTTGAGACCAATTGTCTCCATGCTTCAAAATTCAACACTATGGTTCCACCCAACTTGGGGTTTCTAGAACCACAAAAAAATCAAACATACAACAAGGAGCATCCAGAAATCCTCTAGGAATAATTCCTCCACCCAGCCCTTATGGATTTTCTGAGAGACACCATCTCCACCCCTTCTCAATTGGGGACTCGAGAGGAAATTATTTCCTCACATGGAAGTGATTTCTTCCTACTCCCTTTCCAACTGAAACATCATTCCTTTATGGCTTCCTACACACTTTTTTTCCCCATCTATGTTTGAATTCTCTCTTCCCAATAGTTCAATCTTTCCTCATCTGTCGTGTTGTCCTAGAAACTTTGATCCTCTCGCTCTTACACAATTTGTTTTCTCTGTTGTACTGTTCCAACAGCTCGAGCCTTATCCTCTACATTTCCTAACAAATCCAGTTTTTTTCTCTACCTCGTGTTGTCTATTTCATTTCTATTCCTTTTCCTCTGTGTTTTTCCTCATGGTTTGAAAAAATTCCCTATCTAATAGTTCAAATTTCCCTTTTCTTCCTATGTTGCACTTTTCCAATATGTTGATTTTTTCCTCCCTCCTTATGACAGTGACATCTACCTGCCACATTCTTGCTAGCCAATAAAAAGAGTGCCAGTTGTCCAAATGTTCCCCAATTTTTTTTGTTAGTTAGCTTGCTGAAGTGGGTGGCCAATACACCTCACGAGCTGGCAGCCTGCCATTTTCTTTTTAATTTTCTTATCCTCACTGCCTTGTCTAATGTTCCAAAGTAGGATGGCTCTTGTCCTATTGTTTCATTTCTATCAATTCTGAAAATACCATGCCATTAAAATGCACCAACCAACCTTTAATGGTTGTCATAAGAAATCCATATTTATTTCAGCAAGGAACTTAACCCGTCTTGGGAAAGAAACCTCCCTAACCCCTGGAATCTGTGTCCCATGATTCAACCCTTTTTTTTTTGTAAATTATTTACAGTGCATTTCACAATGGGAAATGACCGGGGTTGTCACAAGTCTCTGGATCCACAACGATCTACTAATCTTTGTTCACCAATATATCTTCGATTTTTAGCTTCCACAACTCAAAACTATTCCCATTGAATTTCTCATTCTCTATCTTTGAACCACTTTCCATTTTATTTCACTACAAGAATCAATTTCACAAATTTCCCACTGTGACATGATCTACCACAGGCCCAGACCAAAACCCTTAGCCACAAAAGCATCCCCATGAAGTCAAAATTGATCTAATACCAAATATATTTTTTAATTCTATACATTTGATTTCCACCAAAAAATTCTTAATAAAACATAAAATATGTAATGGAAAATACACACATTAACACAAAGATTTTACCCCGAAAACCTAAATTGGAAAAAATAGAAACATTTGTTTAGTATATTCATCTTTACAATATCATAATATTAGGTGTGTGTGTGTGTGTGTGTGTGTGTATCTTCAATCCATTTAACCTATATTAGAATACAACCATATTTCATTAACCAAAACTACAAAACCATGAGAAAAACCACCATGCACCACAAAATTGCTAAAAATAAAAACCACATGCTAAAAACTACAAAAAATAGATGCAAAAAACCACCCAAAACACTTTTTCAGGGGCACTACCCCCAAACCCCCTAGCAAGGAGGATTCACCGCCTTTACAACCCCCAACCCCCAACCCCCCTACTAGCACCTGACGTAACATAAAAATGCATGGAGGTAATCGTGTAAAGAATAGAATACATACCCAACATTTCATTCTCTTGAGAAGGCATGAAAACCAAGATTTCTGAACATCATATGATTCTTGCCAAAGAAATAAGGGAGAGATAGATGAAAATACCAAGGGCATTGCAACATCTACCAATCCCGACATAGATTTGGATAGACATTTCAATGGTATCATCATCACTCCTCTTCTGTATGATAATGTTGTTGTTTATGGTGAGGAGTCCCTATGATCTTGGTAAACAACTAAGAATCCTCCAATATTTATGCGGGTATGATGGTTAATACTAAGAGAACAAAAGTCATGTTAATTAAATCTAAAATATCATTTAAGATACTTTTTTATATGAAAACAAGAACTTGGAGGAAGTGCCTTCATATAAATTACATCTTAATATTGATATTAATCACAAGTTCAATTATAAAATTTATAGCATTAAGAACAAGATAAATGGAGGGTGGAAATCTTATAATGGGTTTGAAAACAATTGTAAATCCATGCATCTTTAGATAAAAGATTAAATTTATTTATTTATTTTATTTTATTTTATTTTTTCGCTTTGAGACTCTTATACCCTTATTATTTTATATGGATGCGAGGTTTAAAGATGCAATATCTTTATAGAGTCATGGAGAAAGATGAAGTAGACCCAAAAATCATTTTATAACATACAATCTCAAAATTAAAGAAAATACACTCTATCTTGTCCTCCTCATATAAGAGATCCATTACCCCATTGAGAGCATGGCTATGATGATGTGCCTATTATACAAGAACAAGTTAAACAACATAGAAGATAAAAGGATTCCTAAAATTTCTTCAAGCTCTAGCGAAAACCACCCTTAGCTCAAACAAGGATGACATAAGAATGTCTATTATAGGCTAAAGCACTGAGGATGAAAGAAAGAAATCATATTACAGATTAAGCACAATATTAAAATGATCATTAGTTCAAAATCCAAGGAGAATTTGTGGTGTGATTAAGAGTTAGAGGGAAAAGAGAAATTAATATATTATGAGTTACTAAACCATAATGGAAGAAAGATCTACCAACAAATGAGATGTTGTCACTAGGATTGCGTGAGACTTAGTCGAGCCTAAATACACCTCAAGATAATTTATTTCTCCCATAAGTGGATCCCACCCTAAGTCCTCGCATAAAATTTGAATTTGAAACATAATAAAAACTAAGCTTCGCACAAACTTCGTAATAAAATACATATAAAATCTCATTATTAATTACGTTCATGCATATTTATTTGTAATCACATTATCATGTCTGTCGTAGCAGGTATTACGCATTAGATTTCATGCTGAACATGTATTATTTTGGTCAACTATATTAAATAATTTTCAATTTTACAATGTTGAACTTTATCAATTATTTTTTTATTTATTACAATTTTTTTAATTAGCATTTATCTGTAATGTTATTGGGTATAATTTTGAATTTCTTATTGAACAATGCTTCATAGCTCATGATAATCCAATTTAATGTTCAGAATACACAAATATTAAAAGTTTTGTACTTGACAACTGTGATACTACATCTCTGCTACCATTGTATTTGTGCTTGTTAACTACAAACTCCAACATCTCGTTCCGTTATACATTTAAATCACTACACTTGATTTAATTCACTTGGAGACTCTCCGTACTATGATATTTTGCTCCACCAATTAGTAATAGAAAGCTTTCAAATTAAAGTATATATGACATCATGTTTATGGTCAAATGGAATTTTTTTGTAACAAAGTTAAAATTTATCTAAGATATTTGAATAATTAAGTAAATTTAATCATATTTTCCTACTTCATGATAATTATGTTTATATGTTCAACTTTAACCTTTAATGCAATTTAAGAATAATTATAATAAATTTATTAAAATGTCCACGAAATCTTGGATAGATGGTGATCGAGTGATCCGTTAAGGCACTCCTTGATGTAAAGTCATTGGTTCAATTCCCAGCCCCGATTAGGGTGATATATTGGACATGATAAAGATGTAGTCATGCCAAGCTTACAAATAAAAAATGAATATATTAAAATAATAATTTTAATAATTTTATTGGACATGATAAAGATGTAGTCATGCCAAACTTACAAATAACAAATGAATATATTAAAATAATAATTTTAATAATTTTTGTTATAACTGAGTTAACATTACTCATAAAGGGTCTATTACATATATATATTGTAATTATTGTGGTTAATTGATATATTGGACATGATAAAGATATAGTCATGCCAAGCTTACAAATAAAAAATGAATATACTAAAATAATAATTTTAATAATTTTATTGGACATGATAAAGATGTAGTCATGCCAAGCTTACAAATAAAAAATGAATATATTAAAATAATAATTTTAATAATTTTTGTTATAACTGAGTTAACATTACTCATGAAGGGTCTATTACATATATATTTTGTAATTATTGTGGTTAATTGATATATTGAGTATGATAAAGATGTAGTCATGCCAAATTTACAAATAAAAAATGAATATATTAAAATAATAATTTTAATAATTTTTTGTTATAACTAAATTAACATTACTCAAAAAAATCTATTATATAATAAAATAATAATTTTAAGGGTCTATTACATAAATAATTTTAAAAGTCTATTACATAAATATTTTATAATTATTGTGGTTAATTTCTTATTATGCCTGCGAACAAGGATTACGTATTGGGTTCCAAGATTGGCCACCTAATAATTTGGTCAAAAAGTTAAATAATTTTTAATTACATGGCTTTGCATATTTATTTACAATCTCATTATTTAATGACATAGATTTGCTAATGGCTCCTCACATCACCATCACATAATGACCTATCAAACCCAAAATCTGAGCTTGCGTTCATAATTGAAATGGACCTGTGTTTTGTGGACCAAACTATTTTTTATCAATCCATAGCTATCAGAAAGTCAAAGGTGTTCATTATCATCAATACCGAACATGCTGACGCAAAATCCAATCTCCCTTTAATAAAGGCCATGCACATGTGTATGTGGACCAACCTCATTCCTTAAAGGAACATTAGGTCCTTTAATTGAATAATTTAGTTTTATGGTCTCGCCAGGCCATTGTTTACACATTAATAACATCCAACGGAGCCTGAGCTGGTGGAGACAAACCCAACAGCATTCCTTTTGGGCATCAAGGACAGCATTCCTTTTGGGCATCAATTGACATTTTGATCTTCATAGGTCTTGGTAGTCTTATTGCATGACAGTAAGGGAGCTGTTCTCTACTCAATTCAAATTGTATCTCACTGTTTTTTGAATAGATCCATTAAACAGAATACGAGGAAGGGCTGTTTCAGGTTTATTTGATCCCCACAATAAATTTCCTTGGAGAATAAGCACAAAATGTACTTACAGTGTGTGCTCTGAAGCCCCTCTTTCCCTGGAATCAATCTCAGATAGAGGGCGGTATTAATGGTCAGATGCATGATCGACTGGTAGCCCCAAAAGTCTCAATGGGAATGAAATAGATCGAGCTACCTCTCATTGGCACTGCGCTTTTGAAAATATGGTCAAACCAATCAAGCTTTTGCTAGATGCCCACTAGCTTTTGCCACCGAATAAAAGGAAAACTATACCATTACTATATGCAGAGGTGTATACATGAAGCCATAACAGGAAACACGACTAAACCACATCCTGAACAACAACCCAGGGAACTGGGTATATAACAAAACATGCAGGATGAACCATGAAAAAACTTAGAGATTAGCCTCCTCAAATGCATCTGAGGTCTTTGGATCCTACTTCTTTCAGAAGTTCAACCACTGGAGTACCAGAACTGATCACTAGTCGGTCTAGCTGGGAAATCTTCTGATCGATCTCTTCCTGCTTCTGCGTAATCTTCTGCCTGGAATAGTCGATCGGAACATCATAATCTGCTGCCTGCAATAGTCGGCAGTATCCTCTACATGCTGCACTATCATCTCCCACTGTGGATGAAGGGAAGACTAGCTCTCGGTTCGTCAAGCTTCAGCGTATCCCTCATTGCTAATTCCATCTTCCACTTCATGTGCTTGAGAAAATGACTGACCATGGCAGCTCTTCTTCTCAGGGTTTTCCAGGTCCTTTGCCAGAGTCCCATGACATGGAGAGAATCTGATAGCGTGTCCCGAAATCTAATTGCAGTTGAATTGACGAAGATATATACAGGAGATTGGGCTAGGATCTGTTAAGACCATGGAGAAGCAAGCTGATATGGGTAAGACTAATTTTGCTCTTAGTAACTGACCATGTTGATCTAGATATGAATTGATGTTGATGTTAAATAATGTAATCCCAACCACTTGTTAGGTGTCGAAACCGTCAGTCCAAGTGTTCAGTGCAGTTTCTAATTAGTCCAATTTAGTTGAGTTTAACTCTAGACATTTATTGCTGATGTTTTCAATGTAATTATATTTAACTAATTCGTAATATTGAGAAAAGCAATTCTCTGCTCCACTTCTTTTCAGTTTTTCAATTTTTGTCATTGTATCGGAGCTAGCTTGCATAAGCCTCGGAGCTAGCTTGCATAAGCCTCCCCAGAGAGCAGCCACAGAGTCAAGTTGAAGCAGTAAAGAGGAGAGCCAAGCCTGCATAAGACTTCTTGACAAAGCAGCAGAAGTTTGAGGAAAGTTGAAAACGCCTCCTGCGAAGAAGCAGAAGAAGAAAGAAAAAGCCAGGCAAAACCCGTGAAGGCGCCGACGAAACAAATTGCAGAAAGGCAGTTCAAGGAAAGCCAAAAAATTAAAATTTTGGTGCACTAACGCACTGTCTAAAAAGAGGCTCAGCGTTATTAAACGCATTCTAGAAGTTAAAGAGCCGCATTATCATTATTGTGTTAACCCTCTGTCTTTGAAGAGTTCCAGCGTTATAACGCACCAGCCAAGAGGAATCAGCCACATTAAATTCCAATAACGTACGTCGTTTGCATGTAACATGGGACCGGAGTGGATCAGTCGCGTTAAGGTAAACGCGGGTCCGCTGTGGAGCATATGTGTTGAAGTGAATTTGGCGTTTTAAAAATCATGCATCGTATGTTAAACATTAAAGTTTCATAGTAATGCATGTGCATGATTCAAAGAAAGTCTTTTGAGAAATGCAATGTCAGTAGATTTTAAAGCTCCATGTGATAAAAAAAATAAAAAATAAAAAGGCGGAGGAAACCCTTTTTATATGAAGAAAGAAATTTTTAAAAAAGTGTTTTTTCCAAAACTTCAAAATTTGCAAAGGTTTTATGAAAGGTAAAAAAGGCTCGTAAAAGATTTTAAGAGCTTTATTTTAAGGTTTTTAAAAGGGAGCCAGCCCATTTTTTTAAAAAGAAAGTGTGAATAACAATATTTTTTTTTAAGTTAAAAAAAAAGAAAAAGGGTTCAAGGTATATTTAAAAAGGAAATGATTGAGAAGAATTTTTTTTGAGTTTTTTTTTTTTTTTTTAACTTAAAAATTGTGAGTGTGAAAGCCTTGTAAAAGTGAATATGTAGAAAGATATTTTTTGAGGAAGATTTTTTTTTAGAAATAAGGTATTTGATGCATATGTAGACTCCTCTGTTTGTAGAAGTCAAGCAACGAGGTCATGGGAAAAGCGAAGAGGCTAAAGCAAAAACAAAAGATGTTTGAGGTCTTTTTAGATCTAGAAATAAAGAGGCAAAAAGACGCCTATGCTTTAAAATGCATAAAAGAATCTGTCGATGACAACATTCTCCCTCTGATCTCAGATTCCAAGACAGCCAAGGAGGCTTGGGATACCCTTGGGAGATGTTTTGGTGCAAGGGGGAGTATTGAAGATGAGGATAAAGGTGGATCTATAGCAGCAGATCTACATCGAGATGAAGAGTTCATTGAATCCAGCAACAGAGCTTGCTGACGAATATTTGATGAATCCAGCAACAGAGCTTGATGATGATATGGTGATTCCAGCAACAGAGCTTGCTGATGATATGGTGATTTCAACAACATAATTCGCTGATGATGACTTGTTGATTCCAGCAACATAGCTTGCTGATGAAAATTTGATGGTTGATGTAAACTTTGATAATGAATTTTTGGCTAATGATGACTGATTGCAGCTGATGCAACAAAAATATGATATCGACATGATGCTATTTGGTGAGATAATCCCACTTCAGTCAATGGAAGACAACGTGATTGCACCAACACAGGTTAGTGAAGAAAAGACAGAGACAAAAACATAGATAAAGACAGTGTGCAAAGCGAAAGCAGAAACATAGATAAAGGCAGAAGAGGAGAAGAAAAAAAAACAGGAGAAAACTCTCGTTGTAGAGCAGAAAGACCAAAACGAATGTCGTTCTGCAAATATTTTTAATTCTAACATTGATTTTCACTGTGCAGGTACACAGATTAATTATGAGGAAGAGCTAAAGTTTATTGAAACATGGCTTGCAACACCATGTCTGGATGAGATCTACACAGAAGATGTAGATATGAATGATGAAGATGACATGCATGATGAACAGGTCAATGAAATTTTCAGGTATTGGAGTTATGAAGAAATAAGATATTATTCTAATCTTATGTTGCAGCAGATTGATGATGAAAAGCGCACTACAGAAGACAATATGTGGAAGCAACCCACATTTCTTGAAGATGTCCAGGACATGCTTCAACAGCCTGGAACAGAAAAATACCTGCACCAGCAAATCGAAAAACCGAGGTTTGAAGGATACAACAAAGCGAAAAATCTGAAACAATTTAGAGGCTATAGAATATGGAAAAAGAGAAGAAGAAAACTAAATCTAGTTGAAAGTCAATTTTTGAATTGTAAGCGTCGCTAGGACATAGACCAGGAAGGTATCTAAATTAAATTTTTATGTGGTTGAAATTAAAGGGGAGTGTTAAAGAATGTAATCCCAACCACTTGCTAGGTGTCGAAACCATCAGTCCAAGTGTCTAGTTCAGTTTCTAATTATTCCAGTTTAGTCGAGTTTAAATCCAGACATTTATTGCTGATGTTTTCAATGTTATTCTATTTAACTAATTCGTAATCTCGAGAAGCGTAATCCTCTGCTCCACTTCTTTTCAGTTTTTCAATTCTTGTCAATTGATACAGTCCTGCTCTCATTGGTCTGGTGGCTTACCTCAGGTGCTCGTTGGGGCACATCCAGTTTAGTACGAATCACAGTCTTCCAATCCATGTCGTCATAAATGTCTAATCTATCTAGTTCTAACACCTTACTTGACTCAGATGGAATAGCTTCATTGGCAGCTTAGTCATGCACCAGTTTTCTCTGCTCTTTACGTGGGTAAATCTGATTATCTCAAATATTTTTTCCAAGGATACAACTGCTGGAATCAAGGATAACATATCCCACTGCTTGGGCCTGGTTTTCCCTTCGAAACAATCAGTTAACACGTTGGGCAACAAAAAGAAGTCATTAAGAACAAAGAAGAAGATATCCAAGAACTCAGGAAGAAATTGAAGTGACCTTCTATAGAGCATCCTCAAGCTAAAGAGATTGTCAATATAGAATTAAAAAAAGGATAAATTTTTTACTATATTAGTTTAACAAAATGCACGGATACAGGTCCAAGGGTGAATTATTTAAGCCCTAGGTCCCTAATAAAACCCCAAAAAAATGCATGAAATTACAAAATTCCACCATGAAATGAAAGAGAGGTTTTAGATCCTACTTGGAAGTGCTGACACTTGAAATGGTCTACTGGATTGATCATAATTAGTTGGAGAAGATCAAGGGAAAAAAGTACTCATAACTCTAGCATTAGAAGGTAAATGTGAAATAGTAAAAATGAATTGTCATTTGGATTACTTATGGTCATTTCTTCCATTATTTTATTCATATGTAATGTTTTGACACTTCTGATTCATTTTTATCATGAAAAAGGTATTTTTAATTTTTTGATGGTGTTTTGATCACGTCGACAACTATTTGACGGATTTTGTTGTGTTTTGAACATATCCTTTTGACTGGAGAGCATACTTTTATCACTTTTCCGAGATCTTCAAACTCACAAAAAGGAACCCCTTGAGTCTTTTTTCAGCCCTTTTCAGACTCCAAAAATATGAAAATATTGTCAAGCACTTGTCTTTTTGAACACGTTAAAGTAAATGAAAAGATGACTACTCAGTATAAGTTTAACCCTCTTACCGACTGAGATAAACTATTTATGAAAAAGGAATACCATATTCGAACATGGGTGAGAGGCTCTCTTGGGTAGTGTTTTCTACCTTTTTATAATCAATGGACTATCTAAAAAAAGGAACCTTTGGCCTTTTTCTTTTCTGCCTCTTTTTCAGACTCTCTAAACATGAAAAAGATGTCAAGTTTTACCTCTGCTAGACTCGTAAAAACATCAAACTTGAATGGACTCATCAAACATGACGAGACCAAACCACTCCTTCTCAGGGTTCGATAAACATACTCGGAGGTATTCATCTAAAGGATGAACTTACAAATAAATCATATGTTATCCTCCTCAAGCTTGTTAAAAAATAAATAGGCACTAACCAGTATGGTTGGGGAAATTGGGAAAAGAGGGTACTCCACTTGTTAATGGAAGTGAATCGCTCTTGAACATGACACTCTTCCACTTCATCTTCGTTGATGTTGGGTTGGGAAATCTACTTGTCTTTTGGTTCATCATACCGTTTCAAGGCCTTCGTTTCAGTTTTGGGTCAATGCTGCCAACTCCATTCAGTGTCGCCAATGTGTTCAAGAGAAGTCATTCAATCAATATCTTCTACAATACTCTTAAGCCTCAATTTCATGTTTTTCATTCTTGATCCATTTCCGTATCTTCATCATTATGTCTCAAATCATGATATATGTTTCGTGTCGTTCATGTGGGATACATCAAGGCCCTCTTACAATGGGTCACTTCTTGTTGACATCATCTCATTATCTAGGAAATTGACTTAGAATCACCTTTCATTACCTTGGTTCCTGCATACATCAATGGAAATTTTCCTTGCTATCGGTGACATGTTTACATCATTGGCCTTCGACCAATAGATTATGTGTGGTGTTCAACTTCAACACATTTGTTCATACCATATAGATTGTACTGCAATACCTTGAGATCCATTGACACCATCAGTGGTTTCTCTCGTGTTTGTTGACGACTTACATCATTGGGCGGTAATAAGATGGTCTCTACCATGTTTGACTCCATCTCATTAATTCACATGGTTAGACTCATACATTGAATGGTTTTGTGAACGAGATAGAAGACCTTGGATCTAGTTTCATTTATTCGGGTTGTGATTTCAAGATTAATATGATAATTACAAAGTATGATGACTATGATCTTGAAAACAATCATCTAGTCATGGGGCCACTATTTCTCATCCGTGGACGTGTCTTTTTTATCATTACACGTGTAATGTTAGCTTATGTGTTAAGTATGGGTATGCTTCCCTCAGCAAAGATGACATGATGTAAATGTATTGTAACAGAAGATGATCTCACCGGTTGTTCTTGATCCTGACTTGTCACAAGGTAAAGCACTTCAGTCATCAATTTTCATTTTTGACTTTTCTCTTTAAGGGGGCAAACTGTTACATGCCATTTTTTTGCATCTAGTCAATAGGCCTTCAAATGGTATCATTTAAATCCTTTGAACACTTTGTCATCCTCCCTACACAAATCCCTAAGCATGACTCTCCTGAAACTTTGATTTTTTGCCTTTAATTTCTTCATTTCATTGATTTTTAGGCCCAGCACACCCTGGCTCTTTAGAGACTAGAGTTCACTAGCAGGTTGGCCCTCTCTGGACCTGTGTTGATCACCAGCAGGTTTCCCCTTGCTGGGGGTGTGTTGATTATAGAAATTCAGGAAAAATAAAAATAATCCTAAAGCTTCCTCTTCCATAAGCTTCCAGGAGTTGTTATAACTATTTACCTTGAATGAAAATCTTAAATTCTATCCTAACCTACCTTGGATATTTTGCCCCTTATCCCTTGAGTTCATCCTCCCATCGAGGGTGGATCTCAAGCCTAGATTGGTAAATGGATAAGAAACATTAACCTACCTTCCTCTTCTATATATTTGTGGTCATCCACAAGCTAGGGGTTGGCTTTTGGAGATAGATTCTACCCTCATGCTGCTACTACAAGGGTCATTATTCCATGCATTAAGGTGACATAGGGACATACCTTTTAGCAAGGGAGGACAAGTCAACTTGGAGGAGATCTTCTACAAGATCAACTCCTATATTTGGTTGTAACTCTCTCAAATTCTATTAATACAAATAGTTCATTATTTTCCTATATGTCATGTTATGATTTCATGTATTCCAATGCCATGTTGATCCATTGAATAAAGTTATTAGATTATGCTACACAGATGTCATAGATTGTTGTCTTGTGTTGATTGATTGTGCAGGTTCTAATTATAACGATCAGAGCTAGGATTGGAGCGTACAAGCCAAGAGAGGAGCGAAACATACAATGAATTCCATGTAGGATTCATCCCATTATCTATTTACAAGTAATTTTAAAGCTAGGTTACACTTTTGTGAGAATTGGGGTCTTAAATTTTTTTTTCAATAGGTTCACGAACATTTTCGAACAAAGGTCAATCCTCCTTACAAAGTTTATCAACTCTGACAGAAATTTCGGGCCGAACTCTAGATTTCGTTAACAATGACAGACACCGAGTGAAGCATTGGGCAAAAATGTTAATTTTTGTCAGAGTTTGGAAACCGGCAATATAAGTTCGGCTTCTAACTATGCCAGAACTTCTGCTGCCGAACTATGAGTTCGGCCGAACTTTAAGGAAAGCATTAGCTTCTTTGCTTTCTGTTGTTCTAGACTAGGACATCAAGTCTAGGGAAGATACTTTTATCTGTAGTTGTAGATTCCACATAACGGTAATTCCATTATCTTCCCCTTCATAAGTGTTTTAATTTTACACCCTATCACCCACAATCTATGTTTCCCTTGGGCGCCAAGTGTCGTGGTGAGGAGCTCTTTCATGTTAGTTAATATGCAATGGAAACGAATGAGGAGTAGACATGGTGGTGGAGGTCGCGATTCACAGGGTCGTAACAAAGCCCAACAATCTTCTGCAACTTTCCAAATTGTTGTTCCTCCTAAAAATCATGAAAAAATTATCCAAATGGAAACCTCGACTGTTATAGAAAGGTTCTATTTCTCAAATTCTAATATTCTTAATGCTTTTGAATAGTCGGTCCTCGACCTCGGTTACGTGAGGGGAGGTAAAAAATAGTACTTCAATGCCCTTCCCTTGAAATGGAAAATGAAAAGCTTGATGGGAAAGGTGTTGGCTGAGAAACAAGTGGAGCACTATAATATCTTTTCCAACTTGGAGGATGTTAAAAGGCTGCAATGAAATGAACAATTCATTTTAGAACACGTGAATGAATATTGGACCATATTGAGCATATTATAGCATATATCTCTGCTACTCCAACGCCACCAAGTTCAAGCACCAAGGATCCAACCTTGGTCACCTCATTATTAAATTTTATCATGCTTGATCTCACGATAAAGTTTAGAACTTGACTCTAGATAGATTTCATCTAAGCCATTATTAATCAAAATTTCCATATATTTTAAGTTTTTTACTTATTTTAAAATAACATTAATTATCATTATTATAATAATCTATATGATAAATATGTTTTTTTTTTAACTTATTTTAAAATAACATAAATTATCATTATTATAATAATATATATAATAAATTTTTACTTAATTAAAAATAAATAAAAATCCAAACCAAAATACTTATCATAAAACCATTTAAAACACTCGCTACATTAAATTTTCACTTAAAAATATCTTCACGCGAAAAGTAGACACATCTCGATGAAAACATCCTAACATAAAATATTGAATGAGAGGGTGGAGCCATCTCATGTTTTTATTGGAATTTCAACATTGGACATCCTTTTATACCTATTGAAATGCAAGTTATATTATATTGTAATCAATTATGGTAAAAAATTTATGATCTCTTAAAAATTTTAATTACTTTATTAAAGTTTAAATATATATATATATTAAATTGAAATTTTTGAAAATAAAAAATTAATTTTGAATTTTTTAAATTTAAATTTTTTATTTTCTAATTAATTAATGTTATTGAAATGATTTTCGGATGCGGGTGATTAAGGCAATGGATATTGTTGGCTACCTGGTCTCACAATGCGAGAGTAGCGGGCCTCACCCGGGGATGCACCTACCTCCTATGTGAGGGCTTTAAATTCGCTCCACTGGGTAGGATGCCGACACCTGCAACATTCATTCCCATATACTGCGCCTCGGCTCATTAGGGGAATTTTGAGGTCTAAAATGGGCTTCATAAAGAAATAATAAAACAATAGCTAAATCAATAAAATAATATATATGAATTTTCAATTCACTTTTTGCACCACAATCAATGTAACCATGGTTAAATTCAATTCAAAAGTTGTACCAAAATAAAATTAATAAAAATTGGTATTGATATGACTATAAATAAGAATGAGTTTTTCAAGAAAAAGTCATTATCATTGAACAACTAATGTATTTGGCCTTTGTACTTAAATAATTTAAAATAAAATATAAATATAAATTCATAAATTATTAATTATATAATATGTTATTAATTAAAATTTATATTATTTAAATTGTATAATAACATGTGATTAATGTACTATATAAAAATAATATAATAAATGTAATATATTATTTGATGTATGAATTTTATTCAAAAAATGTGAAATGCGTTTATTATGAGTACTTTAATTTGGCTTTAAAAGTATTTAGAGCACTACCATGGTTAACTATGAAAATAGTATAATACATGTAATATATTATTTTATGTATGAGTTTTATTCAAAAAATGTGAAATGTCATTTATTATGAGTACTTTACTTTGACTTTAAAAGTATTTAGAACACTACCATGGTTAACCATGAGTTTTTATCCACCATTGAGAATATGACAAGTAAGTACTTTTAACTCAAACAATGCCACCTCAACCACTAGGGATGATGTCATCCCCTAAAATGTGATTGGTTCTCATAAAGTGAATTTTGATTGTACATTTTGCTTAGGAGGCCCATTTTAGACCTCAAAATTCCCTTGATGCCTGCGATTTATTCTCTAGCCATATATGGCCAATGGATCCAAATTCCATTCTCATTCTCTCCGGTTTTCTTTCCAGTTTTCTCTCTCTGTCCATCGTGCTCTGCAAGCCTTTGTCTTCTGCTCTGCAAGCCTCTGTCTCCTGCTTTGCCAGTCTCTGTCTCGCCCCCGCCCTCCACGCTGCTCCTCAGCCACCTTCTGAGCTCTCCTTCCCTGTCCTGCAAACCCAACATTCACTCGACGCAATGCCTCATCGACATCGCATGAGATTCCGCCGCAAAGGAGGGAGAGGCTCTCCCTCTCGCCCTCCAGCTCTGGCTATGGCGGAGCACTCCTTAGCCTTCTCTGTGGCTGTGGATGCTCCAGAGGTCTTTGACCCTCAAATGCTCTCCGCTCAACTTTCAATTCGCCTCGCAGAGGCGTAGCAAAGCCATTCCGGCTTTGGCAGCAGGAAGCGCCCTCGCAAGTCGACCCTTTCTCTCTCCTCCTCCCCTCGACCAAGGAAAATAGTCGGTCTTCCTGTCAAAAGCTTGGAGGATGCTTCAGATAGTGGAGTGAGTAGCTTTGCGGATGGCACCCAACAAAATGTCAATGAAGCGGACAAAGTTGCACGCTCAACTTCAACTCCAGAGCTAGCTCCCCAACTTTCCAAAAAGGATGACGCCTTGTCAGACTATGGATGCTTCATCGTTGAAGAAACTCCTCAAATGGAGCATCATGACACACAGGATTGGTAGCTGTAGAGCCATGGCTCTCCTCTTTCCCATTTTTTACATGCTTCTCTATTGTTTCTCTATTTATCTTTCTATTTTCTAGCAAACTCAATCATTCGGATCTATGTTAACAACTAGTTTCCCCAAGAAAAGAAGCTCTCTTTTTGAAATGTTGAACTCTCTAAGGGTTGGTTTCCCCCCGAAGGACAACCCACTTTTTAAATCACTGAAATGTCTTCATCCAACAAAAAATGGCTAATTTAGCAACCCATCTTATGAAGCTTAATAATTTTTTTAATAAAATTTAGTATTACTTAGAAAAAAAATTATTAATGAAATAACCAAATTTATGAAATTTTAATAAAATTGTTAAAAATAAAATTTATTTAAAAAAAAAAATTTCTCACTAACAAATAAGTGTCAAAAGGTACATATATCAAATCATATCCATTAAACATTTCAATACATGTACAAATTACAATTAATTAATAATAAGGCCCCAAAAAAAATACTTAACTCCACCATACTAAAACCATAGCCATATAAGCATTTCTATTTACCAAGAGCTAATAAAATTAACAATTTTTAAAATCACAATCTCTTCCTCGAACAATGAACTGATGCAAAGTGATAAAGACACATTCATGGACCCTCGCCCTCACTCCTACCAATAACAGATAATAATTATGTTTCAATTATAATTTATTTAAAAAATATAATACTGTACGTTGATTTTATATTACCATCTCCAATTCAATTTTCGTCTCCGTTTTTAGTCTCGAGGAGGTTCAAGCATACGAAAAGGAATATTCTTCAACTTTTGACCTAACAGTTAGAAAAACATATTCTTAAAAGGTTGTTTATTTATAAAAGGTATTTATTTATTTTCTTTCCTAACCATTTAGTTCTCAGATAAATATATTTTGTAACTAAATTATAATATTATAAAATTTTATATTATTAAAATTTAATTAATTTTTAAAATTACAATTGTAATTTTAAATTATTATCATTTTTAATTTTAATATATAAATAAATTGAATTTTTTAAATATTTTTAATTTAACTTTAGTTCAACCTATTAGTAATAAATATTAATAATTTTATTAAAATCAAATAATACTAATTACATTTTAAATAAAAATTTGGCATTTTTTTTAATAATATAAAAAAATACATAAAACATTTAAATCTTGAAATATTTAATAGTTTGTTCTTATCTAAATATGAAATCAAATCTTTTTTAATTGAAAATGTTTCTTTCATCATTATTTTACATGCTAATAAATTGATTTAATTCATTTTTTTTTTTGACTTATCATTATTTTACAGGTTAATAAATTGATTTAATTCATTTTTTTGGGTTGGTTTTTGCTTGACTTATGTAACTCAGGGAAAAGGTTTAACTTTTTGAAATTTTAAATATATATGCATGATCTAATATATATATTTTTTACTTGTGAATAATTTTAGTGGTTTATCATTAAAATATTTGAGCATAGCAAAAAGACATTGGTTTTACTTTTGAGAATTTTGTTTATATTTGCTTGACTTATTGCATACTCTATTCATAACTATCATTTTACACATGTAGAAAAGTTTAATGTAAATATGTAAGAGTTAAAGGTAATTTTAGGGAATTTGGAGTGTTTCTTCACAACTCTACAATTAAAGTAAAAATCTATTATATGAGTTATCCCAAAGTAAGATATATAACAAAAATTGATGTGTTCATATTTTAATGATTGTTTCATGTAGGTGTTTACGTTCCTCAAAAGATATTTACAAAGATTGATTTCTACACAAAATCTTTACATAGGTTGTGTATTTACCATATCATTTCATACTTTTGTAAGTATCTTTATGAGGCATAAGGAGGTTGCATAACATTAATTCTAAAGGATTGAAATTGTTAAAAGACTAAAAGTTAGAATTTATGGTTTAGTTTTATGAAAATATTGACATGGTTTTAAAATTAAAGTTTAAAATGTAGATTATTACTCAATTTCATTTTTTTTAGTTTCTTCATTTACAATGTAAAACTCATTATTATTCACTAAGATATTTATAAACTAGCAATTGCACCTGTGGTGCAAAGGAACGCCAAAAAAAAGAACAGTCACATTCGGCTAAAGCTGGTAAAGGGAACGCCTTTCGGCGTAATTATAAAGCATATAGAAATTAAAATTTATACTACATTTATGATGGGTAAATCTTCTCAATAAAAGTGACCTTAAATTAATATACTTTTTTGACAACTTAACTAGGGTAAACACAAATTACTACACTTTTTGACAATTTTATTGGAGTGGGAATATAACATAGTGAAATACTAAGTTTCACATATTTTGACTACATAAATCTCATCATCTATATATACAAAATCTTAATATAGTAACTCTATATTATACTATTTTATAAATATTCTTAAGAAATTTATTATACTATCAATTATTTTTTACATAAAAAACAGGTACTAAACAACAACATTATATATTACCCCTTTGTTTTATTTTTAAAACTTTATATCTATTAACTCTTTAAATAATAATATTTTTCCATCCATCCATCCATGATCACAAGTTCGATCGCATTATTTTCAAGCAAACAAAGGTTCGATCATATTATTTTCAATCAGATTTCGTTTATACTGTTAGTGTGCACACCAATGTACATAAGCAATAATAATCCAATTTTGATATATTCCCCCAGGTAACAGGTGAATAAAGGTTTTAGGAAAGGTTATATGGTTACGCTTTTTCAGTATATGGATGTAGCACTTTATATTATAAATATCACAATTTTATGGTATCAAATTGGTCTACAAATGCATGTAATGTTTTAAGTTATAAATATGTTTGTGGTAAAAAATAAGAATATTTTAACTCGTTATGGTTTAGAGATTAAATTTCTTCGTGAATTTGTTGTGCCACCACGTTATTTGGGGTCGTATCATTGATGTTTGGTGTAAGGTAATTTGATTGCGCTCATCTAGCTTATTGTTTTAATGGAGTTTTTTTTTTTAATTTAGGTAAGTTGTAAGTTGAAGGTATTTTTTAAAGATTTAATATTTTTTTATTTTAGTTTGAAAATTCATAGGTATAGAATGTAGGTGAATATTTAATAAAAAATATATAATTTATTATTAAAATTGACAATATTTTGGTGATTATAATCCATTTAATTATATATGTAGAAAATAGGTGAATTTTTAATTAAATTGGCAAATATTTTTTTTCATAAAATGTCCAAAACATAGCCCATTTGCGTAATTTCGCCTCTAAAATTTTCCTTAGTACTGTTGTTCTAAGTGTCTAAATCTATGTCTATTTGGTGGAAGAGATTTCATGTTGTACAAATGGCTCATTTTATGCAACAATAGAAGCCTAGAGTTTTGGGTCCTTGATGTGGGTAAGATCATGCGTGTCATGTGAAGAAGAGGATGAAGCTATGGAGTCACTAATTTCCTCATCCTCGGTTTTATATCGCATGGCCAGATATTGGTCAATAGTGAGGACTTGATGGGAAACTTCCTCTTCATTGATTTCCTCTTTGTCAACCCAAAATGGAGTCTCAAGATCCATGTTGGGCTTGGCAGGAGAATAAAAGGTGAGTTGTTTTGTCGAGATCTCATGGGAAATGTTCATGTTACCTAACCTACAATTGATGTAAGTGTATGTAGTATCCATACATGGCCTTCCCATGATTAAAGGATATCCTACCAATTAGTGCATTTGGGTTGTAGGACCATAAATTCAGCGCGGTATTCCCATGAATCGATTGAGATCTGTACATCTTCCCAAATCCCCTCTAGTTTAATAGTCTATTTATTGGCAAGTTGTAATACTATGGGGGTCTACTTAGGACTTAAAAGTCATAAGGACTCCATGGTTTCATGAGTCATAAAATTGATGTTAGCCTCAAGGTCAATTAGTGTGTTTGGGATGAGGGTATGGTTGAGTTGAAAATTGACCATTAGGCTGCAACGGTTTGAGTATTTGGTTGTGAGAACCCCCCCATCATCAATTATGATAGCTTTCCTATGACATGAACAATTTGAGGTTGTTTTCTTTTTCTACAGGGTTTCCTCAGACACAATTCCCTTACCACTTTTGAATAGATATAGACATATTTGATTTCCCTCAATAGTGGTATATAGAAACACACATTTTTAAGCTCACCTTAAAGGTCAAACTCATGTTGGGTATTTCGTTTTTCTTGGTCCAATATTTCTAAGTAAGGAGGAAATTGTGGTTCTTGGTGGATGTAGTCTATTCTTGAGGTATCTAGACATTAAATTGGATACCATTCTTCAGCTGGAACTTCCTCATTGATATCTTCAATATGTACACGATGATTTTCTTTGGTTAGAGTCTTCCATGATCTTAAGTGAATGTCATGGAAGTATACAGAAGACATGGAGTAAGTTGGGAAAGTAGGGTAAGTTGCAAGAACAACAACTTGGATTGGTTGGATTTCCTTACCATTTTTGGGGTTAGGATTACGTTGTGTAGGTAGTTGTGGTCAAGGAGGGGTTGACATAGATGGTTTAATTTATGGAGAAGGTAGAAGTTGAATGGGAGGTTGTCTTGAGGGCCTCCAAAAGAGGGATTTATTCACCCTTGTTTCCAAATTTGATTTAGGGGTGGAGGAGCCATCCATGGAAAGTTAGAAAAGCACCATGTAGGAGAAGGATACTACATATAAGGATTAGCCCAATATGAATTAAAATACCAAGATTGGTTTTTCACCATACCTTGAGACTTTGACTACCACGATCGTTTTTTAGAAACAAAACATAAATACTCTAGCTCCTTAGCTTCTTGGGATACAACTTTTAGTCTTGGGAGGGATGGACACTTGCCAATAGAATTTTCCCCACTTAATATTATGCTTGTCTAAATCTTATCCAATATATAATCCTTCAGGCGATACTTCCTTTTACATTTTGGACAAAAAATTACCAATGTCAATTATGTTTCCCCTTTCTTCTTTTTCCTATACATTGTATCTAATGAGGATCTTAAGGATATAAGGATATTAAATTTAAAGCCTTCCAACATATTCCCTAATTATTCTCTTATATCCCGACTTCTAGTATCCTTTCCAACTCTCATTACTACATCTATGGATCCTATATTAGCTTTTGAAGTGCAACCATAATATCTTCAACATAGTTCAATGATGGCATCATAGGGCTATTGAAATACATCTCCTGCTTCCATCTGGTTGAGGATTTCAATGCAATCATCTTGAATTCTTCTTAATAACTAGACATATAGTGTATTTGGAACTAGGCTTTCCTTCCTTGCTCTATGAATAATTTTTTTGAACCTTTTGGCATAATCTTCACGAATTTTATCATCATTTCATCCCATATTGAGGAATTCTTCCCTTTTTTCTTTATCCTTGCAGTAGTATTAGTACTTCTCTAAGAATTATTGCTTCATTTGACTCATTATGTGAATGCTACGATTATCGAGACTCAATGAACTAGCTAGGGAAAATTTTAGGGGCTAATATTAGAAAGTGGGCTAATTTTCCATGATTTTTCCCAATTTTTTTTTTTTTCAATTTCTATCTTTTCTAAAATTTATTAGCCCAAATTTTATAGTATACAATTATTTTACTGTAAAAATTGCTAAAATTTTATAGGTACCATATAAAATCATTAGAAATTTTAGTATTTCTACAAAAAAATTGCTAAAAAATTTATAATTTACAAATAATTGACTACTAATATTTGCCAAGGTTTGTAAACATAATTAAGATAAATTCCCGTTCTTAAAATTTTCCCTGGAACTAGCATAATGTAGCATTCTTGAATGTGGCATGAAATAATTTCAACTTTTGAGCATATATCACATAATCGTACATTTTACATAGTACATCAAATTCGATGAGGAATATTTTTGGATCTTCCTTGGATAGATTGTGAAAGTTTGACAGAGCTGAGTGAGGAACATTCTTCATATTGGTTTCCTCATATAACTCAAAGATAGGAAATTCGAAGGTAGTTTCTTCATTCTTAACTTTATGTGCCATTTATTCTGAGCGCTTGTCTTCTTCATACAAATATTCTTTAGGAGAGCTTGAAAAAATCACCTATTTAGGGTGGAATTGCTCATCGATTAGATCTTCAAAAAAAAAAGTTTCGATTCATGTAGAGGTTGAAGCTTGTGCAACCTTGAGTTCCTGGCTAGAGATTCCAGGCTTCTTTTTGGAAAGAGAGCTCATTGTGGGATTCAAGTAGTTTGGCTGAATATGCCCTTTCTCCTCTTGAGACTGACATGCTATGTTAGTTTTCTTGGAGTTTTTGGTAAGTCTCCCCTGCTAATCTCTAGCTCTAGGCATGAAAAATTAAAGACATTATATCTAAGGTAGGTTGCCATAAAAAGGAACTAGTTGCATTAACTGCTAAACAAAAATATTCTCTGCAAAGGAAAACAACAATCTATGTCTGATAAGATGAGGCTCCCATGGAGGTTTTTGAGACTATAATTAGTCTACCATGCCTCATATCACTATGGCTTTCCTTTGGAATAATATGAGTTTCTCTTGCAAGAACATATTATAGCATGGAGAGGGTGCCTTGCAAATAACTTTAAACTCCGCGAATAATCCAAGTTGTATCTTCTCAAGCTCCAATATATTCACTTGTTTCTCCAACTAAACAATTTCTTTTATTTTTTCCTTGATTCTTCCCTTCTGATTCTATGGGTTTCAACCTACTCAGACCATTTCCCCCTCAATACTCTAAAAATTTGGTGATGTTTTTTACAGGAATCACCCCTTCTTCAGATGAAGCCAACAATTTATTCCACCTATATTTTTTGCTTTCATCCACATATTAGGGATATCTACTTATGTGGTTTTTTCTTGAATTTTATAATCCTCTGTATGAGTAGATATCTCAATCGGGGTAGGTCTATTATATGTTGTTTGGATAGCCACTTCTTGAGTTTCTCTTTTTGAGGTTTGGGTTTTCTCTCTCACTTCAAGGAGAGGTTACCTTGTAACAAGGGAACTTGCTTCTTGGTCAAGGCAGTCTAGTTTTTGAAAGGATCTTCCCACGCTGAGTTCATCTCTCAACAATTTAATGGTGGTCTGAAGTTCCCTATTTTTCTTCTCTAGCATATTATTCTTCCATAAAGGGGATACATAAAGGCATGAGTCAAGGAGTAATTATTGCTTTATGCCTCCTAATTTTGGATATATTCTATGGAAATTTTTGGAGTGGAAAATCATCCCTTTTCCTATTGTTCTTTTATGTAGACCTCTAGAATTGAAGCGAGGCCTTCACCTAGAATTTCTCTTGCTTGTTTTTGTGTTGTAGTAAGGGGTTATGTCCCATTTATTCATCAATTGTTGCCTAGAAAAATATTGATTATCCCCTATCACTCCTACTAGTTTTTGTGTATCAAGAAGATGTATTTCTTCAGTTATCCCTATTTGTTCTCTCCTTATTTTGGAACTCCTCATTTTTATTTTTCCATCCTTGTCGATTCATGTGTAGTAGTGGGGGTTTCTTCTTGGGTTTATTGAGTAGCAGTAATGGGGTTATACCTAGTCCTTTAATTCTTTCGAAAGGGAACATATGTTGGCTTTTTTTTATTCTTCTCAATCTCTTACTTGAGGGTTTTCTACTTATTATATTGACATCATTGTCATAAATTATTTCGTCTTTCTGTGGAGTTGTAGCAATAACCTCAGGGATTTCTCCCTCAATTGGAACACTAGGATATCATGTAGCTAATGGAGTTGTAGTAATGTATTATTTGGTTGTGTATTTAGGAGTTGAATACTTATATCCCCCATAACTACAACTACACTGACTCGGGGTGGAGTTACAAGAGTTACATCTTCTGAAGGTGGAGTTGCAACGAATGTAATCTCTGTTGGTTTACTTGCTACTTTTTCCCACACCTGACCTTCTTAGTGTAGTGTGCACTCAACCAAATAATTTATAAGCCCGTGATGTGAGAATACATCCTTGTTTTACTCAAATTTATGCACAAGAAAATTCATAATCTATAATGTCCTCAGAAGGAAAATTGACATGTTGAACAACATTTCATGTCGAAAGTGGTCTAGTAACCATAAGTTTTATAAATACATGACCCTGTGTAACCCTTCACAAGTTATATAACTTTAAAAATCCATATCCACCTTGTCACCATACCCTTACAGTATATATACATATTCTATCCAACCTCCTTATTCAAAGATATCCCATATATTGTCATATACTTGTATTAAAAATGTATTTGTAGGTTTTCTAAAATTCAATGAACCCTACATTTTTTCTTCTTCTCAGAGGTTAGAAAAAATGTGACTGCAAAAAGAATGAAATAGTTTAGCAATTGGATATTTCCAATTAAGGAATGGAATGATTTTCCTATGGGGTGATTATGTCATTAAGTGATGGTGGAAGCGAGCAATGCAAGTGAATTCAAATCAGAGGTCAAATCGAGAAATTCCAATCAATATTATTCATCATGTAATTTTCAAGAAATGTAACTCTATAACTTACCATAAGTGGTTGCAATTCCTTGTACCTCCATCATGCTGACATATTGGCCTGACGAAACAAATTGGATCTACATTGGTATCAAATTTGCAGTGTAATTCCTTAGTCACAAAAATATCCCTGAGTTGCAGAAACATGGTTCCATATTTCTAGAAACAGTGCTCCAAAGTTACAAGAATAGTGTCGACAAGAGTTACAAGTCGATATATTCATGGTTTGATCATAATATTAATAGTAATTATCAACCATTCTATCTATTGGCATTGCAACAATGGAGTGGCAAAAATTGTGCTCCGGACTTGCATGAACTACCTTTTCATTACGAAGATGCAACATAAGGGTTGAGGAAATGAAAGTATTACAACATAGTTGTAGCAATGGTGGTTTAGAAACAGAGTTGTAGAAATAGTCACATCCTCTCATGCATGTCCTAAAAAGCATTGTATTAGCAAAAAAAATATAAAGAAATTATAATTTCATGAGATGAATGATCTTGACATAACCATCACGAAACTTTGAAGTGTCATTTTGTTCATCAATTTATTCTTTTTCTTTTTATTTATGTTTCTTAACATGGAGTGCACTAGCCTAGGTTGGTTTCACATGGCATGTGCCCAAGTTATGCCCATAAGGGTATTCATATATGGGTCATTATTTTATTTTTATCTTAAAGAAACAAGTTGTGAGAATAGTTCACCCAATAGGGATATATCCCTTATGGATGATCTCCCAGTTGCTATGTGGCCATCCATCACTAATTTGCCTCAAGAAGGGTTCCTTTAATAGGGGTGTATGCCATAACTAAATATTGTGTCTATTTTCCATCAAGGGAATTTTGTATTCATCAATGTTAAAAAGTTTGATGGCTCCATTATCACATACAATATCTATATCATAGGAGTTGAGCCATCAAATATGGAATTTCCTTATAAATCCTTGAACTTGGATTGAAATAACAATCCCAATATTTATATTTAAATTTATTTTTCTTAATGAAAATGCCATGCCATTTTTCTCTCAGGTGTTGTATAATTGATGTTTGGTGTATGGTAGTTGATGGAGCTCCTCCGAGTAGCACATACAACTCATTGACCTAGAGGAGCCTCTACTTTTGAGTTTCAGATAGGTCCATTCCAAGTTGTATTGTTGTTTTCAATGTCTGAATCTTTATCTCTTTTGCAGAAGAGTGTTCATGTTCTATCAGTGGTTCATTTGATGCGGCAATAGAAGCCTATAATTTTGGGTGCATGACATGAGTAAGCTCATGTGTGTCAGGTGAAGAGGAGGATGACACTATTAACTCACTAATTTCCCCATCCTCAATTTTAGCTCACATGGCTAGATATTGTTAAAAAATCGGGACTTGATGGGAAACTACCTCTTCATCGCTTTCCTCTCCATTGGCCTAAAATGGCGTCTCAATATCTATACTAGTATTGACGAGAGGATACAAGGTGATTTGTTTTGCATATTTTTCATAGGAAATGGTCATGTTACCTTACCTGCAGTGGATGTAAGTGTTTGAGTAGCCATCCATGCCCTTACCAAGGTTAAAGGATATCCTCCTAGAGAGTAATTGGGTTGTAGGACCATTGATTTTGTGGGGTGTTCCCATGAATCGATCAATATCAGTACATCTTCCAAAATTCCCTCTAGCTAATAGTTTATTTATCAACAAGTAATATCATGGGGGTATAATTGCGACCGGAAAGTCCTAGGGACACCATGGTTTCATGATTCATAAAAATGATGATAGCCCCGAGGTTAATCAATATGTTTGGAACAAGGGTATGGTTGATTTGTACATTGACCATTAGGCTTCTAGGGTATGTATATTTGGCCAAAAAAACCCACCCCCACACCCCTATCATTAGTTCTAATAGCTTATCCATTACACAATTGTTTAAGGATCCCTTCTCTTTCTACTAGGTTTCCTAAGACATGATTCCCTTACCACTTTGGAATATATAGGGGAAAATTTGATTTCCTATAATAGTGGTATACATACACACACATTTTTAAGCTCGTCTAAAATATCAACATTAGGCTATGTAGTTGGTTTTTCCCGATACAATCATTCTGGGTAAGGAGGAACCTATGGTTCCTCGTGGATGGGTTATATTCTTGAGGCATATGGATATTAAACCAATTTCATTTTTTTAGTTGGAAATTCCTCACTGATATCTTCGATATGTCCAAGAGAATTTTATTTTTTTATATTCTTCCTTGATCTTAAGTTAATGTCATGGAAGTCTACGGAAGAGATGGAGTAAGTTGGATAAGCAGGGTAAGTTGCAAGCCCAACAACTTGGGTTGGTTGGTTTTCCTTACCATTATTGGGGCTAGGAATAGGCTATGCAAGTAGTTGTGGTTGAGGATAGGTTGATTTAGATGGTTGTGTTTTTTGAAAGGGTAAAAGTATCATGGGATATCATATTACAACATGTTCAAGGCCTCCAGAAGAAACATTTCTTCACCCTTATTTCCAAATTTCATTTGGAGGTGGAGGAGTCATCCATGGCTGGGAAGGGGAGCACCATGTAGGAGAAGGATGTTACATAGAAGGATTAGTGTAATATGAATTAAAATACTAATATTGGTCTTAGATCATACCTTAATGCTTTGGATTCCAAGGTCATTTTTTAGAAACAAAATGTAACTATTCGCACTCCTTACCTTCTTAATATACATATTTTAGTATTGGAAAGGATGGACACTTTCTAGTAGCATGGCCCTCACTGAATATTACGAATGTGATGCAAATATTGAAAAATATTTTCTTTAATTGGCCCCAAGGAATTGGTTCCTCTAAATATTCGCTTCCTTTAACCCCCAGGATTCCAAATCCCCGTTAAAATTTGCAGCGAAAAGGCTTTAGTATAATGGAGAAGATACAAAGGAAATGGGAAAAAACACAAATTTCAGGCTCTCTTTGTTTTAAAAAAATCCCACATCCTCGGGTCCCTAGAACTCCTTAATAAATTAGATTAAAATTTGTTCCGGGATTCCAACTTCCCGAGCTCCTGGGATTTCCACTTCCCTTTCCCCGAGACATCGGATCCCCAACGCTTAATTGAAATTCAATTAAAATTAGTTATAGGATTTTGGACCGTCGGGTCACCACATAACCTTTTACAGAGGGGAAACTTCACCAACACGCTTTCTTCCTTGTAGCCCCACAACCTGGAAAGAATTTTTTGTCATCGTCACTTGATGGTCCCTAGTCCTTGGTTCCAATGCTAATAAAAATAAAGTTACAGTACCTGGAATTGTAGTTTTTGTGGGCCTTCCATATAATAATTTTGTTATGTGATTATTCTAGGTAACGTCCTTGGGCTCCGAAAATTGACAGACACTCTAAAAGGCAAAAATGGGTAGGTGTTGGCCTTTTTAGCGTTAAAACTGGTTTTGATACTCTAGCTCCTCTCGAATCTTTGTGCTCTTTGGGACTCTATTCTAGGCTCTACAACAGTTCTAATAAAACCTCTCTCTTTTATCCACCCTCATGTAATCACATTGATGCTAATATTGGTCTTTTGTAGATCTAGAGAATGATATTTAAAAACATGGGGATTTAAAGAACTGTGCGAAAACATAATTACAGAAGGATTGGTTATGTAATACAAATCTATTCATAGAAAAAATTAGCATACTTCCACAGTCACCAATTTTATCATTGGGAAAATAAATCCATTCGGTTAAGATCCTTGAAGATAGGATTTGAGGACCAAGTTTGGGAAAATTAAATTAAACTACAGCCACTTCAACAAATTATCCAATTTAAGGAATTACATGGAAAATTAAAACAAATCCTAACCTACTAAACCACTCATTGAGGAACTAACTCCTCTAGTAAATAATTTTAACCTATCAATCAATGAGAATTTCGAATGCCCCTACATCATACTTTCAAGGAACAAATATTTCATGGGATCTTGTCCATGAGTTCTTCAATGGATTTGTCACTTTTATGTATAAGTGTGGGAGTCATCCATGTCGCATATGACACTAGCAGGTTCTTCCATTGAACCAAGTACTCAAAGTACTCTTTGTCCCTGGTCTTCTTTATCGATCTCTTGTATATGATCCTCTCTGGCTGCAAATATTCAACTGTTGGAAATTTCTTTTCCCATGGAACCGATTGTTGTTTCTGGTTGATAGTTGGTTTTTCTATCTCAAGCTCATAATTTTATAGTTCTGCTACATTAGAAATGGTTGAAATTCCAACTCCATGTGGAAGTTCAAGTTCATAAGCATTAGCAGTAAATTTATTCAGAATTTTGCAAGGTCCTATATTTTTAAACTTCTGTTTGTTGTACTCGCCCTTGGGGAATCTCTCCTTCCTCAAATGTGTAAGTACCAGATCTCCAAACTCAATTTTTTTTTCTATCCTACTAAAATCTTCTATGCTTTAATACTTCAAATTGTTGTCACATAGTTTCTGCTTCACTTAATCATGTATCTCATTTATAGTTGTGGAAACATCTTCTCCTGCTACACTCCTCTACTATGTTCTTCCCAAATTTATGAGTTCATGTACTCCTCTTGGGTTCATTCAAAACAAAAAATTGAAAGGGATTTTTCTATTGATTCTATTAGAAGTATCGTTTTAATCATATTTATCTTGTGCTAGAATCTAATCCCACTATTTAGGGTGGTCCCCAATCAGACTGAGCATAATGTTTCCTAGGATTTTGTTCACAACTTAAGTCTGAACATCTGTTTGTGGGTGATATGTTGAGCTAAACTATGGTTATGTGCAAAATTTCTTCCATGGTGTCCTGTTAAAGCCCCGAAAATCGGGTCTGCAACAAGGGGGATACCCACCCGGTCCGAACCCTGGTTAGCAGCTCCTTTTGCGTTTGGTATAGTGGGTCCGACTGGGGATAATGGGACCAGTTTCCCAATATGTGTGTGTGTGTTGAGAATTGATATTTCCTTCCTAAATGTTCCTAAGTGAAATTATTTTATTCTAACTCTAATCTAACAACATGCAATTGTATTCTAATAAACAGAAATATCTAATTATACACTAACCCGGGATGTAATCTTTCTGTTATGCGATCATAAGAGAGCACATTTTCCAATTTTCTTTTCTTCCTTTTTTTTCTTACTACTGCCTTGTGTTGTGGACTATATAATATATCAAGAGGAGGAATTTCCTCTATTTTGAGCACTAGTTCAGAGGATGGGGTAATGGGAATATGTTCTGTTTCTGCGACATTTCCACTTATTCCTGTGACTAAACCTTTTGTTGTCTGTACATTACTCACAGGAGTCTGTGCATTCTTTCCTTCAATATTAATCAAATCATTGAATGTTTCCCATTCCTTATCTAACTCAGTTCTAACTGATGGTTGCTGTACAACGAGAGGGAGAGGATTGAACTGTGAAGAGGTTGAAACCTACTGCTGTGAGAGCTCTTTTGACTGGGTAGTATCTCTTACTGGCCCTTCACTTTTATCATGGTCATTGTCAGACCTTTTAAAAAAGAGGTTTCTTTCCCAGACTTAGACTTGGACCTATCTGTACCTGAACTTACACTAAGACTAACACTGGGAGTTGATTCCCTTACGGGTTCTAAGCGTAATTTATCCAAAGGGATAGTAGTTAACCTCCTTTCCCTGTATATCTTGAATTCTTGGAATTCTGCTGGAGGAAACCGTATTTGGGCTGAATGTAAAACTTCTTTAAGTGTGCCATTTTCTTGGAACATATCATAAAAAAGATCATCCTCTTTAGAAAACACTCTTACCTTGACTGCAGTAGTGAAATTTTTAACAATATCATAGGGGTCGAATGGTCTTCTTGGAAAATTGAACAAATGTAAACATGTAATGTTTTTTACTTTTTTGAATGCATGGCCAATATCAAATAGTGAAAAGGCTCCACAGGCTATAGGAAATTGTGGCCAGATAGCCTTCTTTTTGTCCTTCAAATATTTAGTCAAACCTCCTTCTCCGCAGGTTTGATAAGCAATTTCTCGTGCCATGAGTTTATCGGGAACATACAAAGGTAAAACATGAGGAGAAGCAAAACTTCCAAATACCCTAACGTATGTAAACAATTCTTCTCCAAACCATCTTGCGACAGGGAGGATATCTACCTCTGCTTCAGGAGAAAACCTTGGAGCGTATTTATTATACAATATTTTGTAAAGGGGCAACATGATGCCATGGAAAATCTTGTAAAAATGGGGAATGAAGTTTGAATCCCACAATTATTTGTGATAAACATGAATGGGTAGGGGATCTTGAGTAGTCCATTTCCAACCCATTAAAGGAAATTTGGAAATATAAAAAATTGAATCCATCACGTATGTAGATAAGTAAAAAGGGGGATAAATCCTCCAGGAAACAGTTCTTTTACACCGGTAATTCAAAATGGCCGTGGCTAAGTTGTCAGATAATATCTTAGCCCAATCCACAAAAGTAGCATTAACAGCAGCATTCAATAATGGTAGCCATTCAAATAAAAAATTATTAATGTCTGGCTTTCCAAAAAGCCTACAGAGCATAGCAGCAACAAAGCAATATGGGGAAGTGAGAGAACCAGCACTGTACATACCATGTTTGTCCTTTTTTAGTGGTTCGTCTCTCTTCGACCAGTCCTTGGTGCATTCTACTAGGTTTTCATTTTCTTTGGCAAACTTCTCCATGAACTGTTTGTTATAAGTTGCCTGTGGCTCCGGCAAATGATACATAAGTCTCAAATCATGTGGAGTAAATGAGCTGATGAGTTCTTGACCTTGAGTTTTAAACTGTCTGTTTGTAATATCAGTGCTGTCCAACACCCATTTAACCATGTCTGTGTAAGGAAGAATTTTAGGTCTCGCCTCTATCCGGTGCAAGAATGAGCAAGCTAGCTCTGTAAGAGATGCTTTAGAATACCCATGTGATCCTGCAGTAGCCGTAACATCCATTACTCTGGGGTTTTCTTCCTCAAGTAGATTATAAATGCTCTCCCAAGTAGTGATACCAGCATCTTTGTTGCAGGCGTTGTCTGTATACAAGGGCGTCATTTCTTTATCTTCAGAAATCAGAACTTTGTCTTTCTTTCCCATAATACCCTGAATACTGCTTTGTATAGTTCTCTGTTCTTCGCTCCTGCAATTTTATGAATTAAGTGAGAATAATGATATGAAAAGGTGATAGGAAAGTTTTAAATGCTGAAGACGTATAAATTATATCACCTTACGTGAAATAACTCTTTGATCAGAACGAAACCATTTTTTATTAATAAGTGACAACCAATTCATTGATTAACATTAAAGCGCATAACAGGGTCTCGATTTATGGAGAAATATTCTTCATACAATGAGCGTTAAAGTTCTACGATAAGGCGATCTGTGATTTTCTTTGAAATATCGCAATATCGCATATCGCAATCTCATGAAATTGTAATATCATAATAGTGCAATATCGCAAAATAGAAAAATCGCTCGATCGCAAAAGCACAATATTGCAAATCGCAATATCGAAAATCGCAAATCGAAATCGCAACGTCGCAACATCACAAATCGCTGGAACGGAACATCGCAATATTGCAATCGCAACGTCGCAACATCACAAATCGCTTTGGTGGAATATCGCAACCGCTATATCGCAATCGTTGATTGCAATGTATAATAATCATCTGTTAATGTATTTTCCGCGATGTGCGATTTGTGATATGTGCCATCGCATATTAGCATTTTGAGGTTTTTTAACGTAAGAGATATTTGAGGCATGCGATGCGATGTGATGAATGTTTTTCATACGTAGTTTCGCATCAAGCATCGCAATTTTTAGACTTCCGCTTATAAAGAGGGGCATTACCTTTTTTGCGATGCGATATTCCTTTAAGGAATGATTTTATTCTATCTTATCATAAAACTTAATTTTTTTTAGATTTTTCAAGGGGTATTCTCCTAAGTCTACGATAATAAGTTTTATTGAAAAAAAAAAAGGAAATACAAAGCACTAATTAATTTTTAAATTTTTTGACTAAGGCTCCTCACTTATTTATTAGTAGTGATACTACTAAATAAGAAGTTGATGGCAGCCACAAATTGGTGATTCACTTGGAAGAACTAGTTATCTTTGCTTTTATTTTGAATTTTCTAAACTTCCAAAACGAGAAAATTTTCCGGAAGAAAATCAAACTTTTATAGAAAAATAAATTACATCATGCTTTTTTATCTATCAATGATATTTCGTTTCTTCTATATTTAATTTTTTATTATTTACTTCCTCAAGCTAGTCCTTGTATCTCACCAGTCACTACTTAGTTTATAAGGATAAAAACAAAGGCTTCCTACCGAAATAAATTTTAAATATGCTCATTTGTCGTAGGTAGAGCCACTACGCCGGCGGGGCATTTATAGCCTCGACGGGGTTACCTGTGCCAGCCCAGTCCTATATCCTGCATGAGAAAATATACAATTTTTCAAATAGAAATCCATATTCACACTTATTGCTTTCATTTTCTTTTTACCCTTAAAGAACAATGTCTTGGTTTAATCGCCAATTTATGACGGTGCCATTCACTTGATTTATAACTGCTCGAACAAGTTGGCTCGTGATGAGACCCCTTATCTTTTGATTGCAACAATCTTAAGTCATTGCTACTGTTGTGGTATGCCGGTATTGGCAAAGTCGACCAAGCTATAATATCTATGATCATGATAAGTCGGCTTGTGATGAGACCTCTTACTCTTTAAGTTTAAAGTGTATCATTGGATTATCCCTTGAACGTTGTAATTTCCTAGATAGGAGGAAGTCATTGTTTCATAAGATAACTGGGACGACAATAATAGAGTTTTTTGGAAAGAGATTTTCTACGAGAGAATCTTCGTTTTGTTATTGATACCTTTCATTGAGTGATATAAAACAATTTCCCACTAAAGGTCGCTTTTTATCCAAAATTTACAAAGTTGAAACTAGTGTCATTTCTAGGCCTAAAGATTTTAAGCTTGTATCTTTCAATAATAGTCATTTTTCTAAAAAGGATTCTATTTATACAAGCGAAAAAAACAAAATCTAAAAGAGAATTTGTATCTTTTTCGTAATTTAAATAACCATTTACATTGGTTTTATTACGAAAATAAAGCAAACTAATCTTAAAATAGAAGAAAGATCTCCTATGGAAAATATTTTTTGAGGATGTTTGTCCATTTAACGAGGTAAAGACTCTCTTTTTCTGTTAAATCATGTAACATAAAAATTAGATGGACCTATGACTTCTTTTGATTTGAAAAGGACCAAGCCACATTCGTTGAAATTTCGTATGTTTTCCTTTTTCTTCATGAGCCTTGTCCCATTTTTAAAACTAGATCTCCCATACGTCCTTTACGGATATCATGTTTGAATCAAAAGATGCTACACTAATGCTTGATGATGAGCATGGAGTTATTTTAGCCTTTTCTCATTGTTCCTCTAGCTTAATTATTTTACCGAAAATTTGTGTCTTGGACCTTAAGGAAGAAGTTGGTGCTTCATCAATATATTGAACTAAGGCCAAAGAGGGAATTGCTAGATGAGTTGGAAGAACCACTTCTTTCCCATAAACTAAATTAGGGAGAGAAGTGCCAATGGAGGCTTTACTGCGTTGTCGTCTGCCCATAAAGCATATACTAAAGACTTATGCCAATTTTTGTGATTTTGATCAATGGTTCGCTTAATGATTCGATTAATTTTTTGTTTGTAGATTCAACTAACCCATTTCCTTTATTAGGTAATAATTGACAAAGTACTTAAGTTTAAAACCCTTTTGAATGCAAATTTAGTCATAGCATTACCCGAGAGAAAAAATACGATGCATTATCAAACATTAAAACGAGAAGGTAAACCAATCTTGGTGATTATCGACTGATCTATGAACTCAATGATGTGATCGGCATTAGGCATTTTGTCTTAGGAAGGAAGCGCTTCTATCCATTTATTAAATAATCGATTGCTGTAAGGATATACCTATGTTGCTTAGAGAAGTGAGGAACGATCTCACCTATTATGTCAATCCCCATTGATCAAAAGGGCTGCTCAATGTTGGTGGTTGAAGCGACAATGATGGTTTCCTTTGTCTCCCGAGCGGTGGTTTGACAAACTTGACATTTTCCTTACATAACTATGTGAGAGTATTTGAATAGTGTGGGCTAGTAATAGCACAACGCGGAGGATTTTATGTGCGGTAGCATCTCGGCCATAATGTCAACTCTTAGGTCCATTGTGGGTTCTGCAAGACTTTTTCGGCTTCATATTTCTCGAGACATCTAAGGAGAACAAAATCATAATTCATTCTAAAAAGAACATCATTCACAAAGTGATATTATTTAGCCTTCAACCTTAGAGCTCTTTTCTTGGTGTAATCGAGATTGGAGGAGCATATCCATTCTTTAGATAAAATATGATATCGACGCATATAATGATTCAACATCGTTTAGGCTTACCTCATACATTTGTATCTTTGCGGATGGTATTTGAAAATAAGCGATGCTCCAACTAGCATTTTGCAAAAGCCTTGACCTCTTACAATACTTGTTGGTTTGATTTCTACATCATATTCTTGTACGGCGGTAATCCAATTGGCTCTTTTCTCACCCACATCTTTACGAACTAAAATATTTCTTACGTGGAAACGGTACTATGATTTTTGTATGGGTTTAAGTAGAAAGGGTCTAAAAATATTTGATTGCTTTGAAAACAACATAAACTTGTTTCTCTACATGCGAATAATTTAATTCAGCCCCTGTAAATTTGAGCGAAAAAAGCAATTGGGGCTTACGCTCTTGTAGGATTTGCTTGAGTGAGTATCCTGACATATATGAATTTATCGAGAGGCAAATGTATACAAAATAAAAAAAGGATCGAAAAAATTTGGAGTTGCTAAAGATGGAGCATTAATAATTGCTTGTTTGATCGAGATTGAATGCTTCATATTCATTTATTTCCCCATTTGAAGTTTGAATTTTTTTAATCATTGCTTGTAAAGGAGATACAATTCTTGAAATATGCGCACAAATCTCTTTACAAAATTAATACGGCAGAAAATATTGCATAGCTTTCTTCTTGTGAGGTAAGGGTATTTTAGAAATCTCCTTGATTCCTATCGGGATCAATATGAATACAGAGATTTTGAAATCTTTTATGAATCCAAGAATTTTTTCCTTCACTTAATGCAAAAAGGATTTTTTGGGGTTAAGTGAAATTCTCTCTTGTAGCATTGATCTGTTTCAAATCTCTAAGATGATTGCTTCCATTTATTGGAATATACAGTTATATCATCTAAGTAGATTACCATTTGATTTGTTAACTAATCCTTTAAATGCAATGTCCATGGCTCTACGAAATGTGGCACCGAGGCGTTGATCGGACGAAAGGAATCTTTTGATATGCGTAAGTGCCCCATTTAGTTACGAATGTAGTTTTCAATTGATCATCGGGATGAACCAACACTTGGTTGTAACCGGAAGGAAACCATCTAGAAAAGACATTAATTCTGATCACATGGCCCTTTTCGTAATATTTTCTCCATAGGAGGCAAAGGAAAAATTATCTTTTTGGCATGCTTTATTAAGATTTAGAAAGTCAATGCAAATTCTAATGTCTCCGTTCTTCTTTCTAACAAGAACCATATTGGAAACCCATTTAGAATGTCGAACGGGAAAAAATAATCTTGGCTTTCAATAACTTATTGAGTTCGGATTTGATCGATTTTTCTAGATTGGGATGGATCTTTCTCGGCTTTTGTTGGACGGGTTTTTCATCATTTATCATTGGGATAGTATCTTGGATGATAGAAGTGTCATAAGTTTTGGGTTCATCGCAGTTCCAAGCAAGAACACCTTTGTATTGTTTCAACGAGATGAACACATGCGCTATTTTTTCTTCAAGGCCTAGATTGATATTCTGTGGTTTGGTATCGGTTCCTAGATTTACTAATTCATAGTTCAAAGTTGAACTTTGCAATTTTGAATTGGAAGATCTTTTGAATCGATCTTTAAAATCATGAAGGTCTTCTAACTTGACCCTACGATTTTTGCATAGCATTATTAGGGTATCTGTTGCAATTGTACGTCATGTTGGTCTTCATCAATTATCTAATTAGTGTAAGATCCTTCGGATGTGACGAAGTTTACAATATCGGGATCATCGTTGAAAATCCTCCGATTGGTAATGTTATCGGGAATCGAGGGTCTAAAGATTAATTCGATTGAAAATGGAAGTCGGGGCTATGTTCTTCGAAGGAATGAGCTTGGAAACTACGTTCGCTAGGAGGTACGCACGAGCATTCTAGATTCGGGATTGATGAAATATTAAATGCTATAAAGTGTTCGGTCGGATCTTGAACTAAAGATTGATAATGCTTTAAATGACACGATAAAAAATGTACGGTATTTCCTTTTTGTTTGATTCTGATTTCGGAATCTCCAAAAAACTTGTAGATATTTGACGTCCAATCCGATTGCCTTGTATAGTCCTTGGAATAAAGCTTCGTATTCTGCGGTATTATTGGTGCAATTGAACTCGAGGTACGCAGAGTTAGCATAGTTTGTTTCCCTGGACTAATCAACACGCATCACTGCTCTGATCCTTCATTAGACTTAGAACCATCAAAAAATAACTTCCCAAAATAAATATTTATTTACGGGAGGATATATAAAAATTAATGCATTTAGAACTATCTGTTTGAGAAAAAATTTCTATTTGAGATAAAACAAAATGTTCTAAGTAAGGTGAAGTATGAGCATTGAAATTTCCTAAGAAAGAATCAACTGAATAGTTGCCAATGATATTATTGTTGTATGCAACTGGTTCATTTTCTCCTTCCAGTTCTGTTACTATGTATTTCTGATGTTTTTCTCGCTCAACCTTTATCTGATTTGGTTTACCATTGTAAGGAAGCCACATGTGTGACCAATCAGTTGCAAAGTATCCATGAAGTTTTTCTAACCAATCTCTGCTAAGAATTAAGCCATAAAATTTTGGAATATCTGCAACTAAAATGTCGATAACTTGACATACCTTTGGATTAGATGACAGCCTTATGGTAACCTGATTTAATTCGCCAATCACTTCAACTTGCGATCGATCTAGCTGGACTATGCGCACAACAGATTTTTGTGGTTGAATATTCAATTTTGCACATATTGATTTTGGTAGAATATTAGATGAAGCTCTAGAATCCACTAAACAATTATGCAAATTTTTATTGAAAAATTCATAAGTAAGAAGAAATGGAGGAGTATGAGATCTCGACCTTCCTCCAATTAAAGCGATATTTTCTAGATCAACTTTACTAATCGCATTAGTTGGAGGTCTTCCCATCTCGTTGGAAGCTTGAGAAATTACAGGATCGGGCAAAGGTTTTTCTGGTATAGCATGTAATTCTTTCAAAAGTACCTTTTGCTGGTGTTTTAACTTGCTCAATTCATAAAAAGTGATGTTAGCCCTAGTCTTCTTCATGTCTTCTATGATATTATACTCCATTTCATCCGAAACGATCAGTGTTTTTGATGGAGTTGATGAATCTGTTTGGACTGGGCTAGTTTGAGTTGCTTTGGATGTCGTTTTCTTGGATGCAACTTTATCCTTAGTCATTGAGCTTGCGCTCTTTGGCTTAGGAGTAGGTTGAGGAGGATCAAGTTGATTTCTACTTCGAGTGCTAACTGGGGATGCTTCTTGATCTTCCTCATCTGGGAGGATGAAATCCCACATACCTTGTATTTCTACAACTTCTTCTTCATCGGTAGTTTCTTCAGTAGCAGTCTCCTCTTCTTCTTCTTCTCATTCAGCATTTGTAATAGCATTTGGTGGTTTTGAATCAGTTGAAGGGTTTCTTCTATAAGGCTTGAAAGGCTTTTTAGAAGATGTTTCTGCCACTTGTTTCTTAATGTCAACCATTTCATTGGACATGGTTTTCAAAACTTTCTGCAATCCTTCTAAATCAAATGGATCTTTTGGTTGTTTTTTCTTGGGATCTTCCTTAAAAGTTACCTTCTTGGATTTTCATTCTTCTATCGCATTTTTCTTTTCTAAAGCAATGATATGTTTCTCTACTGCTATTGCTTCCTTCATATTGTCTGCTAAAGTTGTTTTTTTAGCCCTATCAACGAAGATTGCTATGTTTGATGGTAAAGCTGAGATGTACCATTCACTTCGCACTTCTTCACTAGGCTTGGAAGCAGTAGGAATTTTATTTAACAATTTATTGAAACGTGAATTAAAATCCTTGATAGGCTCTTTTGACTCAGCTCTAAGATTAGATAGGTCATTGATCAATGTCGCTGTAGACCTGTCATCACCAAACTTAGTCAAAAATTGATCTTGGAAGATATCCCAACTAGTGATAGATCCAGATGGTAATGAGAAATACCATGATCTGACTGCTCCTTGAAGAGTATAGGAAAAAATTCGGACAACAGCATCTTCATTAATAACTCCATTGAGATTTATGGACAACATAAAGTTATTTATATGCTCTTCTGCTAGCATGCCTGCTTCAGGATTAAGCTTAGGCAGCCATTTTTCAGGATGGGCTGGTAATTGACTCAAGGGTGCAGGCATTAAGACTGCCCCTAGATTATTCCATGGAGAGGCCATCGCTGAACTACTAACAAAGGAAAGTGAAGAATATGATCTTTGTGGTTGGGAAGATGAGGGTATTACGATTACAGATGTTTGAGAAGGAGATGTGGAAGTTCCAGTGGACTGACGGACAATAATCTGAGGTGGAGGGGTGGATGGTTGACTTCGCGGTGAAGAGGTTGAGATGGATGATGATGATGAAAGAGTCTCACTATCAGACCCTTTAGGTGATTTCCTTGCTCTCTTCCTTGTAGGTAGAGGTAACTCAGTTGGCTGAATGCCAAGCTTCTCGCTCTGTAATCTGGTAAGAGGATGAGCAGGATTATATTGCGAAGTCACACTGCCTTGAGATTTATCAGATCGTTGGGGTGATATTGAAAATCGTTGAATTTTATGAATCAAAGATTCAACTTCAGGAGGTTCAATAGCAGATTCTTCTGAAAAGTCATGGTTTGTGGCAGTGGCTGTTGTTCTTCCGACTTCTGGCTCTAGAATTAAAAATTATATGTGCGATGGAGAAGTCGGGGGAGATGGTGAGAGTGATTTACTCTCAGAATGGTATTTAGATTTTGACTTACTTGCAATTCATAGTTCGGGGCCCTCCTTCTAGCGCCAAATATGTTGAAGCCCCGAAAATCGAGTCTACAACAAGGGGGATACCCACCCGGTCCGGACCTTGGTTAGCAGCTCCTTTTCCATTTGGTATAGTGGGTCCGACTGGGGATATGGGACCAATTTCCCAATATGTGTGTGTGTGTGTTGAGAATTGATATTTCCTTTCTAAAAGTTCCTAAGTGAAATGATTTTATTCTAACTCTAATCTAATAACATGCAATTGTATTCTAATAAACATAAATATCTAATTCTACACTAACCCGGGATGTAATATTTCCGTTATGCGATCTAAAATGATTTCAAATAACAATTGGTAATAAAGATCATTCAACTGTTATAAGAAAATAATTCAATAGAGATAAACCACTTCGTATAAAAAGTTAGACGAAACAATTGTGAAAAACATATCGCATAATAAGCTACTCATATATTAAGCATAAATAAATAGCTATCACCATACAGAAGTGCCAAATGATAACTCAAGCATTCACGCATCAATATATAAACAACTGAACATGAATATCACTTTAACACAAAGGCGGAAATAGTTAAGAGATAAAAGTACCATTTATAACTAGTTCTACTCATGAGCTTCAAGCAATAATGATTTATCTCTTCTTAATCCAACATCCACTAAGAGTACAAAAGTGAAACATCAGTAGTAGATATTAAATGTAGATATCAATAAATCATGTTCCATTCATTCATCAAAACCTCCTCGGAGGGTGCAAAAGTGCATGTTCTGAGGACAAGTTTTTGACAAATTTCAGGACCCTTCTCTAAATGCATGAGAAGGGTTTAAATACTAATAACTAAATCTAAAAATAATTTATTACAAAAATGTAGGATACGGTTTAAATGACCGTCCTCTTTTTTGGCAAAAAATAAAGCAAAATTAATACTAAATCTAAAATTAAAACTTAACAACTAACTACTTGTGAATCTGTTCTTTGAAATTGCAAGTGTTCAGCATTGATTTGAGAAGAGTAGGCTGGCTGACTTCAGACTTTAACTGTCCTGTGAAAACGGAATTGGCAAGAGCTGGCGCCATCTTCTCGGCAGAATTTATGATACATTTGAGAGTCATGCATTGGCTGTGTGGTTTTACCAAACATGCCCAGTAAGAATCCCAATTTAACTTTGTTAATCTTTTAATCGATTCTGCCTTTTCTTGAGCCTTCTGTCTGCAGTTGCTGTGCTTTCGGTAGGTACCCTAGAGAAGTTTCTGAAATTAGATTTGCCTTGTGAAAATTTTCATTTATGCAATCAATAATATTGTTTTCTGATGTGGCTGCTTCTTCTGCCGCTTGCTCTGCTTTCCTGATTTGTGCATCCCAATTATTAAAGAGCATTACTTTGTGATTGTCATTGATTATTGGTGCATTTTATCTTTTCCCCTCCTCTGTTTCTTGCCAAGCTAAATAGTCAGTAACTCTTTTATCAATTAAATCATAATCATTTCGTAAGTCTACGACATGATTAGTGATTTTATCACTTTATTCACAATAAGAGTTCCACTGTGATATTCTTTGGCATAATATTTCCTGTTGCTACAGTAGTTGATCATTTAAGGAAATAGAATTTGTGATGAATTATGTAAGCTTGGGATCATCCTTGTGCATCTCTTGCATAACCTGTAGCTGTTTTTCTTTTTCAGCCAAACTGTTCTGATATCCTATCTGCATTTGTTGGAAGCCTTGCTGTAATTTTTCAAGTTGTTTTTGTGCTTCATTGTTGGCGTTGGCTTGTTGTAGTTGTTGTTGCAAAACCTGTACTTGATATTATTTTTCATTCAATAATTGTCGTACCTCAGATGCTTTATCAATGGCTGCAGAGGCATATGCTCCTGTGATCTGAGATAATTTGGTGAGATTTTCAGTTGGATCAGTAGTAGGATCTTGCCATAGGACATCTAATTATTCTGCATCATGAGAGAGCACATTTTCCAATTTTCTTTTCTTCCTTTGTCTTCTTACCACAACCTTGTGTTGTGGACTATAGAATACATCAAGAGGAGGAATTTCCTCTATTTTGAGCATAAGTTCAGAGGATGGGGTAATGGGAATATGTTCCATTTCTGAGACATTGGTAGTTATTCCTGTGACTATATTTTTTGTTGTCTGTACATTACTCACAGGTGTTTGTGTGTTCTGTCCTTCAATATTAATCAAGTCATTGAATGTCTCCCATTCCTTATCTAACTCAGTTCTGACTGATGGTTGTTGTACAATGAGAGGGGGAAGATTTAACTGTGGAGAGGTTGAAACCTGTTGCTGTGAAAGCTCCTTTGACTAGGTAGTATCTCTTACTGACCCTTCACTTTTATCATGGTCATTGTCAGACCTCTTAGAATGTTCAGAGGTTTCTTTCCCAGACTTAGACTTAGACCTGTCTGTACCTGAACTTCCACTGAGACTAATACTGGGAGTTGGTTCCCTTACGGTTCCAAGTGTAATTTATCCAAAGGGATAGTAGTTAACCTCCTTTCCCTGTATATCTTGAACTCTTGAAATTCTGCTGGAGGAAACCGTATTTGGGCCGAATGTAGAACCTCTTTAAGTGTGCTTTTTTCTTGAAACATGTCATCAAAAAGATCATCTTCTTTAGAAAACACTATTATTTTGACTTCAGTAGTAAAAATTTTAACAATATCATAGGGGTCGAATGGTCTTCTTGGAAACTTGAAAAATTGTAAACATGTAATGTTGTTTACTTCTTTGAATGCATGACCAACATCAAATAATGAAAAGGCCCCACAGGCCACAGGAAATTGTGGCCAGATAGCCTTCTTTTTGTCCTTCAAATATTTAGTCAAACCTCCTTCTCCGCAGGTTTGATAAGCAATTTCTCGTGCCATGAGTTTATCGGGAACATACAAAGGTAAAACATGAGGAGAAGCAAAACTTCCAAATACCCTAACGTATGTAAACAATTCTTCTCCAAACCATCTTGCGACAGGGAGGATATCTACCTCTGCTTCAGGAGAAAACCTTGGAGCGTATTTATTATACAATATTTTGTAAAGGGGCAACATGATGCCATGGAAAATCTTGTAAAAATGGGGAATGAAGTTTGAATCCCACAATTATTTGTGATAAACATGAATGGGTAGGGGATCTTGAGTAGTCCATTTCCAACCCATTAAAGGAAATTTGGAAATATAAAAAATTGAATCCATCACGTATGTAGATAAGTAAAAAGGGGGATAAATCCTCCAGGAAACAGTTCTTTTACACCGGTAATTCAAAATGGCCGTGGCTAAGTTGTCAGATAATATCTTAGCCCAATCCACAAAAGTAGCATTAACAGCAGCATTCAATAATGGTAGCCATTCAAATAAAAAATTATTAATGTCTGGCTTTCCAAAAAGCCTACAGAGCATAGCAGCAACAAAGCAATATGGGGAAGTGAGAGAACCAGCACTGTACATACCATGTTTGTCCTTTTTTAGTGGTTCGTCTCTCTTCGACCAGTCCTTGGTGCATTCTACTAGGTTTTCATTTTCTTTGGCAAACTTCTCCATGAACTGTTTGTTATAAGTTGCCTGTGGCTCCGGCAAATGATACATGAGTCTCAAATCGTGTGGAGTAAATGAGCCGACGAGTTCTTGACCTTGAGTTTTAAACTGTCTGTTTGTAATATCAGTGTTGTCCAACACCCGTTTAACCATGTCTGTGTAAGGAAGAATTTTAGGTCTCGCCGCTATCTGGTGCAAGAATGAGCAAGCTAGCTTTGTAAGAGATGCTTCAGAAGACCCATGTGATCCTGCAGTAGCTGTAACATCCATTACTCTGGGGTTTTCTTCCTCAAGTAGATTATACATGCTCTCCCAAGTAGTGATACCAGCATCTTTGTTGCAGGCGGTGTCTGTATACAAGGGTGTCATTTCTTTATCTTCAAAAATTAGAACTTTGTCTTTCTTTCCCATAATACCCTGAATACTGCTTTGTATAGTTCTCTGTTCTTCGCTCCTGCAATTTTATGAATTAAGTGAGAATAATGATATGAAAAGGTGACGGGAAAGTTTTAAATGCTGAAGACGTATAAAATATATCACCTTACGTGAAATAACTCTTTGATCAGAATGAAACCATTTTTTATTAATAAGTGACAACCAATTCATTGATTAACATTAAAGCGCATAACGGGGTCTCGATTTATGGAGAAAACTTCTTCATACAATGAGCCTTAAAGGTCTGCGATAAGGCGATCTGCGATTTGCTTTGCAATATCGCAATATCGCATATCGCAATCTCATGAAATTGTAATATCATAATAGTGCAATATCGCAAAATAGAAAAATCGCTCGATCGCAAAAGCACAATATTGCAAATCGCAATATCGAAAATCGCAAATCGAAATCGCAACGTCGCAACATCACAAATCGCTGGAACGGAACATCGCAATATTGCAATCGCAACGTCGCAACATCACAAATCGCTTTGGTGGAATATCGCAACCGCTATATCGCAATCGTTGATTGCAATGTATAATAATCATCTGTTAATGTATTTTCCGCGATGTGCGATTTGTGATATGTGCCATCGCATATCGGCATTTTGAGGTTTTTTAACGTAAGATATATTTGAGGCATGCGATGCGATGCGATGAATGTTTTTCATACGTAGTTTCGCATTGCGATTTCGTAATTTTAGAGTTCCGCTTGAAAGGAGGTATGCATTATCTTTTTGCGATGCGATATTCCTTAAGGAATGATTTTATTCTATCTTATCATAAAACTTAAGCATTTTAGATTTTTCAAAAGGTATTTTCTTAAGTTTATGATAGTAAATTCTATTGAAAAAGGAAATACAAGCACTAATTAATTTTTAAATTTTTTGACTAAGGGTCCCCACTTATTTATTAGTAGTGATACTACTAAATAAAAAGGGGGGTTGTTGCTGGCCACAACATGTCCTCAATAAATGTCCAATTAATTTAGTATCCCTTTCTGAAACAATTCTTTTGGGAATTCCATGCAGAATTACTACTTTTTAAAATAATATATCAACAATATGGCTAGCATCACTAGTCTTAACAAATAGAATAAAATGGTCCACTTTTGAAAACCTATCTACAACCACAAATACATAATCATTACCTTTTTGTGTTTTAGGCAATCCCATAACAAAATTCATACTTACTGAATCCCAAAGTCTCTATGGAATTGGAAATGGGGTATATAATCCAGTGTTTTGGCTTCTTCCTTTGGCATACTGGCAGGTTTTGCACCTCTTCACAAATTTTTTTTCATCGGGTCTCATTTTTGGCTAATATTAATGTCTCCTCAACAAGTTATAAGTGTTGTGTTGCCCAAAATTTCCTCCAAGACCTCCATTGTGTTTCTCCTTGATTAGGTTTTCCTTCATGGAGAAGTTTGGAATGCACAACTGGTTGTTCCCCTCGCCAATGTGCTTTTTTCTTGTAGTGGTTCTAGAAAAGCAATCCATCTTGAATCATGTAATCAAGTTATGAACTCCTATCTTGGGAAGCTATACTTTTACAAGCTCCAAAGGCCTCTTTTAATTTTGTATCCTTCTTGTATAACTCCTTTATAAAGTTGAATCCCAACACTTGAATTTGACTCCCCTGCAATAAAATTTCTCTCCTGCTCAAAACATTTGCAATTTTATTAGATTAACCGCTGATGTGCTTTAAAACAAATGTAAAAATCTGCAAGTACTCAACCTGCTTAATATGTTTCTGGTTCAAATTAGGCTACTGCATTATATATTGTATAGCATGATTATCAGTGTATAAAATAAATTCTCTAGATTAAAAATAATTCCTCCATTTCTTAAGAGATTGAACCAATTCATAGAACTCTTTGTTATAGGTTGTGTACTTTCTTCTAGCCTCATTCAAATTATCACTATAATAGTTTATAGGTATGTCCTCTTGGCTAATAATTTCTCAAATTGCATCATTGTTGGCATCAGTCTTTACTTGAAAATGCTTATTAAAATCTGGAAGAGAAAACATTAGTTGCTCTTTAATCTTCCCCTTTAACATATGAAACCCTTTCTCAGCTTCATCATTCCTCCTAAATGGTTGTTGATTTTTCTTCATTTTCTCTACAATTGATGCTCTCATATTTGTAAAATTTCTAATAAACATCCTGTAAAACTAGCCAAACCATAAACTTCTAAATTCAAAAACACTTTTGGGAGAGGTTCATTCAAGGATATCTTTCACCTTACCTATATCCATATTCAATCCCTCTCTAGAAATAACAAATACAAGATATACCAACTCTAATTTCAAAAAGGAACATTTCTTCAAATTTACATGCAACTTCTCTTGTCACAATTTCTGCAACACATACCTCAAATGCCTCAGACTCTCCCCCTTTTTTTGATTGTAAACTAAAATATCATCTAGGTAAACAATCACAATTTTTCCTATGAACTCCTTCAGTACTTCATTCATCAACCTCATTAATTTACTGGGTGCATTAGATAGTCATAATTGCATGACCATCCATTCATACAAACCTTCACTAGTCTTAAATGTGGTCTTCGAATCATCTCCCTCTTTGATTCTGATTTGATGGTATCCACTCTTTAAATAAATTTTATAAAACCAATCGGAATGACTCAGACAATCCAATAAATCATCAATATGTGTCAGGGGAAAACAATCCATGATTTTAATTTTATTCAAATCTCTGGAGTCTATACACATGTGCCATCCTTCATCCTTCTTTGGAGCCAACAATTTACGTACTGCACATGGACTAAGACTCTCTCTAATCAGTGTATTATACAACAACTCTTGCACTTGTTTTTTGATCTCCTCATTCTCTTTAGGTGTCATGCGGTAGAAAGATTTACTAGGAAAACTAGCTCCTTGTATCAAGTCAATGTGATGACTGATACTCCTTACTGGTGGCAACTCACTTGGAAAATCGTCCACCACAATATCATGATACTCATCCAATGTCTCTTGAATTTCTATAGTAAAATCAGATATAGTACTAGAAGTAATAGTTACTCTAGGCTTACAAACAATAGCAAAATTTGCCTCTTTTGGCTTCATCTGTTGTATAAATTACTTTCCACTCATCAACATTTCCTTTGAATAAATGCTTCCAAAATTCCCTTCTTCCTACAATGGCAAAAAAATATGGTTGATGCCATCCTTCTAGAACTTATAATTGTTCCTCTTTCCATCGTGAACCACACTATTATCAAACTGCCATGATATTCTAAGAAAAATATGACACACATCCATCAACATCACATCACACAAAATATTGTCTTTGTAGCTACCAATCTGTATCTCTATCTCACATTGTTCATTCACCAAAATATAATGTCCCTTATACATCCAAGATACCTTGTAGGGTGTTGGGTGTTTTCGCTTCTTTAGCTCTAGATTTTGTACAACCTTTGTGGACACTAGGTTTTATGTGATACCACTATCAATCACCACTTTATAACACTTACATTGAACCTTGTGAATGGTTCAGAACAAGGCTCTCCTATGAGCTGGCTCAATAACTTCCTTCTCCTATTCTATTAGCACCTTCTTCATCATCAGGGATTCTCCTGTCTCTGGCACATTCTCTGCTTCCTACACCTTTGCCTCCACTTCTTCTACTAGAGTTGTAACAACATTCCTTTGGCCTAGTTCTCTATTCTTTGGACAATCATACTCAATTCTTCAATATTGGCTAGACCCACCCACTCTAATAGAGTTACGCAAAGTTCTATGATTTTCCAATTTCTACCACGGGTTCGTGTTGGGTTTCTCTCATATCACTTGAAATTTGAGTCAAGTGATCAAGGGCGAAGCGAAAGAAAATTTCTTTTGGTTTAAATCCCAACATATGGAATTTGTCGAGTTGAAGCATCGCCTCTGTTCTACATGAGTTCTCACATTACCATACCTGCAACAACCATTTGAGATTGTATTGTGTGCCTCCTGCCATGCTATTAGCAACTTACTCAACAAGGATATCTAGTGGCATATCACAGTGAGACATTGTCTGAGACAGCTCGCAAGTATCCCACCTATGAAAAATAAATGTATTCCATTGTGCAAGCCTGTCGACAATGGAAGCATTACATTTTGGGGAAGGAAACAATCATCCACATAGACCACCGACCCCTGTAGTTCATACAGACACAAGGGAAGTTGCAGAATGATCGCCATCAGAAGTGGTCCACATATTTGCAACAGTTTCATTTGAACATCAAGTACAAGAAGGGTAGCACCAAACAATGTTGTTGTAAAATACCTGAAAAAATTTCATGTAATAAAGTTAAAAATAATAACCACGGTTGATGGGACATGTATTCCAAGCTAAATGTTGGGAAAACATCCTAGGGGGGTGTTCATTTGGTTTATTATAGCTAAGGAAATTGGAAAAGTCTATGGCTAAGGCATTAAAAAGGAAAAAAGTATTTTTGGCACATTTGTTTATGAAAATAATGGAAATTAGGAGAAAAGGGAGGTAAAAGATCATAGATTGCATGTGAGGAGGAAATTGAAGGAAAATAATGGAAAGTGAAGAAAATATAGGCCTCATTGATAAAAAATGATTTTGAGAATCACCGTAGCTTTTGGTCGCTCAGCTTTCGGAACTCTCTCAATATTCTCTCTCTCTCTCACACTCTTGGATACTTAGAGTTTTCTTGGAGCAAATCAACATTGAGCCAAGAAGGAGGAAAGCAAGCAAAGAAAGGACAAGGAAAGGAAAGGAAATATCAAGCAAGGAATAACAGGATCTAGCAGCTTCAACATGAATACTTGCAGGTAAAATATTGCATGTGTGATTTCCTAGTTGGTTTGGACATGCATGGATTATGCATGGTGGTAGTTAGTTCTCTTGTTGTCGGTGGCATGGTTTTTGTCGTCTTTTGACAATGGTTTTCAAACTTTCCTTTGCATTTTTCTCGGGATGCCATAGTGTGTTGGGATTTTTATCTCGCTTGAGCTTTGGATTTTCCGTGATGGATTTCAAAATCCGGTGGAGGTGGTCTCAAGGTTCATTCCCAAGGCCCCTAGGAATCCCTTGGCCTATTTTGCCGGGATACATGGTAAATCCCGAAAGGAGGAAGCCCTGGCTTAGGGCCTAGTTATCCGGGATTATATTGTGGTAAATCCTTAGAGACGTGGAAATGGAAAATTCCTCAAGGATAGTGATGGATTCCGGATGGCATTCCAAGTTTGGTTCGGTTTTGTGATCAGAGCACCATTTTTGGTGTGATAACGATATGGTGAGGGTGGAGGTGGTTTAACCTATAGATTCCATTGGTTGTGTTTTTTATTGGTTTATACATGAGATCCCACATTCATGCTTCGAATATGGCATGGGGGTGATTGGCTGAAGAGAGATTTGGCTCAACCATTTCTATGGTCGGGTGGTGTGTGGAAGTCTTGAACCTAGTCGGTTATTGGATACGTTTAATAAAATACAATTTCTCTTGATTTTGTAACTATTTATGTGTGGATTTAATATATTTTATCTAATTTTTATTTATATGGTTTTATGTTGGTTATAAGCATGCATAAATGACTGGTTCATGCCATGTTTATTTCATGTATTTAATTGTAATTGTTAAAATAATGGATGTAAGACTTAAATAATGTCATATCAGTTCAAGGGAGAAGGTGTTGATCCTTTTTGTCATGTATCATAAGATTTTTCGATCATTCATGCTCTGTCTTGTATCCTAGACCTGTAGATTTCATTCATGCAAAGTGTTTGACAGAATGTCAGTCCCGGTTGAGGATGGTCAGGCCTAGTCCTCGAGATTTTTTTTGGTTTATTAGAATTGTCATCATGTGTTTAATGGATTTCAAAAATTAAAATAAGTTATGGGCAGTGGTCGGAATTCTGGGCTTGAAAAGTGCCTTAAATCTAGGCATGCAGGCTTGTGGGAGCATTCGAGGGGTTTTCTTCATAAAATTTTAGTGGGATCGAGGGACAAGTTAGGTGGATGACTAAGATAGCCTCTGGGGGTCCTATAGAAGGTGGTATAGGTCTTTGTTATGGTTTTTCGCTTCGATTTCACTTCCTTAAAGTCAATAAGGACGTTTAGTCTATCTTAACTGCCCCTCATCTAATGTCTCCTCAATTGGCCGGTTACTTGGGTAGGTGTGAAGGGAGGTGGACATTACATTTGTAAACTGTCTCAACCGACTTCTAGTCATGGCGCGACCATTGTGCTTGAATCTTGTGTACACGAGACTTTGGGGTAGCCACATCGTTACAAGATCCATCGAGAACTGGGAAACACATATCAGATGCTACTAGAAAGAAAGCAAGTTCCATATTTTCACCTCCAGGGCACACTGTTATGCCACATGAGACACCTTTCTGTTTCTTCAAGTGAGCATGCCAAGATTATTTGGGAGGTTCACTACAGTCGGGTCACTAGACATTTCGGAGTAGAGAAAACAATGGTTGTGTTGCAGAGGTATCTTTATTGGTCGAACCTTCGAGAGGATGGTTGTAAGTACATCAACTCCTGCACTGCCTGCGCCATTTCCAAATCGAAAATCAAGAAGCAAGGCCTATATACTCCTCTTCCTACTCCTATTTGGCCTTGGGAATCCATCTCCATGGATTACATGTCAGGCATCCATTCTACTAAGCATGAAACTGATTGTGTTTTCATGGTCGTCGAAAAATTATCTAAGATGGATATTCTGGCGGCCTTCAAGAAGATTATCACAATAGAGGCCACTACTAAGCTCTTCTTTGAACAAGTGTGGGTACACTTTGGGATCCCACATTCCCTTATCTCAGATCGAGATAGCATGTTCTTGAGTACATTTTTTTCAAGCCTCTGGTCAATGCTGGATACCAAGCTCACCAAGTCTACGACCTTCCACCCCCAAACTGATGGCAAAACAGAGGTCATTGACAGGATGATCATGCAAATTTTGCACATGTACAACTTGAAGAATCCACACACATGGGATGAAATTCTCCCCTATGTCCATCATAGCTACAACAAATCTCTCCATAGCTCAACTTGTTAGCCACTAAAAGACCCCTTACACATGTGAATTATAATATATAATTAAAACTTATAAGGAGCGAGTGAGAGTTAAATTGTGTGTGGGAACGAACGGTGGATATCACCTAGAAGGGAGATCGACGGTGTAAATGTGGTCATCGCACTTATTTCGGTGGCACCTTTAATGTGTAGTTGTACCACCCGATGGCGTTAATCTCAAGATTTACTTGCCGAGAGCCATCCGTCAGATACTTGATCTAATGACTAAGCTGCATCATCGCCCCTTAAGTAGCACGAGTTTTTAAACGTGGGCCTCCTACCCGAGATATCCTAGCCGTTGGCATCAAATCAATGGGAAGACCACTAGATCTCATCACATTCCAACTTGTGCGCCCGTAACGCCCTCTTCGCTGACCCGATGTCATCTCAGTCATTGATCATTTTTAGATCTATGGTAATCAAACTGAAACTTGCGTGTGTTATACACTCGAGCCCTCATGTGATGACCGAGTCCCTCTTCCTTGGTAGGCGAGTTCTCCCATGGATTTTCAACACTTGTTTGCAGCATTTAATTATCCTAATAGTTTACCATTAAGCTTTAATGCTGCCAAAATTTCGCCATTCTCTTGTTCCACCTCAGTTCTACATGTCCACTTGAGAAGCCCGTCGATGACTGCAAGAAGGCGTGAAGAAGCTATCAAGTCAAAAATACTCACTCCCCTTGCCTGGTAATTCCTCCCATCTCTCCTCCTTCCTTTTGGGTAAATAATTCAGCCATAGAAAGTGATAATGGCTGTGTTATGGAACCAAATCCAAAAATAGAAGAAAAGAGAGATCAATGCCTTAGAATTCAACCACTTCGAGGGGGAAACCTCCTTTACATTACATAAATGAACAATTCTTGGATGATACAAATGAAAAAACCCCCTTTCTATATATAGGAGTCCATGGGGTAAAAATATAATCCTAGTCGACCTAACAATAATAATGTAAGGGCATAATAATAACAATATGGGGGTTATAGGGGTATAACAATAACAATAAGGGGGCTACGCTAACAACAATAAGGGACTACACTAGTAATATGGGACCTAACATGCCCCTCCCCTTAAAAAAAGTGTTGTCCTCAATGCTTGAGTAGCGCTGGATAGCTTCTGTATAAAATTTTCATCCTCCCATGTTGAATCTTCAGTGGGTAAGTTCTTCCACTTTATGAGATACTCTCAAATTGATCGATTTCGTAGTTGTCGAGTTCTTGTTTCCGTGACTGCTTCAGGTTCCAATATGATTTTTCCTTCCTCTTCAAGTTCTAGAAATATTGTTTGAACTGGGAGTTTTTCACCTATAACCTTCTTTAAGTATGAAACATGGAAAACTGGGTGCACTCGGGAAGATGCAGGCAACTCCAATTTGTATTCAATAGTACCAATATTTTGGAGCACCTTATAAGGACCATAGTATTTTAGCAATAATTTATTATAATTATTAGCTTTCTTGAGGGACATTGGTTTGTATGGTTTTAGCCATAAGAATACCCAGTCACCTACATCAAAAATTCTTTCACTGCGATGTTGATTTGCTTGTTGTTTCATTTGATTTTTGTGCCCAATTCTAGGTTATCCTTTAAAGAGTTGGAGAACTTCTCGCTTATGCTCGATGTGATCTTCCACCGCTTGAACCTTAGAATTTTCTCTTAAATATGATGTGATGATAGTGCATTAGAGGATTCATAAAGTGCCATAAATGGGGTCATTTTTACTGCAGTATGGAAGGAAGTGTTATACCACCATTCAGCCAGAGGTAACCACTTGACCCATTGTGTTTGTTTATCAGATACAAAACAACGAAGATGTCATTCTAAACATTTGTTCATGATCGCAGTTTTACCATCAGATTGAGGATGATAAGATGAGCTATGAGCTACTTGAGTATCCAAACAAGAAAATGAATCCATCCAAACATTTCCAGTAAAAATGGGATCTCTATCGCTTACCATAATTTTTGGGTTTCCATGTAGCTTTTGAATTGTTTCTATAAATGCAGTAGCAAATGTACTTGCTTTAAATGGATGAGATAATGCATAAAATGTGCATACTTGGTAATTCTATCAACTACCACCATGATGACACTCTTTCCTGTGAACTTAGGTAAACCTGTGATAAAATCCATTGAAATCTCTTCCCATCGTTGACTTGGAATGGATAAAGGTTGTAGAAGTCCTGGGGTCTTAATTGTCTCAACTTTATTCTGTTGGCAAACAAAACATTCCACCACAAAATTTTGAATATCGGATTTAAGGCCATCCCAAAAAAATTCTTTCTTCACCCTGTGGTAAGTTTTTAAAAATCCTGAGTATCCTCTTAAAGGAGAAGTGTTCAATTCCTCAAATATTTTGTTTTAGTTGGGGTATTAAACATATGGCAAATGTCAGCCATTTTTTAAAAGTCCATTTTCTTGTATAAATGTATCGATATAGTAGGATCTTTGTTGAAATTTTGGATAGTGTCACTTCTTCCTGTATTCCATTTCATCCCCTTGCTTTGGATTTTATCCAATCTCACAGTTGGATAATGAAAATAACACAAAGTAATGCTTTACCTCTTCTCCTTTCTTGAGAGTGCTACCAGCAGAATTAGCACTGCACCTTTTGTGATAGTTCCAAATCAAACTTAACATCTTTGTGAAATTTTTGTTGCTCTTCTGAAGATAGTCTTTGTTCCAAAAAGTGTTTAAGACTATCATGATCATTTTTTACCTTGAAGTGTCTTCCCATTAGGTAAGGTCTCCATTTCTTTAGTGCATGTAGTATTTCCAACATTTCCTTCTCATAAATAGCTTTCTATAAATATTTTCCTTTCATTGGACAACTTTCAAAAGTAATGGGTCTTCCTTCTTGCATTAAAACAACAACAATTCCATTTCCTGAGGCATCACATTCAACAATAAAGGTTTTTGTGAATTATGGCGTAGTTAAGACCGGTGTTAGGCACATTCCCTCTTTAAGATGTTCAAAGGCATTAGTTACCTCAGGATTCCATGAAAATGCATCTTTCTTCAATAATGTTGTTATAGGTGTTTCTATTCTCCCATAATTCTTAACAAACTTGCGATAATACAATGTTAACTCGAGAAATCCTCGCAACTGCTTTATGGTTGAGGGGAATTTCAATTCCTTAATGGCTTTAATTTTTTTAAGGTCTACCTTAACACCCTCGTGAGATATAATATGACCCAGATATTCCACCTCTTGTACTCCAAAGAAACATTTGGCGGTTTTTGCATATAATTGTTTCTCCTCTAATATTTTGAGCACCCTATCAACATGTTGAACATGATCCTTCCAAGACCTGATGTAGATTAGTATATCATCAAAAAATACTAACAAAAATTTTCTAAGGAAGGGTTTGAAAATGGAATTCATCAACCCTTGAAATGTAGAAGGTGCATTGGTAAGGCCAAAAGGCATGACCAAAAAACTTAATGACCCTCATGAGTTTGAAATGTTGTTTTCAGAATATCTTTAGTCTTCATTCTAATTTGATGATATCCTGAACAAAGATCCAACATGGTAAAATAGATTTCTCCATGTAATTCATCCAATAATTCATCAATCACAAGAATGAGAAATTTAAATTTAATAGTGAGCTTATTGAGCTCCCTATAATCCAGACACATGCGCCATGATCCATCCTTCTTGTGCACCAATACTATTGGAGCAGAGAAAGAACTTTGACGAGGTTGAATTATACCGACCTCTAACATTTCTGCAATCATACATTCAATTTCGCTCTTTTGGGCATAAAGATATCTGTAAGGCAAGATGCTTCGAGGAACACTTCCTGGAATCAAATGAATAGCATGATTATGATCACGAATAGGTGGGAATCCTTTGGGATTTTCAAACACCTTGGAATGATTGTCCAAGACTTTTTGGAGATCTGGAGAAACAGATTATTTTGATGTTGGAGCTTCTAGTGTGCATGATTGTGAAATTACACCTCGTTATTATTTCTTTAGAAGCTTTTTCATGACATTAGAGCTTATTATCTTTCTCAGCTTCCCTGTGATATACCGTAATTCGACTTCCTTTCCTTCTGAAAAAAATTCAAGAAAAGTTCTTGAAAATTAAAAACTACCATCCCCAAAGATTGTAACCTTTGTACTCATAGTACGACATCAGCCCCTCCCATTGGAATGTAAATAATTGGACTATTCACTACATATTCCCCGATGGTTATCTTTATATTATGGCATTTTCCAGAGAAATTTATAGTTCCTCCATTGGGACCCATCACTTGGCATTTTGGTGTTGGGTATAAGAAGCAATTAAATTCCTTGGCTACCTTACAATGATTAAAATTATGGGTACTACCCTAATCAATCAATACTATTAAATTTTTCTTCTTGATATGTCCTTCTATCTTGAGAGTTTGAGGAGTGATAATTCCTACAAATGCATTACATGACATGGTCGAACTCATTTCTTCTTTCTCTAGGGTTCGTTCTTGGTGTATATCCTCTTCTTTTGAATTTTCTTGTTCATTTTCTTCCTCCTCTTCACAATATATGTAAAATAACTTTTTCTGAGCACACTTATGACCTTTAGTGTATTTTCCATCACAACTGTAGCAAAGCCCTTTTGCTCTTTTTTCTTCCAATTGTTATGGTTTCAACCTTGTAGTTTGTGGAAGTCTAGGAGTAGAAAAACTTCCATCTTTATAGATGTGAGTGGTAGGCTTCCTTGTCGCCATAATTTTACATTCAATTTTCCTTGCCAACCTGAATGCCTTCTCCAATGAATCAGGTTCCCAAAGGCGAACCTCATGTTGGATGTTATCCTTTAAAGTCCCTATGAAGACATAAATCCTGTTTTTCTCTGGAATATCATTTACCTTTATATTCAATTTTTGGAAGTTCTCAATGTGTTCCACCATTGAATCCTTTTGTTTGAGATTTATCAATTGGCTAAAGAAGGTGTTGCTCTTTGTATCCTCATAATGTGTTATCATTCCCTCCGTAAAAATCGACCAAGTGACAATTTTTTTACGGAAGCAAAGCCATCGATACCATACAAATTTATTTTGTTCTAAATATAAAGTTGCAATGCATACCTTTTGTGTGTTTTGCACATTATTGAGATCAAAATATTGCTCCATCTGTAGTATCCATTTTACGAGATCCTTGACATCAAACTTCCTCATATCGATCTTTGGAATATGGTGGGTCTTCCATCCAACATTCGAGTTTATGAAATCACGATTAACATTTATTTTGTTCTCATCATAAGTTTCCTCTACTATCTTTTCTCCATTAGGAATCATTTCTTTTATCAACTTTGTCAAGCCTTCCATGTCTTCTTTTATATCATTCTTCATGTCCTCCATTTTTTCTTCCATGTCTTCCATTCCATTCTTCAAACCATCCATATTAGCTTCCACGTCTTTCTTCAAACCATCCATATTAGCTTACATGCCCTTCTTCAAACCATCCATCTTAGCTTCCATGCCTCTCTTCAAAACTTCCATTTCATTTTTTGTTTCTCTTTGTGAGACTGAAATTTGGTGCACTTTCTCTTGTAATTTTGATATATCATGTTGCACTTCTTCCTCTTCATGAGTCATAGTAGAGTATTCTGAGGGCTTAATGAGTGTTGAATTATTTTTAGGACGCATTATAGAACCCAATACTGATATATATGCTTCAATATGCCCTAGGAATCACTTCAAATTGATTTTTCAAAAAAGACTTATGCAATTTGAAAAACAAAATACACACCTTTTTCTTGATTTTGAGGAGCTCAATATTGAAACTGAATTATCTTTGTGATTTTGGATCTTCAATATTCAAAATTCGGTCTTGTAGTATCCCTATGAATCATCTTTCTAATGCCACAATTCTAACCTGAATTTTATGCTTCAAGAAAAAGTTATGCCCAATCTCCCACAATGACCTAAATTTGGCCTGGTTCAATAGAGTGAACTTGTATGATGTGCCACGTGTCACTGTTTCCTCCTTCAGCTCTGAAATTGATACAAAATAAACTATAGTCCATGTAATTTCAACCACTATTACATCATTTCAATCTGATGCTCATAGAGAGAGTTATGATGATTTTCCCAAGGTCACCTCTTTTAGATGAAATTCAAGAGCCTGAAAAACCCCTAAATTCCACATATCATATCTCCGAAAATATTGAGAACCAAAATCTGAAATTTTTACACGAAGTTCCTCACGATTTTGGATACTTTGGTAAAAATTTCAGCTTCGAAACTTCCTAGAAAAGAAGTTATAGCGAAAATTCAATGATGACTCGTTTGAAGCAGTGAAACCCTATAATCCAAAGCTCTAACACCAATGTTATGGAACCAGATCCAAAAATAGAAGAAAAGAGAGATCAACGCCTTATAATTTAGCCACTTCAAAGGGGAAATCTCCTTTACATTACATAAATGAAAAATTATTGGATGATACAAATGACAAAATCTCCTTTTATATATAGGAGTGCATGGGGTCACAATATAATCCCAGTCGACCTAACAATAATAATGTAAGGGCACAATAATAAAAATATGGAGGTTACAGGGGTACAAAAATAACAATAAGGGGGCTACACTAACAACAATAAGGGACTACACTAGTAATATGGGGACCTAACAGGTTGAGCCATTGGGTAAAGAGACCGAAGATAATGAACTAGTTGGGGTATAGGATACGAAGGTTTGCCTCACTGATATCTTGACTCTCAAGTGGACCCTCTCCCTTTCTAAAGTTGTGACCAACGAGGACCTATGTTTATTAAAAACTAGGATTGTACATGAATCCTTGTTGCCGGTCCTTCTTGAGCCTAATTCCATTCTCTTGGTGGCCGAGAAATATGAGCACGACCAACAAGCGATCTACTTCAAGTCTAGTTGTATGCTCGTTCTGAAACTGGATGATAATATATAGTAACTAAGATGTTAGGTATCCCGACACAGGGAATTGACATAAGGGATATGGACTCAACCGTGAGTTTATCACCTAGGCCGAAACTAATAAGCTTGGATTGTTGAGAACCTCATTCAAAAACCTCGCCCAGAATTGAAGTTGTCCTTCCCTATACCTACTCATTCCTTGAATCCTTTATAAAAAACTCTAACCTCTCTCCTCTCCGTCATATTTGGTCTCACGGACGACACTAAACTGGATGAGTCAGTCTTCTTGGCCATACAACTCATTACTCTTCGACCCGAGCATTAAACCATTAATTTTCCCTAGTACTTGACCCACACCCTCACAATAGATTTTTCTATTGCTATTCCTTTCATCTCTTGCCGTCATTGTTCATATCTTATTCACTTAGTTATTTTGAATTACCCATATTATTTTTTATCTTCCCAAATAATCCTGAGTACTATCGACCGACAATCAAGAGAAAGATATTTTCCGTTGGTCTGATGTTATTTATCCCCAACGTGTTCCTTTTTCCTATTCTCAGTACATCGATTTTTTTTGCACACCCTTGTGAGAGAAACCACCAATAATGACAATGGCTCTCAAAGTACTTCAGCACAATCTATGAAGTGTGAATGAATGATTTTTATTAAAACACTCATATAATCATTCAATCGAAGGTCAATGATGAGAACCTATCATCGAAGGTGAGAAACTTACCATTAGGGCATGCATATTCCAAGGTATTGATGGGATTGTAAATCAACTTTCTAGATAATGAGATGATGTCGATAAAAAGTGATCCGTCACAGGAAATCCTACGACACGAAACCATTAGATAAAGTTTTGATGAAATATTTTTCATGGACTAACTCAAGGATGGTCAACACGAATGAAGACAAATGTTTTCAATGAAAGGTAAATTGAAATTTCTCTTGAACACATAACGACACTTTTAATGGCTTGGGAGAATTTGACTCAAAGACAATACCCAGAAACCGGCTGAAGACTTTCAATGTGGTTTGATTAACTCTAAGACAAAGGATTTCCCAACCCAGGTACAAGTGTGACAAAGTCTCGTGTTCAAGAGCGACATGATTTTTTCTGAAACAAGGACAATGAATAGATTTTTTTTCTCACTCCCCCCCCACCATTACTGGCAAGCACCTCTTTATTTTTGTCAAGCTTGAGGAGGATAAAATTTTCTTGCTGTCTAAGCTCATCCTTCAGATGAGTCCATCTTAGTAATAAAAACGAACCCTAAGAAGGAGTGTTTATGTCCTATTGTGATCAACAGGTCCTGTACTATTTAATTTTAATGAGTCCAACATAGGATTAACTTGGTGTTTTTCATTTTTAGGGAGTCAGAAGAAAAAACATAAGTAAACTCCATAGTGTTATTTTTTGTAAATTTAGTCCCTCAAGCCTAAAAAATGATAAAATAATGCGGGAGAGAACTCTATTGACCATGCTTAGTCAATGTATACATTTTTCGTAAATAGTCCAATTCAGTCCGGAAAAGGGCTAAACTTATAGTGAATGGACGAATGTTCATTTACTTTAACAAGTTCGAATAGTCAAGTACTCGACGATCTTTTCATGTTTAGAGAGTCTAAAAAGGGCTTAAAAGAGGACTCCAAGGTTTTTATTTTTTGTATTTTTATAGAGTCCAAAAAAGTGATAAAAGTATAATCAATGTCAAAATGATTCCTTCCAAAAATAACATGTTTCCTGCACAAAAACTCAAAAAATTACCGAAATCTACTCTGAAAATGGGAAAAATATTTTGATTTGACTTCTAAAGTATAAATAAATAAAACAACATTATTTTATTCATTTTAAAACTACAAAAAGAAGTTTAAACAAGTCATTTTCACCTTTTAGTTTTTAGAGCAGAGCAGAAATAGTTTTTCCCCTAAATCTTCCGTAGTTGATATCAGGAGAACCGACCAACCATTTCGAGAACTGTCTGCGCCAGGTATTCCACATCATCCTTATCTTTGTTTTCATCCATTTAGTTTTTTATTTTAAGTTTTTAGAGGGAAACAATGTTTTCAAATCTTCCCTCGGGGGTACGCAGGTTCTCATGGAGAAAACCGTGCACCCCGATGATTTTTTAATAGAAAAATCATCGGGCTGCCGCGAGTTTTATGTGTAGCTTGTGTGCAAAAGCACATTGTGTATATAGAAAACCTGTGCAAGCACTGTGGGGTTTTGAAAAACATGTTCCTCACCATAAAAATGCCTCAAAATTCTCCCAATCGATTTCTAATGATTAAATTGATGTTTTGTAGGTTTTCAATCATGTTGGAATGGCAAGAAAGAGAGCATGAACTTGTAGACAATGAAGCCATGGATGATCCGGCAACAATTCTCACATTGAAATTTTTTGGCTTGTATAAGTTATGGGCGATTCAAGGTATGAAAGCACAAGTTGAGCTGATGACCTGGCTAGTGAATGCTTGGGATGATTGAGACAAATGTTTCATCATTGGAGACCATAGGCTTGTGATTGAGCTCGAGGATATTTATTTCCTCACTGTATTACCCCATAGAGGGAGGGGCATTTCCTTGTTTGGGACAAGACCAGGTGGTCTTCCCACTGCTTCTCACATGGTTCAATATTTTAGCCGAGATTCAAAGTTGAAGGATGGTCGCATTGATAGCAAAACTATTGTGTGACTAGACCTCAAGATCATTGCATTCGCCATTACCAAGTTGTGTGGGAGTGCAGCTCCGCATGTGGCTACCAAAGCACAAATGAAGACTGTAGTTGAATGTTCTGGGGGAACAGTTTTCAATTGGAGTGAAGCAGTGTTGGATAACATGAAGGGCCAAATTAATAGAGCTAAGAATGGGAAGTTTAAAAACTTCGGGTATGGGGCCACTCTTGTATATTTTTCTTTGGGGAGGATCCCACTCCTTGCACCTCAGCAGTCTATGGTGGATCCCACAGCAGCTCAGGAACCATATATGTTGTGGTGGGTAGTATTGATGGCTCGCCATGGTGCCGATAGTGTAGCAGTGGTTCGCTTTACTCCTCAGTTATTTATATGGCTTAGGAACCAGATCTTCATTATTGAAGATTTTCCTTATGCAGGGATGGATTTTAGACGTGATCCTAACACATCACTTCCACCAAGGGCACAGTGGGATGCATCAGGTAAGAAAATAATTTTGAATTTTCGTATGTTATCTAATTTTTACATGATTTTCTATCATGCAATACTGATAAAAAATTTAAATGAAAATGTCAGTCCAACACGACCAACAACGCTTCGTCGCTTTGATAGGCGAGATGCACAACCTATAGAAGGCCCACCATAGAACGATGCGGAAGAGATCCTTGCAGAGCTAGAGCACAACTTGGAGAGGTTGAATATTGATGTTTGAGAGACAGGGACAAATGATATACCTCTCAGGCTTAAGAGACATGTGACTGGTGTCCTAGTCCTATTGAGGAGATTTTTGTGCAAGGTGGCACATGCCATAGTTTTCTATCATGATCATCATCATGGAGAGCTGATGGTCGATCTAGATTGACATTTATGTTTTTTATATCAATATATTTTAGATCATAAGGTGTTTGATACCTATGATCACAGACGATGTATATTTTTTGACACACAACTATTTAACCTAATGATATTACTACTTTCGATCTCTGAGTATCTTGTTCAATATGGATTAAATATTGTTTTGTTTTACTTTTAATGTTGTAGATGTCTATTTAAAACTTGACTAGCTAATGCATCAGCCAATTTGTTTAAATTTCTTGAAATTTCTTGATATTTGATATAATCAAATTGTCGTTCCAAGAGACGAACCCTAAAAAAAATCCTTAACAAAGTTGGATTTATGGTAGTGTAAACACCATTTAAATGTAATAAAATGAGTTACAAATATAACCTAACAATCAAAATTCGAATACCAATGTGATGGCATCAGATAATAGCTCAATGAATATGATATATTCTACAATATTGTTCATTGTTTTACCAAGGCATATCCCATGAATAGAGACTAACTCATCGGTGGGTGAATATATAACCCAAGCTGCGGAAGAGATGTTCTGTGTACTACGACAGGCGCTGTTAGCAAAACCAATGTAAGTTTGAAGAAATGTCAACATCTTCAATATCAATAGTAATCAAGATAGGTAGTGAAAGTAGCAAAAGTTGTGAAACAAAAATAACTAATCCTAAGGCACACTTCTCTAATCTAAGGCACACTATTCTAAATTTGTAACTAATGTACAAGGAGGATCTTCACATGAATATTCATGCATAATATCTCTTGAAATAAATATCATTTCTGGGTTTATCTAAAGAGACGTCATTATAATCAATTAATTCATAGGCTCCTTTTGCAAGTACGCGCTTGAAAATATAGGGACCATGCCACATTGGTTCGAATTTACCATCGCCTAGTTTTTCATGAGCTTGATCGTCTTCTAGAAATAGGTTACCTTTTGAATATATGCGAGGGTTAACACTTTGATCATACTAAAATTTATAACATTTTTTATGAGCTTCGACAGCTAATTCAGTGGTGCGATAGTCTCATTTAACTGTGCTAGGTATAGAAAGTGTTTCTCCTCTTCAGAGGTAGTTGGTAATAATTCAATGGCTAATTTGAGTGACGATATTTCACATTCAATGGGTAGCACAACTTCTAAACCATAAAAAAAGTTGAAAAGGACTGAACCCTGTGGCTGTTTTTGCAAAGGTACTGTATGCCCATAATGCCGAAAAAAACATGGTATGCCAATTAGATTTATGAGTTCCGAAAATCCATTTAATCATGTTGGTTAAAACCTTGTTGACGGCCTCAACTTGACCATTAGCCTGTGGGTAATATGGTGTAGAATTATCATGGCGTAGGCCAAGCTGATCAGAAATTTTGGTCATCATAATATTTCGAAAATGGCTTCCATGGTCTGTAATGATAGCTTGAGGGACACCGAACCAAGAAATCACGTGATTGAATATGAAATTTTTTGCATTTTTTCCATCAGCTGCAAATGTAGGCATCGTCTCGGCCCATTTGGGAAAATAATCTATGGAAAGAATAATATACCCATGCCCCCCGGCCGAGTGAGGGTTACATGTGATGAAATTGATGCCCCATTTGGCGAAAGGACCGACAACAATGATTGGGTGAAGAGGAACTAGAGGTGCATGCATCTTTCGATAAAATATCTGGCAATTGTGGCATTTTCTAACCGTGAGAATACAGTCTTTAAATAAAGGCGACCAAAAATAACCAGCGCGCAATATCTTTTGGGCTGTGGAAAACCCAGACATATGACCACCACACGCTCTAGAATGGCAATCATTCAAAACCCTTTCGGCTTCATCATGGTTTATACAACGTCTAAAACTAGAATTGGCACCACGATGATAAAGAGTGTCACCAACAATATTGTATTGCTGAGATTGGTATCGAATTCTCCATCGATCTGATCATGAAAGCTCTAGTCGAAAGGTTTGGGTCTAGAGATATATAATGATATCCCCAAACCAAGGATCCAAAGTACTGATTAGAAACAGAGATTCATCAGTGAGAGAATTTTCTATCACCGTTTCAGAATCAGTATTGGGGAAATCACACATAATTTTGGCAAATACCAGTGATTTATTAGACTTGGATTTTTCGAACTCCAAATCAAATTATTGCAAGATAACGATCCATTTGGAGTATTTTCCCCTGAGCTATTTCTTCATCAAAATATACATCATTGGGTTGCAATTAGATATCACTCTAGTTTTGCGTAACAGTATGTAGTGACAGAAACGTTGGACAACTTGAGCAGCTGCCAAGGCCAATTTCTCCACATGTGAATACTTGATTTCAGCCGGGCTGAGATTCCGACTTAGGTAGTAAATCACATATTCGTTGTTAGAATCACCCTCTTGAACTAAAACCATTCCAATCATAGAATTAGATACAGCCAAATACAAAAATCAATCGTGGTGGTAATTGGGCAGATGAAATAACGGTGCATGGGTCAACACATTTTTAAGTGCATCAAAATATTTATCGGCATTCTCATCCCAAATGAATGGAACATCCTATTTCAAAAACCAGGTAAAACCTTTCGTTAACTCTACATAGTTCTGGGTAAAACGACGCAAAATTTTTTCTTTCCCTTGCAAAATTTGGAGTTGGCGAAGAGTGGAAGGAGGAGGTAGATTAACAATAGCCTCAAACTTCGATGGATCGACATGAATTCCCTCTTTTGAAACAATGAACCCAAGTAAATGTCTTGATTGTACATAAAATACACATTTATGTGGATTCAAACGAATCTTGTAATGCCTACATCTCATAAAGATAGCACATAAGTGTGTAGGATGATCTTGTCTGCGTAAAGAATGAGCAGGTAATTCATCCAAGTAGGGCTATACAATATGTGTGATATCATGAAATGCATAAGACATATCTCTTTGAAAATTTGCGCCAACATTTTTTAGTCCAAAAGGTAATTTAAAATATGAAAATGTGCCCCAAGGACATATAATTTTTTTTTTAGGCTGATCAGGAGGGAGTATGTTGATTTTATTGTAACCAGGAAAACCATCCATTAACGAGAATATTTCGTTTCCAACATAATCATCAATAATTTGATTGATATAGGGGTAGGATAATTGTCATTGGGACAAACCTTTTTAATATCCCTATAATCAACACATACTATGATAGTCCTTTGTTTCTTCGTTACAAGAACTATATTAGATATCCAATTTTTCAAAGAAATAGGATAAATAAATCTTACTCATAGCTATTTTTCAACTTCAGCTTTGATTGTAGTAGCTTTCTGTGGATGTATCAAATGTAATCTCTGTCTAATAGGCTTAGCATCCGGGTATGTATTAATTTCATGAATAAAAATCTTAGGATCAATACCTGGCATTTCTTCATAAGACCAAGAAAAAATGTCTCAGAATCCTTGTAATAGGGATTTGTAAGTTTTGATCTCTTCAATTGAGCAAGAAGCACCTATATGAATGTTCTCAATTATTCCAGGTTTAATCGATATGTCGGAATTATGATAGAAATATTTCCCAAATTTTTCTCAGAATCCAAATGTATAATCGATGTAGTATTTTGAGGTTCCTTGACATTATCAATTGTAAATATGTATGAAAAATAATTTTCAATTTTATCAAGGTCAGGTAAAAAATAAGATCGATGATGCAGATCGTCCCATGGAAATTCGTCTGATGACAAAATTTCTTGGATATTTTCGTTAGTTGAAAATACTTGTTGAAAAGGATCCAGAAATGATGTCAAAGTTGAGCTTGATAAAGAAGATGACTCTTCACTGACCACATTCATTTTATTAGTAAAATATGATGTAGTGTCATAACATGATTGTACTACTCCATATGCCGATTCAAAAGGACTTAAAGGCATCTCACCACCATAGGAGTCCAATTCTGATTCTAAAGGCACATTCCATGTGTCATCAAATGGAATTGTGCTTGATGTGATCATATTGATATAGGAAATATTTCGCGGTACGTTGGGAGAAGGCATAGTGAAAATTCCCACGAAAGCAGAATCCTTAACTATTCCTACCCCAAAATATTCGCAAGGGATAACCGTTTTTCAGACATGTTGGATACTATTTGTAGAAGTCGGGTCTGAAGTGAAGTAAGACAACTAATCGATTTTAACAATATTTCCTTTATGAGGAAATATTATCATTCGAAATACTGATGAAACAAAAACAGTCATAGCATAAGACCAGCTGGGACCTAAATGAAGGCTGTAATCAAGAGGGGCATCAATAACTTCCACCTCTAGTGTTACAATTTTTCCTTCTACTTCTATAGGCAGATGCTGGAGGATTCTGAATGGGCGAAAACCTCTTCCATCAAAGGCTTTAAGGATGGTCGGTGATTGTTGATTGTTGGAGAACCAAGGGTTTTCCAACAAGCTAAGGACATAATGCACTTAGATGCTCCTTCATCAATTACAATGCGAAAAACTCACCTTGATTTGACAAATACTGGAATTTGAAAATCCATTTGATGTGGGAGTATAGGTATAAAATTTTCGAGATCAAAGACAATTAGATTCAAGTCTTGAGGATCAATCGCTCCTATAGCTAATAATAGTAATTTCCTCTGAGCTGGAAAATATTGCAGCACCTTGAGGGTTGACATTGTTGAAGGGTATAATGCCAAATCTTCAACAATGTTGTAATTCTGAGCGGCTCTGGCATGTGGATTGAAAGTTGATTTTCGAAATACACCTTTGGCAAGTGGTTTAATCACTAAATCAGGGTTAGGTTTCTCAATTTGCAGTGGTTTGGAAACCGAAGGAGTTTATGTTGGAGGTTGACTGGATGATTCAGTTTCTTTACCAGTTACAGGACTCTTACATCCATAGTCTTGAGATCATGTCGCAACCATGACCTCAGACATCATCAAAATATCTGCCGATGAATTGGAAGAAGATCTGATCATTTTTATATCTTGAGATGGAGAAGGATCTTTTAAAACAACAGGTGTGGATGAAACTTTGAAAAATTTGGATACCTCGGCTGGATGTGGACAATCTTTGGTGTAGTGATCCTCATCATAGATAAGGCAAGGATAACGAGGTTTCCGTTTTTTGTCCAATGGTTCAGTTTTTTCAGCTTTCTCTTTGGGAGAAGTGTTTTGCTTATTTGTAACTTCCCTTTCTTCTTATTGTCAGATTTAGCTTTAGTTGTAGATGAGTCTATGACGTGAATTCGGTAGAATTTTCGAGGGAAGGGTCTCCTTTAGGTGAATATGGTAGAGTTATAATTGGAGAAGTAGATTTAGATGATTTCTTCTTACTCTTTGTAGTATTAACTGTACCAATTACACCATCTACAGAATGAGAACCAGGAGTTACAGTAAGTTGACCTCGGTGTGGTAAATTAGGAATTTTTTCATATAGAGTACTGGATTGTGTGTAAATGAGGTCCAGGTACTATGCTTGGGCTATGACCTGTTGTTCTATTACAATGCCTCATTTAGCTACCTCATCAGTAATATTTGGAAGTAATGATTTAATAAACCATTCTGCCAAAATTTGGTCCAAAATAAAAACTTTCACTAAACGTCGCCATTCATGTATGTGATATGAAATGTATGTAGACGTAAATTTTTTTAATGAAGTTAAAATTTCCCTGTCATTATCATAACGGACTGAAAACTGAAAAAGAGTTAGGAAGGTTGTTTCTAAAGCGTTGAAATTATTGAAAGAGCCACGTGGTAAATCAATGTACCACTTTGCAGCTAAGTCAATCAATGTTCTCTGAAAAAGTCTCAAACGAATGGAATCATCGATTAAGTAGTTGGATGCGCACCACAAATGATAAGTCATCACATGACTTGAGGGGTATTCTCCTGCTTTCCCTTCAAACTTTGGAATATCACGGGGCAACTTAGTTGCAATTTCCAGCCAAAACGAAAGATAATAAATTGGATCATTCGTCAACCGAGACAAGTCTGGTAAGTCTAAAGTTGCAATGAATGGTAACTGATGGTTAGGGTCTTGTTGTGCAAACTGATAACCTTGAGGAACAATACCAGTACCCAAAGGAGGATATCTAAGATAACCTGGGATAGTATGAGTAGATGGGATTGGAATACCTCCATGGTATCCATGGTTAGCCATACCGAACTAAGGTTGAGCTGGTATTTAATATGTATAACCAGGGTATGTTTGACTCTGGTAAATTGGATTTTGTCCCATTTGTCCATATTGAAATTTCCCTTGAAATGGTTGACTATGAACAAACTATCCTTGAAAGGTTTGACCCGTAAAAGGTTGGCTTGTTTGAACTGTAGTTGCACCATGTTGTCTTACAGAGGTTTGAGTGGTAGACTGAACTGTAGGTCCATTTTGATGAGCAGTAATCTAAGGGATTTCCTGTGTAACATTTGATGTATTCATTTGAAGGGTTGTAAAAACATGGGTTTTAGAAACTATAGGGATAGGTGTACTCGGCTGTTGAACAAAAATTTGCATGGCAGATTGGATAGGAGTACTTGGAGTACTCGAACCAGCTTGCTGACTACTAGTCATAGATACCTGAGGGGTAATTTGAAGTGCACTCTGAATAGGCTGTTGGACTTGGGTAAAACCAAATTTTCCAGTTGGTTGAGCAGGTTGATTATAAGGTACTTGTAAAGTAGGTTTCAAATATCATTGATTTAACAACAGACTCCACACAGTATTAAATCCTAGGTAAGGAGCTCCCATCAAAGGTTGTGATGCATAAGGTTGACCATAACCAGTTTGAGGTATTGGAACATAAGTTTGATAATTACCCAAAAAGTTTGATCCTACAACTGAAGGATAAGTTCCAGTAAAAGGTTTTCCTCCTTGAAAGGATAGTTTCTCTTGATAAAATTGCTACCCTTGAAGAGGTAACTTCCCTTGAAGAGGTTACTTCCCTTGAAGAGGTTGCTGCCCTTGAAGAGGTTGTTGCCCTTGAAGAGGTTGCTACCCTTGGAGAAATTGCTGCCCCCAAGGCGCTATATAGCCACCTTGAGAGATAGCTTGAGGAATATTTTTGGAAAACATATAGACCTGTTCCATTGTCAAAGATTCGGTGGTAGATTCATAGAGACTAGTTGATTGTGTAAAATTTTCGAAAGATGGAGATGCTCCTAAGAAAGTGCCAGAGAGCGATTGGTACCCAACAGGAACTGATGGAACACCATACAAAAATGTTTCTAGTGATGAAGAAAACATAGATGACTCAATAGACATGCTTGATGAAGCCATGTAACTACCTCTGGGTATAGAGTAAAAAAGGATGCGGTGTGGAAAATAATTGTAACCAAAGTTATGCAGAAAGTCGGTAATTTTATGATACCAAGGATCCAGTCTAAAAGGAACGTAAGGGTAAATATGTTCACTAAACCTTAGATCTAATTATTCTTGATGCGAAGGAATTGTAATCTCTTCAATACTAATTAGGCCACGAGGAATATTCTCAGTAATAAGAAGTTTCAATCGAGGTGAATGACGACGACTAGGAGTCTGGGCTATGAAATTTGAAGGTGACTCAAACGAAGTAGATTTAGATTTAGGTTCAGATATTTCAGGCTCAGTGAATTGAGTATCTGACAATTCACCAGTAACAGATTCAGCTGTGATTACTTCAGAAATTTCTTGTTTTATTGATATTTTACAATTATATGAGGTTGATTAACCTCGAAATCGGGATGTATTACAATGGATGTTTCTCCTTTTTTAGTAGATTTGGTTCCTGATTGTTGAACTCTTTTGGATTTATTTTTTTCCCAATTGATTGGGTGTATATTCAGGGGGTTTCCCATGCATTCTACGTGAATGTCTTGATAATTCAGCCACGGTTAATATTTTAAAATGTGAAATTAAAAAAAAATCAAAAGAATACACCTAAGGTCGCTAACAAATCAAGAAAATGAACACGCGCCTACAAAATATAAGAAACAAGCCAGACACAAACAATATGTTTCCACAATAAAAACACTAGTTGGTGATGAAATCCAACATCACAGAAGTTAATGTGGAAGACTGGCGGTTGTAATAGTTATCCTGACAACCTGCTTAATGAAACATTTCGGTGCAAGTACCTCCATAATGCTATCTCGAAGTGAAGAGTACCCTCCGAAAAGTCCAAGTGAGTCTAGCCAACATTCCAGGTACAGTGGGACCTTCCCTCCGCCATCACATTGGGAAAGATCCTAAATATTATGGTCACTAAGGTCACCAACTGAGACAAATGCACCTGGGGGAATAGTCTATGATCCGATATACGCGTAAGGGCAGAGTATCAAGCTCAATCCCCTTGAAAGCTCCTCGAAATTGTGAATCTGAGGTTTGTTAACAAGTGACCCCAGGCACCTCGACAATGGTGGATCTGAGGTTTACCATTTGTATTACATGCACGTCTTCTATCTTCACCACTGAAGTAGGTACGATTACCTCACTGGGTCTGACATGACCTCATGCTTGAATCTTTTAAGAAGAGCTTCCCAGAGTACAAATGCAACAATTGGATTTCCCTACTGCAAGATACTACTTTTTTGTTTTAACTTCTTTGAATTTTTTATTAGAACCTATTCCAAAACACTGGCCAAGCTATATTGGTGGAATGAGCCCTAGAAAATGTAAAAATATCTAGATTGATTTTATTAAGAGCTGTATTGGTTTGGTTGTTATTTAATGCAAAGGGGTGTGACGTTGAAACTTGATGATATTGTGAACTGACTCAAAATAATCTAAATGCATCAATATGAAAAATGAAACTCTTTTGTTTCAATGAATTATATTTAAGATAAATTTGAGATATTTTTGAATTCAAAGGCACAATATTTCTCAAACTTCAAATAAAATTCCTTTTCAAAGTGAAAACAACTTTCATTAAGAACATAATTTCCAAACATGATCAATTTCTCTTTTGCGAATAAAATTCCATTGATTACGAAGTAAAAAACTACAATTTTGGTAACCAAACAAATCTCAAAAGAAGGGAATTTCGAAAAAAGTATAAAAAAATCAAATCAAATCAAAGTTCTAATTAGGAATTTGGCTTCTGTGATCCATAAATTGTGTGTAAAAATCAACATGTCTTCAGTTTGCTAGATAAGGGTCTTAATTTTTCTCTTGCTCCTAAAAAAATCCCTATTCAAGGCATAATTTGTGATATTGAATACGGGATTTGGGATTTACCTGATGCTACTAAAGACACTATCAGGCAAGATTGTGCCATGATCCTCAGAAAATCTAAGCCCCCTAAGAGAAACATTATCAAACCGGAGTTTGAGGCTCTTAAATCCTTAAACAATAACCAGGACATTGTTGTTCTTAAGGAAGATAAGGGAGGTGCTATGGTTATTTTAAACAAAGAGGATTATCGTAATAAGATGTTGGATCACATTCTTAATAGCAGAAGCTACAAGAATCTGGACAAAAATCCCCTTAAAATTTTTTCAAAAGCAGTTTCTTTGGCTATAAAATCGAGTAGTACTATTGGCTCCCAGAGTAAAAGCTTATTGAGAGTAACCCCCTCACTCTAGGGATTTATGGTCTTCCTAAGATTCATAAGGATGGATTTCCCCTTCTCCCTATTGTGAACACCATAGGTTGTCCGACTTATCTACTCGCTAAATTTATAGCTAGTAAGCTTAAACCGCTTGTCGGTCAGACCTCCTCATCTGTCAAAGACTCATGCTCTTTTATTAATGAATTGAAAGACTTGAAATTGGATCCCGATGGTAGGTTTGTTAGTTTTTATGTTGTCTCATTATACACTTTCATCCCCATTAAGGAAGCTATCGATGTCATTTCTCGGGTCACAGATCCTGATACTTCTCATCTTGTTGAAATCTGTCTAACCTCGACCTTATTTAGTTTCGAGGGTGAATTCTTTGAACAGACTTGTGGTGTGGCCATGGGTTCCCCCCTTTCCCCTGTGGTAGCTAATATGTTCATGGAAGACTTCGAATCTAGGGCCCTTTCCTCCACCCTTTTTCAACCTAAGCTTTGGAAAAGGTTTATTGATGACACCTATGTGGTTTGGCCTCATGGTAAAGAGAAATTGGAAATTTTCTTCCAACATCTTAATGATCAATTTGACTTCATTAAGTTCACCATGGAATTCGAAGATAATGGTAGCCTACCTTTTCTTGATGTCCTTATTTCTAGGAATGAAGATGGTTCTTTCTCTCATCAAGTCTTTAGAAATAAGACACACACTGAGCAGTATTTACATGCTATTTCTCACCATTTCCCTGCTCAGACGCTTGGGGTTCTCAGTAGCCAATAGAGACTTTAGAATCTCTGACGAACACCACTTTGAAGGTGAAAAATCTCATCTCCTTAAAGTTTTTAATAAGAACGGTTGTAGCACGATTCAATGTCTTAGAGCTTTTCAAAAAGCTGAAAAAGGTCCTAGGGATAAGAAATATCCTTGTGATCGGTTATCTGGAGTTCACCTTCCTTTTATCCAAGGTACTATGGATAAAATCGCCATGATCCTAAAGAGACATAATTTTTCCTCAACCTTCAAGCCCTCCCAAACCATTCGAAGTTCGCTTAGATCGATTAAGGAACCGATTTTCCCTAAGGATGGTAAGGGTGTTTACTTGATTCCGTGCTCTTGTGGGATGCCTTACATAGGTGAAATTGGTCGATCAATTAATCAAAGAATTCATAAACATGTCGCTAACCTTAAACATAGTATATCATGCTCCTCTGCCCTAGAAGATCATGCTGAGAAGACAAAACATCACATTCATTGAAGATGCTAAGGTTATTGTGAGGATTGACCATTTCCACCACCGCAAGTTGAGATAAGCCCTCGAAATCGGAAATAGGTCGGTTAACCTCAACAGGGATAATGGGTGGATTGTTAGCAGATGTTGGATTCCTTTCGTTCATTCTTAGTTTTTTTTTCTCTTCCCCTTTTCTCCCCCTTATCTTTTCCTCTGCTTTGGCTCTTGGTTTCTCTCTCCTTTTTTTTTTTTTCTTAAAAATTTTATTATAATTTTAACTTAGTAAAATTTTCAATAAGTAAAATAGAATTACCTATCAAATAAAATAAATAAGAAAACTATTTTGATGAGATTTGAATTACATAACATTAATTATTAATATATAGCATATTATTAATAAAAAAAAAAAAAATTCTGATCGGACGGGAGCGAAATAGCGATTAGGGTTATGGTTTGTTCCACCCAGGTGGCCGCTTCCTCCTCTGCTGCTCTCGCGTCGCTTCTGATTTGGCGGCCATCTCCATCTTCCTTTGTCTCGGACGGTCCCTGCTCTGCATTGCTCGCCCAGTATTAGCACTGTCCCGCAGCCCTGATGCTGCTACTGCATCTATCGGAACGACGGCAAAATGCTTTGATCTTCGGGAGCCCCTATCACTCCTCTAAGGCACTGCATGAGGATTCCAACGGTAGATATCATGCTCCAAAACCTCTGGACAAGCGCGCAGAGTTTGACCCTCTCTTCTCTTAGTACGCCGGTAGAAATGCAGGTTTCTTCTTGTGGTGGAAGAACTTGCCGCCTTTTTATTGCTCTGTCTCCCTGTTCTCAGTTTCAAATCTGAGCTGGAGCGTCTGTCTCCCCTTGCAGGAGAAATGTTCTCCCAAACATCACCCAGGTAGACTTTCTATTGGAGACGTTAAAGATCCTTTCTCTGTGTCTACACAACAGAATTCCAAGTTCTCCTCTGCCTCCTATCAAATCCAAATTTCACTACCTTCTGGAAAGACCATTTTGCATTGGGTTCGCTCCTCAGATCTGGTGCAGAATCTTAAACTAAATCTGGAGAGCAGGATTGGGATACCCTCAGCCCTTTAGAGGCTTCTCTTTCGAGGTAAACAACTTGAAGATACTCTGTCTCTCTCTGCTTACAGCATTTTTAAGAATAACTCTTTAGTACTCACCCTTCGTTTGAGAGGTGGTGCTGTTGGACAATCCTCGTCTGCTCCTTCATTCTCATACAAAGAAGCGGTTCACTCGAAGGGCCCAAAACCCCCTGAAGCCCTTAAACCAAAGCCTTTTTTGGTTGACAACCTTGAGGAGGTTCCCTCTATTGAGTTAACCCATTCAGACATCGCAAATAATCTCCATTCGTTTGCAGAAAGAGCCATCATATGCAGATTTAATGGGCTGTGGCCGCGCTCTAAGGAACTCTACGATTGAATCCATGCCAAATGGACTCACCATTGAAAAGTCATCTTCTGTTCAAAAGGATATTTCATAGTTCTGTTTGATAATATTAAGCATTATGAAAAGGCTATTGAAGAAGGTCCTTGGTTCATGGGAACTGCAGAGCTCTTCTTAACACCATGGTTCCTAGATTTTGACCCAGCAACTGCTGTCATCACTAGGACACTTGTATGGATCAGGCTTCCCAAATTACCAGTCCACCTATGGCATGTGAGGGTCTATAGCGCGATTGGAGACACCTTGGGCAGTTTTCTGATGGGAGATTATTGGCGGGAAAACAAGGGTCTCTACACATATGCCAGAATATGTGTGGAACTAGATTTAAGCAAGGGACTTCCAGACCAAATCAATCTCAAGATAAATGACTCTGTTTGGACTCAGACATTGGATTATGAGAATACTACCTTCCGCTGCCGACATTGTCACCAAACAGGGCATCTGCAGAACTCATGCCCAGCTCTCCTAGTAAAACAGAAAAAGGAGAAAAACTCAAAGCCTAAAACGAAACGATGGACTCCTTACTCTCTGCCACCTGCAGAGGACTCTGATTCCTCAGGAACAGATGGAACTGATGCAGAATCGGATCAGAATCAGACAATGGAAATTCCCACCGATGCTCCTTCGCATCCGCCTGATACTGCCGTCGCTCAGAAGCGCTCCCATGTTACCTCCTCTTCCGATTCTGATAAGGAGATCCCCCCTACAGAGAACTCCAGTCTTCAAGTTGTTCTAGCTCATACACCCTTGGATGGATGGGTTAAAGTCAGTAAAAAGAAAAGGAAAAAGCTTCGTGTAGAGGCCTCTGCCCACTCTGGGTAGTTTTCGGTCTTTTTGCCTTCCTGTTTTTTCTTGTCTTTCCTTGCTTGTTTCTTTCCTTCTCCAGAACCGAGGTTGATAGTTTTATCATTTCCGGTTGCTGGCTTCTTGTTTCTCTTGATTGTATCACCATCTTGTACCATATTTCAGCTTAATAGATTCAGTCTTATTCAAAAAAAAAAAGAAAAAAAAGAGAGTATAAATATTAAACATTTAATTTATTCTTAAAAAATAAAAATAAATAAATAATTATTATTTAAAAATAAAAAATAAAATTCAAATTATAGATACTAAACATTTAAGTTATTCTTCAAAAATAAATAAATAATTAATATTTTTATTAAAAATAAAAATAAATATATAAAATTCAAATTATAAATATATTAAACATTTAATTTATTCTAAAAAAAAAAAATTATTATTATTATTTTGATTTTATTTCCTATTTTAGTCAAACTAGCCGTTAAATTACAAACAGCTAGTTGGAGCTTTACTTATCTATTTAAATGAGTTACCTGATCATATTTCTCATCTTGTCCTGATGATGAACCACACTGGCTGGTTCGAAACACGTCGACTAAATTTACTTTGATGTGATTTTCATTGAAAGATTTTACACAAAAAGTTCTAATTATCAATCCTAACTCGGATACCTTATGAATGTTTTTGTAAATGATTTCCCTTAGCTGTAATCAGACTAAGAATGTTTCCACTTATCCCAGCAGAAATGAAATCATGAAAGGCTATCTTGTGAAAAATCAGGCTTCAGTAATCTAGAAGATTTTCCGTTTTTCACTCGAATAAGAGCCAAATATTCAAAAAAGGTAAGGTTGGCAATAATCCTGATGGCTCAAGGAGACAAAAACATAAAACGAGTGATGTGAGGCAAATGAATGTACCTTCCAAAAAGAGAAACAGTAAACCAGGGCAAACCCCAACTTGTAAAATGAAAAAAGGATGACTAATCAAACAAGACTCTAAGATGTTAAAAAGGAGTTCACACACAGTTTCTGACAACTGGAGTAAATCACATTAAACCTCAAGAATTTGGTTATCTAGCTAAAGAGAGAATTTCAAAATTTTCAACATTTCCTAGGGGTGCGCAGCCTCTCAGTTAACAACATTGTGCATGCACACTGAACTAAACTGACATGTCGTGCAGGTTTTCGCTTTGTTTTCCACAGAAAACTGCGTAGGCAAAGAAAACGTTGGAAAAACTAATTTTTAGGTTAAATTTCTGAGAGATTCTAAAAGGTTATGTACCCAAACACACTCAGAGAAGTCAAAATAAGAAAGCTAGAATATGAAACTGAACATAACCAAAGAAAAATAAACTTTTCTTCCCCAGTATGGTTGCCAAAATGTTACCAGGATTAATCCCTCTTGCGGAAAAAAGTGTTCTCCCTAGTACTCCAACGAGTAAATAGAAACAAAGATCCATTGAATATCTCTTTCTCTAGATTATTTGTATTTTAGATTATTACAACCATGAAATAAAGAGGGCATGCTCCTGCCTTTCAACCAAGACGTCTGATGTAGTATTTTTCCTTTCGCTCCAAAGTAGTTCTTCAATGATGAGAAGAACCTGCAATCATAAACAAGAAAAATGATCAAAGCACCTGTAGTATATACTAATCATAAATACTACTCCAACTTAGTGATCAAGGAATCTAAGTATTGACATTATTTCCATGAATTCAAAAACAAGGCAATGAGAAAAAGAGATCCATATGTATTATCATAAATTCGAAAGAGCAATCTTACAACCATATGCCTTGATGTTGTATATATTTCTCCCGTGTGTCTAAGAAATCATTTTCCTTCAGTCTGATAAGCCTTCCTCTCTAGAATTACTAGCATGAATTCATGGGCACAAAGGTGTGATCTTCAATGTGTCAACAACAACTCACTAGCACATAAACTATGAACTCTATGAACTCTCTCCAGCTTAGAAACTATACAAATCAGTCTCTATTCACATTGGTATCTACCCTTCAATCTGAAACTTCAGCTCAATTTATAGAGTGATTTAGGTAGTTTCAGATCCATTAAGAGAGGGATGGGTTCCTCCTATGAAGGGATTTTAGTTCCTTGGACCAGGGGATAAGCTCCATGAGTAGAAGGAAAAATATCGAACTGGCGGGACTCTAGAGGCTTCCAGTTGGGAGAATATTCAACCAACTAGGCTTCTAGAAGTTACTTTTTTTTTTACTTGCTTTTCATGGGGGTGTACAGGTTTTAGTGGCAAATAGAGCGATGATCGTTCTGGCTAATGGAAGAAGCATCAGCACATGCACAAGAAAAGGCTATAAAAACTGTGCAGGTAATATTTTAAGTGTTTTACAGAGCTTTGCTCCAATTTCCAAGACTTGATTCAGGAACATGAGTGTTTTTTACTTCTAAGGGAACATAATATGGATGGTGATAGACCCATATTGACAGTAAATTTCATGGTGACAAAATGATGTGTAACATTATTTATCAAATTATGTTCACTCGGCATCCTCTCACGATTGAAAAAGAATGTTATATTATCAACCTCTACTCATGAGAAGAGACCAGAAATAGAAAGGTTAGAAAATTATGTCGTTCTTGTCCATGCAACCGCATAGTCAGCAACATCTATAGGAATGACAGAGGCATCCAACCAAATTGGCTCAAGTAACTCTAAAGTACAGGTACAAGAACGGGATGTAGAAGCTGTGGTTTCAGTTTCCACTACTCCTGCATCCAAGAGAAAATCAGATAGCTTAAATCCACCCAATGTGTCTCGTTTTGTGAAACCAAAGGAAAATGTTGTCGATGCTGACATGTTCTCACAACAAGTCAAACAGTTGAATAAGGATATTTGACAGAACTTGGAGGACCTAAAGCCCAAGGATTCAGGGATGTAAGCCCTGGAAATTAAGCATGCTTTTTCTGAGAAGAGGGAAGTTATGGCGATTGGTGTGGAGTTGGCAGTATTTTTGGAGTAGTCTCAAGCAATAGGCACCTCAGCTCTAAATGAGGTGATCCCCATAGGTGGACCTCGATTAATCTCTGCTACAGATTATGAGGAAAATGTCTTAAATATTACAATCGTACAGCCAAATATTGGGAAAACCCGTAGATTCTAGGCTCTAGGACCTCTTCACTAGCCATTAACCTGGGAAGGGTGTCATATATGGATGTCATTAACTTACACCAACATACAGGGGATGTTGTGGCACATAGCTTACTCGATTCCACTGCGGGAAACCATGAGATGCAAGCAATGTTTGAGAAGGTGTATGAACAATTACATGTTGTGTGTATGGCTCTGAAAACAAAGACTAACTAGATAGAGGAGTTAGAGGATATAGTTGTTTGAAAATTTTTCCAGCCCAAAGACATTGGGCCTATTAAGAAATTGTTGGAGGAAAAAGAAAAATAAATCCAAGCTCTTCAATCAATCCTTAAGATCCTTGATCATGATCCTCATGTCCTGATCCAGGATTTTGAAAGGAAAGAAGAGGTCAAATCTTGCCTCCAAGACATAGAAATAGCCTTACAACTTAAGGATGAAGAACGACATAACACTCTCAAACAACTAGAATGACTAAAGGTGGAATCTCGTGAAGAAACAAGAAATTCATCTGAAACTCTTGGAAAAATACAAAATTTTGATCGATCAAGCTATTATTTCCACCTAGGCGTCTAACATAGAAGATTCAACATTATTACATGTCAAGATAACCCAACTGGGGCAGGAACTAGAATTGGCCCAAGCAGAGATGACAAGGGCTTAATATAAAACATAACTCTTGGTAGGTTGAAAAAAAAAATATATCGAACATATTCAGGCTACCGTAAAAGACAAGCATAATGAAAATAAATCTTTGAAGGAGGTATTGCGAGTCACTGCGACAAGGAGAAAAGTACTAGTGTAGGCCAACAGAGAGATATTGAGGGAGGTTTGGCAAAATATCTCCACTGTAAAATCTTATGTGGATATCCTCTCCATTGTGAAAATGGCATGATACAAAGTGCGAGGTTAGAATCTAAGGCCATGGCTACTGCCCTTGATGAAAGGCTGAAAGATATCGACTCCCTTATCGATCTCGTCAACACTTTAGAAAATGATGTTTTGATAGGGTTAGAATTACCTCCCAAAGATCAGTGTGTCTTCTCCCTCTACATGTTAAAGGAGAAGCATATTGCTATACAAGAAATGTTGGAGTAATTTGACAAAGTAATTGAAGAGAATGAGAATGCAATCAATAATGAGAATGTGTGGCAATCCCTGTGGTAAAGTACCGCAACAGTGGACAGTGTATCGTCGAGTAGCGACATGAGAATGGCATAGTCGAGTGAATAATAGAGTCTATGTTAACCCTGGCGGAACCGAGAAAAAGGAGTGGAACCAGAGCGCAGCGGAGAACGGAACCAGGAAGGGAAGGTCTGGTGGAACCTTGCGGGAAAAGTGGTTTGGAACGAAACCACGGTGGGATTGCAAAGGCGAATTGTCCCATTCCACACCGCTTTTGGTACGGAAGTGGTATTCCCCCGACGACGAGCAATTCCATAGACCGTTGGACACGTGGCAAAGGGCCCGTTTCAAAACCACCATTTAAATTTCAATTTCGCACGTTATCCATCGACCGAAGACGCCGAGCGAAATGGCTATACACCGTCAATCTGGGCAAGGGCGATCGGATGGTGATCATTTGGAGAAGATGCGCGAGATTTAACGAAAGCGCCCGGAGGTTAAGCAAGTACGGTGTACGCATTCGTTTGATTGAAATGTGGGGCCGACAGAGTCATATATATATATGAATTGGTTTAATTATGGTTTTCGACGTATATGTCCGATGGAAAATTTATTAAAGTTTATAATGAATGTTGTGTGGTTTTAATAAATAATGGAATATGCGAACGAGAGGCATATATATTATACCTTGAGATATTACGTGTGGGTTAATATATAGTTTTCATAACCAAAGTGTTATGTTGTGTATAATGCTCAAATATGCAATGTTGAACATAAATAGTGTGGAAGCCTCGTTCTTCGGACGTAATATGAGATTGGATTAACAGATAAGTAAATCCAAAGGATGAATTAGGTTCCGAGACTGTAATTCTTTGGCTTAGAGTTATTTAACCTCCAGTCCCTGAAACAAGAACCTGCTGAGTTGCCAGAATTGTGGATGGTTGAGTGCGCTGGTTCTATTTTGACAAAAGACTTGTTGTATTGGGAGATATAAGGTTGAAAAGGTATTCATTAATCAAATTCTAGGAATTTGATGAATGAATGGAAGAAAGGATTAAGAAGACCCTTATGGAATAAAAAGATGGAATTTGGGACTGTAGAGATTGTCAGGTTGGCACACAGCTTTGGGAAATAAAATTTAGGAATGCATCCACACATAGTTTAAGTGAAACATTGAAAGTACTGGGAATGTGGGTGAAGCGGGGTACCCCTGCACCATAGTGGTATCAGAGCTAGAATTTAATTAGCTCATTGAAAAGTTTGTTTTGGAAATGCACATGTACTGAAACATAAAAGAATGGTTGATGTTAGAATCTATTTAATAGAGAAAATGCAGATTTGATTTGACATGCAGTCAAGGTCTCCAGATGATCAGAATCTGGATTTGAAGACAGAAGATTGCAGCAGGTAGATGCAGTTCATGTGAAAAGAAGAGAAAAGAAACAAGATCAGTCAGGGATCTTGAGAGGTAAGAGAGTGAGCCTGGTATTCAGCCAGAGGTTGGATAGGGAGGACAATTGTAGTGTTCTCAGGAGAAGATGAGCCTTATTTGAACTCTGGTTGGGAGATATTGTTTGCAGAATACAAAGTGCAAGAAATTGAGGAAGAAATCTCAGCAGAAGTAGATCACAAGCTTTGAGAGCAGTGATAGAAGAGTCCAGCAAGGGATTCTGAGTGCATAAAGAGTGTGGCAGAACTTGGAAGATTCCAAACTGAGGTTGGTTGACAGTGAGAAGAGGTGTTCTTGAGAAATTTGCAGAGTGAAGCCCAGAAGGTTCCAAAGAGAGGGGACCAGTACTTGCCAAAATCCGGAGCTCAGGAGAGAAGCTTGGTGAGGTGAGTTGCAGCAAGAGAGCTTGTTGTTGCAGAGGCTTAGTGTAGCTTGGGAGTGAAGAACTGCTAGAGAAGAAAATGGCTATTGAGAGCCATAGCAGGGACTGCAGTGATTGCAGAGGTTCTGAGAGAAACCACAGCATAAGAGTGTGTGAAGATGCCAAAGCAAATGGCATGAGGAAGAAGAAATCCACAGATGAAGAATTGCAGAAAGAGTTAGCTGAGATCATAAAAGAGTTTAATGAATTGAAGAGATGGATAGAAGAAAGCCAGAGAGTTGGTTGGCTCATGAAGAAGAAGATAAAGTGGCAAGGGCTACAAAGAAAGAAGGAGCAGATGATGAATGCTCGGAAGAAAAAGGAAATACTCAGGGTAATTGAGTATTTGGAGAAGGACTTGGAGACTGAAGCTTCAAGTGGGACCAAGAGTTCCAAGAGCCTTACATCTGACATATTTTGTATGATTGCAGGAACAACAGGTGAGAGAGAACAAACTGCTGATGTTGTCACCAAGGAAGAAGATGGAGCAGCTACATGTTTTGAGGATGTCCATGTACAGTTGGAGAAAGATTATGCTTTCCAACATCTTGGAAGCAGAAGAGATTTAGTTTGTGATATTGGCCAGAAGCTAGAGGTTGCACAGTTTTAGGGCCCTGAAGAAGAGACCATTGAAGAATCTCTGGAGAAAATGGAGGACTTGGGACAGTGGAAAGATTTGGTGACCAAATCACCAATTGAGACCATGAGGTCTTGTGGTTTTGCATCTGACAAGTTGTGTGTGAATGCAGGTGTTAATGAAGACATTTCACATGGTGAAAATGTGATAAATGAAGCTGACTGTTTCCAAGCCAAGTATGATGAGTATCTTTCAGAGGAAGAACAGATTGAACTACTGTAGCAGAAGGAATTCATTAATTCCTTATTTAGTAGAAGAGATTGTCTCAAAGGGGATGATGATGATGAGTTTGTCATTGATGCTGATAATGACAGGCTGCTTTTGATAATTGGTCATGTGGAGAATGATGGACAGGTAGCTAGAGTCCTTGCAGAGATGGGAAATCAAGATTTTATTCTGATGGAGATTGAGGAGATAGTGACAGCAGAAGCTAAAGAATATTGTGGTGAGATGCCAAGATTGTGGCATGAGCAGAGGATAGAACCACAGAGAGAAGGTGTTCAGATGGTAAGGACAGAGATGGTTGAAGATGATAAAGTTCCTTCTTGTGAACTGGAGCAGAGAAACATCCTTGCAGAGGATGGTACAGAAGAGAGACTAGCTGATAGTCTCAAGAAGTATTTGAAGATTTGGAATCAACATTCTGATGTGCTGATGGTAGAGAAAAGAAAGTTGGGGCAACATACTAAGGTGCGGACAGAAGAAGGAAAGGCTTTGATGCCTTGTGAATTTTGTTCTAACAAATGTTTGATGAATGCAGGTCCTGTTGGTGATGGAAAGGAGTTGACAACATGGGGCAGTCAATTGGAAAAGAAGGATAATTTTGTGGAAGACTTTAGACCATGGAATGAAGAAATTGAGATGCTGGAGAGTATGCTGAATCAGCAGGATTCCTTACAAGAGAGAAGAACTCAATTTCAGAATTGGGGGCTACAAAATGAGAAGACACAATGGGATGGAGATAGAAAATAATTGCTGATTGAATCATCAGTAGGGACCATTGGGTCTTGGGGTTTTGGAACTAAGGAAGTGGTTGTGTTGACAAGCAAGGAAGAAGACAATCCATCACTTGGAATTGTCTTAGAAGAAGAATAGCTATTGCAGAATGAGGATGAGCAGCTGAATGAAGATGGGACAACCATGTCTCATGTGCAGGAAAAGATTTTTGCTATTGATAGCAAGGATGAATTGGCTTGTTCGAATAGCCAAGAGAAGATTGAAGAGGAGACTGTATGGCAGATGTTGGGGCTGCTACAGCAGTGGAGAATCATAGTTTCACTCTGACAGGAGATGAAGGTACAGTGGCTAGAGAACTTGGTTCGACTGCTGGAATCAATCAAGAAGGAGGAAGGCCATTGCTGAAGATTGCCAAGACAGAAGAAGAAGATGCTGAACTTGAGTTGCAACATGGAGAAGATTTGTTTGGCCAAAGGAAATGGAAAGAATGTTTGTTGAAGGTATTCAGAAAAGGAGGTGAATTTCCAGAACAACAGCTTGGAGTGTTGCTGGAGAAAGTGCTGAAGCAACAAGCTGAAGTGTTGCCAGCAGAGAAGCATAAGTTTTACTATTGCAGAGAGGACATGGATGATTGGGTGGTAGTAAGCATAGGAGCTTGGGCAGCAGTAAGAAATGAAGGGATGAGAATGCAGCAAACCGAAGCAAGCATCCTGCAGTTAGAGGAAATATTAGACAAAGATATTGAATTTGTAAGGAGACTGATGCAGAAGATGCCTCAGAGGAGAACAGCAGCAAAGAAGCAGGGAATTGGCAGCAGCAAGAAAGAGACAGTCACTGACTGTGAGAGCATAGAAAATGGAAATATACAGTCCAAGGTATGGCAGCCAGGAGGAAGGCGAAGAAGAATGCTGCAACAAATGACCAGTTGCAGAACAGAGTATGGGATCCATGCAGATAAAGATAAAGCACATGATCGGGAGATCATGAATCATTTGAACCTGGGGAGTCTGATGCAGGAGCATTAGACCCGAAACAATTTTGTACATAAATAAATATTAGAAGGGGGGTATCATGTTTATTTTCCCCATGTAAATATCCATAGTTGAGTTATTTTAATTAGTTAGAAAGGAAAATATTTTAACAGCCCGTATGATTGAGGGGCACCTGAAGAGATAGTCAGTTTGGAAGTTAGTTTAATTTGTATCTATAGGAAGCTGAAGAGTCTGCGAGTCATCAAGGAATTGAATCGATTCCTTGTAGTTGTATAAATATAACCCTCCGTGATAGAGTCAAGAGGCTGCATAGACCTGCACAGGAAGGGCTATACAGGTCTGCACCTATACCTGCAGAGAGCTGCATAGGAAAGGAAGAAGGCCATCAGCTTGAAGATCTGGCCAGTCAGTAATTGTAGGTAAATTCATTGGGTAAATAAGAAGTGTTTCAGTATACTTGTGCCTCGGAGAATTAATTCATGTGTGAATGTATATCTACTTTGTTGGATAAGTTCTGTGTAATTATATGTTTGAATCCAAATGGAGAATAATCGAACCCTGTGATAGTTAAGACCCCGTGGGTTGTTTAAGAATCTGTCTATGCGATCAATAATGAGAATGTGTGGCAATCCCTGTGGTAAAGTACCGCAACAGTGGACTGTGTATCGTCAAGCAGCGACATGAGATTGGCATATTCGAGCGAATAATAGAGTCTGTGTTAACCCTGGCGAAACCGAGCAAAAGGAGTGAAACCAGAGCGCAGCGAAGAACGGAACCAGGAAGGGAAGGTCTGGTGGAACCTTGCGGGAAAAGCGGTTTGGAATGAAACCACGGTGGGATTGCAAAGGAGAATTGTCCCATTCCGCACCGCTTTTGGTACGGAAGTGGTATTCCCCCGACGACGAGCAATTCCATAGACCGTTGGACACGTGGCAAAGGGCCCGTTTCAAAACCACCGTTTAAAATGAAATATCGCGCGTTATCCATCGACTGAAGACGCCGAGTGAAATGGCTATACACCGTCAATCTGGGCAAGGGCGATCGGACGGTGGTCATTTGGAGAAGATGCGCGAGATTTAATGAAAGCGCCCGGAGGTTAAGCAAGTACGGTGTACGCGTTCGTTTGATTGAACCGTGGGGCCGACAGAGTCATATATATATATGAATTGGTTTAATTATGGTTTTCGACGTATATGTCCGATGGAAGATATATTAAAGTTTATAATGAATGTTGTGTGGTTTTAATAAATAATGGAATATGCGAACGAGAGGCATATATATTATACATTGAGATATTACGTGTGGGTTAATATATAGTTTTCATAACCAAAATGTTATGTTGTGTATAATGCTCAAATATGCAATGTTGAACATAAATAGTGTGGAAGCCTCGTTCTTCGGACGTAATATGAGATTGGATTAACGGATAAGTAAATCCAAAGGATGAATTAGGTTTCGAGACTATAATTCTTTGGCTTGGAGTTATTTAACCTCCAATCCCGGAAACAAGAACCTGCCGAGTTGCCAGAATTGTGGATGGTTGAGTGCGCTGGTTCTATTTTGACAAAAGACTTGTTGTATTGGGAGATATAAGGTTGAAAAGGTATTCATTAATCAAATTCTAGGAATTTGATGAATGAATGGAAGAAAGGATTAAGAAGACCCTTATGGAATAAAAAGATGGAATTTGGGAGTGCAGAGATTGTCAGGTTGGCACACAGCTTTGGGAAATAAAATTTAGGAATGCATCCACACACAGTTTAAGTGAAACATTGAAAGTACTTGGAATGTTAGATCAAGAGAATCTGGATATATATATGCATCTTGTATATAATTTCTACATGGTATTAGAGCAGTGTTAATTCTTGAATATTGCAATTGTGAAGAATTGTTGAGTTTGTGCTAGTGGACAATTCGAATTTGCTACAGAAAATTCTTGGTTCAGAAGTTGAGTATATATTGAAATGTATTTCAATGGGTTGCGATTGGAGTATGCCCTTGATGGGAGCTCAACTTACATAGCCTGGAAGGATAGGATGGAGGCGGTGCTGGAGGATAATGGACGGAAGGATTTCATCGATAGCGATGTTCAGTAAGCCGAGATCTAGCGATGCTGCATTACTTGACGCATGGCAAAAGAAGATAGCAAAGATAAGAAGAATTCTGTTGGAAGGTGTGAAGGACCATATTGTGTCAAGCCTTCATGGGAAAGCCACTCCATTCTTAATGTGGAATGCTTTGAAATATTTGTTCCAAAGCAGCAATGACTAGAGGAATTTGGTGTTGAAAGACAAGCTCAGAAAAATAAAAATGGAGAAGGGCGACAATATTCCAAAATATCTCACGAAGTTTGTCCATTGTAGAGATGAAATGGGAAGTGTGGAGATTACTGTTGATGATGAAGAATTGGTGAGCTTGGCTCTCCTTGGGCTTCTGAAGAGTTGGCATAGCTACGAAGACTCTGTCAATGGACGGGAGAAACTGCCGGGATGGGAGCTACTTTGGTCGGATCTTGTGTAGGAGGAGATAAGGCGAGGTACTAGGGATGGCTCTTCATCGAAGAATGAAGATGAAGAGAATTGCGCTTTGGCTGCCAAAGCAAGGAAAGGGAAGGGGAAGAAATTTCCTTCAAAATCCGAAGCTAAAGGCAAGAAGCAGGATTTGTCCAAGGTGAAGTGTTTTCACTATCACGAACATGGGCATTTCGTCACTAACTGCCCACAGAAGAAGAAGAACAAGAAAGCTGCTGGAGCTGCAGCTAGAGAGGCCTTAGCCTCACATTTTGAACTTGATTTCTCTTTAATTGCATGCTTGGTTTCAAGCTATATGGGATCGGTGTGGTATCTTGATAGTGGTGCGTCTTTCCATATGACGGGAGACAAGGAGTTGTTTAGTGACTTGGAGGAGAAGGACCTCTAGATGCATATAGAGATGGGCGACGATGGTTGATACAGTGTGACCAGCATTGGGACCATTACCTTTGAGAGGGTGTCTGGTAATCCATTCTTGTTGAAGGATGTTATGCATGTTTCAGGTCTGAAGAAGAACTTGGTCTCGGTCGCAATGTTGGAAGACAAAGGTTATGATGTTGTTTTCAGTTAGGGAAAATCATTACTTCGATATAAAAAAAAAGGTCAAACCAAGAGGATAGGGATTCGAGTTAAGAATCTCTACAAGTTGGAGGTAGATGGTTTCCCTGCAATGGTGGGCGAAGCAGAAGAAGTGGTGAGCCAGGATGAGGGCGAATTATGGCATAGGAGATTGGGCCTTTTTCACCATGGCACTTTGAAGAATTTTTTTAGATTTCTACTAGACTTCCCAAGGGTACTCTTGCGTAGTCAAATCAGTGCAAGGGATGTACTATGTGTAATTTTGTGAAGACCACCTTTCATGAGAAGGAGAACCGTGCTTTGGTGATCCTAGAGAGAATTTATACATATGTGTGTGGACCTTTCTCGGTTGCTTCAACAACAAAACACAGGTATTATGTTATATTTTTTAATGAATATTCTCGTAGATGCTGGATCTTCTTCATGCAGAAGAAGAGCGAAACATTCTCAAAGTTTTGTGAGTTTAAATCATTGGTGGAGAAGGAGTTGGGGAAGCAAGTGAAAGCTCTACGGAGTGATAATGGTGGTGAATACATCCCAGGCGAATTTAAAGACTTCTATAGCAAAGACGGAATTCAAAGAGAACTCTGATAGCGCCTCATAACCCACAACAGAATGGGGTTGCGGAGAGGAAGAATAGAATGATCGTGGGTGTTGCACGAGCTATGCTTGAGAGGGAGCGAGACTTGCATGTAGTGGAGGAACTTCCTGTTCTAAAAGATGAACCTCCAGATGTGGATCAGCCACAGGAGGAAGTTCATGGAGTGGAAGATTCCACTCATGTAGAACCAAACATCAGGTAAGGCAGAAAGCATACCACAGAAGCTGAAAGACTGAAGCTTGATGCGGCACAGAATGTAGGAGTCCGTACATCACAGCACAGACAGAGACATTCACTTGACTGATTTACTGGATACATGGCTCTTATGAGCAAGTGTATTGTGACAGAGCCATATTATTTTGAAGAAGCAGTTCAGGAGCCCACATGGGTAGATGCCATGGTGGAGGAGTATGACTCCATTGTCAAAAACAGTGCTTGGGAGATTGTTCCAAGGCCAGTGGGTAAATCAGTTGTAGGATCAAGATGGATATAAAAGGTAAAGCAAGCTGCTGATGGGAGCGTCGAGAAGTATAAGGCAAGATTTTTTGCTTGGGGCTTCTAAAGATCAAGGGGATTGATTATGAAGAAGCCTTTGGGCCTGTCGCACGGTATTCTTCCATAAGGACCATCCTTTCTCTCTCAACGTAGATGGGTTGGCACATTCATCAGATGGATGTGAAGACTGCGTTCCTTAATGGGATCATTGAGGAAGAGGTGTACATTGAGCAGCCTGAAGGATTTGAGATCTACAACGGTGAGTCACATGTGTACAGGCTCAAAAGAGTGCTTTATGGGCTAAAGCAAGCATCACGTGCTTGGTACACACGGATCGACAGCTATTTCACTGGACTTCGGATGCAAACCTGTACCAAATTGTGGTGGAGGGTAAGATTTTAATCATTTTTCTTTATGTTGATGATTTAATACTAATGGGTGATGAGCAGTTGATACACTCATGCAAGGCAGATCTTGCAAAGGAGTTTGAGATGAAGGATTTGGGCCTCCTTCATCTTGGATTGGAAATATGGCAGCGGGAAGGTGAACTGTTTGTGTCTCAACGCAAGTATTCTTGGGAGATACTGGAGAAGTTTCACATGCAAGGCTGCAAGCCTATCGACACTCCTCTTCCAGGAAATTGGAGGAAAGAGGATGCTACATCGGCAGAGGTAGTGGATGCCATTATTTATCGACAGTTGGTGGGTTTGCTCATGTATTTAGTTAATACAATACCGAACATATGCTATGCGGTGAACCAACTTTCAAAAGCGATGGTTAAGCCTACCAAGCTCTTTTAGAAGGCAGGCAAGCATGTCCTGAGATATCTCAGGGGCACATATGAGTATGGTTTATGGTATAGACAGATGGATGAGGTGAAGTTACATGGCTTCACGGATGCAGATTGGGAAGGCAGCCCAATGAACAGAAAGAGCACATCAGGAGGTATTTTCAGTATCAGATCTACGACAGTTTCTTGGTACAGCAGGAAAGAAAGATATGTGGCACTCAGTTCAGTGGAAGCAGAATACATGGCAGCAAGTCAAGTTGCATCTGAGGCTATCTGGATGAGGAAGATCCTAGTTGGTTTGTTTGGTTCACATTTAGATCCTACAGTGATACATTGTGAAAATCAGAGTTGCATTAAACTCTCGATTAATCCTATGTTTCATGATAGATCTAAACATATTGATATCCGGTATCATCATATCAGAGATTGTGTGTAGCGGAAGATCATGTTGCTTCAGTACATTCCTACGGAGGATCAGGATGCAGATATTCTGACGAGGGCGCTCACCAGGAGCAAATTCGAATACCATAGAGGCAGGATCGAGGTGAAGGATAATCCATATCTTGTTGAGAGGGAGTGTTGAGATTCAACAAGATGATGAGCTTAGTGAAAAGAGTCGCCTTCACTAAGTGGGCCCGTAGGCTATTTTTGGCGCAAGTCTATTTTTAGACTATGTCTATTTTTAGACATGGTGATCATATTTTAGAAGTTGTAGGATGCTATTTTTGGATGGTTGGTCAAGTTGGAATAATAGATGAAATTCTATTTTTAGAATATGGGGTGAATTCTATTTATAGATTTTCGATCTAAAGATAGAAGTGTCGATTATTATTAGCTCTTAATAATAATCCGAAAATAAACAACAACTTATTCTCTTGGAGCACTTAATTTCAGTGTACAGATTTGTCAAATCAGTGGGTTGAAGGAATTACACAATTCCTAGGGTTTACTGGTTGTTCATGCATGGAGGAATCAGTTAGAACTGAAGTGGAAAAGTTAGGACAGAGTTTGAAGAGTATTTCATGGAGTTTTTATTCAGTTTAACTCAGTTAATGGAGTTAAACTCAGTTGAGCTAGTTTTATCTAGTCTAACTGAATGATACACTAGTGAGAGTGGAGTGAATTAATTAGTTAAATAATTCACAAATAATAACTCATTAATCAACTGAACAATACATCAGTTAACTATAGTGCATGTCAGTTCCAGTGGAGACCCAGTAGAGAGATAGGTGAAAGGGAAATATGGACTATCTGTTGTGACTATAGTGATGCATTGATTGCATCACACACACATTGGAGTTTCCAATGAGGATTGCACAGTCAAGGCAAGGGTAATTCGAATTCATTCAGAGCTATTCTTCAGTAGGGATTATGTAGTGAAGGCAAGCTAGCAGGTGGCAAGAAATCAATGCATGGATTTGCAGATTTCTTTTGATTAGTGTGTGACGATTGATTGTACTGAGAGCTTGATGTACTAAGATTTGTATGAGATTGTTACATGATATCCATGATACATAATATATGATATTGGGGTTTTTAGCTTCAGGCTTTCTTGTTAAAAAACTATTTTATGCGCGATTTATTTTATTTTCTTCATGTGTTTGCAATTGAATGTTTAATTTCTGCAAAATATTAACAGTGGAAGGATTCTCTATTTAGCAAGAAGATAAATATTGTTAGATCAGGATAATTTGGATATATACATGCATCTTGTATATAATTTCTACAGTCGTTACAGGTTTCCTGGACACACCAAGAACTTCGTCAGAATTGGGAAGTCTTAGCACAATAAGATGAGTGAGAACAGCCAAACCCCAATGTCCTTGGATGATGACAACCTCAAAGAATCTGAGCCTGCAACAAAAGTGCACATCCGTCACTACCCAGTTTCTCTCTTAAACACGCGTTGTATTTTTCATATCAACTTAAATATAGGTAAATTTGTAAATTTGTATAGTTAAATATTTTCTTTATTTTTATTCTGACTTCTTTCCAACTTGAATATTCCTCGGAGATTGAATAGATCAATGTTTGAGGTCAGTCACTCTCCTTTAGAGGACCTTGAGATACTAGTTACCATAACAAATAGAAGGATAAACCTCAACAAGTTTAGGCATAAACACTTGTTGTCTCCTAACCCTAGGATATCTAAATCCTTCATCTCTCTCCGATCAAATCCTAGAGTCATATCTTCATCATCATCCCCTCAGTCCAACAGGACATATTTCCCTCTCGCATCTACACCTTCAAATATTCCACCGCCCTCTCTGCACTAGTCTTTACCTCTTTCCCCTCCTTCTCAGCCATCTTTTCCACCCATGAATTCTTGGGTGAATGATCGTTATCATCCCCTCAATTTGTAGTGGGATCTACATGATTTTCCACTAAAGTATGGAAAAAATATTCCCAGGTTCGATAATGAGGGAGATCGAATCACTGAAGAGCATGTAGTCAAATTCAGGACTACAGTGAGAACCTAGGAGATGACTATGATGATAGTTGCATGAGATTGTTTGTGAAAACACTGTAGAAATTATACGAAAAATATGTATATCATGGATTCAATCCGATCTAACAATGTACTAAAGTTCGATATTGAATCACTTCTACAAATCAATTGTGGAAATTAATCACAATTTCCAATCACATGAAGGAAGAATCAATCAAACCACAACACATATAATTCTCGGGGAAAGCTTGCGGCTCAAAACCCCACTATCTTCTATTGTATATTTAGAATGGATACATGAAACAATTACAATACAACTCTTCTCACAAGAGGCTCTTGTACTCAGCTAGTTGTATCACACTGTCCTAGACAAAACTGGCCTACACTTAGCCAATTCTCAACCTCTAAACAACCAGCCTTGCTTACGCAATTCCGAATGAACGCAATCCCTATTCTTTAGGAATTTTGGCCTTCCTAAACTACACAAGGATCATGAGAAATCCAATGAGTGTTTGGTTGCATGGGTGCAACCCAATAATCCTACAACTGATAGCTAACATCCCTTTCACCTAGATCTCAACTGGGTCTCCACTAGAACTTACATGCATGCAGCTAATAATAGTAAATCATCAGTTGCATGTTAGATCACTGATTGTGAATTAAATAATATTTAATTCACTTGATCTCTCACTAGTGCAACAAATAGTTACAACTAGCACAACTGACTTTAACTCACTTAACCGAGTTAACTGATTACACATGCATTAAAATAATGCACCAACTACACTTCAAACTCTGTTACAACTAGAATTACTCTGCATGCCTCACCAACTACCCTCAAATCAAAATTCATGAGCTAATTGAGTTTATCACACTCATTTAACTATTACAAGTGATTATGAGATAAGATTACATTTTATTTTCCATTTTAATTAATGGAAAATTAAAATAGACATGCACCAAATTTAGCCCACACCAGTGTAGGTGCTGCTTGGACCTTCTGGTCCCACACTAGTGTAGGTGTTGAAATTTCTTATTGGAATTCAACACTCCCTCTCAACAAGAAAGGGATTATCCTTCACCTCGATCCTGCCTCTATGGTATTTGAATTTCTCCTCGTGAGCGCCTTTGTCAGAATATCTGCATCTTGATCTTCCGTGGGAATGTACTGAAGTAACATTATGTGTATCTACACACAATCTATGAGATGGTGGTATCAGATGTCTATGTGCTTGGACCTATCATGAAACATAGATTAACCAAGAGTTTAATGCAACTTTGGTTATCACAATGTATCACTGTCGGATCCATCTGAGAACCAAACATACCAACCAGGAGATTTCTCATCCAGAAGGCCTCACATGCAGCTTGATTTGATGCCATGTGCTCTACCTCCACTAAATTGAGTGCCATAGATTGTTGCTTCCTGTTGTACCAAGAAACTATTGTCGACCCTATGCTGAAGATCCCTCCTGATGTTCTCTTTCTGTCTGATGGAATGCCTGCCTAATCTACATCCGTGAAGCCTTGAAGCTTCACTCCCTCTGTCTGTCTGTACCATAATCCATAATATGTAGTTCCCCTAAGGTATCTCAAGACATGCTTCCCCACCTTCCAAAAGATATTGGTAGGCTTAATCATAGCTTGACTCAGTTGGTTAACTACGTTGCAAATGTCTAGTCTGGTGTTCACCAAGTACATCAGTGAACCTACTAACTTCCTGTAGACAATAGCATCTATTACTTCTCCAGAAGTAGCATCCTCTTTCCTCCAATTTCCTAGAAGAGGAGTTTCCATGGGTTTATGACTCTCCATGTGAAACTTACCCAGTATCCCTTTGGCATACTTTCCTTGAGAATAAAAAATTTCACCATCCTGGAGCCATATTTCCAAACCAATGAAATAACGAAGGAGTCCCATGTCCTTCATTTCGAACTCCCTTGCAATATCCTCCTTGCATGAGTGTATTAGCTACTCATCATGAGTCAAAATTAGATCATCAACATAAAGTACAATAATCAAGAGATTACCCTCAACCAAAATCTAGTATAGGTTTGCATCATCGTCACTTTTGGTGAAGCCCAATCCATTGAAATAGTTGTCAATACGAGTGTACCAAGCATGAAGTGCTTGCTTCAGCCCATACAATGCTCTCTTGAGTTGACACACATGTGACTCACTGTCAGAGATCTCGAAACCTTCTGGATACTCTATGTACACTTCTTCCTCAATAACTCCATTGAGAAACACAATTTTCGCATTCATCTGATGAATGCACCACCCCATCTGCACTGACAGATAAAGGATAGATCTAATGGAAGAGTACCTCGCGGGTGTGAAAGTCTCATCATAGTCGATCCCCTCAATCTGTGAGGATCCTAGGGCCACAAATATGGCCATGTACTTCTCCACACTCCCATCAGCAGCGTGCGTTACCTTGTAGATCCATCTAGATCCAACCACTGATTTACCAACTGGTCTTGGGACAATCTCCCATGCACTGTTCTTGAAAATGGAGTCATACTCCACCATTGCATCAACCCAAATTGTTTGTTGCACCGCCTCCTGAAATGAAGATGGTTCTGTCACAATACACTTGGAGACTATCTCTGTCTGCTCAGTGAAGTAGGGGCTCCTACATTCTCTGCTGCATCAAGTCTCAATCTATCAACTTTCGTCGTGCACCTCCATTTCTGGTGGATGGCTTTGCATAGGTGTTTCCTGCCACTCCATGATCCTCCCCATGTGGTTGCTCCACATATTGAGGCTCATCCTTTGGAACCAAGAGTTCCTCCTCTGCATGCAAATCCAGCTCCCTCTCAAGGTACAATCACATTGATTTCTCCTCATCAAATTTTATATCCCATCGCAAAACAATCATTCTGTTGTTTGGAAAATATACCCGATAGTTGTGGGGAGTTTCAGTGTACCACACAAAAATCCCAATCTCAGTTGTTGCACAATTTCGAACCCCTTTTAGCAGTTGGAAAACTTCATAGGTGTGGAAAATAGAGAGAAAATTTCTACTGTTATGCTTGAGAGATACATTCTTCTTCTTCACTATCCTTCTTCTCCTTCATTCTTGAAATTTTTACATTTTCTCAGCCCAAAAATTGCAGATTGAATTTGTCGAGTGTGTGACAAATGAGATCAATTTGTTTCCTTTATATAGTGATTGTGTTGCCCAATTTTAGGCTGACTTTTCCAGTTTTAAGGCTGAATTGGTGGAAGAGGCATAAAATACTTATTTTAATATAAAAAAAAGTATTTATTGACAAATAATTTCCAAGAAGAGTTTCTTACAATATGACATGGACAAGGAAACTTGACACAAACCTTATAAGCCGTCAATGGAGGATTTGACCTAAAAATAATTGACCCAAGCATGAAATCCATGCTTTAATAAGTCAATTTTAATAATAATAAAATTTCATTTTATTTCTTTTGACAAATACATTATATTGTGACTTAAATACATTTATGAAGAAAAAACCTAGTCACATTCTTCAACAACTCTCTCTCTCTCTCTCCCTCTCTCTCTCTCTATCATTCTCTCTATCCCTCCATCACTCCCTCAGTCCTTTCTTCACAAAAAGCCCCTTCAAAATATCTCTCTCTCTCCAACTCTATTTCTATATCCCTCCCTCTACTATTCTCTATCTGTCTCTTTGTCACTCTTTTTCCCTCAATCCCTCACCCTCTCCTATTCTCTTCCCCCCCTCCCCTCATCATCTCTATCTCTCACTCTTCCTCTCTATTCCACCTCTACTCTCTCTTTCTCTCTCCCTCGACACTTTCACTCACTCCCCCCCTCTCTCTCTTCCCTCTCCCCCCTCCTCTCTCTCTCACAAATTCCCCTTTTCACAACAATCCCCCTCCAACTTTGTCTCTCTCTTCCTCCTTGTATATTACACAACTATCTCTCTCCATCTCCCTTCCCCACCAATTTTATGGATAAATCCCTCTTGCGGACAAGAGCGATCTCCCTAGAATCCCAACAGATAGCTAGAAACAAAAAACCATCTGAATATATCTTTCCCTAAAGTATTAGCATTCAGATTATCAAAACTTGGAAAAAAGAGGATATTACTCTCACCTTTCAACAAGATGTTTGATGTAGACCTTGCCTTTTGTCCTGAAGAAGTCCTTCAATGCTGAGAAGAACCTGCAATCATAGACATGCAAAGAATAAAAAACACCTGTAGTATATAATAATCCAAATACCAGTTTAACTTAATGATCAAGGAGATTAAGAATAGTCATTGTTTTAATGAATATAAAAACAACACAATGAGAAAAAGTATCCATATGTATTATCAAGAATATAAAGAGAAATATTACAACAGATCCTTGAGGTTGTGCATATTTCTCCCGTATGCCTTTACAATATTCCTCCTTGATTTGACAAGCTTTCAAATCTAGAATGACCAACATAAGATTATCTTTAGTAAACCCTTATGACCGCCCTAACCCTGAAGTTTCAGCTCAAATTATAGGAGAAATTGAGGAGGTTTCAGATCCACCAATAGAGGGATGAGATCCTCTAATGAAGGGAGTGACGGTTCCTTGATCCAAGGGGATAAGTTCCATTATTGGAGGGATATAGCTCAAATTGGCATGACTTAAGAGGATTTTAGTTGGAAGAATATGCAACCAACTATACTTTTAGAAGTTAATTTTTTCTTTTAATTTATTTTAAATGGGGTGTGCAGGTTTTATCGAAAAAAGAGCACAGATGTCCGCAGGTAAGGTTATGAATATCTGCGCATGCACAGGAAGTGATCACAAAAAGCACACATGCAATCTTTATGAGTATTTAAAAGCTTTTTTTCCTAGTTCCCAAGACTTGGTTAAGGAATATAAGTGTTTTGAATTCTAAGGAAGCATGAGCATGGATGGTTATAGATAAATATTGATGGTCAAATGTCATGGTAACAAAATGACGTGTAACAGATTGCCCCTTAAAGTGCGAAGTCTGAGAAATTTTTTCAAGAGAGTGAAGTGCTTTATCATCCCAAGCATTGGATCAGAGACATCAGTTGAAAACCTATAAGAAACAGTCAATGCAAATATATAATCATCACTGAGGTAGGAATTCCAATACTTAGAGAAAAACTAATTATATATTCTCGTACAAAAGTGACCTGAATTACATCAATAGTAGGCATAGTATGGACACAACCATCTGTAACTTATGAATTAGTATACTGAATCATGAATACATAACTCCTCACAAACTAGATTATTGAAACTAGATCCATGGTATTGATTTCCGCTTCTTGCACTAGTACGAATCTAACCATGCGATTGATTGTTTAGAAGTCGAACATGGTAGAAACCACTTTATTACCAGTCAATGATGAAAACTATTAACAAGTGTGAGAGAAACCACCAGTAATGAAAATGTCTCTCAAAGTACCTCAATACAATCTATGAAATGTGAATGAATGATTTGCAGTCGAACACTCATAGATTCATTCGATCGAAGGCCAATGATGAAAAATTGTCATCGAAGGTGGGAAACCTACCATTAAGGCATGCAGATTTAAAGGTGTTGATAGGATTTCTAGATCAACTTCCTACATAAAGAGATGAAGTTGATAGGAAGTGATTTGTCACAGGAGGGCCTACGACATGAAACCATTATGTCAAGTTTTGAAGAAATATTTTTTAAGGATTAACTCAGGGATGGTCAATGCGAATGGAGACAAATATTTGCAATTAATAAGGAATTGAAGTTGAAATTTCTCTTGAACACATAATGACACTGTAAATGACTTGGAAACATTTGAATTAAAGATAATACCCAAAACCAATTGAATACTTTCAATGAGGTTTGATTAACTGTAAGATAAAAGGATTACCCAACCCAGACATGAGTGCAAAAAAGTGTCTTTTCAAGAGAGACATGTTGATTTTGAAACAAGTATATAAAAAATGGATTCTTTTTCTCAAATTCCCCCCCATCAATACTGGCAAGTATCTCTTTATTTTTGTCAAGATTGAGGAGGATAAAATTTGCTTGTTGTGTAAGCTCATCCTTTGGATGAGTCCATCTCAGTAATTTTAATGAACCCTAAGAAGGAGTGGTTTGATCCCATTATAATTGATGGGTCCTGCACTTTTTAATTTTAACGAGTCCAACATAGGATTAATTCAGTGTTTTTCAGTTTAGGGAGTCAGAAGAAAAACATAAGTAAAATCCATAGTGTTCTTTTTCATAAGTTTATTCTCTCAAACCCAAAAAAGGATAAAATAATGTAGGAGAGAACTCTATTGACCATGCTTAGTCAACATATACCTTTTTCGTAATTAGTCTAGTTCAGTCCGGAAAAGAGGTAAAATTATACTGAGTAGATGAATGTTCATTTATTTTAATGAGTTCAAATAGTAAAGTGCTCGGAAATATTTTCATGTTTAGAGAGTCTAAAAAGGGATTAAAAGAGGACTCCATGGTTTCAATTTTTCGTATTTTTTGAGGGTCTAAAAAAGTGATAAAAGTTTACTCTATCGTCAAAATGATTCATTTTTAAGCACAACGTGTTCTCTGCACAAAAAATTCAAAAATTATAATAATCTATTCTCAATTATGGTAAAAATATTTAAAATTTGAACTTCTAAAGGTTAAAATAAATAACGTAATATTATTTTATTAATAAAAACCTATAAAAGTTTGAAAACAAGTCATTTTTACAATTTGATTTCAAGAGCAGTAAAAAAGAGTTTTTACCATAGATTTTATAAAGTTGATATCGGGAGGACCGACAAACCATTTCACGAACCGTTAGTTCCAGGTATTTAATCCCTACATTATCTTGCATTATATCTATTTTCTTTTGTATTTTAGGCATCTATATTATTTTTTTGGAGATTTTTTTTTTTTTTTAAATTGCCCTCGGGGGTGCGCTGGTTTTCTTTATCGAACCTGCACACCTCGATAATTTTTAACACAAAAAATTATCATGCCGCCGCGGTTTTTATATTTATATCGTGCGCAAAAATTAACTATCTATAAGGGAAAATCACGTAGGCTTCGTGGGGTTTTCAAAAAATGGTTTTCTTTCCATCAAAATTGCTCTAAGTTCTGCCAGAAGATTCCTAATTCTTTTTAAGGATTGTTTGTTGGAAATTTGAAACAACCATGCTTGAGTGGAGAGAATGCGAGCATGAATCACATGATAATGATGCCATTGATAGCTCAATAATGCTTCAGGTGTTAAATAATTTTTTTCTATACAAATTTTTGTCTATACAAGGTATGAAGGCCCAAGTAGAGCTAATGACCTAGTTGGTAAATGCTTGGGATGTTGAAGAACAATGTTGTATCATTTTGGATCATAGGCTCATCATTGATGCAGAGGATATTTATTTCCTCACTGGTTTGTCCCAAAGGGGAAGAGACATATCTTGGTTTGGCACACGACCAGGAGGTTTACCCACTGCTTCCTATATGGTGTAATATTGCACTCAGGATTCTGAATTGAAATATGGTTAGATCGATATAAATACTATCAAATGACTTGATCTAAAAATTATTGCCTTCATAGTCACTATATTATGTGGTAGCATAGCTCCTCATGTGGCCACTAAAGCACAGATCCAAACAGATGTTGAGTGTTATGAGGGAATAATATTCAACTGGTGCAAAGGAGTACTAGTCAATATGAATGGATAGCTCTCGCAGGAAAAGAATGGTAAGTTGAAGAATTTCGGCTATGGTGCCATTCTGATATCTTTTTCCTTAGAGAGAATCCCACTCCTTGTATCATAACAACAATTATTGGATCCTACGGGACTGAGATATCCTTGCATGTTGCAATGGGTTTTGTTGACGGCTCGCCATGGCGGCGATGTCATTCGTGTTGTCTGGTATACACCTCAGTTTTTCGTATGGCTGAGAAGCCAGATATTCATGATTTAGGACTTCCCCTATGCAGGGGTGGATTTCAGGGGTGACATTGACATAACACTCCCAGCCAGAGCATAGTGGGATGTGTTAGGTAAAAATTCTCATTTTGAGTTTTTATATTTTATAATTTTTATTTAATTTTTTATCATCCAATACTCATAATAAAAAACATTGTAACATATATTTTGGCCCATTACAACTAGTATTGCTTCATCGTTTTGATAGACGAGGAGCACAACCTATAGCAGTAGCTCCACCATAGACTGATGCAGTCGATGCCCTCATAGAGTTGGAACACAATTTGGAGAGGTTGACCATAGATATCCCAGAGAGTGGGACAGATTATTTTCCTCTTCGATACCAGAGGAATGTGAATGGGTTTCCTGGTCCATTTAGGCGATACATGCGTAGAGTGGCGCATGATATACTCTGCTATCATGAGCATCATCATGGATAGTTGATGTTCGTTTTAGACAATTTTTTTAATTTTTTGCATAAGTACATTTAGATGATAAGGTGTTTGAGACCTATGATCATAGATGATGTATATTTTTTGACACACTATGATAAACAACTATTTTTACTAATGATTATTACTACTTTTGGTCTTTGAGTATCTTGTTCAATATGGATTGAATATTGTTTTGATTTACGTTCAACGTTGCAAATGTCTATTTAAAACTTGATTAGCCAATGCATTAGCTAATGTGTTTAAATTTCTTGAAATGTGTTGATATTCAATGTAATCAAATTGTCTTTCTAAGAGATGAACCCTTAAAAAAAACCTTAACAATAATGGATTTTTGATTGCATAAACATCGTTTAAATGTAATACTGTGAGTTCTGAACATAACCTAACAATCAAACTCCAAATTCAAAATGCAATGGCATCAAATAATAGCTCAATGAATGCACTATATTATGCAATATTGTTCATCGTTTGACAGAGGCAAACCCCATGAATAGAGACTAAATCATCAGTGGGTGAATAGATAACCCAAGCAGTGGAAGATAGATTCTGTGTACTACGACAAGCGCCGTCAGCAACCAATGTAAGTCTGAGGGAATTTATACATTTGAAATATCAAGAGTAATCAAGATAAGCAGAAAAAGTAGTAAAAACTCTCCAAGAAAAATAACTAATCGAAGGCACACTTTTCCTAAAAATGTAACTAATGTACAATGAATATCTCCATAAGATAAATAATGCATAATATCTCTTCAGATAAAGACCATTTCTAGGCTTATCTAAAGAGACACAGTCATAATTAAATAATTCATAGGCCCCTTTTGCAAGCACACACTTAACTATGTAAGGGCCATGCCACATTGATTCAAATTTACGAGCGCCTAGCTTATTGTGAGCTTGATCGTATACTAAGACTAGATCACATTTTGAATAGAAACGAGGGTTAACACTTGGATCATATTGTGCCTTAAAAAAAAATTTATGAGCTTCAACAACTAATGCAATGGTGCGACGAGTCTCATCTAACTGTGCTAAGTATATGAAGCACTCTTCCTCTTCAGAAGTAGCTGGCAATAACTCAATGGTTAGTTTTAACAACGGAATTTCACATTCAATGGGTAGAAAAACTTCCAAACCGTAAACGAGTTGAAAAGGATGTATGGTATGCCCACAATGTGGAAAAAAGCATTGTGTGCAAATTTTATTTGTGACTTCCTACAATCTGTTTAATCATATTTGTTAAAACTTTATTTACAGCCTCAACCTGGGCATTGGCCTATGGGTAATACGGTATGGAATTATCATGGCATAGGCCGAGCTGAGCGGAAAGTTCATTCATAATAATGTTTTGAAAGTGTCTACCATGATCCCTATGGATGACTTGCGGGACACCGAACCTAGCAATCACATGATTAAATATGAAAATAGCCGCAGTTTTGCCATCATCCTTGAATGTAGGCATCGCCTCATCCCATTTGGTAAAATAATCTACAACGAGAATAATATAACGATGCCCCTCGACCGAGTGAGGGTTACATGTAACAAAATCGATGCCCCATTTTGAAAATGGAACGACAAATATGATTGGGTGAAGAAGAGAGGGAGGTGCACACATATTTCGATAAAAAATATAACAATTGTGACATTTTCTAATCGCAAGGATACAATATTTGAAGAGTGACGACCATAAATAGCCAGCGCACAATATCTTTTGGGTTGTGGAAAACCCAGAAATATGACCACCACATGCTCCAGAATGGTAGTCATTTAAAACCATTTTGGCTTCTTCATGAGCTAAAAAACGTCGAAAGACAAAATCGGCACCATGACGGTAAAGAGTGTCGACAATAATATTGTATTGTTGAGACTGGTATCGAATCCTATGTTGATCAAAGCATGAAAGTTCAGGGTGAAAGGTTTGAGTTTCAATATATACAATGATATATCCATACCAAGGATCGAATGTGCTGATTAGAAACAGAGATTCATCGGGAAGATGGTCTTTTAGCACAGTTTCTGATTCAGTGTGGGGAAAGTCACACATAAGTTCAAAAAATGCTAGTGATTTCTTCGATTTGGATTTTTCAAATTCCAAATCGAACTCTTGTAGGATAACTATCCACTTTGAGTATTTTCCCCTGAGAAATTGTTTCGTCAAAATGTATATCATAGGGTTGAATTTAGATATCACAGTTGTTTTGCATAATAGTATGTAGTGACGAAATATTTGGACAGATTAAACGGTTGCCAAGGCCAATTTCTCCACATGCGTATACTTTATCTCAGTTGGTGTAAGGTTCCGACTTAAGTAATAAATCACATGTTGAAAGTTGGACTCATCCTCTTGAACAAAGACCATTCCAATGGTGGAATCAGATACAACTAAATACAAAAAGTAATATCAGTGATAATAAGGTGGACACAACAATGGTGCTAGCTCAGCACGTGTTTAAGTGCATCGAAGGATTTATCGAAAATCTTGTTCCAAATAAAAGGAAAATCCTATTTTAATAACTGATTGAAACCTTTAGTTAACTCCACATATTTAGGGATAAAATGATGTCGAAAGTTTGCTTTCCCTTGCAAAATCTAGAGTTGGCGAAGAGTAGAAAGAGGAGGTAAATTGACAGTGGCCTCAACCTTCACAGGGTTGGCACGAATGCCTTCTTTAGAAAAAATGAAACCAAGCAATCGTCCTGATTGTACACAAAATACACATTTGTGTGGATTCAAACGAAATTGTAAAGCCTACATCACATAAAAATGGCACGTAAATGTGTAGGATGATCTTGCCTGCACATAAAATGAGCATGTAAGTCATTCAAGTAGGGTTGCACAATATGTTTGATGTCGTGAAATGTGAAAGACATGGCTCGTTGAAAAGTGGCGCCAACATTTTTCAATCCAAAAGGTAATTTACAATATGAAAAGCCCCCCATGGATATATAAATTTTCTTTTAGGCTGATCAGTAAGGAGTATTTTTATTTGATTGTATCCAGAAAATCCATCCATAAATTAAAATATTTCATTTATGGCATAATCATCAACAATTTAATCGATCTAAGGGTTGGGATAATTGTCTTCTGGACAAGCTTTATTAATTCCCTTATAATAAACACATAATATAATAGTTCCTTGTTTCTTGGTCACTAGAACTATGTTAGATACCCAATCCATCAATGGAATAGGATAAATGAACCCTGCGCGAAGTAGTATCTCAACTTCAGCTTTACTAGCAACAACTTTTCGCGGATGTATTGGATGTAATCTTTGTCTAATAGGTTTAGCATCCGGGTATGTCTTAATTTCATGAATTACAATCTTAGGATAAATTCCTAATATTTCTTCGTAAGACCAGAAAAAATGTCTCATAATTCTTGAAATAGGGCTTTTTACATGTTAATTTCATCAATTGAGCATGAAGAACCTATATGAATGTTTTCAATTGGAATTGTTGCGGAAATATTTCCTAAATTCGTCTCAAAATCTGAATGAAGGATTGACATAGGATTTTGAGGTTCCTTAACATATTCAATTGGAAATATCATTGAAAAATAATTTTCAACTCTATCAAGGTCTGGTAGAAAAGAGGATTGATGGTGAAGATCGTCCCAAGGTAATTTGTTCAATGACAAAATTTCCCGAATATTTTTATCACTCGAAAATATGTGTTGAAAAGGATCAGAAAATTATGTTGTGGTTAAAAATTGTATAGAATAAGACTCATCACTAACCACATTCACTTGATCAGTATCGGTTTATGAAATGTCAGAAAACGATTGCACCACTACATATGCCAATTCATATGGACTCAAAGGCATTTCGTTGCCATAGTAGTCCAATTCAGATTCTGAAGGCACAATCCATGGGTCATCAAATAACATTGTGCTTTATGTAATCATGTTGATATTGGAAATAGTATGAGGCATGTTAGGAGGAGGTATAGCGAAAGTTCCCATAAGAGAGGAATCCTTAACTAGTCCTACCCCAACATATTCATAAGGGATAACCATATTTTCAACATGTTGGATACTGTATGTAGAACCTTTCGGATTTATCACATCCATTTTTGTTAGAATCGACGTTTCGAACCAATCCTCTATGGTTCATGATCAGGATAGATCAATGATCAGAAGTGTTGTAAGACAACTGATCAATTTTGACAATCTTTCCTTTACAAGTGTTAGACTCCTATACCAATAGGTGTCATATTTCATGATTGAATTGATGGGCTATGTAATATGTTCATACCTTTTCTTGTTACAAAGGTTTCCATATTATCAAAAAAAAAAAAAAATCAAAAAATTTTAAAAAATGTAAAGAGTGCAAAAGAAAAATCAAAGGGTAAAAAGAATAAAAATGGCCAAAAAAGTAAAGAAATGAACCCCACCAAAAGAAAGGCCAAGGAAAGTGTGCAAGCCTAAATGCCACTACTTTTTTGCTCTTATGTAATAAACAAATTGTGTGCAACTTGTATCTTATGCCACAATTTATGAACAGTCAAACAGTTTAAGCTTGGCTAGTTCATCTTTCAATTTTATGTTCTAGAGATAAAGAATAAGATCTGACCAAACTGTTTAATCTTGTCAGATAAGTAGATAGGTAGAGTAAATAAAAGGAGCTCAACAGTTTAATCTGAGCCCTTGGATGTAATAATGATAGATTTAGATAGAATTTCATATGTAAAAGAAAAGAAAAGTGTGATAAGGGTTTGCCAGTTTAAGTGCACCCTAATAAAGAAGAAAAAATGGTAGGGTAAAGTAGGTAGGGTAGGTAGATGATGTTGCAGAATTACATGTGATGGATAATGACTCTAGATGTGCTAAATCTTTACTTTCATCACAAGTGCAAAGGCAAAGCAAAGTCAAATTATTAACTTCCCTTCTCATCTTCCGTAAAAATTTCACTAATTTCCCTTAAGTACTAAGGTATTTGAAAATTAGAGGGGCTGAAGGAATTTCCTTGACTTTTGGAGGGACCGGACCCTCGGCCTAATAATTGTAAAAGCCTAAGTACTTAAAATTATTCATCATGACATTCATTCACTTCTAAAAATTATTTTCCTAAGTAAAATCCCATTTTACTTAGGAAAATCATGCAATATTTCATAAAAACCCCATTTATAAAAGCATAAGTTAAATAAATTACCTTAATGTTTTACACTTAGCGCTTCCATTCATTTTTTCATATTAATTTCTAATTTTATTATTTAAATCCTTATGAAATTTCCCCTTTTTCCCGTATTAGTTTAATAATAAAATCCCCAAATATTGTATTCCGCCCCGTTGGTTGAAAAATACCATATAAATGTGTTAATGATGATTAATTGGTTTAAATCTCCAATTAATAAATAAACCTGAACCTCCACCGTATAAAGGGATTAATTAACCCTCATGGTTAATTAATAACCTGTCCCGCCAATCAAATTGCTCCCGATGCGATTAATTCATAATTAATTGCATTAGGCCCGCCCTGTTATCTCCCCGACATCTCGTCACCCCGACCACCGTTCGATCGACTAATCTCAGATCAACGGTTATCATCCATATCGCTAGCCATCCACATCCGAAAGATAACGCGCGGTGGCCAAGAAGTTTTCTGAACAGTGTCGTGCCACGCATCGTCCATCGTATGGAATCGCTCGCCCTCCGCTTAAAACCGCCTTTTCCCAAAAGCGGTGTGATGGAAACTGCTTACCGCCTGCTTCCCATGACCAAACCACCGTACTTACTGATGTCATCCATTAAAATAATAAAAAACCCGCCAACCTTTGACTTTGTAAATAAAACAAAAGAACTCGCGTCATTTTCACTAGTTTGTCCTGCGACCAGTGTCCCGTGCAAATAATTTCGAAATTAACAGTCAAAGTTTTCCAACCGCTATCTCGCTGAAGAGAATTACAGTCAAGTAATCCAGAGTTCATCCACCATAGCCAGAACCTGTTTAAACACTGTTCATTTCCAGGAAAACAGGTATTTACCTAAATTCCCACTGAACTCTATAAGAATCCTGCTTTTTGTTTTACTTCCACTGAAACAGGGTTCAAGATTGATCGTTAGTTCATTCCTCAAATCCCAAAACTGCAATTGCATTCCCAAACCTATGATTGTGCCCGGTTTTTTATCAAAACCCGAAATTTTCATTTTTGAATCCACAAGAACCAGAAATGGAAATTCCTGTGGCTCTGAATGTCGCACCCGGCCTGAATGCCCCTCACAGAGATTTAGATTATCTGCCTTTAGCAGACAGAGATTTCCAAATTAAAGAGCTGGTTCTCAGTGAAAATCCTCTTCGAATTTTTTGATACTATAGAGATCATTAATTGAAAGGTTCTGACATTTTTGGGTTATGGGAATCCAATATTCCCATGTACCTTCTCCCCTCAGTCCACATTTTTCCTGAAATAATCCATTACTGCCATGCAAATTATGATCCCAATCAACGAACAGTTTTGTCCCCGAGTCAAACCATTCTTTTTCCCATAACTGCTCAGTCTATAAATGAAATGCTACAATTTCAACCGAGTCAAGCCCTCACTCCCTTGTCCATGGGAAAATTACTTGAGAAATATGCCAATTTATCCCCAGAAGAGTTGAATCGCCTTTGCCAAACATTCATGTTGCCAGAACATCAGCCCAAAGGCCCTCCCCCTTATAACTTTTTCACTGATGTAGGCAGGCTTATTTTGAATATGATATCCTCTATAATGGGTTTCAATAATAGTGAATATGTTGATCAATTAACCCTAGTATTTTTGTCTATTTTTACCCCTAGACAACCCCCTGCTGTCAAGTATGATTTTGCTTCCTACATTGCTAATAAAATCCATGATCAGTTCATGAGATTAGAGAATGAAAGACTGTTCAAGTATTCCTCTGTTATATACCATCTCATGCTTTAATTTCAATCAGAGAGTTTCCCTTTCTATGTCAAAAAATTTGATACCAAAGGAAATCCTAGGTCTGTAATTTTTTGGTCTACCATCACTCATAATTCCCCTTATTCTCCTTATTCCTACAATGAGTTTATTGACCTATTTTTACACCCTGCAACCACTTTGTTGACAAGAGTCTCCCCTCCTAGGGTCAATAGTGAAATCAAGAAAATTCTCCAACTCTCAAAGCAATACCGGATAGGTGATTGGTACCTATACCAAAATCACACAGAAATCAAAATATATGGATGTGAGTTATGCCCATTCAAGTTACCAAAATATGTCCCAATGAGACTCTTTGCATTAGATTATTTCAAACAGATGATTAATTCAGACATTGTTCATTTCTGCAATGCAAAGAAAAAGGCTCAACTCAGGATTAAAATTCAATTTGGTCCCTTTGTCTGCAACTCTAGGGATGCTGGAAAAGAAGCTGAAAGAATATTAGAAGACTATCTCAAACTACAAAAGAGTTTATACTGCATTCCTTATGACCCAAACAGCTTTATTTGTGATAGAATAATGAAAAACAAATTATCACCATACATTCATCAAAGAATCCCAGAAATTGAACAATATGCCAATATGGATGAATGGATGGAAGGGAAATTGATAGAACAAGATAGTGAGCAGGTCATTGTTGAAAATGTTATGAAAGACCTTGAAAAAATACTTGACCTAGAATCTTTTGGACAGGTGCAGATACCAGGTATTGGCTCTTCTTCTGCTGGGACTTCTCAACAAAATTTACAGGAAATTAGTGCATTAGCCACAGTAGCATCTAAAGGAAAGGAGAAAGAGGCTGATACACAAGTTACAGAGAAATTTACAATGACAGATCAGCCTGAAACTTCTAAAGAACAGGGTCAAGTACAAATTTCTCCTACTCAGACCAATGTGGCTGAAATTTCAATTTTACAAACTCCTCTCAATGTAGAAAAAGGTAAGAAGAGAGATGTTGAAGCTGCTACCCCTGTCAGTGGATCTTCAGAACAACCTGAGGTTAAAAGACAAAAATTAAACCCTCTTCCAGAAGTATAATATATTCAAGAAATCCCTGATAGCCAGGGAGGAGAAGATAGTCAACAAACATGCACAGTCAGTGGAACATCCACTAATTTACAAAGAAAGGAACTGAAAAGGCAACAAAGTGTAGAAGCATATTCTTTCAAACCACTAGTGAAAGATGCCTGGGATATTAAAAGGACATTCATAAATATCAAAGCCAGAAATGATCCACTAAGGCTTCAAGTTTACAATCAATATTTGAAGATGGCTCCTAAGAATCAGCAAAGATTGATGTCAGCCTATGACATCCAGCAGGGCAAAATGATAATGAGTCACTTCAAACCCAAGGTGCAGCAGCCTCAAATAACTGCAGATTATATCAGAACTAATTTTGAAGTCCTAACAAAGGATATTCATCCTTTGGATCAAATTGAGTTACACAAACAAACAGGTGAAATGATCTATTCTACTCTGACTGATAAATCAATGCTGAACCAGAAATTGCAGGATTCTTTGGAGAATACTAATGCACAATTGCAGCTTCAAAAGGCCTCTTCTCAGGCTAAAGATAACAGAATAAAGACTTTGGAGGAAATAATCATTGGATTGGGACATAATCCCAAAGATGTCAAAGGTATAGAAGCTTTGATCAAGAAAAAGGATGATGATATTGCAGCTTTAAGAAAGCAACTGAAGTTACCAAACTCAAGACATCCACAGACTGTAGAAATCATGAAGCAAAATTATGAAAAATAATTAATGGATTTGCTCTTGAAATTGAATGAGAAACTTAATGAAACTGAGAAAGAGCTTGAAAAGGCATTGAAAGACAAGCAGCCTAATGTTCCAGCATCTATAGCAGAAGTAGTTACAAGTACAGCAACCACAGGTCAGCCAACAAAATTGTTACAAGTAAATACTTCCAATTTAAGTACGAAAGAATTAATAAAGTCAATGGAGGAAATGAAACTTTAGGTGACAAAGCTCCAAAGAACAGAGGCACAATTGGCCACTTTAGAACAAAAATATGATCTCTAAAAAATGAGTGTTGCAGATAAAACCAGAGAGGTCAACAAATTAGAAAAATAGGTCAAAACATTGGAGAACGAGCTCACATTGGAGAAGCCTTTAAAGGAAATAAAGGAAATTCTTTGGGACAACATCATCCAGTCAAAAAATGATGTCTGGCCCTCAATTCAAATAATGTATGAACAAAATGATTTAGTTAAATTGGCTTTGGAAGAAATTGAGAAAGCAAAAGAAGAATTAGGAAACATGCCCAAAGAAGCCAATAAACTTATACATTTTTTGAATACTCAGAACAAGCATCAACTTGGAGAACTTGGCATTCAAGACAGAACAAGAACAATCTTGGAGATAAAAAGAGTTTTTACTAAAATAACTCTGATACAGAATCTAGAACGAAGATGCTCTGATATGCAAGAAGAAATCAATGCCTTCATACAAAGATTGGATATTCTGTTAAATAAAGGATTGCCCAGTCCTTTAGTTTCAGAGGATAAACTAATGGACCTTGAAAGTTATGTTGACAAATTGGACAAGTATGCTGACAATCAGGCCAGTACCTCAACTAGTTCTCAACAACAACATTGCCTACAGGTAAAAATCTTCATGACAGATTGGAAAATTTGTTTTACCTCGAACATGAGGTAAAACATTTATTCCCAATTCAGCCTACTTTCTTCAGATATACTGAGGCTGATGAAACACTGAGGAAGCTTCAGAGGACCATAATACCAGAAGTTCAATGGTGGGATGAGATGTTGGAACTTTTGTAAAAAATTATCCTGACGTGAATTTTTGATTATTTACTACAGTAAGTCAGGATAAAAGGATAAACGGAGGTCAAAGTGTATCAGTGAAGATAAAGAGTATCAGTAAAACAGAAAGGCCAACACAGAGTTACTAGAGAAGATAGCAACAAGCCAAATCTTAGGGCCTACATCCAGCACATTCTCAAAAGAAGGAAACAACACAACATCAGTTATCATTTTTCTTATCTACGAGACCATCTGTCTCTAGTTTGTTGTAAAATATCCATGAGTCATCCTAGATTATATATCATTTTGTTAGGAGATATTTTTTGTAATTTTTTTTATAAATACTCCCTCAATTGGAGTATTGGGTGTGGATTCTTAGACTTTGATGTAACATTGACTATTTTGGAATAAAGTGCTGTTGGAAAATTTTTGTGTGGCTAGCTAGATGAGGAATTGATGCAAAAGACTTTTTGCAGGATCCTTGTGTCGGACAATGGATCAATAAGTCATCTATCTCTTATGTTTTGAAGTTTTATATTTGTTTATTATATCATCTGTGTTTCATATCTGAATGATTAATGAAAAGGAATAAATCAGAAAGTGCTTAAGTGCAATCTGTTTTTAATCGTTGTTATTCTAAATGTTTTCTTCTGAACTGGTTTAAACAATGAATTCTTAATTGCTCTTTGTTAATAATCATCCAAGTTCCCTCTTTTTAATGTGTTAAAGGATTCTTAATTTCCCTTCATCCATTTCAAGTCCATTTCATTCAATTTAGATCTATAATTGTTCCCTGTCCGATTACCTTGCCCTGTGAAACCATCTTTTGTTAAGAAACTTGATCCAGTCAAGCCATCTTCTTTGACTCCATTAGCCCAATGGCCTAAAAATTACTGAATCTTAACCTCTGCTATAGAATTTCATCACCCAAACTCAATCAAAATCCCTGTACTTTAATAACTAGCCTAATATCTTTCAAAACAAAGCTAAATTTTACAGAGAGAGCCCTCTTTGGGTACAGATTGGCTAGATTCTGTACCTAAAAGTTGGTTTGTGGTTACCTCGGACCCCTTTCCTCTTTCCAACAACTTCAAGGAAAATCTGAGTGATAACATAGTGGCGACTCCACTGGGGAACTGAATAATTTTATTGTTACTATTGTTTACTTTATAAACTACAGACGGAGCCTGAAGTTAGCCAGGTAGCCTTTGAACTGCTTTTGCTCTAAAATTGCATTAGTAATTAAATGTTGCTTCAGTCTATCTCCAGTCTAGTTTATGAACTAAACTTTGGTTTCAAACATTTGATCAGTTCTTCTAGTCAAACAAATCTTTGAGAAAATTTAAATCCAATATCTAAAACTTCTTAAAGGTTGTTGAAGTTGTATTGTTCATTTAAATAACTAAAAAGAAAAAATCACCTAGAAACCTGGCTTCAGAAAGGACTCATTACACCAGGGCTAATCCTGATCCAAATCCACCGCCTGTGTTTGAAAATCCGAATCTGATCCCCAGAATTCTTAGAAGACTAGATAGTCAAGAAAGCTCTGGTAGTTCTCGACCTCTCTATAGATCAATATCCTGTCCTGTGAAGTGGATTTATCTTGAGGACGAACCTTTTGATGAGCAATTTGAAACATCTTTATTTGTAAATTTTTCTGAATCTGATTTGTCCAATTTGGTTCCAGACCCAGTATTTCTTAAATATTTACAACTTGAATTTGTTACTTCACATCTTGATAAACATTTGCGAAATTCCATAAAATCTGAGCTTACCTTTGAAGGAACATCAAATATTTCTGTGATCACTTCAGCTTCTCCAAGTTCATCAACTTTTCCCCAAACATCTCAACCTCAAACTACCCCTTCTACTCCTCCACCCACCAATCATAAACCAACCTCACCTGTTATTCCATCATCACCTCTTCCAATGGCAAACAAATATGCTCCCTTAAGGTTACCAGCCAATCCAGCGGCTATGCACCAAGACTACCAGAGTAATATCACTCCTTTGATGGTTCTGGTACTTACACTGCACAACAGCATACTAAAAAGATGACCGATTATTTTGAAATTTATGAAATAGATGCTGATGATGTAAGAATGAGAATATTTGTCCAAAGTCTTACTGGAGAAGTCAGAACCTGGTTTAGAACCCTTCCTACAAACAGTGTTGCTGACTTACCAGCTCTTTATAGAACATTTTTAAACAGATGGGAAAAGAAGAAAGATCCTCTTCAAATCTTATCAGACTTTGGAAAAATAAAAAGAGGACCAAATGAGAATGTGCAATATTACTGCGCCAGGTTCAATGAAGTTTACAATGTTGTTCCCAAAAATCTTAGACCTCCTCCAGATTCAATTTTAATTAAATTCCCTGATGGATTTGATCCTGATATGGCGTATCAGCTTAGGGAAAGAACTCCTCAAACTTTAGAAGAAATGCAAAGTATAACTGTTAGCGTTGAAGCCAACCTGATAGAGAAATGAGCTAGAGCTAGAGCTGAAAGAAGAATGCCTTTAAATGAAGAACCCACAGCTTTTGAAAAAAAACTGGATGCTATTATCAAAGGAATGGAAAGGCTAGGAGATAGAGTAGAAAAAATTGAAAGGAAATCTCCTTGAGATGGTCAACCGAGCAATACTGTTAGAAATCCAAATTTCAGAAAGAATCAAAACCAAAATACTGGAAAAATTGGTCCTGACCAAAACATTAGGCCCCCATTCCAGGAAAATTATGTTGAAGGTTCAACTTCTAAAGAACCAATCGAAGATGATCAAATAAACAACTTTACTGAACGCAAGAACGAACCAGAAGTTTTCTTGACCCAAGATGATCAAGAAGCTCACATTCTTATTCAATTTCAAACTCATTCAGGAGAATCATTTGACTTTAAAGAAGGATATGATGCAGCTATTTATGAAGTTCACAAGCAATATAATTTGAGGAGCAAAAGAATTTATGTCCCAGAAACAAGTAAATAGAAAGCTACAAAAAAACCCCTCAAAGGTAAAATCGATAAAACCCCTATACATATTCTTTCTAGATCAGATCCTAATCCTGCTAACCCAATAATTGAAGATGTATCCGATACTCAACTGAATAATAGACAACTTTCCAATACTCTTCCTCCTAAATGGAATGTAGAGGAACCTCCAGAAGTTGATTAAGAAACAACTTCAGCCCACAACCCCATTCCTCAGAAGGAGAAAAATACTGAAAACACAGAAGAAAAAGAGAATCCAACTTTTCGAAATACAAGGACTCAGACTGAAAAACCTTTTAATCTGGAGACTGAAATAGGAAAAATAAAAATAGCTGTTCCATTGTCTGAATTAGCTAAACATGATGTTTATCGAAGCCAAATCAATATATCACTCAATATTACTGGAAGTGATGATTCAGTAAATGTTTTCGATGACCAACCCAAATTAATTTTTGGCCCTGAAGTAAATGGAAAACCAGAAAGTGGGTGAACTCCTCCTTTCTATGTGAGTTTGAATGTACATGATAAAATACTTCATAACGCCATGCTTGATTCTGGGGCATCTCAAAATCTAATGCCCAAGGTTGTAATGGAGAGATTACACCTAGACATCACCAGACCATACAAAGATCTCTTTTCTTTTGATTCAAGTCAGGTGAGGTGTTTAGGATTAATTAAATATTTGTGTGTTACATTGGTTCAATACCCTGAAAAAACAATTTTGATGGATATAGGTGTAGCAGATATTCCTCCAAAATATGGTATGCTATTTTCCAGATCTTGGGGTGCAAAACTTGGAGGATCTCTTCAATTAGACATGTCATGTGCTACTATTTCAGTGTTCAGCCAACCTAAGAGACTATACAGAGAAACTTTAATGAAATATGCAGTCAGTAGTCAGGAGAAACCTGAAAATTTCCCCATTTACTCAGTACACTCTGATATGGACTCATTTATTCTTTATAATGCTGAATCTGATCTTCCCACTGAATTAGAAGTTCCGGCAACAGAACCAAAAGAAATTGCAAATCAAAAATCTAGTGTTCGAATCCAGGAAATCTCTGAGAACAATGAAACATCAGATACCCAAGAGAAATTAGAAGAAAATAAAAAACCAGATCTCAATGTTAAAGAAGTTCCTAAAACGCCTGACACCAATTATGAACATGAAATTCTTTGGCATTTAGAATTTGATGGTTCAGTCAAAAAATTAGGAGCAGGAACTGGAATTTGGATACATAATCTTGAGAATGATCATGCTAAAGGCCATGCTTACAGATTAAACTTTAAGTGCACTAATAATATGGCAGAATATGAAGCTCTTTTGTTAGGGCTTAAACTTGTCAAAAGATAAGGGGCAATTAGAGTGTCTGTTATAGGAGATTCCGATTTAATCATTCAACATATTAAAGGACACTTTTTGACAAATGATCCCAGATTGAGAGAATATAGAGGAACAGTTGTAGAGATTCTCAACACTTTTCTACAGACTCAGCTTGCTAAAATCCCAATAAAATAAAATTTGCATGCTCATAGTCTTGCAATGTTTGCTAGCACTTGTAAATTACCATTCGAACCTAATCATCAGTTCACAGCTGAGATTAGACATAGACCAGCTATACCAGACAATTTTAAGAATTGGCAAGTGCTTACAAATGATAATCAGATTAACAATTTCCTGACTCTAGAGAAGGAATTTTCTAACAGTAACATAAATGAAGATACAATCATTGAATCTGATCAAATAAATGAACAAGAAACAAAAATTTCAAAAGAAAGTGCAATTCAAATGCTTCATCCAACAAAGTTCACTAAAAAATAAATACAGGACCTGAAACAAATGGAGGTTGATGAGATTATAGAAGAAGAATCTGAGATTATTAATTTGAAAGATAATCATTTACCTAAATGATTAACTCCTCTGGAAAATATTTTCGACTCTAATGATATTCCAAAGAAACCCAAAATGGAACCATTGAAAGCAGATATTGATGAATATAATTTAGGAACTGAAGAGAATCCTAAAATGATAAAGTTATCCAAATCTCTCCCTCCTGATAAAAAACCAAAATATGTTGAACTAATAAGAGAATTCCAGGATGTCTTTACCTGGAGTTATGAAGACCTGAAATCATATGATACCTCTATAATTCAACATAAAATACCTCTGAAAGAAAATCAAAAACCATTCAAACAGAAAATTAGAAGAATCAACCCCATATTGCTGCCTTCAATTGAAAAAGAAATCAAATGAATGTATGAAGCAAGGATAATTTCTCCCATTAGGTTTTCAGAGTGGGTGTCTAATTTGGTACCTACTAGGAAGAAAACTGGAGAGATCAGGTTATGTGTTGATTTAAGAAATGTAAATAAGGATTCTTTGAAGGATAATTACCCTTTTCCCAAAATGGATCACATTTTACAAAGAGTAGTAGGTGCTTCGAGGATTTCTCTTCTAGATGGGTTCACAGGATACAACCAAATTCTGGTTCATCCTGATGATCAAGACAAAACAGCTTTTACAACACCATGGGGTACATTCAAGTATGTTAAAATGCTATTTGGACTTAAAAATGCTGGAGCAACCTTCCAAAGAGCAATGGACATTGCATTTGAAAAAGAAATTCATGACTTTCTTATTATATATCTGTATGATTTAACTGTTTTCTCTAAATCAAATCAGCAACATTTGGACCATCTCAGACAAGTATTCATAAAATGCAGAAAGTATGGTATCTCTTTGAATCCAAAAAAGTCCTTGTTTGGTCTTGAAGAAGGTAAACTCTTGGGTCGTATCATTTCCAAAGATGGTATTAGAATTTATCCTGCTAGAATAGAAGCTATATTGCAGATACCTCATCCCAGAAATATCAAAGAACTTCAAGCTTTCATAGGAAAAATCAAATTTTAAAGAAGATTCATATCTAGCTTAGCTGAACTAATTAGATTGCTTACTAACATGTTAAGAAAGGATTCAAGTGTTAAATGGACAGTAGAAGCCAAAAAATCATTTGAAGAAATTAAAATGGTTTTGACTAGAACACCAATTCTTACCAGTCCACAATTTGATAGAGATTTCATAATATTTTCGTTTGCATCAGATCATACTATAGCAGCTATTTTATTACAAAAGGATGATCAAGGATGTGAAAAACCTATAGCCTTTTTTAGTAAATCACTAAGGAATGCATCATTAAAATATAACATCATGGAAAAACAAGCTTTTGCACTCGTAAAAGCCATTAAATATTTCAGAATCTATATATTGTATTCCCATGTGATAGCTTATGTACCAAATGCTGTTGTCAAAGACATCCTGACTCAAGATGGAATTGAGGGCAAAAGAGGTAAATGGATTGCTACCATATTAGAGTATGATATTGAGATAAAACCTACAAAACTCATAAAGGGACAGGGATTGGCCCAACTCATGACTGAAACAAATTGCCAAGCCTTGGATATTAATGAACCGGATAACGAACAGGAGATGGTGACTCCACAAATTAGCCAGGCCTTTTTAGATTCACCTTGGTATGCTGATATAATTTATGTATTTTTAAACCTGCAAGCTCCTCCAAGGTTATCCAGAACAAAGAAAAGGTTTTTAAAGATGAAATATTTGAAGTTTTGTATTTTAGATAATGTTCTCTTTTGGAAAAATCATGATGGTATTCTATTGAATTGTTTGTTAAAAGATGAAGCTGACAAGGCTCTCAATGAATTCCATACAGGAGACTGTGGTGGACGCCTTTATTGGAAATCAATTGCAGACAAGATTCTAAGAGCTGGATTCTATTGGCCAACCTTGTTCTCTGATGTAAAGAAATTTTTCATTACTTGCCATAAATGTAAAATCTTTGAAGGCAAGAGAAAACTACTACCTTTACCCCTCAAACCAATTTCCACTGAAAAACCTTTCCAACAATGGGGCCTGGATTTCATTGGAGAAATCCATCCTCCTTCTTCTGGCCAACATAAATGGATCCTCACTACCACAGACTATTTTACCAAATGGATAGAAACAATTCCTTCCAGACAAGCCAATGACATTGTGATCATAGGATTCCTAGAAACAAATATATTATCAAGAGTTGGATGTCCTGAGAAAATCATAACTGATAATGTTGTTTCCTTCAAATCTAAGAAGATGATAAGTTTCTGTAATAAATATCATATCACCTTAGGCCATTCCATAGCCTATTACCCTCAGGGTAATGGACTAGCTAAATCTTCCAACAAGAGTCTCATTAATATTATTAAGAAATTATTGGAGGAAAACAAGAAAAATTGGCACAAGAAACTTACAAATTCATTATGGGTAGACAGACTCACCACCAAAAAGTCCATTGGGACCAGTCCTTATTTCCTTCATCTTTAGGAGTTCCTGTAATGAAATTACTTCAAGAAGCTCATGTTGAACCTAATGATATTCAAAGGAGAATAAATCAGACTATGAATTTGCAACAAAACAGAGAGGAAGTTTATCAAAGATCCCAAGTATTGCAGGAAAAACTGAGAAAAATATTTGATAAAAGGACCAAGGCAGAAGATTTCCAACTTGGAAACAAAGTTTTGAGATGGGATTCCAGAAGGGAGGATAAGGGAAAACATGGGAAGTTTGATTTCCTATGGTGCTGACCTTATATTATTCATGCTTTATAAGGAAACAACACATATTTTCTAAAATAATTGGATGGTACAGACACTGAAGAAGGGCCAGTTAATGGTCAAATGTTGAAACATTACTTCAATCCTATTTATTAGGATATTCTGATTTTAAACATGTACATACTATTTTCTTTGTAATGTATCAGTTTTGAGTGGATAGTAACCTACTGGAGTTGAAGCCCGAGGAGAAGACCCTAAGCTTCAGAAGTATTACTGTCATACATACAATAAAGTAACAAGTAGAAGAAGATTCCATGGTTCAGTCAAAATCATTCTGAGGGAAACTGACCTGCTGTTCTTGACTTTTCACCAGGAAAAGCCATCCCCGAGTGGAGCCAGTGTTAGACTCCTATACCAATAGGTGTCATATTTCACGATTCACTTGATGGGCTATGTAATATGTTCATACCTTTTCTTGTTACAAAGGTTTCCATATTATCAAAAAAAAAAAAAAATCAAAAAATTTTAAAAAATGTAAAGAGGGTATACCCTAAAAGAAAAATCAAAGGGTGAAAAGAATAAAAATGGCCAAAAACGTAAAAGAAAATGAACCCCACCAAAAGAAAGGCCAAGGAAAGTGTGCAAGCCTAAATGCCACTACTTTTTTGCTCTTATGTAATAAACAAATTGTGTGCAACTTGTATCTTATGCCACAATTTATGAACAGTCAAACAGTTTAAGCTTGGCTAGTTCATCTTTCAATTTTATGTTCTAGAGATAGAGAATAAAATTTGACCAAACTGTTTAATCTTGGAAGATAAGTAGATAGGTAGAGTAAATAAAAGGAGCTCAACAATTGAATCTAAGCCCTTGGATGTAATAATGATAGATTTAGATAGACTTTCATATGTAAAAGAAAAGAAAAGTGTGATAAGGGTTTGCCAATTTAAGTGCACCCTAATAAAGAAGAAAAAATGGTAGGGTAAAGTAGGTAGGGTAGGTAGATGATGTTGCAGAATTACATGTGATGGATAATGACTCTAGATGTGCTAAATCTTTACTTTCATCACAAGTGAAAAGGTAGACACTACACTGGAAGGATTTCAAGCAAAGCAAAGTCAAATTATTAACTTCCCTTCTCATCTTCCCTAAAAATTTCACTAATTTCCTTTAAGTACTAAGGTATTTGAAAATTAGAGGGGCTCAAGGGATTTCCTTGACTTTTGGAGGGACCGGACCCTCAGCCCAATAATTGGAAAAGCATAAGTACTTAAAATTATTCATCATGACATTCATTCACTTCTAAAAATTATTTTCCTAAATAAAATCTCATTTTACTTAGTAAAATCATGCAATATTTCATAAAAACCCCATTTATAAAAGCATAAGTTAAATACATTACCTTAATGTTTTACACTTAGTGCTTCCGTTCATTTTTTCATATTAATTTCTAATTTTATTATTTAAATCCTTATGAAATTTCCCCTTTTTCCCGTATTAGTTTAATAATAAAATCCCCAAATATTTTATTCCGCCCCGTTGGTTGAAAAATACCATATAAATGTGTTAATGATGATTAATTGGTTTAAATCTCCAATTAATAAATAAACCCGACCCTCCACCGTATAAAGGGATTAATTAACCCTCATGGTTAATTAATAACCTGTCCCGCCAATCAAATTTCTCCCGATGCGATTAATTCATAATTATTTGCATTAGGCCCGCCCTGTTATCTCCCCGACATCTCATCACCCCGACCACCGTTCGATTGACTAATCTCAGATCAACGGTTATCATCCATATCGCTAGCCATCCACGTCCGAAAGATAACGCGCAATGGCCAAGCGGTTTTCTGAACAGTGTCGTGCCACAGGTCGTCCATCGTATGGAATCGCTCGCCCTCCGCCTAAAACCGCCTTTTCCCAAAAGCGGTGCGATGGAAACCGCTTATCGCCTGCTTCCCATGACCAAACCACCGTACTTACTGACGTCATCCATTAAAATAATAAAAAACCCACCAACCTTTGACTTTGTAAATAAAACAAAAGAACCTGCGTCATTTTCACTATTTTCTCCTGCGACCAGTTTCCCGTGCAAAGAATTTCGAAATTAACTCTCAAAGTTTGCCAACCGCTATCTCGCTGAAGAGAATTACAGTCAAGTAATCCAGAGTTCATTTGCCATAGCCATCACCTGTTTAAACACTGCTCATTTCCCAGAAAACAGGTATTTACCTAAATTCCCGCTGAACTCTGTAAGAATCCTACTTTTTGTTTTGCTTCCACTGAAACAGGGTTCAAGATTGATCGTTAGTTCATTCCTCAAATCCCAAAAATGCAATTGCATTCCCAAACCTATGATTGTGCCCGTTTTTTTTATCAAAACCCGAAATTTTCATTTTTGAATCCACAAGAACCAGAAATGGAAATTCTCGTGGCTCTGAATGTCGCACCCCTGAATGCCCCTTACAGAGATTTAGATTATCTACATTTAGCAGACAGAGATTTCCAAATTAAAGACCTGGTTCTCAGTGAAAATCCTCTTCGAATTTTTTTCTACTGCAGAGATAATTACTTGAAAGGTTCTGACATTTTTGGGTTATGGGAATCCAATCTTCCCATGTACCTTCTCCCCTCAGTCCACATTTTTCCTGAAATAATCCATTACCACCATGCAAATTATGATCCCAATCAACGAGTAGTTTTGTCCCCGAGTCAAACCGTCATTTTTCCCATAACTGCTCAGTCTATAAATGAAATGCTACAATTTCAACCGGGTCAAGCCCTCACTCCCCTGTCCATGGGAGAATTACTTGAGAAATCTGCCAATTTATCCCCAGAAGAGTTGAATCGCCTTTGCCAAACCTTCATGTTGCCAGAAAATCAGCCCAAAGGCCCTCCCCCTTATACCTTTTTCACTGATGTAGGCATGCTTATTTTGAATATGATATCCTCTATAATGGGTTTCAATACTAGTGAATATGTTGATTGATTAACCCTAGTATTGTTGTTGACAGCCCCCTACTGTCGAGTATGATTTTGCTTCCTACATTGCTGATAAAATCCATGATCAGTTCATGATATTAGATAATGAAAGAGTGTTCAAGTATTCCTCTATTATATACCATCTCATGCTTTACTTTCAGTCAGAGAGTTTCCCTTTCTATGTCAAAAAACTTGATACCAAAGGAAATCCTAGGTCTGTAATTTTTTGGTCTGCCATCACTCATAATTCCCCTGATTCTCCTTATTCCTGCAATGAGTTTATTGACCTATTTGTACACCCTACAACCACTTTGTTGACAGGAGTCTCCCCTCCTAGGGTTAATAGTGAAATCAATAAAATTCTCTAACTCTCAAAGCAATATCGGATAGGTAACTGGTACCTATACCAAAATCACACAAAAATTAGAATATATGGATGTGATTTATGCCCATTCAAGTTACCAAAATATGTCCCAATGAGACTCTTTGCATTAGAGTATTTCAGACAGATGATAAATTCAAACATAGTTCGTTTCTGCAATGCAAAGAAAAAGGCTCAACTCAGGATTAAAAGTCAATTAGGTCCCTTTGTCTGCAACTCTAGGGATGCTGGAAAAGAAGTTGAAAGAATATTAGAAGACTATCTCAAACTACAAAATAGTTTCTACTAGGTGCCTTATGACCCAAACAACTTTATTTGTGATAGAAGAATGAAAAACAAATTATCACCATACATTCATCAAAGAATCCCAGAAATTGAACAATATGCCAATATGGATGAATGGATGGAAGGGACATTGACAGAACAAGATAGTGAGCAGGTCAGTGTTGAAAATGTTATGAAAGACCTTGAAAAAATACTTGACCTAGACTCTTTTGGACATGTGCAGATACCAGGTATTGCCTCTTCTTCTGCTGGGACTTCTCAAAAAAATTTACAGGAAATCAGTGCATTAGCCACAGTAGCATCTAAAGGAAAGGAGAAAGAGGCTGATACACAAGTTACAGAGAAATTTACAATGACAGATCAACCCGAAACTTCTAAAAAACAGGGTGAAGTAAAAATTTCTCCTACTCAGACCAATGTGGCTGAAATTTCAATTTTACAAACTCCTCTCAATGTAGAAAAAGGTAAGAAGAGAGATGCTGAATCTGCTACCCCTGTCGGTGGATCTTCAAAATAGCCTGAGGTTAGAAGACAAAAATTAAACCCTCTTCCAGAAGTAGAATATTTTCAAGAAATCCCTGATAGCCAGGGAGGAGAAGATAGTCATCAAACATGCACAGTCAGTGGAACATCCACTAATTTACAAAGAAAGGAACTGAAAAGGCAGCAAAGTGTAGAAGCATCTTCTTTCAAACCACTAGTGAAAAATGCCTAGGATATTAAAAGGAAATTCATAAATATCAAGGCCAGAAATGATCCACTAAGGCTTCAAGTTTACAATCAATATTTGAAGATGGCTCCTAAGAATCAGCAAATATTGATGTCAGCCTATGACATCCAGCAGGGAAAAATGATAATGAGTCACTTCAAACCCAAGGTGTAGCAGCCTCAAACAACTGCAGATTATATCAGAACTAATTTTGAAGTCCTAGCAAAGGATATTCATCCTTTGGATCAAATTGAGTTACAAAAACAAACAGGTGAAATGATCTATTCTACTCTGACTGATAAATCAATGATGAACCAGAAATTGCAGGATTCTTTGGAGAATACTAATGCACAATTGCAGCTTGAAAAGGTCTCTTCTCAGGCTAAGGATAACATAATAAATACTTTGGAGGAAATAATCATTGGATTGGGACATAATCCCAAATATGTCAAAGGTATAGAAGCTTTGATCAAGAAAAAGGATGATGATATTGCAGCTTTAAGAAAGCAACTGAAGTTACCAGCCTCAAGACATCCACAGACTGCAGAAATCATGAAGCAAAATTATGAAGAAGAATTAATGGATTTGCTCTTGAAATTGAATGAGAAACTTAATGAAACTGAGAAAGAGCTTGAAAAGGCATTGAAAGACAAGCAGCCTAATGTTCTAGCATCTACAACATAAGTAGTTACAGGTACAGAAGCCATGGGTCAGCCAACAAAATTGTTACAAGTAAATACTTCCAATTTAAGTACGGAAGAATTAATAAAGTCAATGGAGGAAATGAAACTTCAGGTGACAAAGCTCCAAAGAACAAAGGCACAATTGGCCACTTTAGAACAAAAATATGATCTCTCAAAAATGAGTGTTGCAGATAAAACAAGAGAGGTCAACAAATTAGAAAAATCGGTCAAAACATTTGAGAAGGAGCACACATTGGAGAAGCCTTTAAAGGAAATAAAGGAAATTCTTTGGGACAACATCATCCAGTCAATAAATGATGTCTGGCCCTCAATTCAAATAATGTATGAACATAATGAATTAGTTAAATTGGATTTGGAAGAAATTTAGAAAGCAAAAGAAGAATTACGAAACATGCCCGAAGAAGCCAATAAACTTATACATTTTTTGAATACTCAGAACAAGCATCAACTTGGAGAACTTGGCATTCAAGACAGAACAAGAACAATCTTGGAGATAAAAAGTGTTTTTACTAAAAGAACTCTGATACAGAATCTAGAATGAAGATGCTCTGATATGCAAGAAGAAATTAATGCCTTCATACAAAGATTGGATATTCTGTTAAATAAAGGATTGCCCAGTCCTTTAGTTTCAGAGGATAAACTAATGGACCTTGAAAGTTATGTTGACAAATTGGACAAGTATGCTGACAATCAGGCCAGTTCCTCAACTAGTTCATCAACAGCAGCATTACCTACAGGAAAAAATCTTCATGACAGATTGGAAAATTTGTTTTACCTCGAACATGAGGTAAAGCATTTATTCCCAATTCAGCCTACTTTCTTCAGATATACTGAGGCTGATGAAACACTAAGGAAGCTTCAGAGGACCAGAATACTAGAAGTTCAATGGTGGGATGAGATTTTGTAACTTTTGTAAAAAATTATCCTTACGTGAATTTTTGATTATTTACTACAGTAAGTCAGGATAAAAGGATAAACGGAGGTCAAAGTGTATCAGTGAAGATAAAGAGTATTAGTAAAACAGAACAGCCAGCATAGAGTTACTAGAGAAGATAACAACAAGCCAAATCTTAGGGCCTACATCCAACACATTCTCAAAAGAAGGAAACAACACAACATCAGTTATCATTTTTCTTATCTACGAGACCATCTGTCTCTAGTTTGTTGTAAAATATCCATGAGTCATCCTAGATTATATATCATTTTGTTAGGAGATATTTTTTGTAATTTTTTGTATAAATACTCCCTCAATTGGAGTATTGGGTGTGGATTCTTAGACTTTGATGTAACATTGACTATTTTGGAATAAAGTGTTGTTGGAGAAATTTTGTGTGGCTAGCTGGATGAGGAATTGATGCAAAAGACTTTTTGCAGGATCCTTGTGTCGGACAACAGATCAATAAGTCATCTATCTCTTATGTTTTGAAGTTTTATATTTGTTTATTATATCATCTGTGTTTCATATCTGAATGATTAACAAAAAGGAATAAATCAGAAAGTGCTTAAGTGCAATCTGTTTTTAATCGTTGTTATTCTAAATGTTTTCTTCTGAACTGGTTTAAACAGTGAATTCTTAATTGCTCCTGTTTTTCTAGTTTATGCATTTTGATTATTTGATAAATAATTCTTAATTTCTCTTTGTTAATAATCATCCAAGTTCTCTCTTTTGAATGTGTTAAAGGATTCTTAATTTCCCTTCAACCATTTCAAGTCCATTTCATTCAATTTCGATCTATAATTGTTCCCTATCCGATTACATTGCCCTGTGAAACCATCTTTTGTTAAGAAAATTGATCCAGTCAAGGCATCTTCTTTGACTCCATTAGCCCAATGGCCTAAAAATTACTCAATCTTAACCTCTGCTATAGAATTTCATCACCCAAACTCAATCAAAATCCCTGTACTTTAATAACTAGCCTAATATCTTTCAAAAAAAAGCTAAATTTTACAGAGAGAGCCCTCTCTGGGTACAGATTGGCTAGATTTTGTACCTAAAAGTTGGTTTGTGGTTACCTCAGACCCCTTTCCTCTTTCCAACAACTTCAAGGAAAATCTGAGTGATAACAACAAGGAAACATGTTTAATCGAAAGACTGATGAAACGATAACGGTCATAGTATAAGACCAACTTCAACCTAACAGAAAATTGTAGTTAAGAGGAGCATCAATGAATTCCACCTCAAGCGTAACGGTTTTTCCTTCTACCTCTATGGGTAAATCTTGGAGTATTCCAAATGGATGAAAACCTATTATATCAAAGGCTTTCATAATTGTGGTGACTGATTAATTGGTGGAGAACCAAGAGTTTTCCTACAAGCTAAAGAAATAATGCACGTAGATGCTCCCTCGTCAATCATTGTGCAAAAATATCACCTAGATTTGACTAAAATAGGTATTTGAAAAGACGTTTCGTGCGGGAGTCTAGGTAGAAAGCTCTCGATATCAAAGATGATAAGGTTCATATCTTCAACAATGTTGTAATTCTGAGCGGCTCTTGGATGTGGATTGAAAGCCGATTTCCGAAGTACACCTTTAGCAGGTGGTTTAATTACTAAATTAGGACTAGGTTTCTCGATGTGTAATGGTTCAGAAATAGGATGAGTTGATACCGAAGGTTGATAGGATGATCCAATTTCATTTCTAATTACAGGTTTCTTAGATCCATAATCTTGAGATTGCGTTACAACCATGACCTGGGACATCATCAGGATATCCGCCGATGAATTGGAAGAAGATCTGATCATTTTGCTGTCTTGTGATGGAAAAGGATATTTAATAACAACAGGTATGGGTGAACCTTTAACAAATTTAGATACCTCGGTTTGATGCGGGCACTCTTTTGTGTAGTGATCCTCGTCATAGATAAGACAGGGATAATGAGGTTTCCTTTTTTCATCAGATGGTTTAGTTTTTTGTGCTTTCTCTTTTGGATAATTGTTTTGTTTGTTTTTACCCTTCCCTTTATTCTTATTTCTGAACGATTTGGTTTTGGTAGTAGATGAATCTACGGCATGGATTTTGGCAGAAGTTTCTAGAGAAGAGTCTCCTTTGGGTGAATCAGGTAAAGTTATGATTGGAGTAGTAGATTCTGATTGTTTCTTTTTACTCTTTGATGTACTAACTGCATCGATTACGCCGTTTGCGACATGAAAATTAGAAAGAGTTGTATTAATTTGACCTGGGCAAGGTAAATTAGGATTTTTTTAATACAAAGTACTAGACTGTGTGTAAACAAGGTCTAGATACTCGGCTTGATCAATAACTTGTTCTTTTGTTACAACGCCTCCTTTAGCTACATCTTCAGTAATCTTAGGGAGTAATGATTTGATAAACCATTCAGCTAGAATTTGATCCGGGATGAAAACTTTGACTAAACGATGTCTATGTCGCCATTATGTTGAAAAAGGTAACTAGGTTAGGTTTTCATAATAAATTATATTTATGTTTTTAAGTAAATGATAAAAGGTTAATTAGGATGTCATGTTGCACTTGTCAAAAACCATGCTATGTAGGCCCTCATCGAGTTAATGGAACTTGGCTGCTGGAATATACCTGTCGACTTAAATTAAAAGGAATAACCTTTATATATAGGCTCATGTGGGCAGCTTCAAATGAAGAGAAGAAAATGTGGATTCCCTTGCATATTGCGAATAAGATTGAGCCACCACTACAGGAAGCATTTACAGATCTAACATTAAAAGGAAGTGCAGTTACCACAGTAGAAACTGAGTTTATATACGAAGAGAGTGTGGTTACCACAACAAATATTGATTATATATATGAATACAGTGCGGATACCACAGAGACAACGTATACCAAGATAGTGCGGATATTACAACATGAACAACATATATAAGATAGCGTCAAACTTCCAGACAACGTAAATATGTGATCGTATTTGAGACAGCTGAGTGTATCTAGATTTGATATCTGAGCATATCTAGATTTGATAGATGTGGTATCTGAGACAACACAAATATATATATATATATATACAAAGATAGCGTTGAAATTCCAGCAGAATTCATTGCGTACATATAATAGAAGAACAGAAGTGTGAAAGATAGATGACACAAGTAGTTATTGAAAAGAATTTGAGTCAAACATTGCCCTGTTGATTTTACAACATGGTATCAGAGCTAAGGTGAGAGTCAAAGACGGGCACCTAAGACAAACTTAAGGATTAAACCACAATCAATAGTTTATTCTAAGAGGCACTCCAGAAGGAGATCGGTCAAAATAGCACACGATCTAGGCGATCTCAATGCAGCTTGGATCACATAAGTTCACAGGTTCGAATCTCCTTTGAAATTTTGGTGATGAGGTGTAGGTAACAGTTCGGTGAGACCTCTATTTGTATGGATAAGACAAAGAAAGAATCGGACTTTTGGACAATTCACAGAGTTCAGATTCTCTGTGTTTTTCGGAAGAGATCACAAAACAAAGACATAGACCATAATTCGGATCACCATATGTAGTCTCGCACTAATCACTTCGGCCAGCAATAAGAGAACATGAACATCTTTTCACAACTTGTGAAACTAAGGTGAAAGTCATAGGAATTCTTCTAAATTGATTTGGTTTTAAAATACAGTTGCAACATCCTTTATTTTATTTTTCTTGGAACTGTGAAGATTGGACTGTTGTGTCAATTGGATAGTAGGTTAGATGCATCACTTAATGTGATCCTAAATAGTAACTAGGATTCACCTTTTGATCTCGGACAATGGTGGAGTATAGTGCAACAAACACAATAACAGTGGCTTGAAGATTGTGATCTTCTTGTGACTGTGATACAATATTACCTCCTTGATTGCAGAAAATTTTAAGTGAAAGGCCAAGTGAAGATACCTTGTTGGGCAAGAATTGTGAAGCCCAATATTGGACAGTGAAGTTTTTGAAGCATCCTCGAGGAGAGATATTTTAGGCAAGGGTTATTGAAGACACTTTTGAAGAACTTTTGAAGACCTTGTTTGGAGTCTTTGAGAAGTGATATTGAAGAAGATCCTGAATTGGAGCCTTCTTGTTAAGTAGCCTTGACTGACCTTGGAGATACTATTGAAGACATTTTGGTGATTTTCCTTGAAGATAATATTGAAGATCATGATGCATTGCTGATGAGGTGACTTGAAGGATTCGATTGGGTATCATGAAGGATAGCAGAGACACCTTCATGTGAAAATATCAAGGCTATCATTGATGGCGTAACGTGGAGACTACAATGAAGATTAAGTGAAGACTGACAGGGTTGGTTATATGATAGGAAGTAGTGTATCATCCTGATGAAAGCATGGTAGGATATCTTGGTGAATCAACTCCGGGAAAAACCTCTCTGATAACATTACAAATATAAAGCAGTCATCAAAAGAAAGGGTCATCATGGAAACATATTTATGGGATATTGATGGAGCATGCCAAGAGAATGAAGCTCTTCATTCTTGAAGCTGACTCAAGGGTAAAAAGGTATGAGGTATGTATATATTTATATGCTAAAAATTGGATGCTATGAAGTCATATGGTTGTAGGTAATGAAATTTTGTATTTGGAAGTATGATATATGGAGGAGTATCTCTCAGTGCACGGATGGATGAAATCAACATAATATGTCCTCATGGAATATGAGGTGGTTGTATATGAAAAAGAAACTAGAATGATTATAAGTTCATGGGAATAAAGAATGTCCAGAGAGGAAGAGATCATGAAATGCAACCATGTCAAGAGGCAATTATCAGCTGGAAGCCAAAAATATGTGACTAAGAAATCTCCTGGAAAGATATGTAGACTCTGATAGATTTCTGGTAAAGAAGAAGACCTTTGGAAAAAATCATATCATTAGGAGATGTGTCAATTTGTATGAAGGATGCCGATGCCTACAGGAAGATGTCATGGTGAAATATTGTCACTAAGGTAAATTTTGTTCTAAAATGTTCATATGAATATGTTTATCTAGAAGAATTTGTGCAGGGCTACTAATCATGAGAAAGGATGTATGATCCTTAGAGATGATTTGAAGGAAAGTAGCATGGCATAACAATGGACCAGATAAGGAAATCTGATGAATCACTTTCTGATAGTTGACATGAATTAGGATGAAAGTGATGGATTATTTGTGCCCTATGAAGCTAAAAGTCAAAGATTCCTCAATATCGAAATCCATGACATCAAGGACAGGAATTATTCATGAGAAGTTGGGTGTCTCACCATTGCAGCTGGAGGTCCTTGGTTAAGAGGGAGCCTGATGATAAGTTTCTTACTTGGAAGAAACTTGGTAATTCCTAAGAATGAGCTTAGGTACATTCCTTGTATAGGAATGAGTACATTCCCTTGTGGAATAAGGTCCTCCCTGGTTGAGAGGGAGAGATAGACACATCATTTTGGTCTTGGGAAGACAGAATGGAGGATTGGGTAATCATTTGGAATTTGATACTCTTTGAGAATGTGTTAGGGCATTCAAGATAAGAGTAGTCGGGGACCGATATTATTTGAGGGCTAGCTACCCAAGAGAAGAATATTCCAAGAAGGTCATACTTTGGGAACACCCGGGTGGAGTATGTACCTTGAAGAGACAATGATGAAGGTGTGTATAAGTCATGTGTCTCACCAGCATTGTAGCCCATTGTCTCGTTGAGAGATGGGGTTGTTACTCAAGGCCTTGCACTAGGGAAACGCTGGTTGATATGATGCTATAATAGATGGGTTACAAATCCAACTCTTCTTATGAGATCTATTCAGATTGAGAATGACCAAGTACCATTATGAATACCTCCCTAGTTAAGAGGGGGTGTTGAAAAAGGTAACTAGGTTATGTTTTCATAATAAATTATATTTATGTTTTTAAGTAAATGATAAAAGGTTAACTAATATTTCATGTTGCACTTGTCAAAAACCATGCTATGTCGGCCCTCATCAAGTTAATGGAACTCGACTGCTGGAATATATATGTCAGCTTAAATTAAAAGGAACAACCTTTATATATAGGTTCACGTGGGCAGCTTCAAATGAAGAGAATAAAGTGTGGATTCCCTTGCATATTGTGGATAAGATTGAGCCACCACTGCAGGAAGCATTTATGGATCTAACACTAAAAGGAAGTGCGGTTACCATAACACAAACTGAGTTTATAGATGAAGACAGTGCGGTTACCACAACAAAGATTGAGTATATATATGAATATAGTGCGGATACCACGGAGACAATGTATACCAAGATAGTGTGGATATTACAATAGGAATAACATATATAAGATAGCGTCGAACTTCCAGACAGCGTAAATATGTGAGCATATTTGAGACAACTGAGCGTATCTAGATTTGATATCTCAGCGTATCTAGATTTGATAGCTGTGGTATCTGAGACAGCGTAAATATATATATATACAAAGATAACGTCGAACTTTCAGAAGAATTCAGTGCGTACATATAATAGAAGAACAGAAGTGTGGAATACAGATAACACAAGTAGTTATTGAAAAGAATTTGAGTCAAACGTTGCACTACTGATTTCACAACACATTTGTGGATGTGATTTGAAATGTACGTAGATTTACTTTGTTTAAATTAAGTCAAAATTTCGGTACCATTATCATAACAGATTAGTAACTGAAAATGAGTAAAGAAAGCGGTTCCTAAGGCATTGAAATTGTTGAAAGAGCCTCATGGTCACTCATTGTAGCACTTCGCGGCTAAGCCGATCAAAGTTCCTTGAAAAAGTCTTAAACAAATGGAATCACTGATCAAAGAGTTGGATGCACACCACATATGATAATTCATAACATGGTTCGAGGGGTCCTCTCTTGGTATTCCTTAAAAATTTGGAATGTCACTGGGCAACTTAGTAGGCATGGCTAGCCAAAACAAAAGATAATAATTCGGGTCATTCGTTAGTTGAGACAAGTCTGGTAAATCTAAAGTTTCTATGAAAGGTAACCTCCTGTTAGGGTCTTGTTGAGATAATTTATACCCCTGCGGGACGAGTCCAGTACCTAGAGGAGGGTATCGAAGAAAATCTGGGATAGCTTGAGAAGTTGGAATTGGCACACCTCCAGGATATCCAGGGGTAGCTATACTGAATTGGGGTTGAGCTAGTATCTAAAATGTATAACCAGGTTATGGTTGGATCTGGAAAGGTATATTTTTTTCCAAATTTCCATATTTCAATTGGCCTTGAAATGGATGGCCTTGAACAAATTGACCTTGAATATTTTGACCTACCAGGGGTTGTCCCTGAAGAGTTTGACTTGTAAAAGTTTTCCCCTAAACAGGTTGACCTACAAAGGGTTGCCCTTGAATAGGTTGACCTAAAAAAGGTTGAATTTTTTCCATAGTTGTTGTACTAGGTTTTCCTAAATATTCATGTGGAATTGACTTGACTGTAGGTACGGTTTGATGGGCAATAGTTTGAGGGATAGCCTGTGTAACAGTTGGCATTGGAATTTGAAGGGTCATAGTAATAGAAACTTGGGGAAATCCTGGAATAGGTGTACCTGGTTGTTGAACAGATTTTTGCACAATAGATTGGATAGGAGTACTAGGAGTACTCGGACCAGCTTGCTCACTACTTTGCACCGATGCCATTGGGGTAATTTTAAGTGCACCTTGAACAAGTTGTTAGACTTGCGTATAACCAAATTGCCCAAGTGGCTTAACATGTTTATGATAAAGCATTTGTGGGGTAGGTTGCTAATGTAGATTTATGCAGGAACACAACAGAATACACATGTAACCATAAATAAAAATATGCAATGGAAACAATACTTCAATTTATTTAAATCAAATGACTGAAATATGCTTACAGACACAATGGAAATAAAAATGGCTAGGGTGCTGGTAGCATATCTCTGAGAAGAGATGTGGTGGCTACAGACCTTTGAACTGTGTTACAATGAGGCTCAAGGGCCTATTTATTATTGAGAAACAATGGAAAACTCCAAACTTCCAAAAACCTAACTGTAGGAGATGAAGCGCCAAAACTATGGGCCTCGTTTGGGTAAATTGGCGTTTCAAATTCCCGGGGATGTAACTTTGGCATACGATCTCCGTTTGACGCGCTCAATAGCTCGTTAGAAAGCTGTATCCGAGGAGTAAAACTTTTGGTGCAAGAAATATAATTCATGATGCTCTCAATTTTCCCAAAAAACTTCGTTTAGGGCCTCAAAATGGCTCCGGAAGTTCAAGATTCGAAAAAATGCCAAAAATAGTAAGTTGTGCCGAAACTGAAAAACTGAAAGAGATAATGGTGGGGCCCCAAGTTGAATAGGTGGGTGGACACCAATATCCACCTAGATCATTAAGGCCCCAAAACGGCTTCGGGAGTGCAGGACCTGAAAACCTGCTAAAAATAGTAAGTTGTGCTGAAAGTGAAAAGCTGCAATAATTAATGGTGCAGGTCCAAATGGAATAGGTGGGTGGCCACCGATATCCACTTGGATCATTCATCCCTCCTTAGGAAGCAATGGTCCCCATTGCGTTGAGATCCTCCATGAGATGAGGCAAATGCTGTTGAACTGGGCATTAGATTTTTCGGAGATGTCATGGACCTGCGGGCAGACATGCTGGATGCATTTAGGAAATTTGGTTTCTTTATCAGCCTCAGACAATACATGTGTGGATTATGTATGTGTAGTTTCCAGAGGTATGGCAACATCAAGCGGCAGTGCGTCGGTGGTCAGATCAATGGAGTGCTTGTCTTGACAGTGTAGAGGAACCTCTGTGAGTGAGGAGAAAATTTCCTCGTATTCCTCCATGAATTTGTCCATGTTTTTGCAGCCATGCAGGGGATCCATGTTTCGAGGTTGTGGCCACAATATTATTTTTTCCCTGTGAGCGAGTTGTAAGGAAAATAAATTTCTTGGTTTAGGAAACAATCTCACTGTGTTGTTTTGCAGTAGTCAAAGAGATGACAGGAGGCGGTACTACCTCCGGTATCCTGTACAAGTTATTTCCCAAAGTAATAATAACAACACGAAGCCTAGAATCATACATAACCTATCACCTCCACAAGTATGGTTAGCCCAATAATACATTAGCTACATCAAGAGGAGCAACATCACATAATACCTCATCTGTGAATGGCTTGATGCTGTACGAAAGGCGACACTGTTGGCAGATGCAAATATCTCTCCCTGGGTGAAGCCACCCAATGGTATATGGTTGCGGGTGTGCTATGGTCAGTAGGCCAAGCCACTTAATGACATTTGCTGAAATGAGGTTCTTTTGGCTTCTGCTATCGACAAGGAATTGCAGTGGAGAACCCTTCACCCACATCTATGAATGGAAGAGGCGTTCCCCCCTCCTCTGGATCCTCGGGTTCCTCCCTCTGGATCTTGGTGGTGGAAACAATGGCACTGGGATCCACATCAATGATATTCTTCCCTTTCTCATTGCCTTTTTCTGGTTCTGACTTAGGATCAAAAAATGCATCTGATTCAGGTGCCTTTAATTCGGCTACCAACAACTGTTTGGCCCAACACTCGTTTGTGCTATGAGTGGGGCTGTTATGAAATTCACATCACTTCCCTGTGTCCTTATTTGGATTTGTGGTGTTGTTTTGGGTCACCCTGCTTTGGTATTTCCCCTTGTTCTGCGGTTCGAGGGCACCTTTCCCTCGATTTGGATTCGCAGATCCAAAGTATCGCTTCTTCTGCTTAAATTTCTACTCAATCTTGGTGGCATAGCGATATGCCGTGATAAACGATGTAATGCCGAGGAAATCCATTTCATCCTGAATTTTTTTGTGTAGACAACCACGGTACATGAGCACCAAATTTCTCTTTGAATATTTAATACCCAACTTTGTGCATAGGGTATGGAAAAAAAAATTCAGTTCGTGCACATCTTGATCCCTTTACTGCTACATCATGGTCCATTAGGTGTATTTTCCCTCATAGCTCCCCACGAGGTAATATTGTTCCTTGATTCCATCTCGGAATGAATTCCAAGTGGGTGTGGCCGAGACCAAAGAGGGTTCCCATTCGTCCTCTTGCTCACAGTAGGTTTACCACTAGTCTTTGACACTGGGGGTGGCTTTGAGGAGTGAAAAAATAATCTTTTCTCGGTCGGAGAAATCATGGACCGAGAAATACCCTTCCAGTAAATTTAACCATCTATCTACGGCATCTGCATCTATATGGCCTTCAAATATAGGAATGTCAAAGTTTACCTGTACCTTGAAGGGAGTGGTGCCTCCAGAGTGGTCGTTGGATTCAGATACACTGTAGGTGGGCAGTTGTTGAAGGATCTATGCAAAGTTATCCATAATCACGTTCTTTTGTTTCTTGAGGGCCTCCTCGAGCAATATTTTGATAGGATCTCCTGCTCCCTCGTCTTTCTTTTCTTCCACCATGGGAGGTTGTTAGGGTTTGCGAGGCTAATCTTGCAAAGGTTCAACCAGATCGAGCCCTAACTCCTTATACCCTGACCACGTTGGGGAAATGCAAAGAAAAACAGAGAAAGAGAAGACCTCTCTGATACCACTGATCCAGATTTATGCAGGAAAGCAACAGAATACACATGTAACCATAAATACAAATATGCAACGGAAACAATACTTCATTTTATTTAAATCAAATGACTGAAATATGCTTACAGACATAATGGAAATAAAAATAGATAGGTTGCTGGTAGCATATCTCTAAGAAGAGATGTGGTAGCTACAGACCTCTGAACTGTGTTACAATGAGGCTCGAGGTCCTATTTATTATTGATAAACAATGGAAAACTCCAAACGTCAAATACTTTCTTCGATTTACATAGAAATTGGAATTTGGAGAGGTCTCAGGTTGCTCATCATTTTCCACTAGTCATTATTTGTCCCTTAATAAAACTAGCACAATCTCATTTACCAATGTAGCTAGATAGGGACATGGATCACAACGGTAGCATATATCACAACAGAAACATGGAGGTAATGGTATGGATGGCTAGAGTGTTGGAAATGAGGTGAGGAGCACCTTAGGAGAGATTTTCAGTAAAACCAGGGTGGTAGGCCTAAGATATATAGTGCATAGGAGGCACAGGTTGTTGGGGATGTTGGGCAGAACATTCCTCGTGTTTATGCATTTGTGGAAAACAACAAGACAAAGCACCAGGTATTTATCATTAAGATGGACGGCAAGCTTTGTGATCAAGTTATTTCTATTTTTATTGATCTTGGATCTAATTATAGATATGTTATTCCTCACTTGGTTAATAAGTGTGGCTTGAGTAAAGAAATGCATGCAAAATATTGGTTATTTTAGTTGTCTACATGAACGAAGAAAAGATTTCACCATTGGGTAAGAGTGTGTGCATTTGATTTAATTAGTATGCCTACAACAACACACTTAAAGATATTTCCACTGTTACAATACACTATTGGGTATGGATTGGTTATACTTTCACAGGACCAAGCTGGATTTCTATGAAAAATCTATTGAGTGCTTCGATGACAATGGAGAACCAAGAGTCTTACAAGGAAAGAACAAAGCCAAATCAATTAGGATGGTGATATCCATGCAGGCCAAGCACAATCGCAGGAAAGGGTGTGTGTTATTCGCAACTCATATCTCTATTGACAAAGGTAAGGAAGTTGAGGATGCAGAAGTCTTGAGAAGGTATCCATTTTTGCAACAGTTTCAGGATGTGTTTTTAGCTAATATTTCTGAATTTCCACTTCACAGGGAGGTAGAATTTTCAATTAAGTTGGTTCTAGGGGTAGCTCCAGTATCAAAGGCACCTTACAAGATGAGAACCCCTGAGTTGGTCGAGTTAAATTTGTAGTTGAAAGATATGATTGCAAAGGGATACATTAGACCAAGTGTATCGCCTTGGGGTGCACCACTATTGTTCGTAAATCAGAAGGATGAAACTCTTAGACTATGCATTTATTACATGCACCTAAAGAAAGTGACCATCAAGAAAAGGTGTTCATTACCGAGGATTGACGATTTGTTTGATCAGTTGAAAGGAGCAGTGTTGTTCTCTATGATCGACTTGAGATTGAGATATCACTAGGTATGCATCCTATAGGGATGAATACCACATCCTATAGGGATGCATATTGGAAGAGGGCATCTACAATATCACATTTAGGACTAGGTATGGGGATTATGAGTTTGTTGTAGTTTCTTTCGGTGTGACTAATGACCCAACTACATTTATATGTTTGATGAAAAATGTGTTACTTACTTACTTGGACATGTCTCTTATTGTTTTCATTGATGATATATTGGTGTATTCTAAAAATGAAAAAGAGAATTCCAAGCATTTGGCAGCAGTGTTGAGGTTGTTCAAAGAGCATCAATTGTATGCTAAGATCAGCAGATACAATTTCTTCCAGACTAGGGTACACTACTTGGGACATGTTCGTCTCCAAGGAGGACATTGGAGTAGACCCGGAAAAGATAAGGGCCATCATGGAGTGGGTAGCTCCTAAGAATGTAGATGAGGTGATATAATTCATTAGATTGGCATGGTATTACAGGAGATTCATCAGGAACTTCTCATACATGTATTATCTTATTACATCATTGCAGAGGAAAGGTAATAATTTTGATTGGATAGAGGAGTGTGAGGATAGTTTTGAGAAGCTTAAGTAGTTGTTGAGACATGCTACACTATTAAATATTGTAGATCCGAACAAGGAGTTTTTAGTATGTACATATTCTTGGAAGAGAGGACTTAGTGGGGTCTTTATGTAGGATGGATAGGTGGTATGCTATGATTTACGAAAGCTGAATGAGCATGAGCAGAACTACCCGATACACGATCTTGAGCTAGAAGTGATCATTAATGCACTAAAGATGTGGAGGAACTACCTTCTTGGATAGAGGTTTATATTGATGAGTGACCACATTGGGTTGAGGTACTTATTTGTCCAATCAAATCTGAATTCCGGGCAGGCTAGATGGTTAATGGCCACGATCAGTGAGTTTGACTTAGAGATCACGTACATCAAGGGAAAAGAGAATAGGGTCATAGACGCTCTTAGTAGGTGGGTACAATTAAACCACATAGAAGTTATGAGCTCCTACGAGACAGACTTACAGGATAGGATCTTGCAGGTAGGTCAGTAGGATCACACGTATATGGAAATTGTGCACAGGTTGTAGCAAGGTATAGGTACATGTGTTAGCACAAGTACATGCAAAGGTATAAGTGGTAACATAGGTACAGGTACATGTACATGTACATGTGTATAGGATCTTGATTAGCATGTCAGGATAGATGGATTGGTTAGATTTAAAGACAGAATATATGTTTCGGACAACAATGATCTCAAGAAGGTGATCTTGAGGGATTTTCATGCGAAAGCATATTCGGGTCACCCAGGCTACCAGAAATAATTGACTGTAGTAAATAAGTTCTATTGTTGGCTGAATCTAAAGATGGATGTCATAGAGTTTATAGCCAGATGTTTGGATTTTCAGATGGTTAAGGAAGAGTGTAAGCATCCAAGTTGACTAATATAGTTGATTTTGATCCCAGAGTGGAAATGGGAGGTTATTTCCATGGAATTCATAAAAATTTTTCCTAAGACAGCTAGACATCAATATTCCATCATGCTTGTGATGGACAGGTTGAAAAAGGTTTCAAATTTCATTCCAACGAATATCATATTCAGCTAGCTATGTGGCACATATGTTTATCCGAGACATAGTAAGATTACATGGTGTTCCAAAGAATTTTGCATCCTATAGGGATGAAAGTTCAATTCCAAGTTTTGGAAGGTTTTGTTTGCAGGTTTGGGCACTCAGTTAGCCTTCAACACTACTTATCATCCGCAGACAGATGAATATACTGAGAGGGTCGACAATTTATTGGAGGATACGTTGAGGAAGTATGTGATGCATGAGTAGTGCATGTGGGAAGAATATCTTACACTGGTAGAGTTTGCTTACAACAATGGGCATCAAGAGTCCTTGAAGATGAGTCTTTCTGAGGCTATGTATGTGCGTACTTGCAACACTCCCATCAGTTGGAGTGATCTAGTTAATAGGGTATTTATTGGACCATAGATGTTGGAAGAAATGGAATAGGAAATGCAGGTGATCAATAATAACTTGAAAGCAGCGCATGATAGGAAGAAGGGTTATAAGGAAAGGAATAGCTTGTTCAAGTAGTTCCAGGATTTGTGGACCCTTTAAGATCATTGAGAGGATAATACCAATGGCCTATCGGCTTGCACTGCCTTCCACAGTGAATGTCCATAATTTTTTTCATATATAATTGCTTAAGAAGTATGTTAAATATGTTGATCATGTGATTGAATCATCTATATTGCGGGTGGAAGAAGATGGAGAATTCCAGCCGAAGCCTCAATGTATCTTGCAGAAAAAGGTGTTCATGCTTCGGAATTGAGCAATAGAGCAAGTTAAAGTTAAATGGAAGCACTTTGGTCCCAATAAATCTAGATGGGATATTATGGATCAAATTTGGGCCATGTATCCTTCCTTGTTTTTTAGTTGAGGCAAAGCATCTTTGCTGTGTTGTTGGTATTGGTTTGGCATATTTTTTGGTGAGTTTTGATATATGTTTTGTGGTGATATTTGGGTATATGTACATATGTAAATGGATGTAAATACCATAATGAGTTATCTTATAAAGCTCCAATAAGCGATATGGGTGCAATTTCAGTATACTTATCATGTTGTTATGTTTTCATGATGGGTTTATTTTCAGCAAGGTGATCATTGTAAATACTACATCGATCTATGATATAAATCTCCATGGGAAGTATGTTGTCTTCCAACAGTTTTCCTGCGGTATATGTGTAATTGGAAACTAAGGACAGTGTCCCCCAAGGGGGAGGGTTTTGTCACAACCCTAGTGAAAATTCCATGTAATAAAAGTTAAAAATAATAACCAATGTTGATGGGACAATTATTCCAAGCTCAATGTTGGGCAAGACATCCTAGTGGGTGTTCATTTGGTTTAATATGGCTAAGGAATTGGCAAAGGTTAAGGCTTTGGAAATGAAAAATGGCATGTTTGAAACATTTATTTATGAAAAATAATGGAAAATAGGAGCAAAGGGAGATGAAAGGTCACAGGTTGCATGTGAGGAGGAAAATGAAGGAAAATAATGGAAAATGAAGAAATAGAGGCATCACCTATAAAAATGTTTCTGAGGATCAGTTGGTACCTTTTGTCAGATTATTTTTTGATCTCTCTCATTATTATCCCTCTCTTTCTCTCACTCTTGGAGACTTAGAGTTTCTTCGATAATTTTGGAAATAAACCAACTAGAAAGAAAGAAGGAGGAAGAAAGCAAGGAGGAGGAGGAATCAAGTAGCTACAACATGATTCTTGGCAAGTATCGATTTGAATGTGTGTTTTCCTTGCTAGATCTGGCATGCATGGTATTTCATATGGTTCTTTTCTGTCATGGCATGGGTTTTTCTAGGTGTGACAAATGTTTTTCAGCCTAGTCTTTCCATTTCTATATAGCTTTGATGAGATGGGTTTCTCATACTTCGGTTGAGATGGATTTCTGGATGGGTTCAAAACTAAGTGGGGTCGATAGCCGAGTGGTCCCTGAACCAGACTATGGATCATGGTAAATCCACTGGTATAGTAACCCCTGAATCAGTTTGTAGGTTGCGATAAAGCTAGGTTGTGTGCCTCAGTGGGCCTAGGAATCCTTACGAGTGAATGGCGAGATTTACGATAAATCCAAGTTTTGGATTTATCTCTATTGGGCCTAGTAGTCCGGGGATGGTATGTATAATAAAGCCTTGAGAGTTGGTCTCGTTATAGGGCCCAGTGGTCCCTTGATCGAAATTTGGATTACGCTAAATCCTGAGAGACAAGGAGGCACTCAAATTCCTCATAGTGTAGGCGAAGAACTCCGGTAGAATTCATGCTTGTTTGGTTATTTTTTGGTTGGTTCTGAGTCCCACATTCATGCATGGAATATGGCACGGGGGTGATTGGCTAAAGAGATATTTGGCTTAGCCAATATATGGTTTGGTGGAATGTGGAAGTCCCATCTCCGATTGGTTTCTACATTCATTAATGAAGAGATGATTCCTTTGGTATTTGATATATAAATGCACTAGTTTATATGTGTATTTTATTTTTGTTGTATCCATGATATATTTTTTTTATTATGATGGTTATAAGCTTGTATTTTGACATTAGTGATGTATGCCTCTCTTCATGATTTTATTTGTAAATGAATGCACAATGTATATATGGTCAAATAGATTGTATTATAGCTAATGATGTATGGGAGTAGTGATTATTAGTGATTCTCTGATAATTATGAAATCTTTATGCTAAGTACTATTGTTTACACCTATAGTTTAAATGTTTGTGACACATTTGAAAAAATGCCTCTCATGGTTAGGAGGGGTCCATATGAGTTCTTATTTATCTCATTGCTTGCGTATCATTTTCTTGTTTTTATTTATCATCTTTGAACTTTTCATGAAGTTATGGGAAGAATATTAGGTTCCAGGCCTGAAAAGGTGGCTCAAATCCGGGGGAGTCTAGCACAAAAATAAGGAATTAGGGCCCAGTACACTAGCATGTTGTGTTATTCCTACGTTTATAGCCTCCTAGACGTTGGCTTACAAGCTTGTGCCTGCATTTGTGGGGCAAAGAGCTCAAAAGGTCAGTGTGACCAAGGGGTAAGAGACCTGAATGGTTGGGTTACCTCCTGGGGGTGTTGTTGTTGTACAAGGTCTGTATTTTGTGTTTCCTTCGGTTCCTCTTCCTTAAGGTCACCTAGGAGGTTTAATCTTATTATGGTAGTCTCTCGTCGCATGTTTACCCCGGTTGGCTGATTTCTTGGTTAGATGTGGAAATAGGGTGTTACAATCTTACTGGATTGCTTAGTAGAGATCAAAGAGATGGAGGTAGGAAGGGATCACTCTACTATCCGGTATATATTATTTCCCAAAGTAATAATAACAGTGCGAGGCATAGACTCATACACACCATGACGCTTCCATGAGTATGGTTGGAATAATAACACATCACAAGCTTCAATACGAGAAACATCACACAATACCTCAGCCATGAAGGACTTGATGATGTAGGGAAGGCGGAACTGTTGGCTAACATAGAGATATTTTCCATGGTGAAGCCACCTGATTATGTACAATTGCGGTTGCAGTGTAGTTAATAGACCCAGCTGCTTCACGACCTCTGCTGAAATGAGGTTCTTTTGGCTCCCGCTATCGATAATGAGCTGCAACTGAGAACCCTTGACCCACATATGTGAGTGGAAGAGATGACCCCTAGCTCGGGAACTTGGGGATTAATCTTTTGGACCTTGGTGGTGGAAATAGTGGCACTAGGTTCTTTGTCAATAATCTTCTTACCCTTGTTGTTCCCCTTGTCAGGTTCAGTCCCATAACTACACCATGCATCAGACTCTAAAGCTTTCAGCTCGACCATCAATGATTTCTTGGTGCGACACTCATTTTTGTAGTGGGTGGGGAACTTGTGGAGATCACACTAATTTCCTGTGTCGTTCCTCATCTTCGTGGCACCATTTATTACTTGTGGCTTCGAAGGGTTGTCCCAAGTTGCTCCACCTTGGCTCTATCCATTTTTTTTTCGTTTTTGGATGCTCTTGTCCTACTTTTCATTCACAGATCCAAAGTCACGCTTATTTTGTTTAATTTTGTGTTCAAATATGTCACTAAGAATCTTTGATACCCAAATTTTTGTGTATAGTATGAAAATATTTTTGAAATCATGCACATATTAGTCCCTTTGTTGTCGTAGTGTGGTCCATTGTATGTACTTGTCCTCATAGCTCCCTAAGGGATAGTATTGTTCCTAGGTAGCGCCCCAGAAAGAGTTCCAAGAGGGGCTGACAGTAAACAAAGAGGGTTCCTTGGCCCTTTTCTCCCAATAATTTTCCCATTAGTCCTTGAAATGGGGGTAAACATTAAGTGGTGCAAAAGTAATATTCTCCTTTTAGAGAAACTATGGACCAAAAAATATCCTTCCAACAGATTCAACCATTTATCTACAGCATCTACATCTATTTGACCTTCGAATATATGGATATTGAAGTTCACTTTTACCTTGAAGGGGGAAACACCTCAGAAGTGTTTTTTGGATGAAGATGCGCCATTGGTGGGTGTACACCGAAGGATCTGGGAAAAAATTTCCTTCATCTCGTTCCTTTTCCACTCGAGGGCTTCTTTGAGAAATATTTTGATAGGATCTCGTGAGTCGCTCATATTTCTTTTCTTCCACCATGGAAGGTCTTTGGTGTTAGAAATGATGGTTTTGAAAAGGCCCAACTAGTGAAAACTTCAATTCATTAACAAAAAGTACTAAAATTGTTTACATGTAGAATGTATTTAAACTAGCTCAAGCGATGGTAGCTTATTTATGAGAAGAGATGTGGCAGCTACTGTTCTTCTGAACTGTTTTACAAAAAGGCTCCAAGACCTATTTATTATTGAGAAACAATGGAAAAACATCAACATAAGAAAACCTAACCTTAGGAGATGAACAAGCGTTGGAAATCTATGAACAAATATATAAATGGCCTTGGTCTTGTTTAAGAGGACAATATAGAAAATAAATACATCTTCTTATTGTGCTAATAATTGTAATCTACAAGTAGGTGCGTCGATTTTATTAAAAGTTATTAATGGACCATAATACCTTAGAGACAACTTATATTGTTTAATAATTAGTGAAGAAATATTTGGCTTGTCTTATTTTCCATTTACCTAAAATGATCGTTGTGAAGGATTGATAGAGAACTAGTTGATTCAACACTATTCTACCGTGTTTGAAAAAATTAAAACCTTATCCCTGTGGTTTAAAGGAGCTGAAAACATGTTTAATCTCTTTATTAACTCCATATTAGGTTAACAATGTTATATTTTTATATTCGCACCATAAAATTCCATGTGCCATTAACACATACCTCAAAATATACTCGACCAAACTTGTCCTTGGAAGTGCGTCATGGTAGCTTGAAGAAGAGGTAGCTTGAAGAAGAGATTGTGTCTTCGACCTTTCCATAATAAAAACCTAGCTTACCCTTGAAAAATATTAGGGTATGATAAAACCCTACATTGCACAGAGCCTTTAGCATTTACTTGGCTACTCACGCATCACATGGTCACAAGACTAAACATGAAAAGAAATGAAGCAAGTGCCGATAGGAAATTTTGAAATAGTAACTTCAACATCTCCTTGGCACTTAAAATTTCTGAATACATTCCTATACTTTCACTAGACACTGCATAATCAATTATGAAATATTTATTATCATCCGTAAATAATAATAATTTTTTTTTAATAAATTTAGGTAGGAAATTATGAATTTTTTAGTATTAGTGCATGTTTTAGAAATTAAAAAATACATGATACTTGGATTCTTAGATGGCAGAACAGCATTTACGCGCAAATTTCCCGTTTTATAATACTTGTATTTGGATTCTTAGATGGGAGCCCAACACCATACTTGGTATTTGGATTCTTAGATGGCAGGCCATCACGTGAATTCTTTAACCGTATTTGGTATTTGGATTTGATTGATTTGATGTCGTAATTAACATGTAAAAATTCCCGTTCTATAATACTTGTGTTTGGATTCTTAGATGGGAGCCTAACACCATACTTGGTATTTGGATTCTTAGATGGCAGCGCATCACGTGAATTCTTTAACCGTATTTGGTATTTGGATTTGATTGATTTGATTTGATGTCGAAATTGTTTTTAAGAAGGTTTGGATTGAGGAAATTAACATGTAAAATTTTTAGATGGGAGCCCAACACCATACTTGGTATTTGGATTATTAGATGGCAGCCCATCCTTCACGTGAATGCTTTAACCATACTTAGTATTTGGATTTGATGTCGAAATTGTTCTTAAGAAGGTTTGGAGTAGGAAATCGAAATTGTTCTTAAGAAGGTTTGGAGTAGGAAATTAACATGTTTTACATTTGGGTTTGAAGGTTTGGATTGAGGAAGTTAATATGTTTTACATTTGGGTTTGAATTATTGATCTAAAGTAGGATTCGATAATGTGACTCGTTTTTCTCGTCTTTTCTGGTGTTTTATAATGATTTAGAAAAATAAAAATAGATGCTTAAAAAATATAAGCATGACGCCTTCCCACTATATAAAGATATATTCAGCAGGGGCTGCAAACAAAGTCTTTCATTCCTCCCTGCGGGAAACGTAGAAACACAATGATTCTCCTCGTGGCCTTCTTGTTGCTGTTGTGGGTGGGCGTGTGCCACTTCTTCCGGCACAGACGCTTGCGTCTAATTTCGTCAATGGATCCCGTCCGCGACGCCCTGCCTCTCTCCAAGATGGCCCAATTCGTGGAGTTCTCTGTAATCAGTAAGAAGGCTCTCCAATTCGCCCTTTTCAAGACCTTCGCCATTCCCTCCATATCCAACCTGTTGTCCGCCACTCGCCATTTGTCAAAGGCACCCGGGAACAAGCGATACGACGACACCGACATTCTATTACAGGAAATCCTCGTCAATCACGTTGACAGCCCCCGAGGATCCCTGGCGCTCCGACGCCTCAACTTCATTCACAGCCACTACAACATCTCCAACCAAGATTTTCTCTACACCTTATCCTCCTTGATCTTGGAGCCTAGCCGATTTGCCTCCAAGTACGTTCGCTCATTCTCAGTCTCTTTTCCACTTAATTTAATTGCTTTTCACACATAAATTTAAACGGTTTTCCCCTTGCAGGTTCGGTTACCGGAATTGGACGGGAAATGAAACGTGGGCGAACTTCGTGGTGTGGCGTGACATCGCCACGCGAATGGGAATCCGAGATATTCCTGACACGGTGGAGGGAGTGGAGATCTTCAACCGGCAATACGAAGCCCACAAAATGGTGTACTCGGATTCCAACAAGGAGATCGCCGATGCCACGTTAGATCTCTTGCTCTCGACTGCGCCCGCCTGCCTCCGTCCGGTAGGCAGACGGATCGTATATTGTTTGTTGGAGGAGAGGGTTTTGGACGCCATGGGTTATCCACGTCAGCCCTACTGGCTCATCTCGATTGTGAACCTCGTCCTGCAGCTCTCTCTTGGGAGTTTTGTGAAATGGTTTCTACCGCCAAGGCCGTGGAGTTGGTCGACACAGAGGATTTCAGTGAACGAGGGAGACGCAGAGGAAGAACTTGGGAAGGTGCATAAATTGAGATACAACGAGTATAAGCCAGAGAGTTATCCACATGGCTACCGGATAGATGAGGTGGGCTATGGCAAGCCCAGAGAATTGGGCGTGCCCTTTGGAGGAGATCTAAGCTGTCCATTCTTTTCTTCTTTCTCCAACCCCAAGAAGCATAATTAGGTTGATATTAGCTTGTGTGTTTTTGTGTTTTTTTTTTTTTTTTTTGGGTAAGTTGTCTATGTTGTTTTTTTTAATTATTTGTCAAGTTGTGTGTCATCTATTAGGATTGCTATGTGGCTTGACGAGCAGTCATACAAGTGCATCTAAATTATCAAAATCCTCATGTGTAGGCACACAAGCTCTTCGCTGATTAGTGTCTCCTCCCCATAGTATAGGGCACAACCACCTTTTGAAGTTTGATCCTCTGTCCCCTTGCTCATCTTCAACTTTTTGTGTTAGTAAGACTTGACATGTCTTCTTATGTTGTTTACAATCATTAGTGTTATGGAAAAATTATGGAATCCTTGTTCCCAAATAAATAATAAAAATTCCTTCCAAAACTTATCATTATGTACAAATTCATATTTCCAATTATCAAAATTTGAACAACCATATTTATTAACTTTGTCCATGAACTTAGACTATTTGTATCATTTGGATTTAGTTGAGGCACTACAAATAAGGAGTATGCTAAATTGAAAATTTCTAGAGAAATCTACAATGGTTGGTTGATGCATTATCTATTTTTAGTAATTATAAATATCTAATTCCTACACTAATCTACAATTGTTAATGTCTATTTCATTGTAAGTAGATATATTTACAATAACTTTCAAAATATGATTAAAAGTTTCCAAATTCAAACTATACCTATTAAAAGTTTTCATATTCAAACCTAGTCAAGGGGTGCACACAATGGTGTACAATGGTCTTTTTATTTCATTACACAACTCCTATAGTGTACAATACTCATTTTATTCCATTACACAACTCCACAAACAATCCTCAATGACACTATGGATAATGTGATTGATTTACAATGTATTGTAAATGAGCATAGATCTATTTCAATCAAAATATACCAAGCAAATATCTTTTCACTCTAAAACATAGTTACACATCAAGACATTGATCCCTCTTAAGATTTGGTAGATCCATGATTAAAATAGATCTATATTAATTTATAAAACAATTGAAAAAAAAAACATTTTTGCAACATTATTATATTATTTTTCCTTTAAAATATAAATATATTAACATTAAATATCCTTCAATATTATTATATTATTTTCTTTTAAAATATAAATATGCCAACGTTAAATATTTGTTTCATATCCAAATGACAAAATATTTTGAAATAAATGTATAGAATTGTAAAGTAAATAAAAGACATTTCATGTAAATTACTATTTTCCATTTATTTCATATTAATTTTACTACCTTTTACTATTATTTAAAAAAAAAAAAAAAAAAAAAAAACCTTTTAAAATAAAATAAAAAATAGACCTTTAAAATAAAATAAAATTTAATATCAATATTAGTATTAAGTCTAAAAAAAAAAGGAAAGAAAAAAAAAAAAAATCTTGATTCCAATAGTTCCCAACAGAAAAGTAATGTGTATCGCATAGAAATCTTTCACAATAAGCATGGAAGTTGGATACGTGGACAACAACTTCTGTCATGGAAAATTTTAGGAAATTCGATTTCTATTCAAAGATATTAAATTTTTATTTATTTAAAATCTAAAAGATATTAAATTTATATTTATGTATTAATAAATATAAAAATAATTTATCAAAAGTAACTCCGTGTTGGACTTAAACAAAGTTGTTTTGAACTTAACAATACCAAAACTAAAAATGGGTAGCATAAAGGTGAAACTCGCATAAACAGCAATATTTCATATATCTCTTCATTTTCTCTCCTAAAGGCCACCTTTTTTCTGTGTTCAACATACTATCCAAACTGGATGAAACTTCACTCCCAATCTATTAAAAATTAGTGGAATGGACCAATAGCAGAAGCAGGACACCACATGATTTGAAGATGATAATGATAATCTTATTGCTCAATACTCAATAGGGACCCAATGTGATGAAATGGAAGAAAATTAGCGTACCAAATAGCGGTGAACTGCAGTATAATATGCATGGAGTTAAAAGGCTTGACATTGCAAAATCCAAGAGGGATGACATATTGCCTTTGATTTCGCGCAATCACGATCTTATGTTGGAAAATTATCTCCTCGTGTTTTTTTTTTCCTAAATTTTTCTCTTTTAATCATATTAAATTTTACTAAGTAACTCCTAGGAATTTTTAGGAACAATTTAAGGGAAGTTTGTTCAATCTTATTCATTCTTACTGAATTTTGGATATAGGTAATGATCTCATTAAAAAAAAAGGTTGGTTGAACACTTGTGATAGTTACACTCTATGAGAACTGATGTGAAATAGTTTGGGAGGATTACTGATCTGAGATAGTTTGGGAGGATTGACTTGCACACTAAAACTAAAAATAATAAATATGATTAGATGAAAGAGAATGTGAAGCATAATTAGGGAATCTCTCGAGGCTAGATAATTTGGCAGGTGATAATTTCTTGGAATATATATTTTGTAAATTTACCTATTACATCATAGGTACTCGTGACAACTTAATAAGCTAGGGTTTCATTACCAATAACTTCTAAATTAATAATTAATATAAAATGATATTAGTAAATAGTAAATATTTTACACCTCCTTTAACAACAATTTAACATTTTAATGAAAACTGTAACCTCAAAACAAAAATTCTAGTCCAAAATTGTTGGAATATGTAATTCCTACTTGTCTTTAGTTGTGGTTCTCTCTATGTATAGAGTCTATTCCTATTTGATAGGTTAGTTCCTAGTTTGGTGTGAGGTTGAGATATTCTCTCAACCAAATTATTGTGCGTCTAAGATAGCTTCTCTATCTTGAGACTGTACCTCATGTATATATGTATCTCGATTTGTTTGATTAAGACAATGTACCTTGTATGCTCAGTTTCTAAGTTGGTATCAGAGCTCGTTTGGGCTTGGGCCTGGCCTTGTCCCCTCCTGGGCCGAGGGAAATAAATAGTGTATTTATATTATTCAGAACGTTGTTGTGTGATCCAGAGTGGGTGGATCTGTTTTTCTATGATTGCCCTTCTTTTCCTACTTGCTGGTGATCTGGAATTCTCGTTGCTCTTCCTCATGAATTCTTGACTGAGGCTCTCAAAGGTGCGTCCTGGCCTGGTCCGACATGGTGCGTGAGCCTCTGGCTGTGCTGGTGATCAAAGACCTACAGTGGAAGTTGATCGGCAGCGTGCCGGATTGGTGCGTCTGCTGGGAGGATTGGTCCGACTTGCGAGCAATGCTTTGAGAAAGATCTGATTCTCTGGTTGACAGTTACCCATAATTTGTCAATCATAAATCTCCGCAATAATCTTGGGAGGCAGATAAACCTCCATATAAATGAGGTTTTTGATGTTAGATGGGGCGAGGAGGAGGTTCGGCTACGGATTCACGAAAAAATGAGCAGCAGGAGATTCTTGTTGTTTTTTAGATGATATTTGGGATGACAGGGAAAATCTCCTGCAGATGTTGGGTGTACCAAACGATCATGTCGAGGACAACTCCAAGATCGTTGTATCGACAAGAGATCGAAGAGTACTTTCAAAGATGAGGTTGAGAAATCCTATTAGCATGGATTATCTTTCTCTAGAGGAGAGATGGAGGCTCTTATTCTTTCATGAATTTGTAGGTAATCAACACACTCTATCTGGGTTAATCGAAAAGATTGCATGGGATATCTGTCCAGAGTGCGATCGGCTGTCGCTTGCTTTCAAAGTCATTGGAGCAGCCATGGTGGGCGTCACTGCCCCATCTGAGTGGCGGGTGGCATTAGAAAAACTTTGAAATGCTGATAAACTCGACCCTCAAGTAGAGAAGAAACTTTATAATCAATTGAGATTGAGTTACGATGCGCTGTGCACCTCGCAACTTTTTGCGTTGCAGCTTTGCTTTCTGTACATCGGAGCTTTCAAAGAGGACGAGGATATGTATGTGGAGGATTTGATAAACTTGTGGATAGGAGAGGGTCTCCTTCCCATGGAAGAAGGTAAAGATCCACTAGAAATTGGAAGGTCTCACACCAACTTTTTACTAGATCCGTGTGTCATCGAAGCTAGTATCAAGGACGCTAACGGACAGGTGGTGGTCTACTTGATTCACGATGTGTTGCACGATATGGAATTGCAAATTGCCGATAAGGAAGAGGATTGTTGCTTTAGAGCGAGCAAAGCTTTGGAGGAATTCCCTTTGAAAGATTGTATAGGCAAGGGCATAATTTCTCTGATGGAGAACAAATTTAAGTCAATCCCTAATAAATTCAAAGGACATAATGTTCTAGCGATGCTGCTGTCTAAGATCTAATCTTTGGAAGATATTCCACCCCGTGTGATAAGGACTCTTACATCTATTAGAGTCCTGGATTTGGGAGGAACATCCATTAAAACATTGCCTGAAAGCTTTGGAGCTTTGAAGCATTTGGTGTTTCTTCGTCTAGCACAATCGCCGATAGAGAAATTGCTCGATTCAATATCACGATTGAAGAAACTCCAGATACTGGATTTGTCCCACTGTGGCCAGCTGAGTGAGTTTCCTTATGGGTTACATAAAATGACAGGTTTGATGGTATTCGCAATATTGTGTTCTTTGATATAAACATGACAAGTTTGGATGGAATCCAGGGACCTATATATGCATTTTTTTCTCAAACGCTTAGATTTGGGTCCGGAATTGGGTGTTCCAACCATGGGAAACCTCATATTCCCCACTGTGTTTTGCATCTATGTTCAGGTCATAGCAGCAATTTGGATTGCCATCCTACCCATTTTCTCGGCGGAGATCAGGGACTCGAGAATAGATTCGGATTCTAGAGCCATGATTATGTTTGAAAATTTTGGGTTCACTCACATGGGGCATGTTGAAATCTCTGTAAAGGATGTGACATGGACGAGCACACAGCAAGGTCCTAATCATGAACTCTGTACAATGCGCTAATATCTGTTGAGATTCGTGGATTGAGAGGAGGGGAAAGCTCTCTTTTTTTTTATGTCTGCGTAGTCGTATATCTGTTGTGGAAATCCAATGGAAAGGTATGTGAGTTGAGTCCATTGGTGAAACCTGTGACTCAGTGGGATAAGAGTCATCGTTGCCCACGTAGAGAGGTCATCAACTGAATTGTTTAATCAAATTGAGGGGAACATATCTAGTTATGATATCAATCTATTGTTTGGTGTTTGTTGGAGTCATGGACAGATCTGATGAGATCTCCAGTCATTGGTGTTGGAAAATGAATCCAAGGAGTGCGGTGATAGATCTGAGTTGGAGGTTGGTACTATAAGGCAAGAGATCGTAGAAAGGTACTTTGTTGGCAACCAAGGTGGGGGTGATTTTCACCATATGAATGCATGTGGACTTGTAATGCATGGGATCTGCTTGTGTGAAGTTACACAATCCCTGATGTGTAGGCCCGATATTGATCCCTTAGTTATATCAGGTATCTGAAATGTTAGTCATTATTTGGACATAGATATACAACTCACAGGCATGGTCAACGTGGATTTGGAGTCTGGAGCTTTCAGCTGTCAGAAGAGGTGCGGAAGCACGAGGAGTGTTGAGAGACTTCCAGCTTCCTTTGTTTGGGATCAACCTGGTTGAAGGTTGAATACATTTCTAGCAAGGTCTCAGGGTGCAACAGTGAAGTGAGCCAAGGACAGTGTGGTGAGCTGCCTCGATGTGATTATGTTTCTATACAGGTTGAAGATGAAAAAATTGTTGTCTTCGTGAATTATTATACTTTCATGTTGAGACCGATCAACTTAAAATGTAAATGCATTTATCTAAATCTTGTTAAAAGAATTAAATGTTGTATTGTTGTGACATTTAGTTTGGGCAACTATTGTCACGAGTGTGAGTCTTTGTTGGAATTTCCCATTCCGACAATAGACAAATTTATTTGCAGGAATGATTTACTACCAGATATAATGAAGACATGAAAATGAAAATGGCATCATAGATTGGAGGATGACCGAGTTTGTGTGTGCCGAGTGTGGTGGAAACATATTTGCATGTTCAATTGCAAGGAGATTAGCTCGAAAATGGGTCTTCGTTGTTGCAGCCTGTCAGCGAGCATGAGGAGGCATGCTTGGAAGAAGTTACCCTGCCTTGATACTGTGAACAGGGGAAGTGGAATTATGCTATTATTCCAGGGGAATTGTATACTGAAACGAGAATTTTTTTTGTGTATAAAATTGTTGAATTTTATGCATGTTGATAGTGAATTTGTGGACGACGCAGGATTGGACCATGGAGTCCTGTAGTATTGTTGATAAGCCTTTGTGGCTGTGTTGAGCCTTCGTGGCTATGATAAGCCTTCGTGGCTGTGGTGAGCCTTCGTGGCTGTGATAAGCCTTCGTGGCTGTGGTGAGCCTTCGTGGCTATGATAAGCCTTTGTGGCTGTGTTGAGCCTTCATGGCTGTGGTGAGCCTTTGTGGCTGTGTTGAGCCTTCGTGGCCGTGTTGAGCCTTCGTGGCTGTGGTAAGCCTTCGTGGCTGTGATAAGCCTTTGTGGCTATGGTGATCCTTTGTGGCTGTGGTGAGCCTTCGTGGATGTGATAAGCCTTAGTGGCTGAGTTGAGCCTTGGTGGCTACATTGTATCTCCTCAAGGCTGAGCGCCTAAGCAGTGGAGGTGAATTACTGCTTGTCGAAATATGAACTAGCAAGCAGGTGAAAGGGTGTTGTTCATTCATGTTCATGACGCAACGTGGAGCGATCAGTTGTCAGTAATCTGATAGGGATCAGATCGAAGGCAACGTGTAGTGTATGATCTTGGATCTGCTCACAACAACAGTGTGGCCAGTGTTCTGGTGAACTGAAATTCGGGGCAGTCTGTCCGCAACAGTGAATGGCGTGGTCGTGTGTTGACCATTTCTTCATGGATAATGTATTATTGTCATGGTTATCGCTTGTGCTTATATTGTCATTTGGTATTGTTTTCTGTTTGGTATGGGTAAATGTGGACAAGTCTTGAAAGTTTGTATACATATTGAGATTCGCGACTTCAATATGAAGTCATTTTGTTAGAATTCGCGACTCTAACTAATGACAAGTATAGCATGGAGATTCAAGACCAGTACATCCAAAATTCAAAAGTATGACAAAAATATTCAAGCGAGAAAGCTCTAGCATATGAATGGTATGGCGAGTGCAAAGGATGATGGACAATCAAGTTTGTGAGAGATTGTTTTGTGTGAGTTTCTTCGAATAGACTCATGACCATGAGTATGAGTCACAGTTTGTAATTAGAAGAAAATCTACATGTCATTTATTGTTTGTATGTGCTGTAAGACCCAGTGAGGCATGCATACCCCTTTTTTATATGTTCCCTATGTCAGAGAGTTTTAACACCCTGGAAGAGTGTGTCATGTGGGATGGATAAACTTGGGTGGGCCGTATTGGTTTTAGACTTCATAAGGTGAAATTTTATATCAAGGGGGAGTTAATCGAGAGGTTGGATGAACCATGTATATGAAGGACTTCCTAGTAGACTGGAGGTTGCAACGGTTGGAACCCATGCATTTCGGTAGATGGTTGTTCCTTTATATGGACATCAACAATAGCATGAACATGATACAAAGTGTAATTACCAAATAGAACTAGTGTAGTTACCAAACAATACCAGTTGTAGATTTTGCAGATAGATATTGAGACAAGTAGTCATTAAGGGGGAGTGTTGGAATATGTAATTCCTACTTGTCTTTAGTTGTGGTTCTCTCTATGTATAGAGTCTATTCCTATTTGATAGGTTAGTTCCTAGTTTGATGTGAGGTTGAGATATTCTCTCAACCAAATTATTGTGCGTCTAAGATAACTTCTCTATCTTGAGATTGTACCTCATGTATATACGTAACTTGATTTGTTTAATTAAGACAATATAGCTTGTATTGAAAAATCCAAGAGGGATGACATATTGCCTTTGATTTCAGGCAATCACGATCTTATGTTGGAAAATTATCTTCTTCTTTTTTTTTGGTTAAAGCTCATCTTTCTCTGAGGTGGTTTTTTATTCACCCACTCCTAAGTTTTTTTTTACTCAGTGATTTAATATGATTGGGAGATTAACTCCTCCTAGGAATTTTTAGGAACAATTTAAGGGAAGTTTGTTCAATCTTATTCATTCTTACTGAATTTTGGATATACGTAATGATCTCATTAAAAAGAAAAGGTTGGTTGAAGACTTGTGATAGTTACACTCTATGAGAACTGATGTGAGATAGTTTGGGAGTATTACTGATGTGAGATAGTTTGGGAGGATTGACTTGCACATTAAAACTAAAATTAAAAATAATAAATATGATTAGATGAAAGAGAATGTGAAGCACAATTAGGGAATCTCTCAAGGCTAGATAATTTGGCAAGTGATAATTTCTTGGAATATATATTTTGTAAATTTACCTATTACATCATAGGTACTAGTGACAGCCTAATAAGCTAGGGTTTCATTACCAATAACTTCTAAATTAACAACTAATATAAAATGATATTAGTAAATAGTAAATATTTTACACCTCCTTTACCAACAATTTAACATTTTAATGAAAACTGTAACTTCAAAATACCCTTATTTTTGTGCAAAAAACATGAAAAGACACCTTGAAAATGAGAAGTGTTGATGTTGCATCTATATTTTTTTAGGCTAAAATTCCAAACAAAAATAACAACTACATTAAAAATAATTATTTTTATGTAATAAACATAAAAAATCACCCTAAAATGAGAAATGTTAATGTAACTTGATGTTGCATCAACACGCGTACAAAAACATGAAAAACATCCTAAAATAAAAATGTGTAGATATTACAACATTTTTAGCAATGAGATTAAAAAAAATATCATGGCCTAAAAAAACCAAAAAATAATAAAAACAAGAAAACATGTTAAAAAAGAAAAAGAAAAAAAGTATAAAAAAATCATAAAAAATCAAAAAATGAAAAGAAAAAAAAAGCAATAAAAAATTATTTAAAAAAACCCAAAACACACAAGTATAAAAGAAAAAAAAAATTACAAAACATAACTCATAAAATTAAAACATAATAAAAAAAAATTTTATTAAAATTAAGAAAAGAAAATCTAAAATTAAAAAAAATCCAAAAATTATAATTTAAAAAAAAACAAAAAATAATAATTAAAAAAACCATCCCCCCACACACATATATGAAAATAAACAGTAATAAAAATAACATTACCTTTTTTATTAAAAGAAATGTGGCAGAGGATGGATGGGTTGTCCCAGCCTGAGTGCCAAAAGTCTTGGGAAATTAGGTAGGAGTGGTCCATCTATCCCTGTTTCACTATTTATTTATTTTAAATTAGAATTTTAATTCATATTTTATTTTTATTTTCTTAATTAGTTTATTTTCTTTTTTCTTTTCGAGGTTCTTTTGTGTGTCTTGTTTTATCAATTTGCTCAATTTTTTTAATTTTTTTTTTCCTAAAATGTTTTTATGGTTTATTTTTTCTAGTTTTATAACTTTTATTTTTTATTTATATGTTTTTTTATTGTTTATTTTTTCTAGTTTTATAACTTTTATTTATTTTTTAATTTTCTTATTTTATTTTTTCAATATATTTTGTTTTTAACTAGTTTGTAATGTTTTAGTTTTTATTTTATTTTTTTCGTAGTTTTGTATAATTATTTTTTTCCCAATTTTGTTTTATATATTTATTATTATTATTATTTAATTTTTTTAAAATAATTTATTTTTATTTTTATTTTTTTATTTTTTTTTAATTTTTTAAAAAGATATATAGATATCTATTTTTGATAATTTTACTTAAATTTATATGTTAATCATTATTTTTGGGAAAACAAAACTTCAAATACATGTAACCACCCCCTTTTTCGCTGTGGAGATATTGGCCAGGGTCGTCCACGGGGGCCAAGGGACCATAGGCGAAGGAGAGGAGGGCTACGTGAATCGGCCATGCCTCTCTAGATGGGGCCAAGGGGTCGCAGGCTATGGGGGAGAGGGGGTGGCGAGGAGGGCGCGTGCAACACCTCCTGCCCTGCCCACCACTACTTAGGCCACCCAGGCGGGACTTGTATATTTTATTTTTTATTTTTTTTAAATGATTTTTTATTTTTAATTTATTTATTTTTTATTTAAATTTAAATTTGTTTAACATATTTTTAAATGGAAAATTTAATGTTTTTTTTTAAATTTCTTTTTATTATTATTTTTATTGATTTTTTATTTTAATTTTCATATATATATGATTGTTCTCTTTACTGGAATTTTTTTTAATGTTTTAATTATTTATTTATTTTCATTTTTTTTAAATTAATGTTTAAAAAAAAAATTGTTATTTTTTTTTTTTTTTAAATTCTTAAATTATCTTTTATTTTTTTTTTTATTTTTTTTTATTATTATTTTTTTTTGTGATTCTTATTTCTTTTTTTAAACCTTTTCCATTTGTGATTATTTTTGTTTTTGTTTTTTTTAATGTTATTTTTATTGGATTTTTTTTCTTTTAGGGTAAATTTTTTATTTTTTAAAATGGTTTTCTATTTACTTTATTATTTATTATTTTTTTCGGTTTTTTCTTTTTCTTAGTTTTTTTTAAAATTGATTTTAAAGTTTCTATTATAATGGATTAAGTTCACTCCACAATGTGTCAATTTTATGGTTTATTTTTAAGTTTTGAGTGTGATGGGTCGAGTTCACTTTCACTATGTGTCAATTTGATGGTTTATTTTTAAATTTTCGTTTCAATGTGTCAAGTTGTCTTAGATTAAGATTTTAAAATAGCTATACATTAAGCATTTAAAAGAGGAATTAAACTTGGTATAAAGAGTCTTTCATTCATGTGTTCATTTTTAAACCTTTTTTAGTCATACTTTTTTCCATAATTCCATAGTTGAAATAGGTTGAAAAATTAAGGTTTTTTTGTAGTCATGATATTCAGTTTTAATTCCATGGTTGAAAATTTATCAAAATTTTAAGGTTTTTATGAGTCATGATATTTTATCTTTAATGCTATGGTTGAAAAGAAGTATTCTATCTTTAACACCATGGCTGAAAATTGTTGGAATTTAAGGCTTTTGGAAGCGTTCTATATATTTTATTTTTAATGTCATGTCTGAAAATCGTTAGAATTTTAGGTTTTCAGAGTTATGATATTTTATCTTTAACGTCATTGCTAAAAAATGTTGAAAATTTACCCTTAAAAAAAATAAAAAGTTGTTATTCCAACATCGACACTTTCATTTTCATAGTGTTTTTTGCACAAAAAAAAAAAAAAAACAAAACAAAACAAAATTTTATTGCCACCTTTAAAAAATGTTTAAAAAGTACTAAAAAAAAAACGTTATTCCAACATCAACACTTTTTTTTTTGGATTGTTTTTTCATGTTTTTTAGGGATTTTTTGGCTAGAGTTTTCATTTCCAGTTTATAGTTCTCATTTGATAGTTTAATTTTTTAAAAATTCATAAAGTGATGATGCAGGAATTGGAGCTAGAATGTTTGTTGTGTGATATAACAAAAGCGGTTCAAAATGGCCAAATACAAGTTTTTTTTATGATGAAAATTATTATTATGGTAGCCATGGATGTCTTGATTAAAGAGAATATATAGTTACCGATTTGTGAATAGTCAAACATTGACTAGAACTGAAAACTAATTAAAGAACCATTTTATGAAAAAATTATCTCCCCACAAGCTAATTATAGAAGAATCATGAACATAAGAAGGTGTAGACAATCCTTGTAAATACATTTGCACATCAGAAACATGTTGAAGGTCCTCAAGATACTCAAGATTCAATTCACTCTGCATTGATTTCAAAGAGACATCATGTCAATGAATTAAGAAATGGTTCCTTGTTTTATTTCATCTAACATAAAGTAGAAGTGAAGAAGTACAACAAATGAAGAAAATAGGCAATGTTTTGGATAATAGAAGAAATGTTGCAATCTATTTAAATGGAAGATAGATAACATGAGATCAATTTCTTGCATACTTGACTCATTCAATTTAAAATCATTTCTCATTGCCATGAAGTACAATATGTCAATATGGTAAATATGCAATACTTCTTTACAATGAAAAAAACATGAAATATGTTGAATATTCAATCACCAAGTTTCATTGAAGAATATTATGAGTTTTTCTATATATTATCTAGTCTCTTTTTGTTTCCCAATAGGAATACTTGGCTTTGTGAAAAAGAAGGTGAAGAAGAAGTTGTAAGCAAATATGAAAATGGCATTGTGTTCATGTATCAAAGAGAGGAAAAAAAAACCGTGTAGTTAAAATATAGAACACAATGTATTAAACAATGATGTACAGAAACTCCATAAAGGGTGATCAAAGAAATATGTTTAAAATCCTAAATTGACAAACAATTTAATAATTTCCTTCCCTTCATGTCTGGGAGCTCTTACAATTTTGATGTTCGCTCAAAAATAAATAGTGAGAAGATTTGTATCCAATCATTTATTAATAACATTTTTTCCAAAATATGCAATGCAATATTTCCAAATGATTTCCATGTAACAATGGGAAATTAACTATCGTTTTATGATAAAGGTGGACATCATACATCAGAAATTGAAATGAGGACCTAATTGGCTCCTCCAATGTGGGCTAGGGAATATAAATGCTGTTGTATGAAGCTAATTAATGCACATTCAGGAAATAAATTTTCTCGCCCTCTATTTCTTCCTCTCAACTATGATTTCAATTTTTGTTTCATGTAACAGAATTAGTTTATTTTCAACCACAATGGTTTGTAACTTTGTGGATATGTTTTAAAATGGATTTAGTAGACACCAATCAACATAGTTTGTCGTAATGCTTAAAACCTTGACTTTGAGGCTAGAAGGACTTTGATATTTTCTAGAATGTTGAGAGATTTGCAAGCTAACATGATCGATGGTTACATATATTTCAAAGAATACAATTTCCCCTAAAAGACAATTTTTTGTAATTTTTTATTATCATAAAAGGTAAAAGAAATAAATTTTATTACAAATTAAAAAATAGGGTAAAATAAAAAATTTGAATCCACTTCAAAGTGAAACAAATCAAATTAAATAAAAAATAAAATAAAAAACCCCTACAATTAGCTTCACCATTGTCGTTGAACAATATTATTCTCGACTTGACTGTATTCATGGAAAAGTGAAAAATGTTATCATATGCTTCAGTTTCCTACCATTTAAACTAAATAGTTTACTAACCTCTTAGTAGATCGAAAGGTTTTGGTGTAGTGTGTCTAAGTTTGTTTCATATCCTTTGAGGGTATGAGTCATGCAAATGTATAAGTTTTGAGGTTATGTCCTTCTCTGTAGCCACTTGCTACATGTTATCACATTCCCTTCATTCATGGCCATGATCAATATAGAAAGTACAGTATCCCTTGCTAAGAGGTTTATGTGGATTCGATCCATCCACCCATGTCCATTTGATAATTTAACTAAATTATTGAAATTCAATTTCCTCGACCTTCCACTCAGACATTAAGAATTCCAATAAATATGACTCATTTTTACCTGAGCCTCAACAACTTAAAGCATTCAAGCTCACGTCAGAGGATTTTTTTTGTGATGAAGCTTCACTATGACAATAAAAGGAGCTTTCACTACCATAACATTTTACTAACTCAAATTATTTTCATTTTCTATAGAAAAACAATATTGGAGGATACTCGGTACATGTATATGTGGGAGAAGAGTAAATTGATTTGAAAATTTGGTGGCTCACATATAAGTATTTTCAAATAACATTGGTGTCAGTGTGTGATTGGGTAAACTTATATGTTCACATTATTGTCTATGAATGGGTCGATTTTATATATTTCTATTCAGTCTATCCTCAAACCACATCACTGCAACATAATTAAAGTAGAGTTATGAATAACTTGTATTGGATGTCATAAATACACAATATCTAACCAACCCAAAGATATATATCGAAGATGATAAAATGTGATGTTTGAATTAAATAAATAAAAAACCCACTGGCCAGCTCTACGAAAGAGAGTCTAAACTAGGAGATTTTGGCTCTGTAGAATGCTCTACATTCTCAATACAACTCAAGAATTATATAGCATACATGGATATAGAGAAGTTAGAACCATACCCTAAGAAATAGAAACTAATTCCTATCGTAAGGTCTCATGAACCAACTCACACTAATATAGGATTCTCCATTATCTTCAACACTCCCCCTTAATGGAGAAGGGGTTCACAATTATGCCTAACATCTCCCTAAACATTTGAAACTTAGTTTTTCCAAGACGCTTAATGAATATATTTGCAACATTATCACAAGTTTTACAATATACAAGATGGATTTATTTAGATTGAACTTTCTCCCTAACAAAGTGGAATTGTGCATCAATGTGTTTATTGTTTTTGTGAAATACTAGATTATTAGCAAGTTTGATTGAGCTCTGGTTGTCACATCTTATTTTTGTTGCATCTTTCTATTCTTCCTCGACATCTTGGAAAATTCTCCGCAACCAAGTTGCCTCACATGTTGTTGCACACATAGCTTGATACTCTGCTTCCGCTGAAGACAATGAAACTGTGTTCTATTTCTTACAGATCCATGTAATCACCCCAAATCCAATGTTGAATTCATAACCTATTATGGATCTACGATCATCTATATTTCCAGCCCAGCTGGAATCTATAAATCCTGTTAATCTAACATCATAATAATCAGTATAAATAATACCATAATCTACAGTTTCTTATAGATACCTTAAAACACCTTTCGATGCATTCCAATGACTCTCGAGTGGCTTGGAAATGTATTGACTTAGTACACTAACTACATAAGCCAAATCTAGTCTTGTAGTGGTTAGGTAGATTAGACTCCCAACCAGTTGTCGATAAAGTGTCACATCTGCCTCTTTAGAGCCATCCTCACCCTAAATTTGAATGTACTGCTGCAGCCTTGCACTGATCCATATTGAAGCTTTCCAGTAGACCTCTGACATACTTACCCTAGGATTCATCGCATCGGCAAAATGAAGTGAACAATAAATCATCGCATCGAGAGTATTAAAGTTGCGATTAATCGCATCGGCAAAATGAAGTGAACAGTAAATCATCGCATCAGGAGTATTCAGTTGCGATTAATAGCATCGGAAAATAGAGCAGAAGGGTTTACAAAACTGTGGGGCCCAAATCTCTCACATTGGTTATTCATTAATATAAAACCCAAGGTTTATTAAGAAGGTTTTATAACATTTGATTGGGGAGCAGATATTTGTTTTATGAGAATGACAAATCCGGGATGTATATTTAATGAGTCTAAGCATTTATTTTAAATACGAAAGCAAAGGTTATATCTTTGATGGTTGAGGTCATATTTCATGATAAATATTGTGAGTACATATATATCCGTTTTGTTAAAAAGGTTTTATAATAACGCCGAGAGTTATTTATGTTCGATTAAAAGATATTTGTACAGGCAGCAGTTATACAACTGCAATGAACAAGGAAAATGAATATAGTGAAATGAAAAAGATAGGTGTGGTTGTTGATGAAAAGAGAGAGAAAAACAGAGAGAGCAGTGTTGTTGAAATGATTAGAAATTTACATTGTAGTTGAATAAAAGGTTTTAATTGTTTTACATTTTTTGTGATGTAATTAGCAAGTCTCTAGAGAAAGAAAAAATCCCACTGTAAAGTTGAAATGGATACATTTTTCTGAGTAAATTGATAAAAGAGAAGACAATGCAGAATTGAAGAAAAAGAGATAATCAAACAGATGTGAAGATTGGAGTATAGTAAAAAAAAAAGGGTACAGAATATAGCTGATATTCAAGGTAAATCAGCAAGTGTTTATTATATGAAAAGTGAGGGATTTGAAGCTTCCTTGCAAGTTGTAGCTTGCAGAATTCGAGGTTGAAGCCTCCTGTAGGTTGGTGCTTACGGAAAATCAGTGGTGAGAGGGAGTTGGAGCTTGCCTTTACATCACAACAATAATAAGATGTGGTTTTCTCCCTTTATGGGTTTCCACGTATATTTGTTGTCTCTGTGTGTGATGTCTATGTGTTGATATGGTTATTCAACCTGTTTAATACGTACTGCTCTCATAATAAGTCTACTGTTACATTATCTTAACATTTTTTGCACATATAAGTTTGTTTTCATATAAAATTGATCATGAAGTTAAATTGTAAATAATTTGAATTGAAAGGTTTTAAAAATTCAT